>OX451739.1:1202149239-1202749239 GCA_948472305.1 Vicia faba | reverse complement strand
CTCTTTGGTTTGTTTTCTCTCTGATCTGTCATGTCGTATCCTTGTGAAAATGAAAGCAAATGATGTATGGATAAGGATATTACAGTTTTAGAAAATTTACCTCTTGAAGTGAAAACTTTAGAACACGTGTGGATGTTTTCAGGTGCAAAGTGGTGGTTTATTGAGCTCTCTTGGACCTTTTTGAAGCTATGCCAATCCTCACTTTGTGCTGAAAGTTTCCGAATCACTCCAACCAATTCAAGTTGCAATATATTGTTTATGAGTTTGGAAGATGGTGATAATGATGTTACAAAAGTTGCTCTTGTGTTTGGACAACTTCTATATGATTTATGTGAAGTATTTGGATGGTTTGCTTGGGCAAAACATGCAAGGTTTGAGAGATTCAAAGATTTGGACTTCAAAGCTCAACAATGGAGCTTTTGTGGATAATTCTAGTTTTTTGAGAGTAAAGGGGTTTTGAGGGCTTGTTCATCCCTTTTTATATTGCAATTGATCTCTCTATTTATAGGCAAGAGGTTTTAAGACAAGGTGTTTCCAGTGATTTCTGGTAAACAACCGCTAGTCTTCCAAACTATCGAATAATCTTTCTGATTGTTATTCAATTCCTCTGGTAACTCACAGGATCGACTAGATTGATCCTAGGATTCCTTGGTCATTAGGGTAACTCTCATGATCGAACAGATATTCATGGTTGATATTTGAGCGTTGTATAGGTGTTTGGCTTATTTCGATTTCTCTCTTAAAGGTCTAAAGATGTAATCAAAATGTGCGTGTACGAAACTAAGTTGCATGAATAAATGTTAATTGTAAAGACATGTAAAATTGCATAAAAGGCAAGTAAATGGTTTCAAATTATAAAAACAGTTAATGTAAAGGATTTATGGAACGTAAAAGGTTTGAAATATGAAGAAAGCGTTTAATGCAAGAAATCTGTAAATGACTTTAAGTAAAAATAGGCGTTCGAAGGATAAAGCTTGAAGGTAAAGGCATGGAAAGTATGACAGTTTTCTGAAATGTAAAGTGCTTGAAATGTGAAGAAAGCATTGAAATGTAAAACTTTAATGAAGAGATTTCGAAGTGAAAAGACTGTAAATGAGAAAACTTATAAATGTTACTTGACAGAAAGATAAAGGAAAGTGCTGGAAATGGTAAAAGGTTTTCATTAAATCATAAATATATGGTGCTATCATACGTACATTGCTCTTGCATTCGTTTCCCTTGCCATGTGGTAGTTTGAATGTTACTGAGTATTTAGTACAATAGATATGACACACGAAATCCTAATACTAAGACTTCCATTTATACTAATTCGACCATAACGGTCTTGCTATAGGATTATGCCACGTTCAGAACATGCAGAACAATGCCTCTTTCTTCTTTCCACGTGTCTCCAAATGCTCCAGCACATAAATTTCAAACTTCGAATGTCCCGCTTCCATTTGAATTTCAAATGCTTTGGTACTTCTCTGTTTCGAACGCACTTCCCAGACACAGCCTTGTTGTTATTTCGAGACTTCTTTAGATATGTTCCCATAATTACCACTCGAAGCTCCAGCTTTGACATGCTTATTCGAAACACTGCTTCTGCTACTTCGAAACATGACGCTTTGCTTCATTTCAATCGAAACGTTTAATTCATTTGGCTTCTAATAATATTATTAAAATCTTCAGCCAACAAATTGCCCCTTTAAAATATGTATTTCGATTTCTCTGAGAAATACCTATTTTAAACATCTACACAAGATTTTAATGTGACCTTCGAATCATCGTAACGTTTAATGCATTTGACTCCAGTCACGTCAATTATAGCGCTTTTTGGATTCCTTAACCGCCTGGAGCCACTTCACAGTATGGTGCAGTTATAAACAATGATTATCTTTAAATCACGCCTATTACCCATGTTAACTTTACGCCACCTCTTCATCACACCAACCCGTGATTTCCACGTATCACACCCTTATTCAGTGGATGCTTAAACTTCCCCATTATAAAACATCACCAACTTAATCTTTTTCTTTTCTTTTCACACTCTGAATCTTTTACCCTCCTTCTCTCGTCAAAAAACCCAAGCTTTCAACATCCTTCAAAAATGTCTTCTTCTACTTCATCCCAACTCAAGAAAGTCTCCAAGAAGAAAGGATAAACTGCAGGAACTACCATGGAAAGTAAGATTATCACTCACCAAGGTCAATCTGTTCTTGCCCCTCAGATGATTTCAAAGGAAAAAGAAATGTTGTATGCGTCATAGGTACTCATTCCTACCACCGTTGCTGGTAAGAGGTTAGCTTTAAATGGCCCTCTTACGGTTTTTGTAATATTAAAAGACACCAGGACGATTTTCCCAGTTTGTTATAGTTTTAAACCCTTGTTTAACAAAATGGACGCCCCTAAGGCAATAGAATCTTCTAGTTCAAATACCATAGAAAACCCAATTGTTCCTCCTAAGGACCCCTTTGTATTGGATTATGTAAAAAGTAATTTTAAGCCATTTCGATCTTGCCCCACCTCTGATACTGCTTATCAAAATTGGTTCAAGAAAGTAGAAGCTAAGAAATCCCAGCAATGGGAAGAATTAGGTATCTATAACCTGATTAAGCTATCGAAGCCTGGTTTCACCTACAGCCACCCTCTGTTATTCGCGTCCCTCTATTTCTGGGACAGTACCTATAACACTTTCCATCTCCCAGATGGAATGATCACCCCAACCTTCTTCGACATAGCGGCCATCACTGGGCTATCGCCAGTAGGAGAAACTTATATCCCCGACAACGAAGAACATTCAAGCATAATTGACTTCGAAGTCAAGCTAGCAAGTTTTCCAAGTTTATCAGTCATTACCATGCTGAAGGGGACAATGTGTCTGACGTAGAACACATTGCTTTCTTAACCCTATGGCTGTCAAGATACGTTTTCTGCAGTAGATCCCTATAGGTAGCTAGTAGGTTCATTCCTCTAGCTAGGGACTTGCATGAAAATCGAAAAGTGTGCTTAAGTGAACTGCTCGTAGTTGACCTTTATGAAAGCCTGAGGTCAGCTGTTTCGAGCCTCAAATCCCATACCTCCAAGAATATTCTGTTGGCTGACCCTTTTTGGTTACTTCAACCATGGCTAAATGCCATGTTCGAACCCTCCTTGTCAACCGCCAACACCATTGATGAACAAGATCCTGAGATAAATGATAGGATAGTCGAAGGCACTAGGCTTCGAAGATTAACTCCAAATGACAACAAAGATGACTTCAAAGTCCAATTCTCGAAGTACATCATGATATTCTCCAAAAGGCACAAGTTCGAAGAGAGCATGGCGCCTTTTGCTTCGAGGGCTCATGGACCTTCTTGGTTCACCATGGCTCTCTCAGAAGCTATCAAGAGCAAGGAGATTCAGGATGTATGGAGAGCTTTTTTGCTACCTAGACTCATTTCTTCAAGAATAACTCCATCCAAGAACCAGATTTTTCTTTTTGCTTACCAACCAAATTTTGTTTCGAGACAGTTTGGCTTATGCCAACTGATTCCTGAACCTTTATTTCAAACTGAGAGTGCCATCACTTCTGGACGAACTTTCAAGGCACGGGAAGCCAAAATACAGCAAGAACAATATCAAGGCTTTGCCCAGTTTGAGCTGATAACCTTCGAACCTACCCATCTCACAGCTAAAGGGTTTCTGGAATGGTGGACCAAGTTTTATCAAACTTATATGTTTGATACACTTACAATTCAACAGAAACTAATTGATGCCTTCGATGTGCAGGTACCAGCAAAGAAAGGTATGTTTACTCATGCCAAAGAGATTAAAGCTTTCCAAAATTATTTTGAAACTACTTATGACCCCACGCGCTTGGACTCCACTGTGCATCAAGCGGCTGAGACCTTGAAGAAAAAATTTAAACAAAAAGTTTCTAAGTTAAAACTTCCTTCAGGGTTGTCACCTGAGGATAGGTATAGGTTGGAATTCGAAATGCATCCACCTAAATTTCCCAGATTACCTACCTCAGAACTGGCTCTGGCTTGGTTTCCCCCATATCCTTGGTGGTTCACTTGCAAAGAGATGTTCAAACATCTTCAAAGGAAACCAAAGCCATCTGAGACTGTGACATGGGCTCAACACTGGCTTCATGATTTCCCAGGACACCTTCGATACGACCTTTCTGCCATGTCAATTAAATCTGATCAAGGCACAGGTGCGAATGCTTGGGAAAATCCCAAACGTCTTTTATTTTCCATATCTTTAACCTTTGCTTTAATTGTTTCGATTTTCAGCCATCAGGATAAAGACAGCTGTCTCGAAGTCGAAAGAAGGGAGTGCCTCTCAAGCCTCCATCGAAACTACTGACAAAGTGACTCCACCCAAAACAACCACTATTGCTGCAACCACAACAACAACAACAATACCAACAACAACCAGTGTTCCAACTCCAACGGTAATCACTTAGCCTTGATGTTTCGAATTCACTCATGTTTTATGGTTTGCATCTAACTCTTCGTTTAAATCCTTTCAGACCAACAAGCTTCCTCCTACTACTCCCAAGAAGCGGAAATCAAGCACCACTGGGGAAGATCCCAAGGCTGGAGGAAACTTAACAACTGCTTCGAAGAAGAAGCCAAAGAAAGATATTTCGAAAAGTACCGTTCCAACTAGTGTCTCTGGACTTGATTCCAGGGATGCTGCTCCCTCACCCAAATCCAAAAACCCACCTTCAACCTCCAACACAATGTTGGAACGTATAGCTAGTAACCTCTCCTCCGAGAGTCCACAGGTAAATTGAACCTTTAAATCTTTTTGACAATAATAACTTCTTATTACCTTGGTGAATGTTTTTTAACATTCTGTTACTCCTTGCAGAACATCTTGAATCCAGCTTCCACTACTTCGAACTCACCATCCAAAGCTGCTACTCCACTCAACTCCTCTCCTCAAGGAGATTCTAGCAACCTCGTTCAGAATAAAGGTTCGTCTAATATGGCGGTTCTGACTGGAACTTCTGAACAGCAGGATGATCAAGGTACCTCCATTCCTCTGAAAGAGACAAACGAAACACCACTTCAAACATCTGCAGAGGATTTGCAAAGAGCTTCTCTTTAAAAGTCCCCTCTTGAAACTCTTCAAGAGGACCCAAAGGAAACTCAAACTGAAGGAGAGAAAGCTGATTCTGGGCAAAGAGACGAAGAATCTGCAGACGAAGAGTCTGAGGAGGAGAATGCCAATGACGGTTCGACTGCTGGGACGGAGTCCAACGCAAATAGCAGTGAAAGGGAAGGCATCGAAGTGGTGGACTTGGATGAGGATGAAGAAGACCAAGAGCACGAAACGAATGAAGGGGATGGTAATGCAACCAACGAACCCATGGAGGTTGAAATGGACGTGGCTCCCCTACGTGTGGAACTCCCTCAATCCTCTTTGTCTCGAATGACTGACGAGGCACTGGCACTTCTGAGACGAAATGACCCTATTGGGTACATGAAGGCAAAGTTGGCTCAGAGGGACGTCCCACTTGCTAGGGCTGGCACAAGTTCGACCAGCTATCCTCTTCCCACAGATGAAAGAATTGTACTTCTTAATAAAATTAGGAAAACAATTCTCAATGTGGATATATTCGAAGTGCTCAAGCAAGATAGTACTGCTTGCTATACTATGAAGGAGCTGCTTACAAAGGTCAATCTTTCTACCTTCTCCTTTCCAGTTAGTACTCTCTTGTTCGATCTTCAGGCTTTGCTGGACAACGTAACTGGTTACCTTCTCCAAGACGAATCTGCTGCCAAGAAGGTTCAAGAGAAACGCATTGCCATGGATGCTGCTTATGAACAAGCTTCGAAACTCTCTCAAGAAGCTGAGGATCATGCTATGCATCTGAAGCAGGCGAAAACTGATTATGAGGCTCGAGCTGAGTCCATACTTCTTTGGGAAAGGCAGATTCTGGAACTTCAACAGAAGGTTAAGGAGGCTAAAGAACAACAAATAGCCTTCGAAACCAATACTGCTGGTAACCAATTCGAAGAGCTTCTCAACCAGGGGCTTGCAGAAATGGAGACTGCAGAACAACTTAAAGGAGAAGTGGCAACCTTGGAAGGAGCCAGGCGTTTCGCTCAGCAGAAGCTTGAATCATTTCGAAGCACTTTCAATCGATTGAAAAATAACTCTTATTTCTAGATTTTGATGTTTATTTGACTACAATTTTGGTTTCTTATATGTAATATTCGAACAACGCCATTTTGGCATTTTATCTTGCCATTTTGGCCTTTTATAACATCTTGGTTACGTTGTTACTATTCGAATCTCCTGCAGGCGTGGCTTATATTTCTTTAAATATTTCCCATTAACCTTTAGGATACGTTTATCATCCACGAGTTCTTCGATTTCGTATGCATTGTTTGAAAATACTTTTAATATTCGAAAAGGTCCTTCCCAATGAGGTGACCATTTACCTAATGCTTTATTTTTCTTGTCCATAGGCAATATGACTCTCCAAACTAAGTCATTAATAATGAATACTTTTTTCTTCACCCTTTTATTGTATGTTCTGGCCACTCTTTCTTTTTGTCTCATCAAAATTTCCAATGCATGTAATCTAATTTCGTCCAACTCAACTAATTCATTCATCATCATTTCCCAATATAATGCAGCTGGGATTTCGTTTTGTCTCTGAATTCGAACTGATTGTAGATGAATTTCTACTGGCAACACTGCATCATGACCAAATGTGAGTTCGAAAGGCGTAGTGTTAGTAGCTTCCTTAGGAGATGTTCTACAAGCCCATAATATTTGGTCCAGAGTTTTGTGCCAGTTTCTTGGCTTTTTGCCAATATGCTTCTTGATTAATCCTATTATTACTTTATTTGCTGCTTCGACTTGACCGTTTGCTTGAGCATAATATGGCGTTGATGTTAGCAATCTAAACCCCATTTCTTAGGCAAATCCTTGCATCTTTCTACCAGTAAACACAGAGCCTTGGTCTGTGGTTATGCTCTCTGGCAATCCGAACCTATAGATAATGTGCTTTTGTATAAATTCAATAATAGCCTCTTGATCAGCAACTATCAGTGGTATAGCTTCGATCCATTTGGTAAAATAATCTATTCCCACCAAGATGTATTTCTGTCCTTTGGACGAAGCAGGATTTATTTCTCCTATCAAATCCAATGCCCATCCTCTAAATGGCCATGGTTTGATGATCGAATGCAACTCACTTGCAGGGGCATGTTGAATCCCTGCATGTTTCTTACATTCCTCACATCCTTTAGCAAAGTCTATGCAATCTTTGAGCATGCTAGGCCAATACAAGCCGTATCGAAATAACAGCCATTTTATTTTATGGCCTGCTTGATGTGCCCCACATGCCCCATTATGGACTTCTGACAATGCTAAATATGCCTCACTTTCTCCTAGGCATTTCAATAATACACCCTCTTGGGTCTTTTTAAACAATTCGTTCCCCATGAGGAGATATGACAATGCTCTGTATTTTGTCTTTCTATCCACGTTTAGAGTTGGGTCTGCTAAATAACTCTTCAGTGGACTTCGCCAATCTGCATCTGACAAAGTATTTATGGCTAATATTTCGAATCCATGTTTCTCAGCATATCCCAATTTCATACTTTCCAAATCCGATGGTGTGAATCTAGTAGCCATAACTCTACCCCTTAATTCAACTAAATCCTTAAAGTTCTTGGTAGACACTTTATAACCCGAAGCCAACTGCGCTAAGTCATTTGCTTCTTGGTTCTCTATTCTTGGTATGTGTTGAATATCCATGTATTCAAATTTCCTCAATAGCCTATTGACTATGACGAAGTATACCATTAAGTTTTCCTTTATGCACTTATATTCCTTTGTGATTTATTTGACCACTAATTCAGAGTCTCCTTTAATTTCGACTCTGGTTGCCCCCAATTCCAACAAAGCTTCAAGTCCAACAATGAGCGCTTCATACTCAGCTTCGTTGTTCGAGCAACGAGGACCATCTAATTTATACTTGAATTTTGTTGGAATTCCTTCAGGAGAAATCAGAAGGACTCCAACGCCACTTCCATTCCTGTGGGTTGAACCATCAAAGTACAATTTCCATGGTTGCATTTCGACGTAACTCATGACAGTCTACTCAACCAACGAATGGTCCACAATGAAGTCAGAAATCACTTGACCTTTCATAGCTTTTAAAGGCATGAAAGTCAAAGAATATTCTGTTAAGGCTAAAGCCCATTTACCAACTCTGCTATGCATTATTGGTTTTGAAAGCATATGTTTAATGACATCGAAATGAGATGAAACATAAACATCAACATGTTTTATATAATACTTGAGTTTCATACAAGAGAAATACAAACAGAGACATAGCTTTTCTAAATTGCTATATCTGGTCTCTGCATCATTTAGCACTCTACTTAAATAGTATATGGCTCTTTCGATGCCATTGCTATCTTCTTGTGCTAGCATACTACCTATACTAACTTCAGAGGCAGATATGTACAATCTCATGGGCTTCCCCCATGAAGGTGGAGACAAAATAGGAGGCTGAGAAAGGTATTCTTTTATCCTGTCAAATGCCTCCTGGTGAGCTTCGTTCCATTCGAAGGCTTGGCCTTGCTTTAGACGAAGTAACGGAGAGAAAGCTTGGGTTCTTCCACTCAGGTTCGAAATGAATCTTCTGAGGAAGTTAATTTTCCCTAGCAGAGATTGCAATTCCCTTTTTGACGTAGGTGCTTTCGTCTCCATTATGGCTTTGGTTTTGTTCTGGTTGATTTCAATCCCTTTCTTGTGAACCACAAAACCAAGAAAATCTCCAGCCTGCACAAAAAATGCACATTTAAGGGGATTCATCTTTAAGCCATGTTTTCTCATTCGCTCGAATGATTGGCTCAAATGATGCAAATGTGTTTCTGCAGATATAGATTTGATGACTATATCATCAATATACACCTGTATGAAGGTTTCAATGAAATCATGAAAAATTGAATTCATTTCCCTTTGATAAGTTGCCCCAGCGTTCTTTAAACCAAAAGGCATCACCACCCATTCGTAGGTGCCTAAGGCTCCTGGGCAACGAAATGTTGTCTTTGAAACATCTTCTTCAGCAATGAAAATCTGATTATACCCAGAGTATCCATCTAACATACTCAAGTATTCGAACCCTGCAGCAGAATCTACTAGCATTTCTGCCACAGGCATGTAATATTCATCTTTAGGGATTGCAGTGTTTAAATCCCTAAAATCTATGCAAATTCTTAAAGAACCATTTTTCTTAATAACAGGTACTATGTTTGCTAACCATTCGACGTACCTTGTTGTTCTGATGAATTTGCAACGCAGCAACCTTTCGATCTCAGCTTTAATTTTTGTGAGAACCTCTGGTGCGAATCTTCTGGGAGTTTGTTTGATGGGCCTCTTGCCATCTTTGATTGGCAGTCTGTGTTCGACCAACTCCCTCTTTAAACCAGGCATCTCGTCATAATCCCATGCGAAGCAATCTTTATTATCCTTAAGGACTTCGATTACTTCCTTCTTGAGGCCTGGGCTAAGTTTTGCACTTATGTAGGTTATTTTTTTCGTTTTTTCATCCCCTAAGTTGACTTCTTCGAGTGGATCTTGTGCCAACATTTTGGCACCTGAGTTTATGGGGTCCCTTTCGAAGCCTAAGGGTTCTTTATCATAGATGGCATCCAACCTTTGATCCATCTCAAACTCTTCGAAGGGTGCGCATTTCGAGCCATCCCCACTTACTTCGTTCATCTTTATAGTTGATTTATTTATTTCAGCCTCTAAGGCCGCTTTTGATTCGTTCTCAGCCATATAGGCCGAAATCCTTTCGAAAAAAGTGGACTCAGTCATGGATAAGGTTGTCGAAGTCCCAGCCTGCTGGCCGTTTTTGTATAGTGCTTTCGACTCCCTCTTCTTCACTGATTATTGTTCTATCCCAGTAAAGGCCATCATGGCGAAGGGTCATGTAGTAGTGGGCGTTTCTGGTTTCATTAATCTCATCATTTGGAACACACGGAGCAATCTTTTCCAGATTTTTATCATAATCCCTCTTGTCAACTAAATTGACCGTTGACATAAAGTAACTCTGGTCTGCTTCAATGTTTTCCACGATTCCATCATCTCTCCACAGAACTAGTCGCTGGTGCATTGACGAAGGAACTGCCCCCACGCCATGGATCCACTCCCTTCCCAACAATAAGTTATAGTTGGCCTTGGCTTCGATCACCATAAACATGGTGGGCCTACAGCTTGAGCCTATTGTCAATTCCAACTGGACCACTCCCAGTGTTTTGCCCACTTTTCCCTCATAATTGGACAGAACCATATTATGGGGCTTGATGTCTCCTTCGCGGATCTCTAATCTTTTTAGCATGAAATGGGGTATCAAATTGACTGCAGCACCCCCATCCACTAGAACTTTGTTCACACCATGGACACCAACTTTCGCCCGAATAAAAAGTGGCTTGAGATGGTTCTTCATAGCAGGTTCTGGACGTTCGAAGAACGCATTTTGTTCCTCAACAGCCCCATTGTCCATCACATAGTAGCACACAGGCCTATGTTTCATCAAATCTGTGGTGTCTTCCTCCTCATATTCATCGATTTCGGTTTCCTGCCCAAATTCGCAGGGAAGCACAGACACCACGTTACAGTTCAGGTTGAATGAAGACTCCCCCTCTGATTCGAAGTTATCTGTTATCATATCTTCGTCCTCTTCTGGGCCTGGAGTGTATTCCTTTGGTTCATCGCGTTGTACTTCAGAGAAAAGCCTCCTATTGACTGGAGGTTTGTCTTCAGTTTGATTTTTTGGTTTGTTGGTGCTAGATTCACCTTGGTTCTTTGTTGAAGTAACCCCTTTGTTTGCCACAGCTTCCCTCTCAGCCTTTCGAATCCTTTGCTGTCTGCGCCACTGGGATCTTGACATGGGGTTCCTTCCTTTGTAATTTTCTAATCCCACCTCCTCCCTTTTTGCTGTGTTGAATTGCCTCTTGTATGTCACAGCATGGCGTGCATTTCGTTCGGCGTTTCTCCATCTATCTTTGCCTTTGTCATTTCTGACCTGTAACCATCTATCGGTTGGCACTTCAGTAGGGAGTTTGAAAGTCACTCTTCGAGCAGCCTTGGGGTGAGGGCTATCAGGCCTTCGCTGTTTGTGTCTGCTGTCGAAACATGGGCCCATCTGGACAGTTTCTTGATGGTTCCAACAAGGGGCGAAGGGAATCGTTTCGAAGGCTCTGGCCATGCTTTGGTCATACACAGCAGAACACCTTGGGCAAATCAAGCACTTGGTTGCCCCTTTGTAGCAGCGAAACACAAATTCCAGCAAACTTTCTCCAGCCTTGGGATAACACCTAAAAAGCTGGTTATCCTGGCGCCAATTGTTGCCAGTTCGAGTCCTCTGTACCCTTTCGAAATTCGCAGTGATTCTTTGATTGCAGAGGATGCTGCACCTAGGGCACAATATCATGCCTGAATCTCCTTTATGGCATGTCATGAGGTAATCCTTGAGACTAGCATCTCCAGTGTGATTATCCTCCATTCTATACTTTTCTTTTTCTAAGTATTTTTCTACTTCCTCCATCTCAGAGCGAGGCCTTTCCATATCCACCATATTTATCTCAACATCTTCCCCCTTAGCTTCATCATCGCCCCATCCCGTGGGCTTTATATCCTTAATCTGAACCTTCGAACTCTCTGGGGCAGAATATTTGACCAAATAGTCAAATTTTCCACTGGGTTCCCCTAGAGTGTCCCATATTTCCTTCTGAGGGGAAATTGGCTTCGTGATTTGGACTTTCTCCAATTCCAGCCTCAAGCCTTCAGTGACTTGTGTTAGTTCTTGGTTTTGATTTCCCTGGCCTTCAGTAGCCTGGGTTTCTCTTGCAACAGCTACAGGTGCGGCAATCGAAGTCTCTGGCGTATTCTGGATGTCTTCAGTGACCTCCTTATTGACTTCGACCATCACCCAGTTTTCAGTTTCAGTACCCTTCTCTCCTGTTAGGGCGTCGCTTTGATCAGTTTCCACCATGTTGATCTCTCCAATGCATGCAGGCTCGGAGTAGTTGGTGTCTGCGACGTCCAAGGGATCTTCGTCCACTTTCATCTTCACCTTATCAGCAAACTTTAGTCTGCCATCTTTGATTGCGTTTTGAATTAGGTCCCTGAAAAGAAAACATTGTGAGGTTTTATGGCCTAGGAAACTATGATATTTGCAAAATCCTCTCTTCTTTCTCTGATCCAAAGGAGGTATTTTGACATTTGATGGCACAATTAGTTGGCCATCTTTGACAAGTAAGTCAAAAATCTCGTCACATTTAGTGACATCGAAGGTATAAACCTTCTTTGGGAATTTGTCACTTTTCTCATTTTCAACAATCTCTTTCCCTTTTGTGGGAACCAATAATTTGCAGGAATAAGGCGGAGCCTGTTTTAATTCAGCGAGGTCGATTTCGACCTCTTCGAATTCGAATTCAGGATATTCTTCTGCTTCCTCAGTCCCAACAAAGGAAATCCTTTCTTTCTTGCTATTCTTAAAGACTCTGGCTTTTTCGGCCTTTAGCCTTTCGACCTGTCAAACCCTATCGGCTAACTGAGCCATATCCCTCAAATATTGAGTGTCTAGTTTCTTTCGAATAGAATAATCCAAGCCACCAGCGGCCATTTCGACTAACTCATGTTCAGGCACTACTGTGTAACATCTGGATTTCAAAAGCCTAAATCTATTCAGATAATCATTGTTGTACCCCAAAATTTGCCCTCCCATTTCCTCAATATTTTCTCATCACAAGACCTTTGAAGATCAAGATCCAATTAGGGTTTCCTCTGCTCAAGACTTCTCCTTGCACTGTGGACTCAAATTAGGGTTTGTGTTTGCCCAAGGATGTTTTGACCTAAAATGCCTAAGATGACTTTCATGCTTCATGTTGTACTCCCAAGTTTATCCTCACCAAGTTTCAAGCCTTGATTCCAAGTTTTGCCCAGTCAATTGGACAGTTGACCTAGAAATCAGCTGTATTGGGGAAAAAGTCAACTGTGGCCAATTGACAGTCAAATCTCATTAAATTTGATCCACATCAACATTATGAACTCACATGGACCATTTGATCAAGTTTGGATCACAATTCCACAAGAAATTTGATCAGATCACCAAAAGGGCAAAATGGTCATTTTTAGGGTTTTGACTGTACAAAGGCAATTTTTGACTGTTTGACCTAGCCAATGGCAAACCAAGCTCACATATGGACTCAAGGACCCCATGGAATCATCTTGACATGTTCATCAAGTTCAAAAGATCCCAAGTACACAAGATTGACAGTTGAATTTCCCAATCAATTGATCAATTTTGACTGTACACTGAAAAGTCAAACTTTGACTTTTTGGTCAAAATCAAGAGTCAAGATTCATTTTTCATCAAAATATGCCAAATCATGAAACTTGTTCACCAAGAAATCACAAAATGCAAATTAGGGTTAGAAAATGGAATTTTTCATAACTTAGAATTTTTCTAAGTTATGAAAAACCCTAATTTTTTCCCAACTTTGCCCCATCTTTTCACCAAGATCCATTTGGATTCAAACAAAAGTCAAAACATGAAAGTTGTAGCTTGTTGCATAATCTACAACTTTGATTCACAAAGTTTTCTCATTTGAAGCTTGTATCTCAAGTTACAATTTTTTGAATAAGGGCACTAAACCATTTTTTAACTTAGTGAAATTTGACCTATTTTGACAAGGTTTTCTACCCCACTTCAAGGCCACTTTTCATACCCTTCCACTTGGAATTTTAATTTGCATTTCAAAGATGGATTGTAGTACACATTTCAAGCTTTCCAAAATGTCCAAGAACTCATCAAACAACCTCATAACTTGAGAGATTCGAATTTCACAAGTTGGCAAAAATTCACTTTTGTTCTTCATCAAAACATGTTCATAAACTTGCAAATCTGAACTTAGCTTGCTTTATGCTTGATTACAGGTCCTTGAACCATTTCATACTCAATAATTTAATGCATGTTAAATGTGTTAAAGTGTTGTTCTTTGAGTGCAAGCATTGTATGCAAGATTAATCCTAAACTAGATAAAGTGAACTTTCCATTTTTGAAAAGATTAGCTTTATGTCAAATTAGAAATCCAACAAGTACATGGAAGATCTGCTTGGCACAAGATTATATGCATAACACACTGATCAAGAGATGTTTATGCAGCACATTAGGGGGTCCTCTACTGACCTAGAAAGCCAACTTGCTTTTGCTTGCTTCAAGTTGAAGAAAAGTCCATAACTTGTGCCAACTCTCCCTTCAGCATAGAAACACAACACAAAAGCTATCAAACACATTCCATAGAACATATCCAAGCTTTTGCACGAGTCCTGAACCTCTCAAGCATCCTCCATCTCAAAATCACCTTGAAACTGCACAAACAGGGGAACCCCTGCAGATTGAGTGCTATCTCTCAATCCCTTCGAGCATTCTTGTCCAAACCTGTTCCTCTACCTTCCTTACAACATATGCAAGCTAACCATGGCCTAAAACCTGACCTGTAACACCTCCAAGCCACTTCACCATTTTTAATTTTCTGTTTTGCAGTTGGAGTTCACTAGCTCGATTCAGGGAGTTTCAAGACAAAGTAGGACTTGGAAAAGCATCCTTACACTTCAAGGAAGCTATACCAATCATCATTTTACTCTGAAACATCCTCCATTGCAAAGCACGATTCCAACTGAACAGGTACATTCATGGAGTTCTATCTCTCTTGTTAGGCATTGTTAGCTTTAGGTTTGTGAAGAAAATATGTCACAATCATAGCCCTGAACATGCTCATATGTTTAGATTTCATTTATATTTCGTGTGCTTAGAGAATTTTATGTCTGAACATGGTTAAAAAATTAGGTCAGGATTTGGGAGAGAAGAAATTCTCTCTCATTTCTGAGAGTTAGCTTGACTTCTTTATATGTCTAGAACCGTGGTTTCAAGCTCTACAGGTTTCATGTTGGAAGATTTGGCAAAAGATCAAGGAATGAGAAGTTAGAAAACGCGTGATTTTGAACAAGGAAGTGTTCTGAGGTTGAAGATGAAGCTACATGGGCTGGGCCTGTGTGGTTTCTTCTTTTTGCACCATATTTCAATTTTCTCACCCCCCTGAGCCCATTTGTTCATTTTTTAACTTTTTTGACTTTTTCTTTTTTTGTTTGACTTGTTTATTTTTTCCCAGCACATTAAAAAATTAAAAATATTTTTTCCATCATTTTTTGTATTTATTGCATATTTATTTGTTTATTTCTCTTGTTTGAACATAATATTATATATATACTATTATTAGAATAAATATAAAAATAGTGTAAATACAATTTTTATTTTTGTTTACATTCTGAAAATATTCCACATAAAAAATACTTTTTTTATTATTATTATTATTTTTATTTTATTAAATATTAAATATTTTGTGTATAATACATATTTAAGAATTAATATATATATAGATATATGTTTATTAATATATTTAAGCTAAAATATAAAAACACTTGATTTTTTTTATTAATATTTGATACAAAAAATACTTTTTCATAATATACTTCATTATTTTTATTTTTTGTACATAATAAATAAATGTTTGTATTAAATTAAACAATAACACATTTTCTTAATAAAATTAGGGTTTTTGCCCTAAATTCAAAATACTCCAAAAAATAATATGATTTTTATTTTCTTTTCTCTTTTACATAAATAATATTTTTCATACATATACAAAACATTTCTTTTGCATCTTGCATTCTTATTTAATTTTTTTTTTTACATTGATTAATTTGCAAATATTCAAAATGATGTAAATATGTAGATTTAAATTCTTGTCAATATCCCCATTTGAACATTTGTACCCCCCTTCCCATATTTGGTGTTGTAATAGCTTAGTAAATTTAATTTCGCATTTTATTGCTTTCTAATGATAACATGTTAGAATTAGGGTTTGTATGCGAAAAAACGATAAAAAATAGTTATGAACCCAATCCCAAGACAAATAAGCATGAAAATGGACACACAAATCACACTTGCACCCCTAGGGTATTCCACTTGTTGCCTTCAAATAAATGGACCATATTGTATGTTGAACTTCTTTGGGCAAAGCAAACAATTTGAATGATCATAGTCCCTCGACAAAACTTTTCAAAACAAACAAAAACAAATGATCAAGTCCCTTAAAGAAATTGCCCAAAGACATTTGACGCCGTTGCAATTATGGTCTAAACGATGACCCGCGCCTGTCCCTTTCACATCCTAACATAAGGTTGTCCACCAAATTCAATGGTGGAACAAACTTGTTAAAAGGGTTAAAACGTAGCAATAATCTTTTGAGAAATTTAGGAGTAGATAACCTCTTAGTTACTTGAATCAAACTTGCAAAACAAAACACTTGCCTAATTTCAAAACCCCACATCACTACACTTTCAAAACAACTTTCAAAAACAAATGAAAACCTTTTCAAAAGACATACATCTTTGTATACATCCCCACATGGATCATTACAAAGGTTGCCACCACATTGGCATCTTTTCAAAACATTTTCAAAACCCACACACAAAGCACCATTTAAAACAATTGAAAACAAAAGGCAAGTGATCTAAGCAAGTAACTAAGAGCCCATGGATAACCATGGATAGAAAGGGTGCTAATACCTTCCCTTTCTATAATCTACTCCCCGAACCCAAGAAAACATCTCAAAAGGTTTTTGCTGTGCTTTTTAACCTTTCCTTAGGATAAAATAAAAAGTCGGTGGCGACTCTTGCTAACCGCAACATTTGCGAAAACAAACGCAAAACCTCAAGTCAGTTCTCCCACCGTATCACAGAACTGGCGACTCTGCTGGGGATGTCTTTAAAAGTGGAATAACCTTAGGGTTTAGATCACCTTTGTTTTCAATTGTTTGCTTTTATATTTGTGGGCTTTGCATCGGAGTTTCATAGATCCTAACCCGGATCTGGGAAATACCCTTTTAGGTAGCATAATCTGTGAGGGACCTGTCCGGCGTAGACCGACATGGGTGAAGCAGTGGCTACGTTGGTGTGGCATCTTAGTCTATACCTATACCCCTTGTGTTGCAACGAGGAGAATATAGGTCTTCTAAGGGGTCATTAAACACCAACCAACCTTAGACCCCTAAATTGACCAACTTGGCTATTAGGACAGTAGCAGTATGTTACACTCATTGAGGCTAAACTCTCGAGATGGTTCTGGCTGCGAGAAAAGATTGCGATGCTGGAGTTATGACCGATTGAGGGTAGCCAATGATTTGAGATCCTCTAGAACCCGGTTACTTTTGATAGGACAGGTTTTAACCAACAAAACCAAAAGAGGGTAATACCTGAAACTCATGCTGGCCTGAAACCTAAGGGTGTCTTGTGTGACTTGTGTGCCTTATTTGCCTATGTGAATACTTGTGGTGTGCTTCATCATAGCATCATGCCATCATACCATTGCATGCATCCTGTATAAAGGGCTAACCCATTTCAAAGACAAAAAGGTTTCATCTTTGCTCTGTTTTGTAGGACATCATGATGCCCGTGCGTAGAAATACTGTCCGGCTCAACTTTGTTCAACCACCAGTTTTACTCAAGGATTTGGTTGGTAGGATTCCAAACACTACCTCCTTCATCAACAGACATGGGTCTCTCCTTGGCTTGATCACTGCAAAATGGGACCAACAACTGATAAGTGTTCTGACCCAGTTTTATGACCCTCTGTACCATTGTTTCACCTTTCAAGACTTCCAGCTGGTTCCTACCCTGGAAGAATTTTCTTATTTGCTTGGGATCCCTGTCTTGGAACAAACTCCATTCACTGGTTTGGAAAAGACTCCTGGGCCTGAAGAGATTGCTGCAATTCTCCCCTTGACCAAAGAAGAGGTATTGTCCAACTGGGAAACTAGAAATGGGATCAAGGGCTTTTTGGTCAAATTTCTGGTTGGCAAGGCTAATGATTTCTGGAATGACTTGGACTTCAAGGCGTACGAGGATATTCTGGCTCTTTTGATCTATGGTCTGGTATTGTTTCCCAACCCTGACACTTTTATCAGTATCCATGTCATAAGGATCTTCATGTCTCGGAATCCGGTACCCACTCTTTTGGGTGATATTCTACAACAACTCTATGCTCGTACTGCTCGAAAACGGGGAACTCTGTGGTGTTGTGCTCCTTTGCTAGTAAGGTGGTTTATTTCGCACCTTCCTAAGTTCGTGCTGAAGAATGAAGAAGGAAAAGGTTGGGCTCGGAGGTTAATGTCTCTCACTGATAATGACATCACTTGGACTCTCAGAGGTTTGGATGAGGTAGCTGTTATTGACCGTTGCGGAGAATACCCTAATGTCCCGTTGATTGGCATCCGAGGAGGAATCTCTTACAATCCGTGTTTAGCTCTCCGTCAGTTTGGAAGAGCCAGAGGAGATGGACCTCATGAAATGCTGGTTCCTCACTTCCATTTTGAGTTTCAGGCAGACAGTGACAAACTACGCCAGGGATTCATTAGAGCTTGGGACAGAATCCACAAAGCTGACCCACATGAGTTGGGACCAAAGACTTCCCTGCCATTGAAACCCTATTGCAAATGGGTCCGCATCCGTGCTCAGAAGTTAGGCATGCCCTACGAAGTTGTTAGACCTCTCATTCTTGAATCTCCTGATGAAGATGGGGTTCCTCCAACTGTCCTCCCTCCTCAGATACCTACTGATTTTGACACCATGAAGAGATCTTGGGCGCAGCTAAAGGAAGAACGGGATTTCTATCGAGAGAAGTTCAACGAGCAGGAACGGAAGATTCAGAGGCTGACTAAGCAATTGGAAGAAGAACGGGTCCTGAACAACTACATCAGCACTAAAAAGAGGAGGCCATGGGAGCATTGATGAGCTTTGATTGTTTCCTTTTGTAGTTTATTTCCTTTCCAGTATTTTTCATTCCTGTAATGCCTAAGGGCAAATTGTTGAACAATTGAAAATTTTAATCTAATGAAGTGTGTTTCCCTTTTTTGTCTACAAAGTTGAATCTTGTTTGTCTTTGAAAACATAAAACATACGCATTCCATCGCACCATATGCATAGCAGGTACCCTATTTCACAGGTTGCTTAATTTTCTTCGCTGTTTGTGTGCACAGTCATCATGAATCCAGACTCCTCCAGTGAGCAAGCAATCAAGGCCCTTCAGGCCCAAAGTGCACAGTTTCAAGAGATGGTCCTAAGCCTAGCCCAAGGTCAGCAAGAGTTGAAGACTCTACTCCTGAAGAAGAAGAAGAAAAAGAGGACTGCGTTGTTCAACACCGGACGCAGATTTGGGAACACACTCCATAATGAAGTTGATCCAACTACTTCTTCTGCTGAGAAAAACAGTCCCCAAGGGGGAGGGGCTCCTAGTCCCGCAGTCTCCGACAACGAGACGGACTATAACGACGAACAATACCCACCTGCTGCTGACAGATACAAGCAATTGGAGGACCGCCTAAGCGCCATGGAAATTCAGAATGTGTCGGGACTGGATTTCGGAGATTTGGGGTTATCTTCTGGGGTAGTAATTCCACACAAGTTTAAGGCGCCTGCCTTCGCCAAGTATGATGGGGTCTCCTGCCCAAAGCTGCATCTGAGGTCGTACGTAAGGAAAATCCAACCTTACACGGCGGATAAGAACCTCTGGATTCACTTCTTCCAAGATAGCCTCTCGGGGTCACAGCTTGAATGGTTCTACCAATTAGATGGAACCAGCATCCGACACTGGGAAGATTTGGCAACCGCATTCTACAGACAATACCAATACAATTCTGATCTCGCTCCTACACGTACCCAACTTCAGGGTATGTCTCTAGGAACGGGTGAAGGGTTCAAAGAGTACGCTCAAAAATGGAGAGATTTGGCTGGCAGGGTGCAGCCTCCATTGACTGATCGTGAGCTGGTTGATATGTTTTTAGGGACGTTGTCTGGTCCGTTTTTCAATCATTTGGTTGGTAACTCCTCCGCCGGGTTTACAGATTTGATATTGACAGGAGAAAGAATTGAAGCTGGCATCAGGTCAGGCAAGATACAAAAGGCTGCCTCCACAAGCGCTGAGAAGAGGCCGTTTAAGAAAGAAGCAAGTGTTGTCTATGGTCCTAGAAGACAAGACAAGCCCGAAAGTCGCCAAGCCGTCAACGCTTTGGTCATCTCAAAACCTATTGCTGCTCCTCAGCAGTACAATCAACAAAGAAGTGAAAGGCCCAAGAGGCAGTATACTCGACTGAGTATGACCTTATCTCAAATTTTACCCCAACTGTTATCCACCAACCTGGTGACCCTCAAAGAAGCTCCTAAGGTCGTCAACACTGCGTCTCCTAAGTATAACCCAAATGCCCGGTGTGCTTATCATTCTGATAGTCCCGGGCACACTACTGATGATTGCTGGGCCTTGAGAAACAAAGTGCAAGATCTAATCGACGCAAAGGAAATTCAGTTTGAAGCGCCGGAGAGACCAAATGTTGTAACTGCTCCTATGCCCCAGCATAGAGTAAATGCCATTGAGGAAGAAATGTACGCTGTTTCGGTAGATGAAGTTGTCACCCCTCTGAAGACCGTTAAGAGGAACCTACTGCGGGCCGATTTATTTCCAGGTTGCAGTGAAGGTTGCCTGTTCTGTGCTATTTCCCTGTCTGATTGTCCCTTGCTAAGGTTAGGCATCCAAGGCCTAATGGATAGCAAGGAAATTCTATTCAAAAAGTCTGATGTTCAGTTGGTCCCAATAAAAGAAGTTTATGTGATTACCATCTTCAAAAATCCCATCAAGGCTCCCCCGAAGAAGCCTGTTCAAATCATGACTGTTGCACCTGTGATTATTATTGTCCCGGGACCTCTCCCCTACGTGTCTGATAAGGCTGTTCCCTGGCATTATGGGGCAGACGTATATGTAAATGGAATCAAACAAGAATTCGACACTGGCGCCAGTATCTGCGATATCACTGGTCCAGCCAAGGTCACCCGCAGTGGCAGGCTCTTCTCGCCTGACATTGCACCGCCCGCTATTCGAAAACCCCTCCTTATAAAACCTACAAGTTTACCTGTTCCTGCCGCTGATCAAGTTGTTTCCCCTGCTGCCGAGTCATCAAATGCTCGGGGCAAAGGGATTGAAGAAGAGCCTGCCCGGATGGAGGCACCATTACCCATAAACGCTGAGGCCTCCCGACAAGAAATGGAGGAGATTCTGAAAATAATAAAGAAAAGTGATTTCAATGTTGTCGAGCAGCTGGGGCATACGCCCTCCAAGATCTCCCTGCTCTCCTTATTGCTATGCTCCGAGGCCCATGCTAAGGCCTTGATCTCATTTCTCAAGACGGCCCATGTGCCGCAGGAGACGTCTGCAGTCCAGTTCACTGATTGCATAGCAAATCTGACAGCAGACAATGGCTTGGGTTTTTCAGATGCTGACCTGACCGCGAAGGGAAGAGACCACAACGATGCCTTGCATGTCTCTATCGAATGCAGGGGCACTACTCTGGCGCATGTATTGGTGGATACTGGTTCTTCTTTGAATGTTCTACCAAAAAAGGCTTTAGACCGTCTAGATTATGAAGGCCTGGAATTAAAGCCCAGCAATATCATCGTCAGGGCCTTTGACGGTTCCAAAAGGATGGTTCATGGAGAGGTTAACATCCCTATTCGTGTGGGCTCTCAAGTGTTCGACTCTACTTTTTATGTGATGGATATACGACCATCGTACTCTTGTCTGCTGGGTCGACCTTGGATCCATAAAGCTGGGGCAGTGACCTCTACCCTGCACCAGAAGCTGAAGTATCCCGTCAGGGGGAAGATCGTCACTGTGCAAGGAGAAGAGGAGTATATGGTGAGCCATTTGAATTCCTTCAGATACATTGAGATGGATGGGGAGTTTATTGAAACCCCCTTTCAGCATTTCGAGGAGGTACATCCAATTTCAGCAGCTGCAGAGACAACAGTCGAAGAGAATGTTTCCTTGAAGATGGCTTCCCTAAGGGATGCCCGGGCTGTGGTTCAGAAAGGCGATTGTGCAAACTGGGGTCAGCTTCCTGA
The DNA here is from genome assembly GCA_948472305.1 of Vicia faba. Taxonomy (NCBI): domain Eukaryota; kingdom Viridiplantae; phylum Streptophyta; class Magnoliopsida; order Fabales; family Fabaceae; genus Vicia; species Vicia faba. The sequence goes on along the minus strand of OX451739.1, from coordinate 1,202,727,219 downwards.
CTTCACTCAGAAGAACGACAAGTTTGGGCTAGGCTTTACTGCAGAGGCTCAGAGGGCTGTGCGCAAAGAGAAGATCAGAAAGGCTCCGGTGTTTATCTCCAGCTCAAGGGTGAATGCTATCGAGGAGGATGTGGAGGAAGCAGAATTTGACAGTTGGATCTACCCGACTACCAGCGACGGACCAAGCAACTGGACGGCAAAGGATTTTACCCCTATCACATTTGTCACGCAGTAATTGATTTCTTTTGATTTCCAATTTGTAACAAACAATATGTTAAAACTTTGTTGGCTCGGTGTCCTACCCGGGGCATCGTAGCTCCATTTGTGAGGGCTTTTTGTATGACATTTTCATATATCATCAATCAAAACATTGGACGTTTGTTGCATTTCAAATCTTGTGCTCTTTTTCTTTCCGTGTTATATATATTGCAAAACAGCTATATTTACACACACTCACTTATACAGGTTTCAATCCACTCTGGATCTCACTGGTAACAGCTCTGCTACCGCCAGTTATGACTTCAAAAATCCGATCAACTTGGCCGAAGACGAAGGTGAAGATGATTGCGAAGTGCCTGGTGAGCTCGCAAGACTGCTACTCCAGGAAGAGAGGGCTATTCAACCGCATGAAGAGCCTGTAGAAATAATTAACCTGGGTACCGAGACAGATAGGAAAGAGGTCAAGATTGGTGCCAATCTAGAGCTCAGCGTGAAGCAACGATTAATCCAGATGCTACAAGACTACATGGAGATTTTTGCTTGGTCCTATGAAGATATGCCTGGTTTGGATGCCGACATTGTAGTTCACCACCTGCCAACCAAGGAAGATTGCCCTCCGGTAAAGCAAAAAGTCCGACGGATGCGTCCAGAGATGTCTGAGAAGATCAAGGCCGAGGTTATGAAACAGTTTGATGCCGGTTTCCTTGCAGTGACTTCTTACCCTCAGTGGGTTGCCAATGTGGTACCAGTGCCAAAGAAGGACGGTAAAGTCAGAATGTGCGTCGACTACAGGGATCTGAACAGGGCCAGCCCCAAGGATGACTTCCCCCTACCTCACATTGATGTCCTTGTTGACAATACAGCTCAACACAAGGTGTTCTCCTTCATGGATGGTTTTTCGGGGTATAATCAGATCAAGATGGCTCCAGAGGATATGGAGAAGACTACATTTGTGACTCAGTGGGGGACCTTCTGTTATAAGGTCATGCCATTCGGATTGAAAAATGCTGGGGAAACCTATCAACGTGCCATGGTTGCTTTATTTCATGATATGATCCATCATGAGATTGAGGTATACGTTGATGACATGATTGCGAGGTCTCAAACTGAGGAGGAGCACCTTGACCATCTGAGGAAGTTGTTTGACCGACTCAAGTTATACAAGCTGAGGTTGAATCCCAACAAATGTACCTTTGGGGTAAGGTCCGGAAAGTTGTTAGGTTTCATTGTAAGTGACAAAGGTATTCAGGTGGACCCTGCCAAGGTAAAAGCCATACAAGAGATGCCGACTCCAAAAACAGAGAAAGAAGTCAGAGGCTTCCTGGGACGACTAAATTACATTGCCCGGTTCATCTCACATCTGACTGCTACTTGTGAGCCAATCTTCAAATTACAGAAGAAAGATCAAGTAGTACGCTGGAATGATGAATGTCAGGCCGCCTTTGAGAAGATAAAGGAATATCTCCAAGAGCCACCCGTTCTTATGCCACCGGTGGAAGGAAGACCTCTGATACTATACTTGACAGTACTTGACAATTCAATGGGGTGTGTGCTGGGGCAGCATGACGAGTCTGGCCGAAAAGAGCACGTTATTTATTACTTGAGCAAAAAGTTTACCGACTGTGAGTCTCGTTACTCACTGCTTGAGAAAACTTGCTGCGCTCTTGTATGGGCTGCTCGCCGGCTGAGACAGTATATGTTGACTCACACTACTTTATTGATTTCAAAAATGGATCCCATCAAGTACATATTTGAAAAGCCCGCTCTGTCTGGAAGAATAGCGAGATGGCAAATGATCTTAACAGAATATGATATCCAGTATACAACTCAGAAAGCCATTAAGGGAAGTGTACTGGCTGATCATTTGGCACACCAACCCGTGGACGATTACCAATCATTGAACTTTGATTTTTCGGACGAAGACATCATGGTGGTAACTGACTGTGAAGTGCCTGGACCGGATGAAGGACCTGAGGAAGGATCCCGATGGTCTATGCATTTTGATGGAGCCTCCAATGCTTTGGGTAATGGCGTCGGCGCTGTTATCATATCTCCCAAAGGAACTCATACTCCCCTCACCGCCCGATTATGTTTCAGCTGCACCAACAATATGGCAGAATATGAGGCATGCATCATGGGTTTACAAGCTGCAATCGACTTAAGGATAAAATTTCTAAGTGTCTTCGGAGATTCCGCTCTCGTGGTCAATCAGATCAAAGGCGAGTGGGATACGAAACACCCGAATCTTATTCCTTACAAGGAGTATGTGTTAACCTTGCTTCCCCACTTTGAAGAGATAACTTTCGAACACTTCCCTAGAGAGGAGAATCAGCTAGCGGACGCCCTAGCTACGATGTCTTCAATGTTCAAAGTTAAATGGGACAATGAGGCTCCCCGAATCATTATCTGGAAGTTGGATGAACCGGCATACTGCTGCGAGCTCGAGGCTGAGAAGGTTATTGAAAAACCTTGGTACCATGAGGTGAAGAGGTATCTGGAAGCTCAGGAATACCCTGAAGGTGCATCCGTCAATGATAAGAAGTTCATGAGGAGGTTTGCTGCAAAATTCTTCCTCAGCAACGACATTCTCTACAAACGGAATCATGATTCAACTCTGCTACGTTGTGTGGATAAGGCTGAAGCAGAGAAAATTATGATGGAATTACATGAAGGCACATTTGGAACACATTCCAGTGGACACACCATGGCTAAGAAGATCCTTCGGGCAGGATATTTCTGGTCCACAATGGAAGCCGATTGTTACCAACATTCCCGAACTTGTCATAAATGCCAGATCTATGCTGACAAGGTGCATATCCCTCCGGTTCCTTTGAATGTCCTGACGGCACCTTGGCCTTTCGCAATGTGGGGCATCGATATGATCGGCGAGATCCGACCGACGGCATCCAATGGGCATCGCTTCATCTTGGTGGCGATCGATTACTTCACGAAGTGGGTTGAGGCAGCATCCTATGCCACAATAACCAAGAGCGTCGTGGCACGTTTCATCCGGCATAATCTGATCTGTCGGTACGGCGTCCCGGAAAGAATCATTACGGATAATGGAACCAATCTCAATAACAAAATGGTCACTGAACTCTGTGAACAATTCAAGATACAGCACCACAATTCTTCTCCCTACCGGCCGAAGATGAATGAGGCTGTAGAGGTAGCCAATAAGAATATCAAGAAAATTGTGCAGAAGATGACAGTGACCTATAAAGATTGGCACGAGATGTTACCGTTCGCTCTTCATGGGTACCGCACCTTAGCAAGGACGTCAACCGGGGCAACTCCCTTCTCCTTGGTCTACGGCATGGAGGCAGTCTTGCCAATTGAAGTCCAGATACCCTCTCTCCGGATAATGAAGGATGCAGACTTGAATGAAGATGATTGGATCCAAACCCGACTTGATCAATTGAATTTGATTGACGAAAAGAGGCTCACTGCTATCTGTCATGGTCAAACGTATCAGAAACGGATGATCAGGGCATTTAACAAGAAAGTCAGACCGCAAGAGTATCGAGTTGGGGACCTGGTAATCAAACGCATCATCCTTCCTCAAAGTGATCCCCGGGGCAAATGGACCCCTACTTACGAAGGGCCATTTGTGGTTAAACGTGTGTTCTCAGGAGGAGCCATGATCCTAACCACCATGGATGGTGACGACCTTCCTCACCCCGCCAATGCAGACATAGTGAAAAAATACTACGCATAAATAAAAGACCCGCTAGGTTGACATACCTAGGCAAAAATAAGGGCTTCCCGGCGAACCAAAAGGGTTCGGGCAAAAATAAGGGATGAAATGAATAAAAATCTGTACACCTGGCAAGTCGAAAACCTGAAAAGGCGGCTTGGGCAAAAATGGGTATCCCGGTGGACTGAAAACCCGAAAGGGCGGTCCAGGCAAAAGTTAGGGATAAAAGCGTAACACTATGTCTCATTGGATCACTTCGCATCCGGAATTCGGCATCAACTATCTGGCTCAAGATTTCGGCATCGACCAATCAGCTTCATCTTCAATTAGGCAGCAAGGCGATGAGACGTTCGAAGACATAAAGGCGATAGCAGAGTTGGAACCCAGTGGGATTGTTCACATAGCTGTTTTGTTTCCTTTTTTCAAATTGTAAACTCTATACTATTTGGCGATATCCTCTTACTAGGATGTCAGCCTCTTGTACAAAAAACGCCTATTCACAGGCAAAGTTTAAATCAATACAAATTCACTTGTCCATACAAATTACCATTGTTTTCCTTTTTCTGTTTTGTCTTGCGAAGAACGTCCAATGTTCATTTTTGATATATGCATTTGACATTAAATTGCTAATTCATAAATATTTGCATATGAAACGAGAGATCGATTACAGGTGACATCAGAGACAGGGGGAATTGAAGTTGTCTAAATGCAGTCTGGTTGTTTTGTCTGCCAAGGCACCAAGGTAGGTTCAACTGAAGAATGTGGCCAAATCATCTCAACGACCCGCAGAGTAAAACACGATTCAGCAATACTTTCCCCAAGCAAAGTTGGCTCCCCGTCGATCCTGAAAAAGCACAACATTCCCCGGCAGGTCTTGAAGCTCATCCCCGGTAGATTCCGGAAGCTTATCCCCTGCAGAATACGGACGTCTCTCCCGAGTTTTATTTAGAGTTATTTCCTCACAAGGACTTATAACTGGGTTATCCTCAGCTAAAAACCACGGAAGACCGCCCTCGGCGAAGTTCCTTCAAATCCCCAGCAGAGTTTATCATCATTATCCCCAGCGGAATCCATCTTTAAAGTCCTCAACAGGCCTCTCATCAAACTTCGGCCAAGTATCTCTTCCACAGAGCAACTTCCCGGCCGTTCGTCAAGGATTTATTTTCCTAAAGATGAAATTACACTCATAAACATTTCACATTTTCATACATCTTGCTTACATACATGATAAAGCGCATACAACGCTATCTCATGACTGAGCATCATAACGCCATGCATATCATACATCATGACATTGCATACCACTTACGTTTTTGCCTTTTCAGGAAAAAGACAATCTCAAAAAACAACTACCTTCAACTGTCACAATTCTAGATTCAATACCTGTATCTAGCCAGGGCACATCTGAGAGTGATCAGTTTCCAGACTCGATTCCTGTATCCAGCCAGGGCATGTCTGAAGAGTTCAAAGATTCGATTCCTGTATCCAGCCAGGGCACATCTATCAACTACAACATTTCCGGATTCGATTCCTGTATCCAGCCAGGGCATATCTGTTGACCACGTTTCCAGACTCGATTCCTGTATCTAGCCAGGGCACGTCTGAAGAGTCCAAAGATCTGATTCCTGTATCCAGCCAGGGCACATCTATTAACGACTATTTCCAGATTCGACTCCTGTATCCAGCCAGGGCACATCTGTGAGCAACCAATTGTAGATTCGATACCTGTATCTAGCCAGGGCATATCTGCATAAGGAGACTGAAGATCAAACACCTGTAACAAGCCAGGAAAACATCCGTCTTTCTCAAATACACAAGTTCTCGCTAAGGAATCTCTTATGCGATCAACACTTCCAAATGGCATCTATAAGCCCATTCCCGACAAGGTTCTGTCACGTCTCCAGATGGCATCTATAAGCCCATCTCCATATCTACCACCTCTCCAAATGGCATCTGTAAGCCCATTCCTGACATCACATTGTTGAGACTCCAGCATGCGAGTGCAAATTTCCGGGCACTCTAGTGTCCAATCTTCTTTTACCCTCGAGTCACGAAAGGCAAACTCGCCAATCTAACTCTTCAGGTCCAAGAAGATTGAACAGGGGCAACTGTTGTACCCCAAAATTTGCCCTCCCATTTCCTCAATATTTTCTCATCACAAGACCTTTGAAGATCAAGATCCAATTAGGGTTTCCTCTGCTCAAGACTTCTCCTTGCACTGTGGACTCAAATTAGGGTTTGTGTTTGCCCAAGGATGTTTTGACCTAAAATGCCTAAGATGACTTTCATGCTTCATGTTGGACTCCCAAGTTTATCCTCACCAAGTTTCAAGCCTTGATTCCAAGTTTTGCCCAGTCAATTGGACAGTTGACCTAGAAATCAGCTGTATTGGGGAAAAAGTCAACTGTGGCCAATTGACAGTCAAATCTCATGAAATTTGATCCACATCAACATTATGAACTCATATGGACCATTTGATCAAGTTTGGATCACAATTCCACAAGAAATTTGATCAGATCACCAAAAGGGCAAAATGGTCATTTTTAGGGTTTTGACTGTACAAAGGCAATTTTTGACTGTTTGACCTAGCCAATGGCAAACCAAGCTCACATATGGACTCAAGGACCCCATGGAATCATCTTGACATGTTCATCAAGTTCAAAAGATCCCAAGTACACAAGATTGACAGTTGAATTTCCCAGTCAATTGATCAATTTTGACTGTACACTGAAAAGTCAAACTTTGACTTTTTGGTCAAAATCAAGAGTCAAGATTCATTTTTCATCAAAATATGCCAAATCATGAAACTTGTTCACCAAGAAATCACAAAATGCAAATTAGGGTTAGAAAATGGAATTTTTCATAACTTAGAATTTTTCTAAGTTATGAAAAACCCTAATTTTTTCCCATCTTTTCACCAAGATCCATTTGGATTCAAACAAAAGTCAAAACATGAAAGTTGTAGCTTGTTGCATAATCTACAACTTTTATTCACAAAGTTTTCTCATTTGAAGCTTGTATCTCAAGTTACAATTTTTTGAATAAGGGCACTAAACCATTTTTTAACTTAGTGAAATTTGACCTATTTTGACAAGGTTTTCTACCCCACTTCAAGGCCACTTTTCATACCCTTCCACTTAGAATTTTAATTTGCATTTCAAAGATGGATTGTAGTACACATTTCAAGCTTTCCAAAATGTCCAAGAACTCATCAAACAACCTCATAACTTGAGAGATTCGAATTTCACAAGTTGGCAAAAATTCACTTTTGTTCTTCATCAAAACATGTTCATAAACTTGCAAATCTGAACTTAGCTTGCTTTATGCTTGATTACAGGTCCTTGAACCATTTCATACTCAATAATTTAATGCATGTTAAATGTGTTAAAGTGTTGTTCTTTGAGTGCAAGCATTGTATGCAAGATTAATCCTAAACTAGATAAAGTGAACTTTCCATTTTTGAAAAGATTAGCTTTATGTCAAATTAGAAATCCAACAAGTACATGGAAGATCTGCTTGGCACAAGATTATGTGCATAACACACTGATCAAGAGATGTTTATGCAGCACATTAGGGGGTCCTCTACTGACCTAGAAAGCCAACTTGCTTTTGCTTGCTTCAAGTTGAAGAAAAGTCCATAACTTGTGCCAACTCTCCCTTCAGCATAGAAACACAACACAAAAGCTATCAAACACATTCCATAGAACATATCCAAGCTTTTGCACGAGTCCTGAACCTCTCAAGCATCCTCCATCTTAAAATCACCTTGAAACTGCACAAACAGGGGAACCCCTGCAGATTGAGTGCTATCTCTCAATCCCTTCGAGCATTCTTGTCCAAACCTGTTCCTCTACCTTCCTTACAACATATGCAAGCTAACCATGGCCTAAAACCTGACCTGTAACACCTCCAAGCCACTTCACCATTTTTAATTTTCTGTTTTGCAGTTGGAGTTCACTAGCTCGATTCAGGGAGTTTCAAGACAAAGTAGGACTTGGAAAAGCATCCTTACACTTCAAGGAAGCTATACCAATCATCATTTTACTCTGAAACATCCTCCATTGCAAAGCACGATTCCAACTGAACAGGTACATTCATGGAGTTCTATCTCTCTTGTTAGGCATTGTTAGCTTTAGGTTTGTGAAGAAAATATGTCACAATCATAGCCCTGAACATGCTCATATGTTTAGATTTCATTTATATTTCGTGTGCTTAGAGAATTTTATGTCTGAACATGGTTAAAAAATTAGGTCAGGATTTGGGAGAGAAGAAATTCTCTCTCATTTCTGAGAGTTAGCTTGACTTCTTTATATGTCTAGAACCGTGGTTTCAAGCTCTACAGGTTTCATGTTGGAAGATTTGGCAAAAGATCAAGGAATGAGAAGTTAGAAAACGCGTGTTTTTGAACAAGGAAGTGTTCTGAGGTTGAAGATGAAGCTACATGGGTTGGGCCTGTGTGGTTTCTTCTTTTTGCACCATATTTCCATTTTCTCACCCCCCTGAGCCCATTTGTTCATTTTTTAACATTTTTGACTTTTTCTTTTTTTGTTTGACTTGTTTATTTTTTCCCAGCACATTAAAAAATTAAAAATATTTTTTCCATCATTTTTTGTATTTATTGCATATTTATTTGTTTATTTCTCTTGTTTGAACATAATATTATATATATACTATTATTAGAATAAATATAAAAATAGTGTAAATACAATTTTTATTTTTGTTTACATTCTGAAAATATTCCACATAAAAAATACTTTTTTTATTATTATTATTATTTTTATTTTATTAAATATTAAATATTTTGTGTATAATACATATTTAAGAATTAATATATATATATATATATAGATATATGTTTATTAATATATTTAAGCTAAAATATAAAAACACTTGATTTTTTTTATTAATATTTGATACAAAAAATACTTTTTCATAATATACTTCATTATTTTTATTTTTTGTACATAATAAATAAATGTTTGTATTAAATTAAACAATAACAAATTTTCTTAATAAAATTAGGGTTTTTGCCCTAAATTCAAAATACTCCAAAAAATAATATGATTTTTATTTTCTTTTCTCTTTTACATAAATAATATTTTTCATACATATACAAAACATTTCTTTTGCATCTTGCATTCTTATTTAATTTTTTTTTTACATTGATTAATTTGCAAATATTCAAAATGATGTAAATATGTAGATTTAAATTCTTGTCAATATCCCCATTTGAACATTTGTACCCCCCTTCCCATATTTGGTGTTGTAATAGCTTAGTAAATTTAATTTCGCATTTTATTGCTTTCTAATGATAACATGTTAGAATTAGGGTTTGTATGCGAAAAAACGATAAAAAATAGTTATGACCCAATCCCAAGACAAATAAGCATGAAAATGGACACACAAATCACACTTGCACCCCTAGGGTATTCCACTTGTTGCCTTCAAATAAATGGGCCATATTGTATGTTGAACTTCTTTGGGCAAAGCAAACAATTTGAATGATCATAGTCCCTCGACAAAACTTTTCAAAACAAACAAAAACAAATGATCAAGTCCCTTAAAGAAATTGCCCAAAGACATTTGACGCCGTTGCAATTATGGTCTAAACGATGACCCGCGCCTGTCCCTTTCACATCCTAACATAAGGTTGTCCACCAAATTCAATGGTGGAACAAACTTGTTAAAAGGGTTAAAACGTAGCAATAATCTTTTGAGAAATTTAGGAGTAGATAACCTCTTAGTTACTTGAATCAAACTTGCAAAACAAAACACTTGCCTAATTTCAAAACCCCACATCACTACACTTTCAAAACAACTTTCAAAAACAAATGAAAACCTTTTCAAAAGACATACATCTTTGTATACATCCCCACATGGATCATTACAAAGGTTGCCACCACATTGGCATCTTTTCAAAACATTTTCAAAACCCACACACAAAGCACCATTTAAAACAATTGAAAACAAAAGGCAAGTGATCTAAGCAAGTAACTAAGAGCCCATGGATAACCATGGATAGAAAGGGTGCTAATACCTTCCCTTTCTATAATCTACTCCCCGAACCCAAGAAAACATCTCAAAAGGTTTTTGCTGTGCTTTTTAACCTTTCCTTAGGATAAAATAAAAAGTCGGTGGCGACTCTTGCTAACCGCAACATTTGCGAAAACAAATGCAAAACCTCAAGTCAGTTCTCCCACCGTATCACAATCATCTATGGGTTCGGTGAACTTTCTCTTAACACTGGCCAATTCCTTCAAGCTTATTTTCGACTGTCCCATGTAAAATTGTTCATGGAATAATCTCTCCAAGAGAGCCCGAGTATCAATGGACCCAGGAGGCAAAGTGGTAAACCATGTGAAAGCGTTTTTAGTCAAGGAACTTGGGAAGTATCTGATCCTGAGATCTTCATTATTGGCTATATCTCCCGCTTCGGTTAGATATCTCGCTATGTGTTCGACTGTTGACTCATTGGTATCCCCAGCGAACTTTGTAAATTTAGGGACTTTATATCCCCTTGGTAAATCAGTATGCATTATGCAATCCAATATAGGAGAAGCATAATTTGGCCTTCTCATTCCTGTGTTGAGACCATTCTGGGCCATGACTCTCTCTATCATGGTGGTTAGATTCTTTTCTGCCAAGATGTTATCGTTTCGAATTCTATGAACGACAGCATCGGCATCTTGATTTCGACCAACCAAGACAACTCCCCTAGGTTGTTCTTCTCAAAACTCTGGGGCTTCTAGCCTTTCGACTCTTGCCCCTGGTTCCATAATTTCTCTTTGTGGGCCTGGGATTATTGGGGCTTCTAACCTTGGTGCCCTGGCCCCTAAGTTAACTTCTTCTCTGGGTGGTCTATAAATTGGGTCGTTAGCAATTTGTTCTATAATAGGCATGTTTGCTCGAAATCCCGCCTGATTCTGCCTACGCCTTTCTGGGGGAGCAAAGAAATCTGCTATTCGACTCATGTTGTCAGCATTTTCCCTGTTTGTCACAGTCACATTTTGCACTATTGGGGAAAATATCTCCTGCATGGTTTGTGCTAACACCCCTATCATATTATGGTTACTGTCATCCATCAATTGCCTAAAAGCCAACTGGTTTTCTGTGGTTAAAATAGGCATTGTGCTATAACCCACTGACCCTTGGTTATTTGTCATAAACTGATTCGCCCCAGACCCAGACCCTAGTTGTGGGGATGAATTCGATGTGGAATTGTGTAAACCTACCATAAAAGATGTTGGCATTCCATAAGAGGAATTTCTGGTTCTATTTCCATCGAAATCGGGTGGTCTAGTTAATGGAGTGGCGAAATGGGATTGTGTCCCTGATGGTGGAACGAATCCCCCAGGGTAACCAATGGTTCCAGTATTTCCTAAGATCGAACTATTAGTTGATATGCCACTTACTCCATTGGTGGCTATATTACTGGTTGAAGATGCAACAGACTGTGCATTCGAAGGGATCACATTAGATGTTCCGATCGAAGTGGACACATTAGTGCCTGTTGTATATGGGGCATTTTGTTCCCCTTGTTGATTGTCAGAATTAGACATTTTATCCAAACGTTTTCTTCTGGATAAAGGTTGGTTGTTGTTGGTTATTTTACAACTTCTCAGGTTCATAAAACAGCAAACTTCTTAGGTTCCAACGTTTTTATAATGGTTATGTCTCAACAATCTTTATTTCTAATATCCAATTATTGGTCCCATCAAGTGTGCCAATTTGGTTCCAGTGATTTCTGGTAAACAACCGCTAGTCTTCCAAACTATCGAATAATCTTTCTGACTGTTATTCAATTCCTCTGGTAACTCACAGGATCGACTAGATTGATCCTAGGATTCTTTGGTCATTAGGGTAACTCTCATGATCGAACAGATATTCATGGTTGATATTTGAGCGTTGTATAGGTGTTTGGCTTATTTCGATTTCTCTCTTAAAGGTCTAAAGATGTAATCAAAATATGCGTGTACGAAACTAAGTTGCATGAATAAATGTTAATTGTAAAGACATGTAAAATTGCATAAAAGGCAAGTAAATGGTTTCGAATTATAAAAACAGTTAATGTAAAGGATTTATGGAACGTAAAAGGTTTGAAATATGAAGAAAGCGTTTAATGCAAGAAATCTGTAAATGACTTTAAGTAAAAATAGGCGTTCGAAGGATAAAGCTTGAAGGTAAAGGCATGGAAAGTATGACAGTTTTCTGAAATGTAAAGTGCTTGAAATGTGAAGAAAGCATTGAAATGTAAAACTTTAATGAAGAGATTTCGAAGTGAAAAGACTGTAAATGAGAAAACTTATAAATGTTACTTGACAGAAAGATAAAGGAAAGTGCTGGAAATGGTAAAAGGTTTTCATTAAATCATAAATATATGGTGCTATCATACGTACATTGCTCTTGCATTCGTTTCCCTTGCCATGTGGTAGTTTGAATGTTACTGAGTATTTAGTACAATAGATATGACACACGAAATCCTAATACTAAGACTTCTATTTATACTAATTCGACCATAACGGTCTTGCTATAGGATTATGCCACGTTCAGAACATGCAGAACAATGCCTCTTTCTTCTTTCCACGTGTCTCCAAATGCTCCAGCACATAAATTTCAAACTTCGAATGTCCCGCTTCCATTTGAATTTCAAATGCTTTGGTACTTCTCCGTTTCGAACGCACTTCCCAGACACAGCCTTGTTGTTATTTCGAGACTTCTTTAGATATGTTCCCATAATTTCCACTCGAAGCTCCAGCTTTGACATGCTTATTCGAAACACTGCTTCTGCTACTTCGAAACATGACGCTTTGCTTCATTTCGATCGAAACGTTTAATTCATTTGGCTTCTAATAATATTATTAAAATCTTCAGCCAACACAAGGGCTGATCATATTTTCAAGATCACATGTTGTGGCTAGGTTGGATTCTAAATGAAGCAAGCTTGAAGATCATAGTTCTAATGCTTTATACTTTGCTTCATAGAGTTGTTGGATACTTTAAGCATGCTTATCTGATTTTGTATGTTGAGTGTGTGTAGAAGGAACAAGTTAGAGGCTCAAGAAGGGCTGACTTTGTGATTAAAGCTAATTTGCAAGAATGGCGACGTTAACTTTGTGTCAAAATGGAAAAATCATTTGGACAATGATTAAATCAAATGGACCATAGCTTAAAATTTTGTGTAAACATTAAATTATGGTGATATTTGCAAGTTAGAAGACATGCAAATCAAGATTATGCAGCATAGCATGTAAATTGGATTATGTGTTCTTGACCAAAATGACTTGTAATTCAAAAATGGATACCCAACTTCATGCCTTTGAATATCCTAGCTCAAGTATGATAAATTCATGCTCTTGTATGTTTTATAAAGCTTGAAACATTGTCTACAACTTTAATGTTGACCACTTTGGCTAAATCAAATTGGAACTTGATGAAAATTGGCTAAGAAGTTGGGACACAAATCTGACCAAACCTGTTGAAAATTTCTCTAAGTGTTTATACAAAAATGTCATGACTTCATGAGTCTATATCTTCAAATATAAGCATCTTTTAGACATCAACCCTCTAATATAAAGTTATAGAATTCATCAAGACCTACAACTTTCATGTTGAAAGTTTTCCTTGAATCATCTTGCATCTTGGTGAAAAATTATCATGAAATAGTGAAATTATCATGGTTAAAAAACACTTAGAAATTTTCTACGTATTGAAAACTTTGACTTTTTGTTGACTTTCTTGATTCTTGATGATCAAGTTTGATATTTTTGAATATATTGATGAATCTTGATCTTTGAAATTCAATATTGATCAAAAAGTCAAAGTTTGACTTTTTGTGTATCAGTTGACTTTTTATCAGTTGATCAATTTTCAACTATTAATCCATTGATCTTGAGAAATGACTTGAGCTATGAAGTTACGTCAAAGTATTGTGTTTGAGTTCGTTGGTGATAAATGTCTTGAGAAAAGAGAGGGCAAATTTTGGGGTACAACTTATTGCTTTATGATTTTGAGCTTTGTTCGGGTTTATCCGTAAACTTCAAGAAAAGTAGAATAATTGGAGTCAATATGGATTCTGATTTTTTGCAAGCAGACTCCAATTTTTTGTCTTGTGCCATTAGTGATACTCTCTTTTTCTTAGTATTCAAATTGGATATAATCCTGGAAGACGATCCTCTTGCTCAATTGTTCTAGAAAAGTTTAGGAATTGATTGGCTTCTTGGAAGGGGAGATATCTAACTTTAGGTGGGAGAGTGACTCTGCTCAATTAGGTATTGAATTCAATCCCTCTTTTCACATTCTCGTTCTATAAAGCTCCTTAATTTTTTATCCAAGATCTTATCAACATTCAATTCTCATTTATGGGGAATGGTAAAGAAAATATTATGAGGATCAATTGGGTGGCATGGTCTACTATTTGTTTTAAAATTTTGGAAGGTGGGCTTCGTGTAAAAGTGTTGTGATTTGTTTAATAGAGCTCTTAAGTGTGAATGGGGTTGGAGGATTTTGGTATAAGTGAATTCGTTATGGCATAAAGTTCTTTGTCTCAGGTATGGAGATATCAAGAATGACATTCGTGATAATTTATTTTCTTTTGTTAATTCAAATTATTCATTATGGTGGAGGAATTTGTGAACTTTGTTGGGAGTGTTGGGATTAAAAACAATTGGTTTTGCATGAGTCTCTCGTGTAAGGTTGGGAATGGTTCATATATTGATTTTTGGATCGGAAAAGAACCGCTTTGTAACCATTTCATTTGCTTTATCAAGAATTGCATGAGCCGAAAATGAGAATTATAGAAGATGGTTATGTGCTTCAGAATATTGGTAGTGGTCGTTCTGTAACATTCAGGAAGTTATGTCAGTTTCATAAGCTGATGAGTGTGATAGTCTGCACTATATTCTGCAACATATTCAACATGTTCCAAATCAGTATGATCTCTTTGTCTGGTGGTGCGCAACAGTGGGCTTTTCGGTGAATTCTACCTTTGATAGGTTACGCGCGTGTGGAGAGCAGAATTTAATTTTCAGTACAACTTTGTTATCTTCTCTGAAGCATGTTTGGAAATTAAATATGTCGTATAATATTCAAGTTTTGCGTGGAGGTTGCTTCATCATATACAAACAAGGGACGGGCTTTCTAAGAGATGAGTCATTTAAGGAGTGCATAACTTGGTTTGTCCATTAAGTTTTGGTCCGCATAAGACTCATCATCATCTTTTCACTGACTGTCATGTTCTTGTTGAGGTTTGTTTATCAATTATGGTTTGGTAGGGGAGAATGACTTTATTTCTTCTAATATTTTTTATCATCTATTGTGATTTGCCTTAGTTATGTCGAAGAGGACAAAGAAAAATTGTAGAATCCTTATTTAGTTATATGTCATACGGAATATTTGGTTAATTAAAAATGACATTTTATTCGATGATATGTTGAAAGGGAGTCGAGAGATTGTTTTTGTAGCAAAAAAATTTGAGATTGGATTAGAACTAGATCTTTTGGTCAGTTTTATGTTTCTAAAGATGATTGAATGTTCCATCCATTAGTTGCTATGAACTAGTTCGATTTCTCTTTTATAGCGGGTTGAGTACCATTTATACTCACTTTAATGCAATTTCTTGCTTATAAAAAAGTGTGGTACTATGCTTTTAAAACCAATTCTTCAACTTCAATTTTACTTTATGCGTACTAGGTTTCAAAAGTAAACTTTCGTAGTAATAATGCATCCTTATCTAAAAAATAAATTGCAAGAGGATGTATTAGATAATTATTTATGCAGAGATCCTCCAATTCATGAACGTTTTTTAATTCGTAAGCTATAACTAATGTAATATATCAGTTTAAATTTTGTGTATAATATTTTATACATAAACGTTGTTTCCATTTGTAAGGGTGCTCTAGACATTTCTAGAAACTCGATAATGTCTTTTCTGTATTTAAAGATATATCTCCGAAAGTATTTAAAATCACATGAGTCTTTGTTTTTATGATATTCACCATATTTTGAACTAAATATAATATGGAGATGCATCTCAGTATATTAGTATATTTTTAAATGTATCTGGAGATGTATCTTCGAAATAACTTTTGTACTTATTTATGGTGTTTTTATTCACTGAGTTAGTTTAATTAACAACTTGGTGCGAAAATTTCAAGCGGAAAATTGGATAAAATATCAGCTTGCATGATTTTTTTCATCATGCTGAAACTAAACTTCATTTCAAAACCCTTAAAAACTTTCTACTCCAAAGCATCATTCTTGTATTTTATCACGTCAAAGAGAGCAAAAGAAACTGAAATTATAGATAAAGTTCATTCAGTTCATCCTTCATCCCTCATTTAGCTTATTCAAGATATGATGATGCATAGGGAATCATACATAAAGAAAATTCTGATGTTATACGGGGGAAAATAAAATTACGATGTAATTCTAAATGCTCTTATTCCTTGTCTTAGTGATCTGATACCGTTTGATATATGGATGTGCTTCCCGGAAATGAGACATCTTATAGAAAGTACTTATGATAGAATGTGTACTGATTTGACAATATATGGTTTCTCAAAAAATATTTGTCCACTTCGGAGTAGGTCACCTCAAAATCTATTCGGACGCGTCATTATGTATTTGGGTGGCTTTTAAAAATACAACATTTTGTTCAGGTTTATTTGAAACTGTGATGTCCTATAGCAAAGACATCGCCAGAGTGGACGACACATTTCATCCAAGATGTTAAAACTTAGTCGGATAATTTTCTAAAAAGGATGGAAGAGGCCGTCAAGTTGAGCGACGTTGAAAGAGAATAAAATAAGGAAAGGTCAAAGAAAGAACCACCAATAAATTTAGGTAGTGATACATGTTTTGATAAATTTTAGTTTTAATATTATAATGTAACTCACTTTTTGCATGTAATATTGTCAATGATGTAATCCCGATACAATTTGCGACTTACGTAATGTCTATTCTACTTCAATGTTATAGAATTTATGAATAAATTTTAGACAATTGGATAATTTTTCTGTTTCTATGTGTTTTATTGGTTTGTCTCAATTCTGATTCTGCTCTAGGTGGGTCTGGATATGCATCTTTGAATACACCTAATTTTAATTGGAAAAAAAAAACAAACAGAAGATTTTACGAATGTACATCTCTAGACATACCTTTATTATAAATAAAAAAATGTCTCTAGATATGCATATATGAAATATGTCCTAATGAAAGGATATGGTTTCTATGGTCCAACTTGATCTACAAATTGTATAAGTAAAGATTCTCCATTCTATTCTCTTTATAAAAATCAGAATGAATACATATCATCATCTTCCCTATTATATTTCAATGGCACAAATCCTCCATTTTAATTTAGGGTCTTCAAGGACATACTTCTCGTTGATTTGAAAATCAAACTGAATATTCTCCAGCGATATCTAAAAATCAGAGAATTGTTAAACTCGAATATCGTTCATCCTCGATTGACAACAAAGGGAAGATATGGTTCACCATGCTTGACTGAAGACAAAAGAGAATTTAAAGGTTGAATGGAATATATTTTACCGTTACTCAACAAAAGGTCCAATTGAAGTGTATGTGACAATTGCAAGGATCAACTAAAGATATTGAAGCGTATGCGACGATTACAAAATCGATCGAAGATATTCTAAGGATGTTGCAACGTCTTGAACTACACGTTTATGACGAAATATAAAGTTAAATTTATGTTAATGTTAACGATTATCTAAATGTATTTTGAAGTTAACTTATGTTGTTTTACCATTATTCTATCGTTGTTGTTTCTAGTTTGAACTAATATGTCATATTCTAGAGATGCATCTTCAGAAAACTCAATGAATATTGAATTAAGAGATACTCAATAAATATTGAAATAAGAGATATTACAAGAATGCATCTCCGATTTAACCTTTCATGTATACGGAGATGCACCTCTATACTAAATTTTAACATAATAAAGGTTTCTCAACAATTTCAACCTACATTGTGAGAAAAATGTGTCCGGAAATATATCTTCAGACGCTAAGGAATTGTGACTTTTCCCGAGATGGAAAAAATAACCCTTAATATATATGCATAGCAGCAACAATCTAGAAAAGCCAAAAAAAAAAATTGAGCCGATTAACGATACAAAAAGTGGTGAGTAGACCTTTGATATAAGCAGCTTTAGACGACAAAAACAAGTAGGCTTAAACCACACAAAATTAATGCAAATCAGTGATCCACTCTCTAGAGTAACTCCACTTATCTAAGAGTCGTCTCACTCGAACAAAAACATATCACCCTCCAACCCAGCACACTAAAGGATGATGCTACAAAGCAACTCCAATTTCAACAAAAATATTAAAAGAAAGCACCTCCAACAGCTGATTTAACTCATTATCTTTGGTAAAACTAATCTATTGAATCATCAGTCATTTTAATCTCAAGATTCAACTGTTGCAGGTATTGCCATCTCTCACTCAGTCCATGGTCCTTCTGTCTTTGAGAATTTCATGCAGTGGTTTGGGATCCTGGAAACCAGCTGATGAGCTTTCACAGTGTGAACTTTCACCAGCCTTCTTCCTTTCTTCTTTTAGTTCTGCAAGAGTCTTGGGCCCTGAAAATGTACTGGATTCCTTGATAACTCTCTGTTGCTTTACAACTGGTTTCCTGGATACTTTAGATGAAGGAAATGGCCGTCTAGCTGGTTTTTCTCTATAATGCTTTCTTGGCCTATTTTGCTGGGAAGGCCTATTTTGCTGAGAAGGCCTAAATAACATGTGATTGTTATTGTTAGCAATTGAAAGATCTTCAACCTCTCTGATTGAACTAAATCCTAACTGTGATGTTAATCTTCTATTTTGTCGCGGAAGATGCCTTTCCTGGTTTCGAACCATCAAAGAAGATGGTTCATCCTGTCTTCTTAAGAAACCAGTGACAGGAGGATCATTGACCTCCCTGCGTCTTCTCAAATGGTGACGTAGATCTAAGTCAGAGTCACAAGCATCCATCTCAGCAGCTGACATCCGAACCCTTTTCCTGGAAAATATAGAATCCAATGCTATCTCTCTGGAATAACCACAAACTTCCCTTTCACTGGAAAAATCTCGATCAAAACATCTGTAATCATCACATGTTCCCTGTTCATACAGAATTTCAGCATCTGAGCAGATGGTGTCGTACTCATCTGTATTTTTAAATTCATACCCGGTATAAGGCTCATTCAGTTCGTGGTCATCCATATCAAGCAGCGGCAAATATTCAGAACCATTCTCATAACCCAGGTTCTCGGATTCATCATGAACAAGAACATCAAATCCAGGGGAGGATTCCCACCGTTCCTCAGGCTCTACATGACAATTTTCCTGCTCCTCCGAACTCTGCTCAGAGCATGAATGAGACATATTATGAGCAAAACCATTGTCTGGTACCAGAGAGTCTGACTGAGTAGTCACAGCAGCTTCTTTATAGTCAAATGAAGAAAGTTCCAAGAAAACACTTTCCTGTTTAACATTTTCGGGTAATGGTAGCTGAAGATCTTCCTTAGTCTTAAGTTTAATATCAGACAAAGCTTTTGGAGCAGATAAAGATTGCTCAAAGTGTGTTTCCCTTGGTGTTGATGCTACAGATGTTTTATTTCCTGATGAAGCTTTATTTTCTAAGTGGAGTGCATTAATGCTTCCGTTGCCATTCTTCAAAGGCTTTACAGTGTCATTCTTCAAAGGCTTTACAGTGTCATTCTTCAAAGGCTTTACAGTGTCATTCTTCAAAGGCTTTACGGTGTCATTCTTCAAAGGTTTTACAGTGTCATTCTTCAAAGGCTTTACAGTGTCAATCTTCAAAGGCTTTACAGTGTCATTTTTCAAAGGCTTTACAGTGTCATTCTTCGAAGGCTTTACAACGAGCAAGCTATCATCAGGCTTATGTGAAAATGAGCATTTGCTACCTTTGTTGCAAAACCCATTGAAGAAAAAATAACAGGGAACCATTGTCTTGTTTGCAGATGCAGGTACTGCAGATTGTTGTATAGGTTCAGATGGCACTCCAGCATGCACATCCAATGGCTGACAAAATTACAAAAATTAGAAAAAAGTGACAAGGTAACTGCCGAGAAGATGGATTAATATTAAATAAAGCAAATAAAAAATAAATGAATATGCAATTTGGAGGGGGGAGTGGAAATATAATACTAACAGAAGAGTTATACAATTTTACAGTATATTAATAAAGCAGTGAATTATACGTGCCTGTTCATTAGTTTGACACTTTTAATCATGAAATCTATCCATCCAAGTAATCAATTAAGAAACCAAAATCATCAAGACAACTACAAGGTAAGAGCAGATGCAAATAATTTAGGAAACAAATGGGCAAATCATACACAAAGCTCTTTCGTCCAATATCAGGTGGACAATGTGCATCAAGACTTTTAGAAAATACAACTGATTATACTAAACAATGAGATGATGTAGGATTTTGAGCGTTCCAAATTGATATTTTAAGAAACGCAACAATGTACAATGTATGTCCAAAGAACGAAAAGGTTTATATTATTTTTATGACAAGCAATTTCATAGACACGTAATACATCACTGTCTTACAGACCAAAACAAGAGACTAATTATGTAAGACATTGCGTCTCCATTGCTCAGAAGCACTATAGGTATATGTATAGCAAAATTGTTGAAAAATGCAGCCCAGTCTTTTAAACACGGAGTATTTCAATTTATTCTATACTTTAAATAACATTACAAGGTAAGTAGGACAAAGAACCAATTCTTCTGTTGCTATATAATACACCATGTGCCTTTTAGCACCACAAGCTACTAAGAAGATGACCACAATATGCTTTTGCAGGCTGATATTACGAGCTGGCATCAACATTGTCGCAATCTTCATATATATTAGATTTTAGCAAGACTGTTTATTTTACAACTCATAACAGCTTCCAGCAACCAATAAACACAACAATACATTAACTAGACAAAATCGACATCAAAGTTTCAGTCATTCCAATCCACATATTCAAAGTTTCAGTAACCAAGAACTCACAGGGTGTCTAAAAGCACAAGTCGGATTAAGACAATTCCCCGATAACCAGTACCAGCAATCCCTCGGGTTAAGCCTCGCAATCTCATGGTGCCTATACTCACACTCTACACCCTGTAACCAAAACAAAAACGGTTAATACATCAAATCTCAAGCTAAATACATCAACAAAGCTACTCATACAAGTTTCAAACACCGAGCATTGTTCATTATACATAGATATTTAACCTAACAGAAAGAAAAAAAACGGAAACAAAAGCTACGTTTTACGCGAATCGAAAAATGCGACTACGATAGGATTAGAACAAATGCATTAGAAAACAGAACAGTGAGAATCACAAAGGAGCGACTGCGAAGGAGAATGAGATTGAAAGGTTGAGAGAGAGAACCTTCTTGCAAGTGAGGGGTGAAGCCAAGAAATAAACGCAATCGGTGTTGCGTTTGAGTAAATCTTCATCCATGTTGGTAGAGTGAGAAATGATTGGGAGAAAGAGAAAAAGCGATCAAGATTTCATTGATCTTACATTAACATTGCGATTATTTGAAATGATGGCATTGTAAGGGAGAAGATGAAGTATTGCGTTGATTTCAGACAAGGAAGAAGTGGAGTTTGTTGGGCTTTGGATTGAGCTCGGGATCAGCCCATGGCTTGGAAGCTATATTAAACACGAGAATGAATTACTACCTCATACCCTCCTCGAATTATACCTCCACACCGACAAATAACTAAATTATTCTTTATTTTGAGATATGA
The DNA here is from genome assembly GCA_948472305.1 of Vicia faba. NCBI lineage: Eukaryota > Viridiplantae > Streptophyta > Magnoliopsida > Fabales > Fabaceae > Vicia > Vicia faba. The sequence continues at coordinate 1,202,705,515 of OX451739.1, read as the reverse complement.
AATATAATTTTCAACGAATTCAGGAAAATATAATTTTGAATTTCCGGAATGGAATTAGGTTTCGGCAAAATTAAAAGTCAAATTGGAAATATGCATGGCAATAGGACAGGACGAAAACAGTTTTTACCTCCCGTATATATAAATTTGAACTTTCGAATAATCTTTGTTCTCTTCCTCCATGATAAGAATGAAGAATTAAAATTCAAACTCGTTTTGAATGGGTTCGGAAATCCCGCCTCACTACCATTCATATAGTGGTATCAACTTTGTTAATAGAAATATTCTATTTTTTAATATTTCAAATACTTCAAGTAATAAAGTACAAAACAGAATATTAAAGCAATAACTATATAGTTAAAACTCCAAAAATATCAAAACTAAATATTTCAAGTAATAAAATACAAACTATAATTTCAAAGCATTGGTCATAAATTTCAAGTCAAGTGAGCTTATTGAATGGTTCGCTCCATATTTAGGTGTCAAATGAGTAATTTATTGAGGTTACCCTACGTAAGTCTTATATTCAAGTTTCTAGTTAAAGTTTAGATCTTTTTAGTTATTAAAACCTCTTCGATAGATTGATGAAAACCCTTTTAGCCTGATCAAAGTTCGAGTTGATGATGAGAACTTAAAGAATGTTTTGTAGGAAGCAAGTGATGTCAAGGACAATCAAGGACTAACTTCTGAAAGAATGTCTTTAACCCTTTTAGAAATCTTCCAAGAGACTGCTCAAGCTATTCACTAGTTGTTCACAAGTTGATCAAGGAAGTGGAGGGAGCATTTATGGTCAAACATTAAATATCGGGGAGAATTTAAGCATTAAGGGGTGATGATCGGGTTGGGGTTAGGCTAGATACTAGGATAATCATATGGATAAAAATTAGATATATTTAGGTTTGCATAAGGAGGATGAATGGTAATGTTTGCATGTCAGCAACAATATATGCATGATAATGTTGGTTGAAAATATGATAGCACGTGGAAGTTATATGACTAAACATGAAGCTATAACGACCTCACCCACGTCCTCTAGGACCACCATGAAAATGTGCAAAGCAATCCATAACTAGAGTAGGCAAATCCATAGTTATTATTGTCATATGACTGCAATGGTTTGAAGGTGTGAAAAACACAAGAAAGGTGTGATTTGAATTGGATTTTAAAAACAAAAAAAAATTCTTTAATAATATTCTCCTTTAAGTTAAAATTCTTTTAATCTTCACTCTTGATAATAACAATAAGTAAGAACAGGAAGTAAAGAACAATGTATATTTATACTAGTTCACTTGAAAATTATCAAGCTAGTCTAGTCCACCCGCCAAGGTGATTTCGTCTCACTCAATCGAGGACTTAATTCACTATAACCAAACTGATTTCAATTTGCACAAGCTACCCGTAAGTGACTAACAACTTCTAAGACTCGCAAGTCAAATATTTCTTAAAGATATAGACCTACCCCGTCCCTTAAGGAATATCAACCAATAATCAACCTGATTATTACAATGCACAATCTACTCGCAAGTGACTAACAACCTCTAAAACTCGCAAGTCCTAGACTTCTTAAGAATACATACCTACCCGGTCCCTTAAGGAATATTAAACAACTGGTTGAATACAAGTTTTATTTACAAGAATGTTGCTTCTAAAAAGCTGAATATGTAAACTATTTTAAGAACAGTGACTTAAGAATATAAAATCTATGAACATCGTTTGCGCGTGATTATTTCATTGATTGGCAGCTTTCTCTCTTAGTCTTCAAGCCTTTGTATAGCCAATAAAATAATATATTCGTTGAAGGGTACTCTTGGGATTTCCAGAAACATTGGCAATTTGAACAGTAACATGGGAGACAAGATCGTGTGATGCGTCCGTCCTTTCATGGTAGTGGAATGAAACGTTGGTTGTATCATGTACTATTTATACCACGTTAACATTATCTTCTTTCCTTATGCACTTCAGAGGCTTCTGCGAGCATGAGTTTAGAAGAGAGAACATAACACAAGGTCATCGAATTTTCAAGTCTTCAGAGTCTTCAAAATTGCGTCTTCAGAGTCTTTAGCACTTGGTTGTGAGAACCTTTTCTTGGAGCCTTGGGTCTTTAGAAATTCAAGTCTTTAGAATATTTAGAACTACGTCTTCAGAGTCTTAACACTTAGTCTTTAGAACCTTGGGTCTTTAGAAACTCGAGTCTTTAGCATCTGGACTTTAGTAGAAACTTTTGTCTTCATATCTTCTGACGGTTTCTTTAGAACCCGTTGTCTTTAGAAACATGAGTCTTCAACATCTAGACTTAAGTAGCAACTTCTGTCTTTAGATCTTCTGACTGGTTTCTTTAGATAAATATCAGAGCTTACACTTCAGAGCCTTGTGGAGTGTCTCGTTACTGTTTAATAAAACTTGTGTAGCATAGAAGAGGAACTAATTCTCTTCTAATGTCTTGACCATGCAATCCATCAGAAGAAAAACCTATTTGTTCAGTACTTAACAATAACAAACATTAGAGTATTAAAATTGTTCATACAATCATACTCATTTGTTATCATCAAAACTCAGAGATAACATTGCAGAACCAAATCTTGTTCTAACAATCTCCCCCTTTTTGATGATGACAAAGCTATGTATTTTGATGACACAATTTTGTTCACATAATCAGAAAAAGGAAAATAGAAAGGTAAGGAATACTTATCCTTTTTATGATACTCCCCCTGAGTCAATGACTTGATGAAGATCGGATATCCTGACTCCGAACCATTTGAGTAAAACTCCTCCTGGTTCTAGTAGATCAGATATAGAGATCTTGAGAGTCTTGACTTTGGATGCCAATGGAAAAATTGAGATATTGATGCCAATAGAACAGTTGAGATCTTGATTTCATAGAACCTCTTCATATTGAATCTTGACTTTAGATGCCAATGAAGAAGAATTCTAATTGAAATCTTTGAAACTTTAATGTCACTAAGACAGCTTCCAGATTTTCAATTCTTTGGAGTCTGATTCCAGATTTCACTTCTTGGAGTCTGATTATGAGCTAAAAAATATCTTCAGAGTCTGAAGCCAATAGGTTAGACATAAGCCTTGTACAATGCTTTCAGATCTTTGTCTTTAACTAGAGTTCTCATTTCCTAAAAAAGAAAAACAATTCTAACAGAAACAGAAGTTTAATTAGGTTAGAATGTAAGCAACTCTTTTCAGAGAATATTTTCCAGAACTTGATTATTGAAATAAAAATTTACGTTCATTTAATTATTCCTCCTTTTTGTCATAATCAAAAAGGTAATTATGTGTGAAAAACATAAAAACCATAATAAATAAGAAGAAAAGATAAAAAAAAGTTGCATTGATACTCAAAGGAGATTACAACATAATGAACATAGACACAGAAAGCTATCTAAACTTCAAACACATCACAACTCCCATCAATTAGAGAATTACCTCTGATGAACGGATTTCTTTAAACAGTTTCAATTATACCTGCTAACTCAAACAGTTCAGATAATACATGTCCATACGGAATGAATGATTTTTGAGAGTTCCTAGATGCTAGGATTGATAGTTTCAGATGATTGAATATTATTTCTGAAAGATGAGTTGGAATACTCTTGCGAAGACAATAAATAGGACACATATCCCTAGGAAAGACTTTATCAAGATCTTCTCCTCTAGGATGAAGATTTTTCAACAGGAACTGAAACCAGAATTTTGCAAGTGGTTTCAAATGATCTTAATTAAGGGGGTCATATCTAAATGAAGTGTTATGAACATTTGGAAACATGTCAACATTCATGCAAGAGTTGGATAAAGGTGGAATTTGGATGGCTTCATTAATGGAGGAGCGAGTGATGGTTATTGGAACGCCAAAGATGTAGGAATGAATGGCGTTTTCATCAGGACTGACAGAAACATGAAGCCAGAAGTTCTTTAAGAGGTTAGGATAAATAAGACCTCTTATAATTGTTTCATACCCATACCATCCTTGATTTTCAATAAGCCCGTTGATGAAACCATTATCGGACACATAGTTGGGTCTTTTATCTTTGATTAGTTGGAGAAGATTTCCATCTTCTTGAAAGGTTCTAACAACCATGGTATGCAGACAAGTTTGAAGATAAGAGACAGTTGAAGATGATACAAGGAAAGAGACTTGATTAATGACTATATATGAGAAGAGATATAAATAGTCAGTCAAGCAGTTCACAAAGTAAGACGATTGAAACCCTCAAATGACGTCATGGACTGCTAAAAGAAGGAAATGAAATAAAAAGTAGATCAAACGTTAAGGTGAAAGAAAATGAAAACATTTAAATGGAACACGACAAGGAATATCAGACAAAGGCATTAAATGACTATTCACAAGACATAGTGAAGAGAAGTAGTTAAATAAATGTAACCATGATTAATCAATTTCCAGAAAAATAATGGCCCGTGCATGACCTAGGTAGAGTGTGATAGACACTAAGTCTATTTAGGTAATGCGTTTGATATTCTCAACATCTAGAAGACCACGAAGATTTTCATCTGATCAGAAACATTTCTGACCGAAACATCTTCTGACGACTGAGATAAAACAAATTAGAAGTCTTTTGTTTAAGTCAGAATTTTATCCCTTCATACTACAACTAAAACATGTTTGATTATAATGATATCTTACTCTGAACATAGACCCATTTTTAGATTCTTTAGAATAAATAGAAATCTATCTTCAGCTAAGGGTTTTGTAAAAATGTCAGCCCACTGATGATCTGTATCTATAAATTTCAAAGATATGATCCCTTTCTGAACAAAATGATGTTTGATTTCTATGTATTTAGCCCTAGAGTGTAGGATAGGATTCTTACTTAAGCAAATAGCGGCAGTATTATCAAAAAAGATATGAATGTTACTCTCATATAACTGGTAATCTTCCAGCTGATTCTTCATCCATAACATCTGAGTAGTGCATAGTGCTGCTGAAATGTACTTTGCTTCTGATGTTGAAAGAGAAATTGTTGATTGCCTCTTGCTTGACCATGAGATTAGATTCTTGCCTAGAAACTGACAGTTTCCAAAAGTACTCTTCCTATCTAGTCGATCTCCAGCATAGTCTGCATCACATAAACTAGAAAGAGAATACTCTTATGTTTTCTCATACATCAAGCCAAGGTTATGGGTTCCTTTTAGATACCTTAGAATCCTCTTAACAGCAGTTAAATGAGATTTCCTAGGATCAGATTAAAATCTAGCGCAAAGATGGACACTGAATAATATATCAGGTCTAGATGCAGTCAGATATATGAGAGAGCCTATCATACCACGATAGAGCTTCTGACATACCTTTCCACTTACCTCTTTTTCCAAGAATACATGTTGGATGCATTGGAGTCTTTTCTATGGTGTAGTTTGTCATGTTGAATTTCTTAACAAGTTATTTGGTGTACTTATTTTGATGAATGTAAGTAGCCTTTGGTTTTTGAACAATCTGAATTCCCAGAAAGAACTTCACTTCTCCTATCATGCTCACTTCAAATTCATCTTGCATTAACTTAGAGAATTCCTCGCAAAGGGATGGATTAGCATAACCAAAAATAATATCATCAACATAAATTTGAACAATTAAAATATCATTTTTGAATATTTTAAAGAAGAGTGTAGTGTCAACCTTTCCTGTGGTAAACTTATTTTCTAAAAGAAAAATGCTCAACTTGTCATACCAAGCTCTGGGAGCTTGTTTCAAGCCATAAAGAGATTTATTTAGTTTAAAAACAAAATCCTATTTCTTAGAGTTTTCAAATCCAGGAGTCTATTTAACATACACTTCTTCTGAAATATAACCATTCAGAGATGCACTCTTAACATCCATCTGATAAAGGATGACGTTATAATTTACAGAAAAAGAAACTCGCAACCGAATAGCTTCTAACCTGGTGACTGGTGCAAAGGTTTTTGTATAGTCTATTCCTTCTTGTTGACTATAACCTTGTGCAACCAGTCGTGCTTTTTTTTCTGACAACTTCACCCTTCTCATTGAACTTGTTTTTGAACAACCATCTGGTTCCAATGACGTGGACACCTTTAGGTTTCTGAACAAGATCCCATACATCATTCTTTGATAATTGGTTCAGTTCTTTTTCCATAGCCAGAATCTAATCCTTACTAGAAGGAATTCCTCAATAGATGTAGGTTCTATTAAAGAAACTAAACCCATAAGCACTTCATCAGAAGGTTTGAATGTTTGATATTATTATGACTGGAGCATCTTTACTTCCAAGAATAAGATCTTCAGGATGAGAGGATGTGATTATGTTCTTACTTGGTTAAGATTGATTAGAAGGACTATCAACAACATCAGAAGAAGGAGCTTCTGATTCTTTATCTTCTTGAATTTTCTCATTTAGTTCAGTGAATGTTATAGTCACATCTGCAAGCTTTTCACACAACTTTGACTTTTCATAGTCAAGCTTATCATCAAATCTGGCATGGATTGATTCCTCTGCAATTTGTGATTTTATGTTATAGATTCTGAATCCTTTAAAGCGTTTAGAGTATCCCAATAACAGGCACTTTTGTGCCTTGGAATCAAACTTACCCAGATTCTCTTTAGTGTTTAGCATATAACAAGTACATCCAAATGGATGAAAATAGTAAATGTTGGGCTTTCTATTCTTCCATAATTGATAAGGAGTCTTACTCAAAATAGGTCTGATGGAGATTCTATTTTGAATATAACATGATGTGTTCATTGCTTCTGCCCATAAGTGCTTTTCCATCTGAGTTTCTTGGATCATGGTGCGAGCCATTTCTTGCAGTATTCTATTTTTTCTTTCTACAACCCCATTTTATTGTGGAATTCTATGACAATAAAAATCATGTAATATGCCATTTGAATCAATTTTTTTTTCAAAATCTTTATTTTCAAATTCTCCACCATGATCACTTCGAACTCTGACTATTTTACAATCATTTTCATTTTGTACTTGGGAACATAAGGAAGCAAATGCAGAGTATGACTCATCCATGTGTTTCAAGAATTTTACCCATGTCCATCTGCTATAATCATCAACGATGACAATTCCATATTTCTTACCATTGACAGAAGCAGTTTTCGCTGGTCCAAATAAATCAATATGAAGAAGTTCTAATGGCCTAGAAGTAGAAACAATCTTTTTAGCTTTGAAAGAGGTTTTTTAAAATTTGTCTTTCTGACAAGCTTCACAAAGGGCATCTGAAGTATACTTCAGATTGGGCAAGCCTATAACTAATCCAAGTTTATTTAGTTGAGAAATCTTTCTCAAGCTAACATGACCCAGGCGTCGATGTCAGATCCATTGCTCTTCTTGAATAGTCAAAAGACATTTTACATTTTGATTTTTAAAATTGATAATCTTATTTTGTAAATATTGTCCTTCCTCTTTCCATTGAACAGAACTGAGTCATCCTTCTGACTAACAGCTTTACAGGAGGTTTGATTAAAAATGACACCATAACCATTGTCACTAAGTTAACTGATTGACAATAAGTTATACATCAAACCTTCGACTAAAATAACATTGTTAATAGAAGGGAATTTACCATTACCAATTATTCCAGAGCCGATGATATTTCCCTTCTGATTGCCTCCGAACCCAACAACGCCTCCAGACTTAAGTTCCAAATCTTGGAACATATTCCTTTCACCAGTCATCTGTCGCTAGCATCCATTGTCCAGGTACCATGACTGGTGTTTCAGTGGCGTCATCAAGGAAATCTATAATGTAAATCATCAGATCCTTAGGTATCCATTTTCTGGGTCCTCTCTTAGTCTAAGTTACAAAGGTTCTGACACCTTTGGACTTTCGTGCAACAGGATAATCATGTGAAATTTGTGCATGATACTTTGGTTTAGAAGTTTCCTTTTGTGTATGTCTTTGTACTACAGTAGTATCAAAATCTTCTTGTTCTGAACATTTCAACTGTACTAGCAAGCACGAAATGTTCAGAAAGAGGTTTTTGTTTGATATTCAGAGTCTTGTCAATTTTCTTTGAAGGACCTGAATATCACAAGCCTCTGCTTCCATTTCTACTAACACCATAGATCATTGAAGCTATTTTGCTTCTATCTATGCTTTTAGCAAGGAAGTGTTCAAAAGCTCTTTCATATCTGATTACTTTGTCAGTAACACATGTGTTAGAGAACATATCTTCTTCTAATCTAGATACTTTACTTTTCAGAGCGATGTTTGATTTTTCTAAAACAAATAATTTTTCATTTAATTCAAAAAAAATTTGCTCATTTATAGTAGTGTTCTCAAAAGTAGCTACAAAACTCTTTTTCAAGATTTTGTGTTTACTTAGAAGAGATTGATACCTTTTCATTAACTCGGATAAACCAATTTCAAGTTCAGAACGAGATAAGGAATAAAGTACCTCTTTGTCGTCATTAGAGTATGACTCATAGTTAAGTGTCAGTTCGTCTTCTGATGTTGCTTCTCCCTTGTTGGTCCTGGCCATGAATGCCATGTTTGTATGCTCTTCATCAGAATCTTCATCTTCTGATTCTGAATCATCCCATGTTGTTATGAGACCATTTTTAGCTTTGTAAGCCTTCTTAGGCTTCTTGTCTTTCTTAAGCTTTGGAAAATCATTTTTGTAATGTCCAGGCCCGTTGCATTCATAGCAAGTGACTTATTTTCCAGAAGCATTCCTCTGACCAGAAGTGGATTCACCTCTTCTATATGTTCTTCGTTGACCTCTGAACTTGCTTTTTCTGTGCTTCTAGATTTGACTTATTCTTCTGGATATCATAGAGAGTTCATCATCATCTGAATCTTCTTTTGATTCTTCTTTAGCTTGATAAGCCTTGGTTTTCCCATAAGTAGACTTTAAAGCAACTTATTTTACCCTCTTCTAAGGTCCATCTTGTTCCAGCTCTATTCATGACTTCTTAAAGAGCTAATCAACTCCTCAAGAGAGGTGTTGTTCAGATCCTTTTCCAATTTTAAAGCAGTTACCATTAATCTCCATTTTATAGGAAGACTTCTGATAATATTTTTAACATGATCTGCGATGGAGTAACCTTTATTTGAGACCTTAAGTCATGCCACAAGTGTCTGAAATCTTGAAAACATTGTTTCCACAGATTCGTCGTCCTTCATCTTGAAGGCTTCATATTTTTGAATTAAGGCCAGAGCCTTTGTTTCTTTTATTTATGTGTTTCCTTCATGTGTCATCTGAAGATAATCAAAGATAGAATTTGCAGTCTCTCTATCTGTGATTTTTTCATATTCATTATATTAAATAACACTTAGAAAAATGGTTCTTGCTTTGTAAGGATTTCTACATACTTTATTTTATGCTTCTATCATTACACTTCTTGCAATCTTATGACCTTTATCGTCTATTGGGTGAGTGTAGCCATCAACTACCAAGTCCCATAGATCCAAGGCATATACCATAAAATAACTTTCTATTCTATCCTTCTAATAGTCAAATTTCTCCCCATCAAACATAGGAGGTTTTGAACTATAGTGATCTCTATCACTATCCTTATTATCAATAGTAGAAGTAGATGTAGCCATTGATTTTTCACATACACTGGATCAATACTGATATTGTTAAGTGTTGATAAAAATCTTGAACTTGAACTTTCGAATAATCTTCGTTCTCTTCCTCCCTGATAAAGATGGAGAATTAAAATTCAAATTCGTTCTGAATGGGTTCGGATATCCCGCCTCACTACCATTCATATAGTGGTATCAACTTTTTTAATAGAAATATTCTATTTTTTAACGTTTTAAATATTTCAAGTAATAAAGTACAGAACAAAATATTAAAGCATTAACCATATAGTTAATACTCTAAAATATCAAAACTAAATACTTCAAATAATAAAATACAAACTATAATATCAAAGCATTGGTCGTACATTTCAAGTTAAGGAAGCTTACTGAATGGTTCGATCCATATTTAGGTGTCAAATGAGTAATTTAATGAGGTTACCCTACGTAAGTCTTATATCCAAGTTCCTAGTTAAAGTTTAGATCTTTTTAGTTATTGAAACCTCTTGGATAGATTAATGAAAACTCTCTAAGGCTGATCAAAGTTCGAGTTGATGGTGGGAACTTAAAGAATGTTCTGTTGGAAGCAAGTTATGTCAAGGAAAATAAAGGACTAACTTCTGAAATAATGTCTTTAACCCTTTTAGCAATCTTTCAAGAGACCGATCAAGATGTTCACTAGTTGTTCACAAGTTGATCAAGGAAGTGGAGGGAGCATTTATGGTCAAACATTAAATATCAGAGATAATTTAAGCATAAGAGGTGATGATCAGGTTGGGGTTAGGCTAGAGATTAGGATAATAATATGGATAAAAATTAGATATATTTAGGTTTGCATAAGGAGGATGAATGGTAATGTAACTTTGCAGGTCAGTAACAATGTATGCATGATAATGTTGGTTGAAAATATGATAGCACGTGGCAGTTATATGACTAAACATGAGGCTATAACGACCTCACCCATGTCCCCCACGACCACCACAAAAATGTGCAAAGCAATCATAACTAGGGTAGGCAAATTCATAGTCATTATTGTCCTATGAGTGCAATGGTTTGAAGGTGTGAAAAACACAAGAAAGGGGAGGGGGGATGAATTGAGTTTTAAAAACAAAAAAATTTCTTTAATAATATTCACCTTTAAGTTAAAATTCTTTTAATCTCCACTCTTGATAATAACAATAAGTAAGAATAAGAAGTAAAGATAGATGTATGTTTATACTAGTTCACTTGAAAATTATCAAGCTAGTTTAGTCCACCCGCCAAGGTGATTTCTCCTCACTCAATCGAAGACTTAATTCACTATAACCAAACTGATTACAATTTGCACAAACTATCTACAAGTAACTAATAACTTCTAAGACCCGTAAGTCAAAGACTTCTTAAGAATACATTCCTACCCGGTCTCTTAAGGAATATCAACCAATAATTAACCTGGTTTTTACAGTGCACAAGCTACCCGTAAGTGAGTAACAATCTCTAAAACTTGCAAGTCCTAGACTTCTTAAGAATACAGGCCTGCCTGGTACCTTAAGGAATATCAAACAATCGTTTGAATAGAAGTTTTGTTTACAAGAATGTTGCTTCTAAAAAGTTGAATATGTAAATTATTTTAAGAATAGTGACTTAAGAATAATAAAGCCATGAACATCATTTATGCGTGAATATTTCGTTGATTGACAGCTTTCTCTCTTAGTCTTCAAGCCTTTATATAATTAATAAAATAATATATTCATTGAGGGATACTCTTAGGATTTCCATAAACATTGACAGCTTGAACAGTAACGTGGGGGACAAGATCGTGTGACACGTCTGTCCTTTCATGATAGTGGAATGAAATATTGATTGTACCATGTACTATTTGTACCATGTTAACGTATCTTTTTTCCTTCTGCACTTCAGAGGCTTCTGCGAGCATGAGTTTAGAAGCGAGAACATAACATAAGGTCATCAGAACGTCAAGTCTTCAGAGTCTTCAGAACTGCGTCTTCAGAGTCTTTAGCACTTGATTGTGAGAACCTTTTCTTGGAGTCTTGGGTCTTTAGAACTTCAAGTCTTTAGAATCTTTAGAACTGCGTCTTCAGAGTCTTCAGCAGTTGGTCTTTAGAACCCTTATCTTTAGAATCTTAGATCTTTAGAAACTTGAGTCTTTAGCATCTGGACTTGAATAAAAACTTCTGTCTTCAGATCTTCTGACGATTTCTTTAGAATCCGTTGTCTTTAAAAACACGAGTCTTCAGCATCTGGACTTAAGTAGCAATTTCTGTCTTCAGATCTTCTGACTAATTTCTTTAGACAAATATCAGAACTTACACTTCAGAGCCTTCTGGAGTGTCTTGCTACTGTTCAACAGAACTTGTGTAGCATAGAAGCGGAACTAATTCTCTTCTAATATGCTGGCCATGTCATCCATCAGAAGCAGAACCTGTATGTTTAGTACTCAACAATAACAAACATGAAAGTATTAAAATTATTCATACAAACATACTCATTTGTTATCTTCAAAACTCAGAGATAACATTGCAAAACTAAATATTATTCTAACATGGTTGAGGTACATGTTTAGATGAAAAAACATACATTGAAGAAGAATCAACAACATATATTAAAGAACAATAACATCTAATTTTAGTATTTAGATGATCACAACATAATTAAGAATAATTATACAATAATATGTTTGTTTTTATGTGCAGAATAAATTGTGATTATCGAAAACAATAACTATAATTCTTTACACTAATATAGAGAATGATCATGTACGATAAAATCAACAAAGTTGAATACATAGATCTCAAATCAAATGTGATCATATATATCCGAACAAACATGATCTGTTGTATTCAATTTAAATTGGTCATGTGTGCTTAAATGTCACATGATCTGTTGTATTAAATTATCATTAATTTAAGTCATATAATATTTCTCGTTGGTCATGTCATGCTTGTGTTATTACGAGGATAGTATAATTCCTAACCACTATTTTCCCAACGGACAAATAATTGGCAAAATCAAATAGTTGATGAGATCAAATATTCAAGCAATTCTAATATTAAAGACAAGCCTCTTTGTAAGAACTTTGTATACACCTAGTCTTACAACATTATGAATTACTCTTGCCTTTTGCATTATATTCTCATATTAGCAACAAAACAAAAAAACAACTACAAAAGTGATTTTATCACTATTCTTTTAGAAAAGTTATTATAACTTGAATTTTATTGAGTCTGATTAAGTTGTTGTAAGTAAACATTTTTTTATCTCATAGAAATTCTCTAGTGTGGAATAAAGAACTCTTTGAAAGTTTAATGCAAGGAAATCTTGGATTAGAGAGTTTGGTTCTAAGATGACGAAAACTATTTCTAAATAGATGTTTTTATAAAATTGATTGAGTTAAGCACAAAATAATTTACATAAGTGAACAATTTTAAATAAATAAATAAATTATATTGAAATTCAAAACCTACAAATTCTATCTTTAACTAAAATTAAATATGCAAAAAAAATCAGCTATTCTTTTGAAAAAACAAACAGGTCAAAGTCAATTTTTACACTTTAAAAATTATTTTTTAAACTTTCAAAATGAAAATCAAATATAAACTTAATAATCGTTACAATCAAGGTTTGTTGATCTTTAAGTGTGAAGGGATTTAAAACCAACCACGATAAATTCCTTGTGTGAAGGTCAGTCTATTTTAAGAAGTTAACCTCTTTGTTTATAAGCTTTGGTTGCTGACGTCACTAGAGGAGAAGAAACTAGAACTGAAATGTTACTTTTTAGAAGATCCGAAGTAGAAGATGACAAAATGTTACTTGTTCATAAAAAAACTGGCGAAATTATTAAAAAATTTCAAAAAAATATAATTAAAAATATTTTTCTTAAAAAACATATGTATAATCAGACCCTAAACTTCTTAAACTTTTGAAGACGATGGGAGAAGTTCTCCCCCATAAAACAAACGAGGCATTTACACAATCAATAATTCTCTATCCACTAAAAATTCTAGATTTATTTCATGTTTCATGTTAGAATTTTCATCTACATCTTTCAGAAATAACATTAGGATTCTCTATCCACTTATTTCATGTAAGAATTTTCATCTGCGTCTTTCAGAAATAACATTAGGAGCCAAATTTTGCGGCAGACATGCACGCTTAACATGCTAGAAACAAAATCTCTCTAAATTTGAACCACAAATTTTGTAGCAATCAATTAGATGCAAGCATGGAACCAAAATTTCTCAAAATTTGTAAACCATTTGTTCGGTGTACCCAGCCTCTTTGAGTATGCCAGATAGCTGCAGGAAATCAAACCAGGAAGTGCATGATTACAAAAATCCAAGAAATAAAATCAAACACAACATACAATTAAATTTATACCTCTCCTTGTGTCCAGTCCTTCGCCTTTTCACCGGATATATGTTTCATCATTCCAGGAGGACCACACACCTGAAATGCAGGTGATACTAGGGTTCAGCTCATGCAAAAGAAATTTAGCATAATGATGAAACTTTGCAACCACGACCACCATAATCCATTCCCTTACAAACCTTACTAGCAAAAGATGAAAAACATTGGCATAGAATAATAACATGAAAAACAGAATAGTATCTCGATAAAAATAAAAATTATTTGCATAAGCCTTAAGAAGTTTTAGTATTATAATGTTTCAGCAAGTTCCAAGTGCAAAGCACGAGTCTAGATTCTGGAGTCAATAACCAATCAGCCTTGCTTCAAAAATCAATGAATCTCATTGGGAAAGACAACTTATCATATCCAAGTAGCTAGTTCAATTTACTTTCACCCTCCTAGTACACACTAGAATTAAAAAGAAATTTGAATGCAACACATTATTTTCTCTGGAAAACAGTTAAATTTAATTCAAATCTATTGCGTCTTATTAAGAGCTGTTTTGTTATAGACTAAAATAAAAGTGATTTTGGTATAAATAATTTGGAAATTATTCCTAGACTTTTAAGAAAAACATAAATCATGGTTGAAAAAGCATTCAAGTTGAAAACTATGCATGTTAAACTAATTTTTCATAAAAAAAACAGACACCATATACTATGTTTTTCTCTCTTCTATTAAAAGTGATTTTCTTCAAAAGCTAATCAAAATAGTTATTTCATTTTCAGCACAAATTATTTTTTAACAAACTGATTTCTAAGAAAAGCTTATACACAAACATAACTAATACATCAAAAATGATTTTTAAAAAATATTGAACAAACGGGCCCTAAATGTTGCTATCCAGCGTAGCAATCTATAGGAGCAACCACAACAGGTCGTGGAAGTGCTATATTAAATTATTAATCATCATATGGGTGATTTTAACCATTAGAAAAATATAAATACTTAAAAATAAGTTCACTAGGGTTTTGTTTTGGAGTATGGAGAGGAGAGGAAAGGAGGACTTCGGAAATAGAATTTGTAAAAAAAATATAGAGAAATTTTTAACTTTTTCAACCCTTCCCTTTTTTCAAACTCCAAAACAAAGCCTAAGAGTTCTGTTAATGCTATATAGCTTTTACATGAAAAGAAAAACTCACAAGTATAAGAGTATCGTCACTAGGACTAGGTAAGCCTTTCACAGCCATATCCTTCGATATGTAACCCACACCTCCTTTCCAATTTTTTGTTGGATTATCTACAGTGTAGAATACCTGCAAATTTTGTTTTAACAAATAAATAATTTATTCAAAATAATGACAGATTAACAAACCATAGTAACTTCTCTGAACAATATTTTTACCTTTAAATTTGGGTGGGTTGCTGCTAGAATGTCAAGCTTCTGATTAAGCAGTATGTCATCTGGGGAGACATTAGCATAAAGCAACGATATCTGTATACGTACAAGGCCGTCACCAAATGTGATACTCTCATTTATACCACATAACAAATAGTCATACTTCATATACATAAACAAAATGACCTAGTGCTTTTCCAAAGAGAATTAATTTGTATACATTGATAGTGAAAAACTTTTTACACAGATCCAATCAAATTGCACAGTATAGATATTTGTGGAGATATTTTAGGAACTAAATTAAGCAAGTGGCACTGCGATACAATTTGATTAGATGCACATGTAAAGAAATTTTGCACTGTCAGTCCATAGAAATTAATCTCTTCCATATATACAAAACAGGCTACAAGCTATTTATAATGTACATATTGGTGGGATAATACGTAGAAGTTTGCAACCTACCTGAGTTTTGTCATCCGAATTCTTCAATATAGCCTCGATCACTTGAAGCATGGGAGTAATTCCTGAGCCACCGGCAATCTGCATGATGAAGTTAATGTATTCATATCATTATATGATAAATCCTAAACCTTGAAGAAAGCAAAATGAAGTTAATGCATTCATGTCTATAAACTTAATGGAATACATAAAGAACAATAGAGTGAAAGGCATAAAGTGCATGTTTGGGAGAGAGATCAGTGTAGGCATTTCAAACATACTTTTGGGTAGTAACAAATTCTTCATTTTCCTTTTCAAATTTAAAGGCATGCTTGAAACTCTCTAAAGGCTACCAAAGAAGCTTAATTTACTAGTTAATGGATATTGAATTGATGGTGTTGAACAACCGATGCTAATATGCTTACCATGCCTATATTCTTCTTCATATTAGGGGTATATCTAAACTTTTCAATGGGCCTGAAAGAAACAACGCCTTTGTTATAGAGAGTGTAAGCATGAAAAGTATTGTTCTGATCTTGAGTCGTTACTGCAGATGACATACCCTTTCACTTCAACGACATCACCTGGTTTTAAGCTTGCAAAATGCTGGCTCATTTTTCCTTCAGGATACACCTGCAACAATTTGAAAAGTATGTCACTGAAGTGCCTCTTTAAAAGGGCCTGCTAGATGATCAACAGGATAAGAAAAGTAATGCCCTACAAATGGCAACATACCTTGATTAACAAATCAAAATATCCTGTAGATTCTGGATCTGATATAGGAGTATACCTGAAGATTCAGACACAAACACTCTCACTTAAGTCAATCTCCACAAAACATCAATAAATGTTAAGAGTCTCACATCGGATAATATATGGCCTGAACATGTCCTTATAAATGGGGGCAATCCTCACCCTACTAGTCGATTTTGTAGGGTTGAGTTAGACCTAACTACATTTCTTAACAGTAAGAAATTACAACAAACTAAAGTGTGGTATTGACATTGAGATGAAATTTTTAGTATTCCTTTCTTAATAGGAGAAATTAGTATAGATAAATTCAAAAGTAACATATAATATAATGTTACTGTTCAATTGTCTACATTTTACAAGCTAATAAGAAGAAAAATGGTTGTCGTGCTTCCTAAAGATTAGTGGAAAGATACAAATATGACAAAAGTTTCACATGAAGAACACAACATCATTCCAAAGCTGAAAGTTCCACTACGGAGTTCCTCTGAGGTCAGAAATGGCACTTATTTCAAAGGGAACCAGAAAAAAGTTCAGGAACGAAGGAGTCAGGAACATGACAAAGAAATAAAGCAAAGTAAAATGTACATATAAAACAACGAATGCAAAAACTGTCTTTTTAGGTAAAATGAAGCACATAATGCCCCCTGATCTCTGTGTATTTAATTTACAGCAAAACAAAATTCTTAGGACAGCATAAGTGGAAAAATTGCACCCGGAATGAATGATTTTCAGACATTTCTTAGGGACAGTTAGTAAGAGAGTTAGCTGGATAAATAAGGGATGGAAGGATGGAGAGAGTTTTATTCTCTATATTTCCTGTTCAATTTTCAATAGTACATATCTATATTTTATTCTCTCACTCTCTTTTATTCATTTGATTTTTCCTTGGTTCCCCTAACATTCAGCACCAACAACGCCGAGATTAAGAGGGATGTTAACGGGAATTTTGAAAAGCTGTACAAATTAATCATACTAAGGCTATGGTGGCAGAAAAATAAGTACAGTGAAAAAGCAAATGAAATCAACAATTTAAGAATATTAAAACAGTCATGATGGTTTTTTGGACTGAATAAAGCCTGAAGGTAACGGTGTCAGCTGCCAGAATTAAGAAATATCTGAAGATAAAGTACACTCATTGTCTCAGCAAGAAACTTACGGACGAACGACATATTTTGGTTTTTCTTCAGCATCCTGTCCCAACGGAGCCCTGCAATTGTATATAAAATTTAAGTCTTTGTTGTGGCGAAATACATCCACACAAGCCAATAAAAAAACAATATGAACTATCAACAATCTATCACACCTCGTAAGAATGCAAGAAGCAACATCCAAACCCAACTTCTTAGTGGGATCGAACGAAAACCTGGGGTACAAATATACAATTACAGAGTTAGAGATACAGTGATATAAATACAAAATGAAATCTATTAAGGTATTTTCTCACCTGAAATTTAAAATATTGTGTACATTTAGCTATAACATAATTAATACATGCAACATCCATGAATCCACATCTAGTATGATTGTATCCCTAAGTTATCAGCTAAGCTTATGCTACAGTTGCAGTACATACTATGATAAGCATTTCAGTTCTCCCAACAAGCAATTTTTACAAAAGCTGCTGCATCTAAGAGATAAATTTTCCTTCTCTTAATCTAACCACTTTAGCATCAGGATGCACCATAAAACTGCAGCAGCAGATCTGCTTTGGTCTCCCTCTACCTCTAATTGTTAGCTATCCTCCATCTTGTCTACCAATCTTATAAATGTGTAGGTGGGAGTGCTCCACATATTCCCAAACCACCTAAGACAGCTCTAATTTTGCTGCAGTAGGAGCTACCTTAACGTTTTTTCCAGCATTCAGCTTACTCTCTCTTTAGTACTTCACCACCTAACATTTTTTGACACACTGAGGTTAATCTCTCTTTAGTACTTCACCGCCTAACGTTTTTTGCCACATTGAGCTTACTCTCTCTTTAGTAGTTGACCACCTAATATTCAGCCCCATGACTTCCTTTAGGCTTGAGTGGTACATTTTTATCACAAATCACATCTTAAAACTTTTTCCATTTATCCACTCTACTTGGATCATACCGTTTACATCTCACTTTATCTCCCTATTATTATTAAGGATTAATTAATACAAAAAATATATATATTTATATGTAAATAAAGGAGTCTTCACAATATTAAGTCCGAATGTTTAGCTTATTGGCTTCTCTCATGGAAGCTCATGCCCAATATTGATTTAATGATAAACCATGGAAAATTAGGAACTGAAAAGATTTTGGGGGATTAAATATATTTTTAGTCTTTCAATTCAAAATATAGAAATTTTATCATTCTTAAAATTTTACATACTAGTATTAAATTTAATAAATGAAATTTTTCCAAAAGGAACCTTGGTTAGTTCTCCATTTCTATGGTGGTGGAGTGCATATGTGACATCCTACGTGATGACTATAATTCCTATGTGGAGTATTATTTGGCTGATGATGTGGAATATTGAATATGCACTTAATGGTGATATACAATTGAAAGAAAAATACAAGAAATCTAGGAGAACAAAATTTCTTATGAAGGACTATACCGTAAACTTAAAAATGAAGGACCAAATAGTTAAATTGCAAAGTTATGACAGACTAAAATATA
This sequence comes from Vicia faba, assembly GCA_948472305.1. NCBI lineage: Eukaryota > Viridiplantae > Streptophyta > Magnoliopsida > Fabales > Fabaceae > Vicia > Vicia faba. The sequence goes on along the minus strand of OX451739.1, from coordinate 1,202,686,417 downwards.
GTTTGACCAAGATTATGCTTACTCAAGCATCACTATAGCTCCAAGAGGAGCCAAACAATATTATTTACTTAAGAAATGAGTGTTGATTATTGAGAGGGACTCTTAATGCAACAGTTGGAGTTATTTCCATGTGACTAGGCGGTCACACTGAGTTGTGCAATCAACCTCTTACGAATGTAAGATAAGATTGCGTATAGTAAATCCATCATGAGGCAGATCCTTCCCTACACTCTATCATAACAGGGGATTCATGATGACATTCTCCAAGTTTCCCTTTTTAATTACTATTGCCATTTTTAAGAATCCTCCACAACTTGTTGCTTCGATTTTATGCAGGATTAGAATTAATTGTTTCTCTAGAGAAATACAAACCCACAACTCATTCCATTTGAGTAATACTAATATCAAATTAAAAACTTGTTGAAAAACAAGCTAACAAAATTAAGGAAGAGAAACACCATCACATGAATAGTCACAAATTATTACACTTCACACAAATTATAGTTAGATATTAAAGATGCGTCCAAATTCATGACGTGTCCTATAGGATATACCTGTATAAGTGAGTATTTTGACTGACCCTGGCAGTGTCTTGCAGCTTAAATTCAACCCATTTATCAGGATTCAGTGCTGTAAACAAAAAAACGCAAATTAATCCAAACGTACACTTAATTTTAAGATAAATATGTCACACCATTACATTCCAGTATATACATACAAAAAAGTCACAATCACATTCAATAACGATAATATCGATTCCAATTCCAACTCAAAAGGAAACTCACCGATATTTTTAGTCTTAATTTCCTCATCTCCAATTTGATCTGAGTGAACCTACAAAAAAGCAGCACAAATTAGATTACGGAGTTCATTATATTCATGGAAATGACGAAAAGTAATCGATTAAAAGCGAACACGAGGACAAAAAGTAAAGTTAGGAGCTACCAGATTGGGAGAGGAAGAGTAGTAAAGGTAGGAGAATCCGCCGGAAACGGCGGCAATAGCGGTGAATGGGAGGTGGAAATTAGTACGGGAGGATTTGGAATGGGCGCCGAATGAGATCGGAGTGGCCCTTGCTACCTTCCTTAAGAAAGCCGCCATGTCGAATCGGAAATGGTGAATGAAATAAGAAGCAGATTCTACAACAACACAACAGGGGGTTTAACCAAACTCATCACTTAAAACGACAAGTCGTTGCCCTTATTTTTTTATTTATTTAGAAAATGACTTAAACTATTTATTTTTTAAGTTTAATCCCCATCATTCTATATCTAACTATTTAATGAGTGGGGAAGATAGGATTATTCAAGATTCTTCTAAGATTCTCTCTTGTGATTCTCTTTTAACTCATTTTGCTCGGTAAAAAATTCTAACTAGTGTTTTTTTCCTAGGTATGTGTAGGGCTCTATCTTCACTAAATATAAATTTGAATTTTCAAATAATCTATATTTTCCGTCTCAATCTCAAATGAGAATGGAGAATTAAAATTAAAATTCGTCCTAAACGAATTTTGATTGAGTTCGGGTATCTCTGTCATGTCACCATCAATTTAGTAAAATTAATTTTTTAAATAAAAATATTTATTTTTTTCAAAATTAAATTACATTATAAATAATAAAATAAAATAATCTCAAAAAAATAAATACATATATTTCAAAAATTTTAAATAATTAATACAAAATAAATACCCACATATTTAATATTCTAAATTATCAAAAATAAATAATAATGTACATATAAAATAAATGGGACAGGTTCTAGGGCAGATTCGGGGTGGGTACTACTGTCTCCATTACCCAACCCATCCCTATATTTTACAATCGGAAAAAACCCAAACTTGAATCCAAATTTAGTCAAAATGGGTTTACGATGTCAATCTTCAAAGATTTTACAGTGTCATTCTTCAAAGTCTTTACGGTGTCAATCTTCAAAGGCTTTACGGTGTCATTTTTCAAAGGCTTTACAGTGTCATTCTTCGAAGGCTTTACAACGAGCAAGCTATCATTAGGCTTATGTGAAAATGAGCATTTGCTACTTTTGTTTCAAAAGCCATTGAAAAAAAAATAATAGGGAGCCTGTTAGCTCCTAAATTTGACACCTACAACAAGTTGATATTATGGGTCAAAAATAGATTGAACAAGTCTAAGTTGGAAAAGCTCTGACAAAGTAGAAAAGTACTTAGAGAAATTCTAAATTAAAATGAGTCTTCGACCAGAAGGTTCTCAATTCCTTCGACTGAAGGGACTCCAAGGTCTTCGACCAGAAGGAAACTTCGTATCTGCCCCAGAAGATTTTTGAATCTGGAGAAAGGCGGGAAAAGCAGTTCGCTTGGCAGTTGGGGAAAGCAACGTGGCATGAAAAGAGGGGTCGAAGCGCCTGCAGAAGACACTTGTCTTCATCCTGGAGCAAGGCAACTCCTCGACGGTTACCTAGTTTTAGTATAAACATAGGAAGTTTATGTAGATTTCCATGTGTTCAACTGATCGTACAAATTATTCAATATTATTCAAGTACCCACTGCATAAGAAAGAATACTGAAAAATGTACGTTTGAAATACCATATTTTACAATCAAAGTCTTTTATTTCTCTCTTTACATTTCTTGCCTCTTTATCTTGTTTGCACTTTATCTGCACTTTTACCCAAATTCCTGCACCTAACCTCTCCTCAACCCCTTCTTTCTATTTACTTTCTGCACTCAAACTCATCCCTTTCCCAGTCGAACTTGCGTTTTTCACCCACATTAACGTTTATGTCCAAACAACATCAAAAATTAGCATATGTCCTAGGATCAAACTGACCGATCCTGCGAGTAACCAAAAAGTTACCCTTTTTGGAAGATCAGCGGTTGTTCACCAAAAAACATGGCGAACAAATTGGCACACCTGGTGGGACCTTGCTAATTATTGCTGCTTTATTTATTTTGTTTTCCGTTTGTGCCCATTAATCTTAATATAAATGCTTCGCATGATTTTCTTTCTTTTACAAAGTTTTGCATGCTATTAAGAAGTGGTAAACTAACCACCAACGAGTGTACAACTAGAAAGAGAAATAGTGAAAGCAATATGGCTAATCAGCCAAATAATGGATAAATACCTCCACCAATTACTACGGGAATAGCGGTAATACCAACTGTTAGTAAAATTGTCTCGTCAATTGTTGGTTCGATACCAACATTAACAACAACCCAAACGGGGCCAATACTTTCATATGCATGTCCCAGAGGTCCAACAGGAACATCCCCACCAAGGATGAATCCAGGATTTCGACCACACGCTCCCCCAAGATTTTCGACAGCCTGGATGGGTCGAGACCAGCCTTATGGCATGCCAACTACTGAAATGGCTAGCCTTATAAATGCTGCGTATATATTTTCAGAACCTTTGGTAAGTGCATCTTCGCCATTACAGGGGTCTGGAACTGGCATGGGTAGGAACCAACTTTTAGGAGGGACATCCATTGCAATGCCAAGCCTCACAAACGCTTCCACAGTAATTTTGAGGCAACAGATGGATGAAAGCAACCATGACACAGTACAAATGTTAGCCCAAACTCTAAGTACAATATTGAACCCTCTAATACAAAATACTACTCAGTCAAACCAACAAATGACAATGCAAATGGCACGCATGACTAAATTTTTTGGGGTTCCCCAACCTATTCGACAACCCCATAGATCTCATATGAGAGAGGATCAAGGTGTAGTCTTAGAAAAAGATGTAACTATTAACCAAAATCCACAATTCGATAGGAGGAACCACAGGGTAGAAATCGAACAACCTAGGGTCGAAATACCCAGACTTCCCCCGCAGATCCTTATAGATGGTTGTGATACGGTGGGAGAGAACTGACTGTTTTTGGAATGCTGGTTCGCGTTTTGCGTTTGTTTTTGCAAAATTTCGCGGTAAGCAAGAGTCCCCACTGTCTTTTATTTTATCCAACAAGGAAAAGAAAAAAGCACAGAAAAATTCCTTTTTCGAGATGTTTCTCGGGTCCGGGGGGTAGATTATAGAAAGGGAAGGTGTTAGCACCATTTCTATCCATGGTTATCCATGGGCTCTTAGGTACTTGCTCAAAGTGTTTTCAAAATTTACTTTTCTTTGTGTTTGTGGGTTTGAAAAGAGTTTTTTGTTTGAAAGGTGTAAGTGCGAAAAGTTTTGTTTTGTTTTGAAAGAGCAAGTACTTAAGAACCATCTACCTACTCGAAAAAGGAATCAATTTGTGCTAATGTCCTTTAGACAATGCTATCCCACTATTGATGAGTAGGTAGCATCATCGTTGGAGTTTTAAGGGTCAATTCGATTAAGGGACGTGTGGTCACTAAAGCAATGTTAGGACGCCTTAGCGGTAACCCTAATGTCTTAGATCATTTTTCCGAGGCAACCGTTTCGAGGCAACTATGATCTTTAGACAAGAGGGTGACCTCTAAAGTGACCTATACTCAATGACCACGTTACGAAGGCAACCAAGTGAGGTGTACCCTAAGAGTGCGCATGTGCGAGTGTGTTATATTCAATTAATTTTATCTTTGTACATGTCAATGGTTATCTACGTTAATTTTAGGTTTAAACATTTGATCTTGTCATGCATTCCCTATTATCAAACATCTAACAGTTTATAAGTTGCAGAAATTAAATTGCGGAAATTAAACTAACTATTACAAGGCGTCGGGTATTTACATCGCCAAAAGCAACCCTTGAAATTAAAATGCGGAAAATAAATAAAGCGATAAAAGTATTTAAAGTCCTATTAAACTATTACTTTCCGGAAACAAATACAATAATGAAATCAAATGGATCGCGTGCGAGAAATTAAATCGAATGAACTCTAGGGTTTTGACCCTTTTTTGAAAGAAAGCATTTTTTGTTATTTTTTTGAATTAAAAAGAAATTAAATTAAGCTAATTACTAAATTAATAAATAAATAAATTAATTAATGAAAATAATATTTTTGGATTTTTTGATATTAATGGAAAGAAAATAAAATTAATCAAAGTTAATAAAAACCTAATTGTCTAAATTAATTTTAATTATTGCAAAAATATTAAAAGTTATACCTAATTAAAACTAAATTAATTGAATTAATATTTATTAAAAAAAATAAAATACTGAAATTAATTTAATAATGAAAATGTTTTTGGGTTTTTTAATTTTATGAGGAAAAAAGTTTTGTTTGGTTGGTGAAATTATGAAAAATAAATAAACAATATAAATAAAATAGAAAGAAAGAAATAGAAATACTCAAGGGGGGGTTTTGGGCCCAAATTGGAGGTGAGATTAGCAGTTGGATGGCTCAAACGAATTGGCCCTTTGTTGACCTTTCCTGATTCTCTATGGCACGTTGACTAGGGAATATGATGCACACTCCATCTGGACCACCAGATCTGGCCTGGGGCCATTTGGCGTTTGAAGATTTGAGGGAGTATGGTGTGTTGCAATGTATGAGATACGCTGGAACACCTAAAAGAAAATAATAATAAGGAATATGGGGACCTGGGATTCGAACCCAGGTCATGTGAGTCATTGGCCAACGTCTCCTCCACTCAGCCAACGCGTTTTGTTTGTTAGTGGAATGAACAATAATAATAATATTGGAAACAAAACTAATATGCTTGAAACAAAAGAAAAAGCGCGAATTATTTGAATCCTCCAACCAGGGAGGGCCACGTCTTCATCTTCCTCGCTCAGCCCTGGTTATTTACCTGCGGATTTATATTCGCAGCTAAATGTGCATGGTCATCCTAAAATCTATCCTAGGCCATGAAAATCAATTCCAAAACCATAGTCATGATCGTCTAGGCCTCATGAGCACGTCTATGTCCATTAATGGCCCCAATTTTACCTGAAAATAAAACGCCCAAAAACAAAAACCAAGAACCCTAGATTTAGGTATGGCACTACAGGTCATATAAACACAATTGGTTAATGCAGAAAGCTTGCAAATTGAATGAGTATCATGAATATACCAAAGATTTATTCAAAAGATGCAAAAATATGGAGTTGCGATTTCAAGTGCAGAGCGGTTTTGTGAGAGACTTACAGCGCGATTGAGAGGGTATGAGGGTGTGCTTTTGATTGCTTCTGACTCAGTGGAGGTCCAGCAATTGATTCACGTTGGGATTTGGTGTTGAAACGGCCTTTAAGCATGATTTCAAATTCACACTTTTTTCAAGTTTTCTCAAGTTTGGTTTTGATGGTTCTGCAGCTTCTAGGTCCTGAATTCGTATCCTTTGGCTTGTATATGTATGCAGCATTGAATTAGGTCAACAATTTGGACTTGAATCTTTGCACATTGATGTTTGGAGATATGATTTGATTTACCATTGAAAACTTTCCAAACTTGTCCAAAATCCATCTTTTTGTTCATGATATGGTGAGATACGAGTTTGATCATGTCCATGATGACAATTAAGACCTATAACAATCAAAAAGATTCCAAGTGATCAATATTTGGATTTTATTTGATTTAAATTAATTTAAAATGAATTAATTCAACAAAAAATCAAATAAAAATAGAAAAATTAATAAATGGACACAAGGCTGAAGCTAGGAAACGTGTGTAGTGTGACAAGATCAAATCAAGTGGAAAAGAATGGGCCCATTTGGCAAAATTTGAAGTTTTGGGGTTAGTTGACTTTTGGCAATTTTGCAAAAATGCCCAACTTCAACAATGCATAACTTCTTCAATTTTGCACTTTTGGAAGTGTTCTTGAACATTTTAGAAATCTTGAGATGTCCTCTAACCAACCCTTTTTGTCTCATCGCATTTTGGTATTCCATGCTCAAGGTATAAGCTTTGGAAAAAAGGTGTTTTTGTTGACTTTCAAAAATGACCTATAATGTCTAAATTTGTAACTTTTTATGAGTACATTTATTGATCTTGGGGTATGAATATGGATTGTAGGAAATTGCATCCTCTTAAAATTGAGTTTTGGATGGGTCATTTCTCATAAAGTATGAGAAAGTTATGCTTGGTCAAAGTTGAGTTGACTTTTCCTATAAAACCCTAATTTAGCAACTTTTGAGTCTTGATGAATTTTGAGCAATCCTTGATGAATCATGATCAACCCTTGATCAAATGATGAAATATCCTTCAAAATGAGAATGTTGACAAAAAACTTGAAGTTTGACTGTATTTGGGTCACAGTTGACTTTTGCCCTAGCACAATCGATTTTTGGACCTCTTGAGCAATTAATTGACCAAACTTCCTCTGCAAGGCTTGAAATTTGACATGGATGATCTTGAGAGCATATTAGGACATTGGAGAGCACTTGAGGTCATTTGGATGCAAGGACCTTTATGCAACACAAAACCCTAATTTGAGGTTGACTGCCTTAGGAGATAGCTTAACTGTCCAACTCTTGAGCAATCTTGAACCACTTGGAGATTTTTCTTGCAATGTTTAGAGAAATATGAGAGGGAAAATTTTGGGGTACAACAATGGTGATCAAGTTGTAATTATGGTAAATAGGAACCAAAATGTTGACGAACTGATACAGCAAGTTCGACACCATAATTATGACACAGAATAATCTGACAGCCATGATCGAAAGAATCATGATACAAAATGGAGTGAACGTTGACTTTCATAGGCCAAATTTTACTTCCCCACTGTCAGAATATATCTTGCAAACTGATTTACCCCCTAGGTGTAAAGTTCCAAAGTTCACTAAGTTTTCAGGGGATACGACAGAATCAACTGTCGAACATATAACGAGATATTTGATAGAAGCTGGGGAAATATCAAATAATGAGAGCCTTAGGATTAAATACTTCCCAAGTTCTCTAACAAAAAACGCTTTTACTTGGTTTACCACCCTCCCAGCCAATTAGATCCACAATTGGAATCAATTGGAGAGATTGTTCCATGAACAATTTTACATGGGACAAACCAAAATAAGTCTAAAAGAACTGGCAAGCGTGAAAAGAAGATTCACCGAGCCAATAGACGAATATCTAAATAGGTTTCGACTGCTCAAAGCCAAATGCTTTACACAAGTGCCTGAGCATGAATTGGTCGAAATGGCAGCAGGGGGCTGTTGTACTCCAAAATTTGCCCTCCCATTTTCTCAACATTTTCTCATCACAAGGCCCTTGGAGCACAAGATCCAGTTAGGGTTTCCTCTGCAAGACTTCTCCTAGCACTGTTGACCCAAATTAGGGTTTGTGTTTGCACAAAGATATTTTGACCTAAAATGCCTAAGATGACTTTCATGCTTCATGTTGGACTTCCAAGTTTACCCATACCAAGTTTCAAGCCTTGATTCCAACCTTTGTCCAGTCAATTGGACAATTGACCTAGAAATCAGCTGTATTGGGGAAAAAGTTAACTGTAGCCAATTGACAGTCAAACTTCATGAAAATTGATCCACATCAACATTATGAACTCATATGGACCATTTGATCAAGTTTGGATCACAATTCCACAAGAAATTTGATCAGATCACCAAAAGGGCAAAATGGTCATTTTTAGGGTTTTGACTGCACAAAGGAAATTTTTGACTGTTTGACCAAGCCAATGGCAAACCAAGCTCACACATGGACTCAAGGACCCAATGGAATTGTCTTGACATGCTCAACAAGTTCAAAGGATCCCAAATGCACAAGATTGACAGTTGAACTTTCTAGTCAATTGATCAATTTTTTACTGTATACTGAAAAGTCAAACTTTGACTTTTTGGTCAAAATCAAGTGTCAAGATTCATTTTTCATCAAAACATGCCAAATCATGAAATTTGTTCATCAAGAAATCAAAAATCACAAATTAGGGTTTGAAATGAAGATTTTTCATAACTTAGAATTTTTCTAAGTTATGAAAAACCCTAATTTTTTCCTAACTTTGTCCCACTTTCTCATCAAGATGCATTTAGATTCAAGGAAAAGTCAAAACATGAAAGTCGTAGCCCATTGCAAAATCTACAACTTTTATTCACAAAGTTTCCTCAAAAGAAGCTTGTAGCTCAAGTTACAATTTTTGGAACAAGGGTACCAAACCATTCTTAACTTAGAAAATTTTTGACCTATTTTAGGCAGGATTTTTGCCTAACTTCATGGCAACTTTTCACATGCTTACACTTGGAATTTCAATTTGCATTACAAAGATGGATTGTAGTACACATTCCAAGCTTTCCAAAATGTCCAAGAACTCATCAAACAACCTCATGGTTAGGGAGAATCGAATTTGGCAATATGGGAAAAACTCACTTTGTTCATGACCAAGTTACATGTCCATAACCTTGCATTTTTGAACCCAGCATGCCTTAAGCTAGATTACAGGCCTTTTATCTCATCTACACTCCATAATTTAATGCAAACCCCTTGTGTCCAAGCCTTGCATTATGTGTTTAAGCATTACATGGAAGTTTAACCCTTAAATAGAAAAAGCAAATTATCCATTTTAGAAAAGATGAACTTTATGTCAAAGTTGCAAATCAAGAAGTACAAGGCCATATATTTGGGCACAAGTTCAGAAGAAAAACACACTGATCAAGGGGAAAGGTTGCAGCATAGATTGGGGGCCTGCATCAGTCTAGAACACCACTTGAGATTTTGTTGCTTAAGTGTGAAGAAAACTTGCATAACATACAACAACTCTCATTTCTGCCAAGAAGAACTCAAGCAAACTTGTTAGACACTTTCCAAACACCAACCTTGAACTGAAACACGAGCCTATCATCTTCCATAACCCTCCATTCACAGAATCACCATAAAACTGCAAAAACAGGGCATAAGCTGCAGTTGGACTTCTATAGTTCATTCCACTCGTGCATTCTTGCTAAGACCACTTCAAACACATCCCACATCATCCCTTGAAACTGTTCCAAGCCCTAAACACGACCTGTAACACCCCTAGCCAACATCACCATTTTCATTTTTCTGTTTTGCAGTTGAAGTGCCATAACACGATTCACTTGGTTTCAAATCAAACTAAAGGTTGGAATAGCATCCCTGGACATCAAGCAAGCTGGGCCAATCATCACATTGCCCTGAAAACACCTCCATTGCCAGATACGATTCAAGATGAACAGGTAAGTTCATGAACTTGTATCTCTCTATCCAGGCATTGTTAGGTTTAGATTTGTGAAGAAATTATGTCACATTCATGGCCCTGAATCTGCCCATATCATTACTTTTCATTTATGTTATGTGTGCATAGAGAATTTTGAGTCTGAACATTGAACAAAATTTAGGTCAGGAATTGGGGGAGAAGAAATTCTCTCTCATTTCTGAGAGTTAGATCATGTTCTTTATATGTATGAACTCATGAGATGATGCTTTACATTTTTTGTGTTGTGAGTTTTCATTAAAAGTCAAAGAATCAGGATCTTGTGGTTGAAGCAAAGAGGCGCGCGTTTTCAAACAGAGATGGCTGGAGGTTGAAGAAGCTTGCCTTTGGGTTGGGCCTGTTTCATTTTTCCTTTTTGCACCATGCTTTTACATTTGTACCCCCCTGGCCCATTTTGAGATATCTTTGTTATTTTTGATTTTTTCCTTTTGATTTTGTTTTTATATTTTTGTCTAAACATAAAAAAACATTAAAATTATTTTTCTCACATTTTTTGCATTTTTTTTTACATTTATTTTGTTTCATTTAGTTTTGTACATAAATAATACATAAATACTATTATTTAAAATAACTAAAAATAATACAAACATATTTTATTTTCTGATTTCATTTTATTTTATCTTTTGAAAACATTTTATAAAAAATATACTTTTTTTTGTAAATATTAAATATTATTATTTTTGTACATATTTAATATATTTAGTAAATAATACAAATACATATATATTTATTTAGTATATTTAGGTTAAAAAATACAAAATATATACATTTTTATTTTTATTAATATTTAACATTAAAAATACCTTTTTGACAAATATACTTCCCTTTTATTTATTTTTTGTACATAACTAATAAATATTGTACATATTAAATAATTAATACCTTTTATTTAATAAATTAGGGTTTTGCCCTAAAACATGAAAAATACCCAAATTAATACTTTTTATTTTTGTTTTCTTGACACATAAAAAACACTTTTTGCATACACATAAAAAATCATTTTTGCATTTTGCATATTTATCTTGTTTTTGTTTGAATATTGTGTAAATTAATTACCTTGTAAATTTCAATTTTGATGTAATAGTCTAGGGTTTTAATTCTTGTCAAAATACCCTCATTTGAACATTTGTACCCCCCTTCCCATATATCGTGTTGTAATAACTTAGGAACTTTATTTTTCTCACTTTAAAGCTTTCTAAGTATGCCATGATAGAATTAGGGTTTGTATGCAAATCAATTAACCAAAAAATAGTTTGACCTAAATTCAAGATAAACAAGCATGAAAATGGACAACACTAACCACACTTGCACCCCTAGGGTATTCCACTTGTTGCCTTCAATAATGGGCCATATTGCATGTTAGGTCTCTTTGGAAAAAACAAAACAAATTCAAATGATCATAGTCCCTCGATGACGCTTTCGAAAGTTGCCTAAAAAATGATCAAGTCCCTTAAAGAAAAATTGCCCAAAGATACTTGGCACCATTGCAATCATGGTCTAAACGATGACTCGCGCCCGTCCCGTTCACATCCTAACACAAGATTGTCCACCAAATACAATGGTGGAACAAAATTGTTAAAAGGGTTAAAACATAGCAATAATCTTTGATAAATTTAGGGTAGATAGCTCTTGGTTGCTTGCCAACTTGCAAAACAAAAACACTTGCCTATTTTTTCAAACCACACATCACTACACTTTCAAATCAAACTTTCAAAAAACATTGAAATCCTTTTCAAAAGACATACACCTTTGTATACATCCCAACATGGATCATTACAAAGGTTGCCACCACATTGGCTTCTTTTCAAAACATTTTCAAACACACACACAGAGCACCATTTAAAACAATTGAAAATTAAGGCAAGTTGATCTAAGCAAGTAACTAAGAGCCCATGGATAACCATGGATAGAAAGGGTGCTAACACCTTCCCTTTCTATAATCTACTCCCCGAACCCAAGAAAACATCTCAAAGGTTTTTGCTGTGCTTTTTAACCTTTCCTTAGGATAAAATAAAAAGTCGGTGGCGACTCTTGCTCAACCGAAACATTTGCGAAAACAAACGCAAAACTCAAGTCAGTTATCCCATCGTATCATAGAACTGGCGACTCTGCTGGGGAAAATTTTAAAGTGGAGTAACCTTAGGGCTTAGATCACCCTCTTGCATGGCTAAATTGTTTGATTTGATTGCTTTATATCTTGGCTCTTTTGTTTGGGTTTGCAATCCTACACCCGGATTTTTGGGAAACATTCATAGATAGCAATACGTTGTGGAAACTGTGCGGGGTATACCGACACGGTCGAAGCAATGGCTATATTAGTGCGACATATTTGTGAGTACCGGTAACCCTTGAGTTCAATCAAGGAGAGTACGGGGCCGCTGAGTGATGTCACTAAGCACTAATGACCTAGAACCTTACTTGACCATCTTGGCCTTTTATTAGGGGTAGTGAGATGACCGGCTTTGGTGCAGTCCGAAGTTGGTAGATACTCGATACTACACTCATTGAGGGTTGTTTTCTTGGAATATTTTGGTCGCTAGTTAAGTGGCTAAACCAAAACAATGAACAATGAAAACAATCCAATGATATTGAGCTCCTTAGAACCCGGTTACTATTTATAGGACAGTTTTTTAAGCCAACTACACTCAAGAGGGTACTTACCTATGAAACCCCATGCAAGCCTGAAACTAGGGTTTGGTGTGAATTGCTTGTACATATGTTTGTGCATACATCATGAACATCATAAAGCATCATATGCATTCACTAACCACTTCAAGGGTTTAGATCTTCATCTTTGTTCTTGTTTTGTAGGTCATGAAAATTCCTCCCAGGAAAACCATCCAAGTCAACCTTGTGAGAATCCCTCCTCAACTCAAGGAGCTCACATCAAGAATTCCGGAAAGCTCTCCCTTCAGTGAAAGACATGGTAGACTGCTCAGCTTAGTCAACACCAACATTGAAGAGGACATGATGAAGGTGCTGTTCCAGTTCTTTGACCCTCTTCATCACTGTTTCACTTTTCCCGACTACCAGTTGGTGCCCACTTTGGAAGAATTTTCTCAACTCCTGAGAATTCCTATCCTTAATCAACTACCTTTCAACGGTACGGAAAAGGAACCAAAGCCGGAAGATGTTGCTCGAGCATTACATCTACAACCATCTGACATCAAGGGGCATTGGGAAACTAGAAGCGGCGTCAAAGGTTTCTTAGCAAAATTTTTGTTTGAGAAGGCGCAAGAATGTTGGAATTCATTGGACCTACAAGCCTTTGAAGAAATTGTGGCACTCCTTCCTTATCTATGGGTTGGTGTTGTTCCCAAATCCTGACCAGCTCGTAGATGTCAACACCGTCAAGATCTTCTTGTCCAGAAATCCAATACCAACATTGCTTGGGGACATTCTTCACTCATTTTACACACGAACAATGAGAAAGAGGGGTGTTCTCATGTGTTGTACTCCTCTCCTTGCAAGGTGGTTTATTTCACACCTTCCACAATCTGTCTTGAAGAATGACCAAGGCTCAAGGTGGTCCCAACGGTTGATGACTATTACTCACTCTGATGTACATTGGCGTTCTCGGTCCAGAGAAAATGTCATCATCGTCGATCATTGTGGAGAGTTCCCTAATATTCCATTACTCGGTATTAGAGGGGGCATTACCTATAACCCTTGTCTAGCTTTGAGGCAATTTGGATATGCACGGAGGGATGGCCCTCACGACATGTTGATTCCTGACCTGGTTTTTGACTTCGACAACGATGCGCAAGGACTTCGCCAAAGATTCATCAGAGCTTGGAAAATGCCCAACAAGGTTGACAGCCAGACACTGGGGCACAAGAACTCCATCCCTCTTGAGCCTTATCTCAAGTGGGTACGAGCCCGAGCCCAGAGTCTAATGATGCCTTATCCTCATGTTCTCCCTGTGATTAAAGAGCCCGTTAAGGAAGGAGAGGTTCCCTACACCATCCTACATCCCGACATGCCTACATCGTGGGAGGAGATGCAGAAGAGTTGGATCCAACTCAAGGAGGAACATAACACTTTTGAAGCCAGCTTCTACGCCAGTGAGAAGAAGGTTCTAGAGCTTACCCGCCGACTCCATAAGCAAGAGACCCTCAACACCTACATCGCACCAAAGAGGATGCGCAACGTCTTTTTACCTTGAGAAGCTATTTTTTTTGTAATATTTGGCCCATGGGGCATTTATGTACTAACAAATTTCTTCTTATTAATATGACGTGCGTTCTTTTTTGTCTGCCACAATTTTGAATATTCTAAATCCTTGAATGCATTGCATACATAAGCATACCATTCATCATGTGCATAAGCAGGTCTCTTCACCAGGTTTCCTTATCTTTCTGCTGTTTATTTCAGTAAGATGGATCTTGAGCAAACAGTCAAGGACTTGCAATCTCAGAATGCGCAGTTTCAACAACTCCTGATGACCTTGGCTAAGGGTCAGGAGGATCTAAAGACCCTACTGGGGAACAAAGACCAAGTAAAAAAGAAGAAAAAGAGAGTCGGGGTGGCTACTTTAGGGAGAAGGTTTGAAGGAGAAGCCCGAAGAGTGCTTGAATTTCCGCCTACTTCTGAGGAGGGAACCAGTAAAGGGAATGCGGCTGCAGTACCTTCCGAGTCTGATATGGAAGAAGAGGAGGCCGAGGAGGACGAAGACTACTCTGATCAACAATACCCTCCGGCTGATGATAAATACAAAGGTTTAGAAGACAGGTTGGCAGCTATGGAGCTACAGAGAGTTCCGGGTTTGGACTTCGAAGACTTGGGTTTAGTTGCTGGGATTGTGATTCCCCCGAAGTTCAAAGTGCCGGTTTTTGTGAGGTATGACGGGCTTTCCTGCCCAAAAATGCATCTCAGGTTATATGTAAGGAGGATCCAACCTTACACTTCGGACAAAAACCTTTAGATCCATTTCTTTCAAGATAGCCTTTATGGGCCCCAGCTCGAGTGGTTCTATCAGCTAGATGGAACCAGTATCCGAAACTGGGAAGACTTGGCCACCGCATTCTATAAACAATATCAGTACAATTCTGATCTCGCTCCCACGCGTACCCAACTTCAGGGTATGTCACTGGGAACGGGCGAAGGATTCAAAGAATATGCGCAAAAATGGAGAGACTTGGCTGGCAGGGTGCAGCCGCCTTTGACTGACCGCGAGCTGGTTGACATGTTTCTAGGGACCTTGTCTGGTCCATTCTTCAATCATCTAATTGGTAACTCCTCCGCTGGGTTTACGGATTTGATCTTAACAGGCGAGAGAATAGAAGCTGGCATCAAGTCAGGGAAGATTCAGAAGGGTGCCTCTACAAGTATTGAGAA
Organism: Vicia faba; assembly: GCA_948472305.1. Classification (NCBI taxonomy): domain Eukaryota; kingdom Viridiplantae; phylum Streptophyta; class Magnoliopsida; order Fabales; family Fabaceae; genus Vicia; species Vicia faba. The sequence goes on along the minus strand of OX451739.1, from coordinate 1,202,671,015 downwards.
GAAGCCTTTCAAAAAGGAAGCTAGTGCTGTTTTTGGCCCTAGAAGACAAGTTAAGCCAGAACGCCGCCAAGCCGTCAATGCATTGGTAATTTCAAAACCTGTTGCTGCTCCTCAGCAGTACAATCAACAAAGGGGTGAGAGGCCCAAAAGTCCGTACACTCGGCTGAGTATGACCTTGTCACAAATCTTACCGCAACTGCTATCAACCAACTTGGTGACCATCAGAGAGGCTCCGAAGGTCGTGAATACTGCATCTCCTAAGTATAATTCAAATGCCCGTTGTGCTTATCATTCTGATAGCCCCGGGCATACTACAGATGATTGCTGGGCCCTGAGAAATAAGGTTCAAGACCTTATCGATGCGAAGGAAATACAATTTGAGGCGCCTGATAGGCCTAACGTTATGACTGCTCCTATGCCCCAGCATGGAGTAAATGTCGTTGAGGAAGAGTTGTATGCTGTTTCGGTGAATGATTTTGCTACCCCTCTATTGACTGTTAAGAGGAATCTGTTGCTGGCCGGTTTATTTCCGGGTTGTAGCAAGGGTTGCCTCCTATGTGCTGTTACCCCTACCGGTTATCCGCTGCTGAAATCAGGCATCCAAAGCCTGATGGATAGCAAAGAAATTCTGTTCAAGAAAACCGCTGTTCCATTTGTTTCCGCTGAAGAAGTATTTGTCGTCACAATTTTCAACAATCCTACCAAGGCTCCCCCGAAGAAGTCAGTCCAAATTATGTCTGTTGCACCCATAATTATTACTGTCCCGGGGCCCCTCCCCTATGAATCTACCGAGGCTGTCCCATGGCACTATGGGGCAGATGTATATGTGCTTGGAGTGAAGCAGGAGTTCAACACCGGTACCAGTATCAGTAACATCACTGGTCCCGCCAAAATTACTCGCAGTGGCAGGCTCTTCTCGCCTGACATTGCACCACCAGTTATCCGAAAACCTCTTATCATCACACCCGCAAGTGTGCATGTTCCAAATCAAGTTCCTATGTCTACTACTGTCGCCGAGTCCTCTGATGCTCGGGGCAAAGGAGTTACTACCGATTTGCCTGCCCGGACGGAGGCACCAAAAAAGACCGCTGTTGAAGCCTCCCAACAAGAGATGGAGGAAATCCTCAAAATTATTAAGAAGAGTGACTTCAATGTCGTTGAACAGCTGGGGTATACCCCCTCCAAAATCTCTATGCTATCATTGCTGCTGTGCTCAGAGGCCCACGCCAAGGCCCTGATTTCATTTCTGAAAACGGCCCATGTGCCGCAAGAGACATCTGCAGATCAATTCACTGACTGTGTGGCTAATTTGACCGCTGACAATGGTTTAGGTTTCTCGGATGTTGATCTTACCGCCAAGGGGAAGAACCACAATGATGCCCTGCATGTTTCCATAGAATGCAGGGGCACTACTCTCGCACACGTGTTGGTGGACACCGGTTCTTCCCTGAATGTTTTGCCCAAGAAGGCCTTAGATCGGTTGGACTGCGAGGGTCTGGAATTGAAACCTAGTAACATCATTGTTAGAGCCTTCGACGGTTCTAAGAGGATGGTGCACGGTGAGGTAGACATTCCTATTCGTGTGGGTTCCCAAGTCTTCGACTCAATGTTCTATGTGATGGATATTCGTCCATCTTATTCCTGTTTGCTGGGTCGACCCTGGATTCACAAGGCTGGGGCTGTAACATCCACTCTACACCAGAAGCTCAAATACCCTGTCAGAGGGAAGATTGTTACTGTGTAGGGAGAGGAGGAATACATGGTTAGTCATCTGAATTCATTCCGGTATATCGAGATGGACGGGGAGTTTATTGAAACCCCCTTTCCACATTTTGAGGAGGTACCTCCAACGTTGGCGTCAGCTGAGACAGTGATTGAAGAAGACTTTCCTTTGAAGATGGCTTCCTTGAAGGATGCCCGGGCAGTGATTGAGAAAGGCAAGTGCGCAAATTGGGGTTAACTTCCTGACTTCACTCAAAAGACCGACAAGTTTGGGTTGGGCTTCACTGCAGAGGCTCAGAGGGCTGTTCGCAAAGAAAGGATTAGAAAGCCTCCGGTGTTCATCACCAACCCAAGAGTGAATGCTATCGAGGAGGACATAGAGGAAGCAGAATTTGACAGTTGGATCTATCCAACAACCAACAACGGACCAAGCAACTGGACGGCAAAAGATTTTACACCTGTTACATTTGTCACGCAGTAATGAACTCTTTTGTTTTCAATTTGTAACAAACAATATGTTGAAACTTTTATTGGCTCGGTGTCCTACCCGGGGCACCGTGGTTCCATTTGTGAGGGCTTTTTGTATGACATTTCCATATATCATTAATCAAAACATTGGACGTTTGTTGCATTTCAAATCTTGTGCTCTTTTTCTTTCTTTGTTTATATATATATTACAAAACAACTATATTTACACACACTCACTTATACAGGTTCCAATCCACTCTGGATCTCACTGGTAACGGCTCTGCTACTGCCAGTTATGACTTCAAAATTCCGATCAACTTGGCCGAAGACAAAGGTGAGGATGATTGCGAAGTGCCTGGTGAACTCGCAAGACTGCTACTCCAGGAAGAGAGGGCCATTCAGCCGCATGAAGAGCCAGTGGAGACGGTAAATCTGGGTACGGAGACAGATAGAAAAGAAGTCAAGTTTGGTGCCAATCTAGAGCTCAGCGTGAAACAATGGTTGATTCAAATGCTGCATGATTACATGGAAATCTTTGCTTGGTCTTATGAAGACATGCCCGGTTTGGATGCCGACATTGTAGTTCATCACCTGCCTACCAAGGAAGACTGCCCTCCGGTAAAACAGAAGGTCCGCCGCATGCGCCCAGAGATGTCCGAGAAAATCAAAGCGGAGGTTATGAAACAATTTGATGCCGGGTTTCTAGCAGTGACTTCTTATCCTCAGTGGGTGGCCAACGTGGTTCCGGTGCCAAAGAAAGATGGTAAAGTCCGAATGTGTGTTGATTACAGGGATCTGAACAGGGCCAGCCCCAAGGATGACTTCCCTCTACCTCACATTGACGTTCTTGTTGACAATACTGCTCAGCATAAAGTTTTCTCCTTCATGGATGGTTTTTCAGGGTATAATCAGATCAAGATGACTCCTGAGGATATTGAAAAGACTACCTTTGTTACTCAGTGGGGCACCTTCTGTTACAAGGTCATGCCTTTTGGGTTGAAAAATGCTGGGGCAACCTACCAACGTGCCATGGTTGCTTTATTTCATGACATGATCCACCATGAGATTGAAGTATACGTTGATGATATGATTGCAAGATCTCAAACTGAGGAGGAACACCTTGACCATCTGCGGAAGCTGTTTGACCGACTGAAATTGTACAAGATGAGGTTGAACCCAAACAAATGCACCTTTGGTGTGAGGTCTGGAAAATTGCTGGGTTTCATTGTAAGCGACAAAGGTATTCAAGTGGATCCTGCCAAGGTGAAAGCCATACAAGAGATGCCGACTCCCAAGACAGAGAAGGAAGTCAGAGGCTTTCTAGGACGAGTGAATTACATTGCCCGATTCATCTCACATCTAACTGCTACCTGTGAGCCAATCTTCAAATTGCTGAAGAAAGATCAAGTAGTACGTTGGAATGATGAATGTCAGGCTGCTTTTGAAAAGATAAAAGAGTACCTCCAAGAACCACCCATTCTTATGCCTCCGGTTGAAGGGAGACCTCTAATACTATACTTGACAGTACTTGACAACTCGATGGGGTGTGTGCTGGGGCAGCATGACGAGTCTGGCCGAAAAGAGCACGCTATTTATTACCTGAGCAAAAAGTTTACCGACTGTGAGACTCGGTACTCACTGCTCGAGAAAACTTGCTGCACTCTGGTATGGGCTGCTCACCGGCTAAGACAGTATATGTTGACTCACACTACTCTGTTGATTTCAAAAATGGATCCAATCAAGTACATATTCGAAAAGCCTGCTCTGTCTGGAAGAATAGCAAGATGGCAAATGATCTTGACGGAATATGACATCCAGTACACAACTCAAAAAGCAATCAAGGGAAGTGTATTGGCAGACCATTTGGCACACCAACCTGTGGACGATTACCAATCATTGAACTTTGAATTTCCAGACGAAGATATCATGGTAGTAACTGATTGCGAGGTGCCTGGACCGGATGAAGGACCTGAGGAGGGATCCCGATGGTCTATGCATTTTGACGGAGCCTCGAACGCTTTGGGTAATGGTATCGGTGCTGTGATCATATCCCCTAAAGGCACTCATACTCCATTCACCGCCCGGCTGTGTTTCAACTGCACCAATAACATGGCGGAGTATGAGGCGTGTATCATGGGTATCCAAGCTGCAATCGACTTAAGGATCAAGTTTCTGAGTGTCTTCGGAGATTCCGCTCTCGTGATCAATCAGATCAAAGGCGAGTGGGATACGAAACACCCAAATCTTATTCCTTACAAAGAGTATGTGTTTACTTTGCTTCCCCACTTTGAAGAGATAACTTTTGAACACTTCCCAAGAGATGAGAATCAGTTAGCGGACGCACTAGCTACGATGTCTTCAATGTTCAAAGTCAAATGGGACAACGAGGCTCCCTGGATCATTATCTGGAAGTTGGACGAACCTGCATATTTCTGCGATCTTGAGGCCGAAGAGGTAACCGAGAAACCCTGGTATCATGAGGTGAAGAGATATTTAGAAGTTCAAGAATACCCCAAAGGCGCATCGGTCAATGACAAGAAGTTCCTGAGAAGGTTTGCGGCAAAATTCTTCCTCAGCAACGGCATTCTCTACAAACGAAACCATGATTCAACTTTACTGCGTTGTGTGGATAAGACTGAAGCAGAGAAGATCATGGTAGAACTACATGAAGGTACATTCGGAACACATTCCAGTGGACATACCATGGCAAAGAAAATCCTTCGGGCAGGATATTTCTGGTCCACAATAGAAGCCGACTGTTACCAACATTCTCGAACTTGTCATAAATGCCAAATCTATGCTGATAAGGTGCACATCCCTCCAGTTCCTCTGAACATCCTGACGGCACCTTGGCCATTTGCAATGTGGGGCATTGATATGATCGGAGAGATCCGACCGACGACATCCAACGGGCATCGCTTCATCTTGGTAGCAATTGATTACTTCACGAAGTGGGTGGAAGCAGCTTCCTACGCCACCGTAACCAAGAGCGTTGTGGCACGTTTCATTCGGCATAACCTGATCTGTCGGTACGGCATCCCGGAAAGAATCATTACGGACAATGGTACCAATCTTAACAACAAGATGATCACTGAGCTCTGCGAGCAATTCAAGATACATCACCACAACTCTTCTCCTTACCGACCGAAGATGAATGGGGCTGTCGAAGCGGCAAATAAAAATATCAAGAAAATTGTGTAGAAGATGACAGTGACCTACAAAGATTGGCACAAAATGTTACCATTTTCTCTTCACGGGTACCGTACCTCAGCACGGACGTCAACCGGGGCAACACCCTTTTCCTTGGTCTATGGTATGGAGGCAGTCTTGCCGATTGAAGTCCAGATACCCTCTCTCCGGATAATGAAGGATGCAGACTTGAGTGAAGATGACTGGATCCAGACACGACTTGATCAATTAAACCTGATTGACGAAAAGAGACTCACTGCTGTATGTCATGGTCAAACGTATCAAAAACGGATGATCAGGGCGTTTAACAAGAAAGTCAGACCGCAAGAGTATCAAGTTGGAGATATGGTAATCAAGCGCATCATCCTTCCTCAAAGTGATCCTAGGGGCAAATGGACCCCTACGTACGAAGGGCCATTTGTGGTTAAACATATCTTCTCAGGAGGAGCTATGATTCTAACCACCATGGATGGTGACGACCTTCCTCACCCCGCCAATGCAGACATAGTAAAAAGATACTACGCATGAATAAAACACCCGCTAGGTTGACATACCTAGGCAAAAATAAGGGCTTCCCGGCGAACCAAAAGGGTTCGGGCAAAAATAAGGGATGAAATGAAAAAATCTGTACACCCGGCAAGTCGAAAACCTGAAAAGGCGGCTTGGGCAAAAATGGGTATCCCGGTGGACTGAAAACCCGAAAGGGCGGTCCAGGCAAAAGTTAGGGATAAAGCGTAACACTATGTCTCATTGGATCACCTTGCATCCAGAATTCGGCATCAACTATCGGGCTCAGACTTCGGCATCGATCAATCAGCTTCATCTTCAACTAAGCAGCAAAGTGATGAGACGCTTGAAGACATAAAGGCGATAGCAGAGTTGGAACCCAGTGGGAATATTGCTCACATAGCTGTTTTGTTTCCTTTTCAAAAATTGTATAAAGTTTATATTATTCGGCGGCGTTCTCTTACTAGGACGTCAGCCTCTTGTACAAAAATGCCTATTTACAGGCAAATTTCAAAATCAATACAAATTCACTTTTCCAAACAAATTGCCAATTGTTTTTCCTTTTTCTGGTTTTGTCTTGCAAAGAACGTCCAATGTTCATTTTTGATATATGCATTTGACATTAAATTGCTAATTCATAAATACTTGCATGCGAAACAAAGGACTGATTACAGGTGACATCAGAAATAGGGGCAATGTAAAGTTGTCCAGGCAGTCTAAGTTGCTCTGTCCGCCAAGGCACCAAGGTAGGTCCAACTGAAGAATGTGACCAAGTTACCTCAACTCCCCATAGAGTAAGACAAGATTCAGCAACACTCTCCCCAGGAAGAGTTAGTCTATCATCAGCCCTACAATAGGCACCCTATTCCCCTAGCAAGTCAGTAATACTCTCCTCCAGCAGAGTTAGTCTACGGCCAGCCTAAAGGAAGTTGGGTATCCCCAGAAGATATCAACATTCCTCAGCAGAGTATAGGCATTCCTCAGCAAGCATCCCCGGCAGTCTTGATCTAAGATTGTTCCCCGGCGGAATACAGACACCCCAATGGAACCATTTCCCAGTACAGTCCGAGAGCATCCCCAACAGGTCTTGGAGCTTATCCCCAGTAGATTCTGGAAGCTTATCCCCTGCCGAATACGAACGTCCCTCCGTTTTCATTCAAAAGTTATTCCTCACAAGGGCTTATAACTGGGTTATCCTCAACCAATTACCACGGAAGATCGCCCTCGGCGAAGTTCTTCCTATCCCCAGCGGAGTTCATCAAAATTCCCCAACATAACTTATCAACGGAATCCCCAGTGGAGTTTATCATTGTTATCCCTAGCAGAGTCCATCACTGAAATCCTCAGCGGAATTCTCATCAAAACTTCAGCGAAGTATCTCTTCCCACAGAGTATTTCCCCTCAGAATAATCTCTCCAACAAGTTTATTCCCCAACGGAGTTATCTTCTCCTACCGGTGTATTCTTGCAACCATCATCCCTAGTGGAAACGAAGAACTCTACTCTTCAACATCAGCCCAGGATTTAATTGCCCGGCCGGTCGTCAAGGATTTATTTTCCTAGACGAAATTACATTCATAAACATTTCACATTTCATACATCTTGCTTACATACATGATAAAGTGCATACAACGCTATCTCATTCTGAGCATCATGATATCATGCATTTCATACATCATGACATTGCATACAACTGATGTTTTGCCTTTTTCAGGGAAAAAGACAATCCAAAAGACGACTACCTTCAACTGTCACAATTCCAGATTCGATTCCTGTATCTAGCCAGGGCACATTTGTGAGTGATCAGTTTCCAGACTCGATTCCTGTATCTAGCCAGGGCACGTCTGAAGAGTTTGAAGATTCGATTCCTGTATCCAGCCAGGGCATTTCTATCAACTGTCACAATTCCAGATTCGATTCCTGTATCCAGCCAGGGCATATCTGTAGACAACAATTCCAGATTCGATTCCTGTATCTAGCCAGGGCACATCTGAAGAGTTTGAAGATTCGATTCCTGTATCCAGCCAGGGCATATCTGTTGACGACTAATTCCAGATTCGATACCTGTATCCAGCTAGGGCACATCTGTGAACAACCAAACGTAGATTCGATACCTGTATCCAGCCAGGGCATATCTGCATGAAGAGATTGAAGATCAACACCTGTAACAGGCCAGGAAACATCTTCCTTTCTCAAAATACGCAAGTTCTCGCTAAGGAATCTCTTATGCGATCAACACTTCCAAATGGCATCTATAAGCCCATTCTCTACGAGGTTCTGTCACGCCTTCAGATGGCATCTATAAGCCCATTCCCAACATCACATTGCTAATACTCCAGCATGCGAGTGCAAATTTCAGGGCACTCTAGTGTCCAATCTCCTTTTACCCTCGAGTCACGAAAGGCAAACTTACCAATCTAACTCTTCGGGTTCAAGAAGATTGAATAGGGGCAACTGTTGTCTCCAAAATTTGCCCTCCCATTTTCTCAACATTTTCTCATCACAAGGCCCTTGGAGCACAAGATCCAGTTAGGGTTTCCTCTACAAGACTTCTCCTAGCACTGTTGACCCAAATTAGAGTTTGTGTTTGCACAAAGATATTTTGACCTAAAATGCCTAAGATGACTTTCATGCTTCATGTTGGACTTCCAAGTTTACCCATACCAAGTTTCAAGCCTTGATTCCAACCTTTGCCCAGTCAATTGGACAGTTGACCTAGAAATCAGTTGTATTGGGGAAAAAGTCAACTGTGGCCAATTGACAGTCAAACTTCATGAAAATTGATCCACATCAACATTATGAACTCATATGGACCATTTGATCAAGTTTGGATCATAATTCCACAAGAAATTTGATCAGATCACCAAAAGGGCAAAATGGTCATTTTTAGGGTTTTGACTGCACAAAGGAAATTTTTGACTGTTTGACCAAGCCAATGGCAAACCAAGCTCACATATGGACTCAAGGACCCAATGGAATTGTCTTGACATGCTCAACAAGTTCAAAGGATCCCAAATGCACAAGATTGACAGTTGAATTTTCCAGTCAATTGATCAATTTTTGACTGTATACTGAAAAGTCAAACTTTGACTTTTTGGTCAAAATCAAGTGTCAAGATTCATTTTTCATCAAAAAATGCCAAATCATGAAATTTGTTCATCAAGAAATCAAAAATCACAAATTAGGGTTTGAAATGAAGATTTTTCATAACTTAGAATTTTTCTAAGTTATGAAAAACCCTAATTTTTTCCTAACTTTGTCCCACTTTCTCATCAAGATGAATTTGGATTCAAGGAAAAGTCAAAACATGAAAGTTGTAGCCCATTGCAAAATCTACAACTTTTATTCACAAAGTTTCCTCAAAAGAAGCTTGTAGCTCAAGTTACAATTTTTGGAACAAGGGTACCAAACCATTCTTAACTTAGAAAAATGTTGACCTTTTTAGGCAGGATTTTTGCCTAACTTCATGGCAACTTTTCACATGCTTCCACTTGTAATTTCAATTTGCATTACAAAGATGGATTGTAGTACACATTCCAAGCTTTCCAAAATGTCCAAGAACTCATCAAACAACCTCATGGTTAGGGAGAATCGAATTTGGCAATATGGGAAAAACTCACTTTGTTCATGACCAAGTTACATGTCCATAACCTTGCATTTTTGAACTCAGCATGCCTTAAGCTAGATTACAGGCCTTTTATCCCATCTACACTCCATAATTTAATGCAAACCCCTTGTGTCCAAGCCTTGCATTATGTGTTTAAGCATTACATGGAAGTTTAACCCTTAAATAGAAAAAGCAAATTATCCATTTTAGAAAAGATGAACTTTATGTCAAAGTTGCAAATCAAGAAGTACAAGGCCATATCTTTGGGCACAAGTTCAGAAGAAAAACACACTGATCAAGGGGAAAGATTGCAGCATAGATTGGGGGCCTGCATCAGTCTAGAACACCACTTGACATTTTATTGCTTAAGTGTGAAGAAAACTTGCATAACATACAACAACTCTCATTTCTGCCAAGAAGAACTCAAGCAAACTTGTTAGACACTTTCCAAACACCAACCTTGAACTGAAACACGAGCCTATCATCTTCCATACCCCTCCATTCACAGAATCACCATAAAACTGCAAAAATAGGGCATAAGCTGCAGTTGGACTTCTATAGTTCATTCCACTCGTGCATTCTTGCTAAGACCACTTCAAACACATCCCACATCATCCCTTGAAACTGTTCCAAGCCCTAAACACGACCTGTAACACCCCTAGCCAACATCACCATTTTCATTTTTCTGTTTTGCAGTTTAAGTGCCATAACACGATTCACTTGGTTTCAAAGCAAACTAAAGGTTGGAATAGCATCCCTGGACATCAAGCAAGCTGTGCCAATCATCACATTGCCCTGAAAACACCTCCATTGCCAGATACGATTCAAGCTGAACAGGTAAGTTCATGAACTTGTATCTCTCTATCCAGGCATTGTTAGGTTTAGATTTGTGAAGAAATTATGTCACATTCATGGCCCTGAATCTGCCCATATCATTACTTTTCATTTATGTTATGTGTGCATAGAGAATTTTGAGTCTGAACATTGAACAAAATTTAGGTCAGGAATTGGGGGAGAAGAAATTCTCTCTCATTTCTGAGAGTTAGATCATATTCTTTATATGTATGAACTCGTGAGATGATGCTTTACATTTTTTGTGTTGTGAGTTTTCATTAAAAGTCAAAGAATCAGGATCTTGTGGTTGAAGCAAAGAGGCGCGCGTTTTCAAACAGAGATGGCTGGAGGTTGAAGAAGCTTGCCTTTGGGCTGGGCCTGTTTCATTTTTCCTTTTTGCACCATGCTTTTACATTTGTACCCCTGGCCCATTTTGAGATATCTTTGTTATTTTTGATTTTTTCCTTTTGATTTTGTTTTTATATTTTTGTCTAAACATAAAAAAACATTAAAATTATTTTTCTCACATTTTTTGCATTTTTTTTGACATTTATTTTGTTTCATTTAGTTTTGTACATAAATAATACATAAATACTATTATTTAAAATAACTAAAAATAATACAAACATATTTTATTTTCTGATTTCATTTTATTTTATCTTTTGAAAACATTTTATAAAAAATATACTTTTTTTTGTAAATATTAAATATTATTATTTTTGTACATATTTAATATATTTAGTAAATAATACAAATACATATATATTTATTTAGTATATTTAGGTTAAAAAATACAAAATATATACATTTTTATTTTTATTAATATTTAACATTAAAAATACCTTTTTGACAAATATACTTCCCTTTTATTTATTTTTTGTACATAACTAATAAATATTGTACATATTAAATAATTAATACCTTTTATTTAATAAATTAGGGTTTTGCCCTAAAACATAAAAAATACCCAAATTAATACTTTTTATTTTTGTTTTCTTGACACATAAAAAACACTTTTTGCATACACATAAAAAATCATTTTTGCATTTTGCATATTTATCTTGTTTTTGTTTGAATATTGTGTAAATTAATTACCTTGTAAATTTCAATTTTGATGTAATAGTCTAGGGTTTTAATTCTTGTCAAAATACCCCCATTTGAACATTTGTACCCCCTTCCCATATATTGTGTTGTAATAACTTAGGAACTTTATTTTTCGTACTTTAAAGCTTTCTAAGTATGCCATGATAGAATTAGGGTTTGTATGCAAATCAATTAACCAAAAAATAGTTTGACCTAAATTCAAGATAAACAAGCATGAAAATGGACAACACTAACCACACTTGCACCCCTAGGGTATTCCACTTGTTGCCTTCAATAATGGGCCATATTGCATGTTAGGTCTCTTTGGGAAAAACAAAACAAATTCAAATGATCATAGTCCCTCGATGACGCTTTCGAAAGTTGCCTAAAAAATGATCAAGTCCCTTAAAGAAAAATTGCCCAAAGATACTTGGCACCATTGCAATCATGGTCTAAACGATGACCCGCGCCCGTCCCATTCATATCCTAACACAAGATTGTCCACCAAATACAATGGTGGAACAAAATTGTTAAAAGGGTTAAAACATAGCAATAATCTTTGAGAAATTTAGGGTAGATAGCTCTTGGTTGCTTGCCAACTTGCAAAACAAAAACACTTGCCTATTTTTTCAAACCACACATCACTAGACTTTCAAATCAAACTTTCAAAAAACATTGAAAACCTTTTCAAAAGACATACACCTTTGTATACATTCCAACATGGATCATTACAAAGGTTGCCACCACATTGGCTTCTTTTCAAAACATTTTCAAACACATACACAAAGCACCATTTCAAACAATTGAAAATTAAGGCAAGTTGATCTAAGCAAGTAACTAAGAGCCCATGGATAACCATGGATAGAAAGGGTGCTAACACCTTCCCTTTCTATAATCTACTCCTCGAACCCAAGAAAACATCTCAAAGGTTTTTGCTGTGCTTTTTAACCTTTCCTTAGGATAAAATAAAAAGTCGGTGGCAACTCTTGCTCAACCGAAACATTTGCGAAAACAAACGCAAAACTCAAGTCAGTTCTCTTATCGTATCACAGGGGCCTAGACTATTCTATTAGGAAGAAACTAGATACCCAATATTTGAGGGACATGGCCCAATTGGCCGATAAAGTTCGACAGGTAGAACGTCTTAAAACTGAAAAAGCTAAAGCAACTAAGACTCATCGGCGAGAAAAGGTACCCTATGTAGAAATGGATGATGATGATCCAGAAACATCTATTAATCCTATAGTTGTCGAAGAGAGCGAAATAGATTTAGCAGAGTTAAAACACGGGCCTCCATACTCCTGTAGAGTGTTACTACCCTCAGATGGGAAGAATCCTACTGAGTCTGAAAAGAACAGTGATAGATTCCAAAAGAAAATGTATAGTTTCGACGTCACAAAATGTGATAGATATTCGACTTATTAGTGAAAGATGGCCAAATGATAGTGCCCCTAGGGGCGAAAATGCCTCCTTTAGAACAAAGAAAGAAAAGAGGTTTTTGTAAATATCATAGTTTTTTAGGCCATAAAACTTCACAATATTTTCTTTTCAGGGATCTCGTTCAAGGAGCGATCAAAGAAGGCAGGCTCAAATTTGCTGACAAACCCAAAATGAAAATTGATGCAGACCCACTGAGAGTTGATGCCCACTATGCTGAACCAGCAGGCATCAACATGGTCGAAACTTCGGAAGACTTCGTCAATATGCCGGTCTTTGTCAGTTTTACTAGGAACATCTCCAGAAAGACTACAGAAGCGGTTAGATAGGCCACTGAAGGCCTAAACCAAAAGGCTATTGAAGGCCTAAACAAAAGAGTTACTGAAGACTCAAACAAAAGGACTAATGTAAGTTCTTACATGGCTGTCGTCAAGGGTTCGACAAAAGACCTTGAAGCCAAAATGCAAAAAATGAATCTCGCTGCCAAGAGAAACGTGCAAGTTAACATGGTCGAAGTATCTGAGGCCAAGGCTTCAGAGGAAGCCATGAGACAAGAGGAAGTGAATAAAACTACATTTCCAAAAGAAAATAAGAATTTGGCTGACTTTCTACAATGATGCCTGAAGAAAAAGTCTGAAGTTATGTTGTGTCCAAGATGCAGCTCCATCTTCGACAAAAAGGCTGCAGAACACATACAGGGCATAAGGGTAATGAAAGGGAAAAGGGCCACCAATGCCCAACCTTACATGGTTTTTGAAGTTAGATACAATCCCAAAAGAGGACCAATGAATCAGGTGAAGAGGCCATCAACTTTCAAGCCTCCGAAAAATGTCCCCGTGGGCACTTGGCTAAAGACAGCACAAAGGAAAAGTCCAAATGAAGAGAAATGGCGAACATTCGATGTGTCAAGAGGGGCATCCTTAGCATATAGGAATGAGTTACAAACTACAACTACAAACAAAGTGGCTTATGTGTCGAGCAACTATAAGGGAAAAAACCCCATGTCTCGCTCCCAGTGGAGAAGATTTCAGAGACGGCGAAAGGCCAAAAGGGAGGCCATAAAGGAGCCTCAACCAGAGTCAAGCACCAACGTGCCACAAAGAATGGACAAAGGCAAACAATTAAAGCCTTTAGAAAGGAAACCAATTGCCAGAAGATTGGAGTGGCCAGATCAAGGTGAATCAGACGATGAAGGCAACTCTGAATCTGATGTTACTTTAGACATTATGGTAAATGTAGTATCAGTGCTACCCAGAGAATACGACCGCCAAGTTGAATTCGAAGAGACCGACTGGGAAGTCGAACAACAGATGGCCAAACATAGGCCAATGTGCTATTATGTGATGAACAATGGTTGCGTCGAGGAGCAAAATGCATTCTTCGATCCACCTACTGAGGCGATGAAAAATCACCTAAAACCTTTGTTCATAAGAGCAAAGATAGGGGAAATAACAATCAACAAAATTCTGGTTGATTGTGGAGCTACAATAAATATAATCCCCCAATCTATGCTAAGGAAAATGGGCAAAGGATATGGAGATATCAAACCCCACAACATAGTTCTGTCGAACTATGAGAGAGGTATTGGAACTACCATGAGGGTGATACAATTGGACCTCAAGGTGGGAACAATACTTTGACCAACTATGTTCATGGTCATTTCAGCGAAGCCCAACTACAATTTGATCTTAGGTAGAGAGTGGATACATGGCATAGGTGCAGTGCCATCTTCGATGCATCAACATGTCACAATTTGGCGCCCTGATGGCATTGTAGAGAATATAGAAGCCGACCAAAGCTATTACTTGGGTGAAGTTAATAAGTTGGAAAAAATAGCTTCAACAGAAACTTGGCTCATATAGGGCCATACAATCCTCCGGAGTTCGATTTGGCGCCAGCACCAAATGCCTTTTGCTCCCTCTACCTATATTCCGACCATGGTTTCCAGTGGAATAGAGAAGACTTATCAAACATTAACTACGGAGGAGTTGATGACATACGACCAACAAGCTGGGGAAGTGAATTTGGTGATGATGACTGAATCAAAAGCTTTACAAAAGATTTCGGCATATGTAGCCGAAAGTAGAATGATAGCGGCCTTAGAGGCTGAAGTCAAATACATGGCCATTAAGGCCAATGAGCAAGTATTTCTTCCAGAGGGTCTTGGGAAAGACTTCGATCCAGAGCCACCTGACACGAAGGAGGAAGAAATACAAAACCAGAGGATAGATGCTATCTATGATGATGAGCCTCTGGGTTTTGAAAAAGACCCGTTAGCAAACAATGTTAAAATGCTAGTGCAAGATCCTTTAGAAGAAATAGATCTGGGCGAAGGATTAGCGAAAAGGCTAACATATATTAGCACAAAGATAGATCCAGATCTCAAGATCGAAATAATCCAATTGTTGAAGGAATTCAAAGATTGCTTCGCATGGGATTATGATGAAATGCCTGGTCTCAACAGGAAAATGGTAGAACTTCAACTACCAATAAGACCTTGGAAAAAGCTTGTCAGGCAAACTCCAAGGCGTTTTGCACCTGAGGTCTTGTCGAAGATCAAGACGAAAGTCGAAAGACTGTTGAGATGTAAGTTCATCCGAACAACCAGGTATGTCGAATGGATTGCAAATATAGTACCTGTTATAAATAAAAATGGTACCTTAAGGGTGTGCATCGATTTTAGAGATTTAAACGCCGCAACACCCAAAGATGAATATCCAATGCCTGTGGCGGAAATGCTTGTCGATTCTGCCGCTGGCTTCGAATACATGAGTATGCTTAATGGGCACTCAAGGTATAATCAAATTTTCATTGCTGAAGAGGATGTGTCGAAAACAGCCTTTCGATGCCCTGAAGCTTTAGGCACTTACGAATGGGTAGTGATGCCTTTTAGCCTAAAAAACGCAGGGGCAACATATCAAAGAGCAATGAAATCAATCTTTCATGATTTTATTGACACTTTTATACAGATCTACATTGATGATATTGTTGTTAAATCTGTTTCAGGGAAGAATCATATAGACCATCTTCGACAATCCTTGGAAAGGATGAGACACTATGGTCTGAAAATGAATCCTCTAAAATGTGCTTTCGGCGTAAAAGCATGGGATTTTTTAAGCTTTGTGGTCCACAAGAAGGGAATTAAAGTAAACCAGAACAAGACCAAAGCCATTTTGGAAGCGAAAGTTCCAACTAACAAGAAGGTGTTGCAATCTCTACTTGGTAAGATAAATTTCCTGAGGAGATTTATTTCCAACTTAAGTGAGAGAACGCAAGCCTTCTCACCACTACTTCGACTCAACAAAGGAGGCTTTGAGTGGGGGAAAGAAAAACAAGAGGCTTTTGACAAGATCAAAGAATACCTCGCCAAACCACCCATTATGGTACCTCCTTGTAGAAATAGAAGTATGAGACTGTACATAGCTGCATCCGATAAAACTTTAGGAAGCATGTTAGCTCAAGAGGATGAAAACGGTGTCGAAAGACCCATTTATTACCTCAGTAGAGTTTTAAATGATGCCGAAATTAGATATAGCAAAGTTGAAAAACTTTGTTTATGTCTTTACTTCTCCTGTACAAAGCTCAAGCAATACATTAAACCAATTGATTTTTTTGTTTCGTCTCATTTTGATGTTTTCAAATATATATTGTCGAAACCCATCTTGCACAGTCGAATTGGCAAATGGGCACTTGCATTAACTGAGTATTCATTAACTTTTATGCCTCTTAAGGCTGTAATTTCTTGATGAATAAGTTTCATATTTTGACATGTTTTGATGAATTGTGATATTTGACACTTGATTTTGACCAAAAAGTAAAAGTTTGACTTTTCAATATACAGTTGACTTTTGATCAGTTGACTGAAAATCAACTATCAATCCAATTGATATTGAGCAATGTTTTGGATCATGCCATTAGGTTAAAATGATGCAATTGAACTCTTGAGATCATGCCTCGAACCAATTAACCATTTGCTAGGTCAAAAATCAGAAATTGCCCTTTCTCAATCAAAACCCTAATTTTGACCATTTTGCCCTTTTGATGATTTGATCAAATTTCTTGAGGAATTGTGGTCTAAACTTTATAAAATGATACATATGAGTTTATAATGTTGATGTGGATAAAAAATTATGAAGTTTGATTGTAAATTGGCCATAGTTGACTTTCCCCAATACAACTGATTTTTAGGTCAACTGCTCAATTGACTGAGCAAAAATGTGATCCAAGACTTGAAAATTGACATGAGTAATCTTGGGGGTCCACAATGATCCATGAAAGTCATATGAGGTATTAAAAGTTCAATTATCCTTGTGCAATCTCAAGCCCTAATTTTAGTCATCAGTGCTTAAGGAGGTGTCTTGAGTTGATCAACCCTAGTGCAGTCTTGAACCAAGAGAGATCTTTGGGAGAAAATATTTGATAAGTGAGAGGGAAAATTTTGGGGTACAACAGCTGCCTGTTCAATCTTCTTAAACCTGAAGAGTTAGATTGGCAGATTTTCCATTCGTGACTTGAAGGTGGAAGATGATTGGACACTAGAGTGCCCAGAAATTTGCACTCGAGGATGTGATGGTTGATGGCGTAGGGAATGGGCTTAAAGATGTCATTCAGAGAGATGATGGAAAGTCATTAGAGATGGGCTTGTAGATGCCATCCAAAATGATTGTTGGTAGGAATAGAAGAAGGGTCAAAATAAATCTCTGGTTGATTTATACCGAAATAATGGATGTGTTGGGTTGAGTACTAGAATAATATCCATGAATGGATTGTATTTGACCCGTTTCTGAAAGTCGAATTTGAATGAGTATCAGAATGTCTTCCGTGTTTGGAGCGTATCTGAACTGTATCTAGAAGCTGAATTTGAATGAGTACCAGAATGGCATCCGCGTCTGGAGTGCATCTGAACTGTATCTGAAAGCTGAATCTGAATGAGTATCAGAATGGCATATTGTTGTACCCCAAAATTTTCCCTCCCATTTCCTCAACATTTTCTCATCACAAGACCTTTGAAGATCAAGATCCAATTAGGGTTCCCTCTGCTCAGGACTTCTCCTTGCACTGTGGACTCAAATTAGGGTTTGTGTTTGCCTAAGGATGTTTTGACCTAAAATGCCTAAGATGACTTTCATGCTTCATATTGGACTCCCAAGTTTACCTATACCAAGTTTCAAGTCTTGATTCCAAGTTTTGCCCAGTCAATTGGACAGTTGACCTAGAAATCAGCTGTATTGGGGAAAAGTCAACTGTGGCCAATTGACAGTCAAACCTCATGAAATTTGATCCACATCAACATTATGAACTCCTATGGACCATTTGATCAAGTTTGGATCACAATTCCACAAGAAATTTGATCAGATCACCAAAAGGGCAAAATGGTCATTTTTAGGGTTTTGACTGCACAAAGGCAATTTTTGACTGTTTGACCTAGCCAATGGCAAATCAAGCTCACATATGGACTCAAGGACTCAATGAAATGGTCTTGACACATTCATCAAGCTCAAAAGATCCCAAGTACACAAGATTGACAGTTGAATTTCCCAGTCAATTGATCAATTTTGACTGTACACTGAAAAGTCAAACTTTGACTTTTTGGTCAAAATCAAGAGTCAAGATTCATTTTTCATCAAAACATGCCAAATCATGAAACTTGTTCACCAAGAAATCACAAATGCAAATTAGGGTTAGAAAATGGAATTTTTCATAACTTAGAATTTTTCTAAGTTATGAAAAACCCTAATTTTTCCCAACTTTGCCCCATCTTTTCACCAAGATCCATTTGGATTCAAACAAAAGTCAAAACATGAAAGTTGTAGCTTGTTGCATAATCTACAACTTTGATTCACAAAGTTTTCTCATTTGAAGCTTGTATCTCAAGTTACAATTTTTTGAATAAGGGCACTAAACCATTTTTAACTTAGTGAAATTTTAACCTATTTTGACAAGGTTTTCTACCCCACTTCAAGGCCACTTTTCATACCCTTCCACTTGGAATTTTGATTTGCATTTCAAAGATGGATTGTAGTACACATTCCAAGCTTTCCAAAATGTCCAAGAACTCATCAAACAACTTCATAACTTGAGAGATTCGAATTTCACAAGTTGGCAAAAATTCACTTTTGTTCTTCATCAAAACATGTTCATAACTTTGCAAATCTGAACTTAGCTTGCTTTATGCTTGATTACAGGTCCTTGAACCATTTCATACTCAATAATTTAATGCATGTTCAATGTGTTAAAGTGTTGTTCTTTGAGTGCAAGCATTGTATGCAAGATTAATCCTAAACTAGATAAAGTGAACTTTCCATTTTTGAAAAGATTAGCTTTATGTCAAATTAGAAATCCAACAAGTACATGGAAGATCTGCTTGGCACAAGATTATGTGCATAACACACTGATCAAGAGATGTTTATGCAGCACATTAGGAGGTCCCCTACTAACCTAAAACCACCAACTTGCTTTTGTTGCTTAAGATAGAAGAAAAGTCCATAACTTATGCCATATCTCATCTCAGCTTAGAAACACAAGAGAGAGGTTATCAAACACATTCCATAGACCAAATCCAAGCTAACACACGAGCCCTTGCCATCTGAAACACTCCCATTGCTCTAATAACCTTGAAACTGCACAAACAGGGGAGCCGCTGCAGATTGAGTGCAAACTCCCACTTCCCTCGAGCATTCTCACCAAAATCAATTCATACACCTTCCTTACAACATATGCAAGCTAACCATGGCCTAAAACCTGACCTGTAATCACTCTAACAGTTTCCACCATTTTTAATTTCTCCTTTTGCAGTTGAAGTTCTACAGCTTGATACAAGAAGGTTCAAGACAAAGTAAGCATTGAAAAAGCATCCCTGGACCTCAAGGAAGCTTTTCCAATCATTACATTGCACTAGAAGTTCCTCATTCTCCAGATTGAAGTTTAGCTGCACAGGTAAAACTTTGAACTCGTATCTCTCTTATCATGCATCTTTAGTCTTAAGTTTGTGAAGAAACAAGGTCCTACTCATAGCCCTGAACATGTACATGTCTTTACATTTCATTTCTTTTGCCTGAGTAGAGAGAATTTGGAGTTTGAAAATGGCAGAAAAATTAGGTTAGGATTTGGGGGAGGAGAAATTCTCCCTCATCTTAGAGAGATAGGTCAAGTTCTTTATATGGTTAGAACCGTCTCTTCATGCTGAACATTTGTTGTGTTATGAGTTTTTGCTGAAAAGCCAGGAATCAGGAGTTAGACATTGAAGAACAGGGGCGCGCGTTTTTCAAATGTTTGTGCTGGAGGTTGAAGACAATGATCATTGGGCTGGGCTTGTCTTGTGCTTTTCTTTTCACACCCTATTTCCATGTTTACACCCCCTGAGCCCATTTGCTTCATTTTTGACTCTTTTTGACTTTTTATTTTTTGGTTGACTTTGTTTATTTTTTTCCAGCATATTAAAATTTTGAAAATATTTTTTCCATCATTTTTTGAATATATGGCATATTTATTTGATTTATTTCTTTGTTTATACATAATATATATATATATACTATTACTAGAATAAATAGAAAAAAATAGTAAAATACATTTTTATTTTTATTTACCTTCTGAAAATATTTCACATAAAAAAATATCTTTTTTTATTTTATTTTATTAAGATATTAAATAAATATTTTATTTTGTGTATAATGCACATTTAAGAAATTAATATATGTATATATATATGTTTATTAATGTATTTAAGATAAAATATAAAAATACTTGAATTTTTATTTTTATTAATATTTGACACAAAAATACTTTTTTCATAATATACTTCATTATTATTTTATTTTTTTTAAATAGTTGTATTAAATTAGATAATAATGCATTTTCTTTAAAAATTAGGGTTTTTGCCCTAGATTCAAAATACTCCAAAATAATACATTTTTATTTTCTTTTCTCTTTTACATAAATAATATTTTTTCATACATATACAAAACATTTTTTGTGCATCTTGCATTTTTATTTAATTTTTATACATTATTTAAATTGCAAATATTCAAAATGATGTAATAATTTAGATTTAAATTCTTGTTAATATCCCCCTTTGAACATTTGTACCCCCCTTCCCATATTTGGTTTTGTAATAGCTTAGTAATTTTAATTTCGCACTTTATTGCTTTCTAATGATAACATGTTAGAATTAGGGTTTGTATGCGAAAAAAACGATAAAAAAATAGTTTGACCTAATACAAGATAAACAAGCATGAAAACTAACACACAAATCACACTTGCACCCCCTAGGGTATTCCACTTGTTGCCTTCAAATAAATGGGCCATATTGTATGTTTAACTTCTTTGGGCAAAGCAAACAATTTGAATGATCATAGTCCCTCGATAAAAACTTTTCAAAACAAACAAAAACAAATGATCAAGTCCCTTAAAGAAAGTTGCCCAAAGACATTTAACGCCGTTGCAATTATGGTCCAAACGATGACCCGCGCTTGTCCCTTTCACATCCTAACATAAGGTTGTCCACCAAATACAATGGTGGAACAAACTTGTTAAAAGGGTTAAAACATAGCAATAATCTTTTGAGAAATTTAGGAGTAGATAACCTCTTAGTTACTTGAATCAAACTTGCAAAACAAAACACTTGCCTAATTTCAAAATCACACATCACTACACTTTCAAAATAACTTTCAAAAACAAATGAAAACCTTTTCAAAAGACATACATCTTTGTATACATCCCCACATGGATCATTACAAAGGTTGCCACCACAATGGCATCTTTTCAAAACATTTTCAAACACACACTCAAGCATCATTTAAAACAATTGAAAACAAAAGGCAAGTGATCTAAGCAAGTAACTAAGAGCCCATGGATAACCATGGATAGAAAGGGTGCTAATACCTTCCCTTTCTATAATCTACTCCCCGAACCCAAGAAAAACATCTCAAAAGGTTTTTGCTGTGCTTTTTAACCTTTCCTTAGGATAAAATAAAAAGTCGGTGGCGACTCTTGCTAACCGCAACATTTGCGAATACAAACGCAAACCTCAAGTCAGTTCTCCCACCGTATCACAGAACTGGCGACTCTGCTGGGGATATCTTTTAAAGTGGAGTAACCTTAGGATTTAGATCACCTTTGTTTTCAATTGTTTGCTTTGTTTACTTTTACATTTGTGGGCTTTGTATCGGAGTTTTATAGATCCTAACCCGGATCTGGGGATACCTTCTTAGAAAGTAGCAACAAGGCTGTGAGGGAACTGTGCGGGGTATACCGACATGGTTGAAGCAGTCTGCTACGTTGATGTGGCCCTTTGGTGTGTACCGGTGACCCTTGAGTTCAGTCAAGGAGAGTACGGGGCCGCCACGTGGTGTCGTGAAGCATCAGCTGACCTTAGGAACCTTAATTGAACCATCTTGGCCTTTTTAGGGTAGTGAGGTAACTGACTTTGGTGCAATCCGAGGTTGGTTGATACTCGATACTACACTCAATTGAGGGTTGCTTTCCTGGGATATTTCGGTCGCCAGTTCAGTGGCTAAATCGAAACGATGAACAATGAAAGTAATCCAGTGATATTGGGACCTTTAGAACCCGGTTACTTCTAATAGGACAGGTTGAGCCCATCATACTACAAGAGGGTAATACCCAGACCCCATGCAGGCCTAAACCCTAAGGGTTTGTCTTGTGTGACTTGTGTGCCTTACCATGTTTGCCCTTGTGAATATTTGTTGTGTATTTAATCATGACATCATGACATCATGCAACATCATGTGCATTGACTAACCATTTCAAGGGTTTCGAATCTTCATCTTTGTTCTTGTTTTATAGGACATGGAAACTGCTCGCAGAAAGACAATTCAGATTAGCCTTGTAAAGATCCCTCCTCAGCTTAAGGAACTTCTGTCCAGGATTCCCGAGGGTTCTTCATTCAGTAAGAGACATGGAAGACTCACCAGCTTGGTTAACACCAACATTGAGGAAGATATGATAAAAGTCTTGTTCCAGTTCTTTGACCCTCTGCATCACTGCTTCACCTTCCCGGATTATCAATTGGTGCCTACATTGGAAGAGTTCTCCCGACTTCTGAAGGTCCCTATCCTTGATCAACTACCCTACAACGGTACGGAAGAGGAACCCAAGCTTGAAGAGATTGCTAAAGCCTTGCACCTACAGCCGTCTGACCTCAAGGGACATTGGGAAGTTAGAAGTGGTATCAAGGGGTTCTTAGCCAGGTTTCTGTTTGAGAAGGCCCAAGAATGTTGGAACTCCCTTGACCTACAAGCTTTTGAAGAAGTTATGGCCCTCCTTGTCTATGGTTTGGTGTTATTCCCTAACCCAGATCAGCTCATTGATATCAGTGCTGTCCAGATCTTCATGACCAGGAATCCTATACCTACGTTGCTGGGAGACATCCTTCACTCATGTTACACTCGAACCATGAGAAGAAGGGGTGTCCTTTTGTGTTGCACTCCTCTCCTGGGAAGGTGGTTTATTTCGCACCTTCCACAATCAGTTTTGATGAACGAGCGGGGTTTGAGATGGTCACAACGGTTAATGACTCTTACGCATGCAGATATACATTGGTGCCCAAGGTCCAGGGAAGACGTCACTATCATTGATCGTTGCGGGGAGTACCCTAATGTTCCTTTATTTGGAATCAAAGGAGGTATTACTTACAACCCATGCTTGGCTTGGAGACAGTTTGGTTACGCTCGGAGGGATGGCCCTCATGACATGTTAATTCCTAACATAGCTTTTGAGTTCGACAGCGATACTCAAGGACTTCGTCAGAGATTTATCAAAGCCTGGAGGACGCCAAGTAGGATCGACAGCAAGACACTGGGGCACAGGAACTCCATCCCATTGGAACCTTATCTCAAGTGGGTACGAGCCCGCTCCCAGAAGTTAATAATGCCTTATCCTCATATGCTCCCTGTGATCAAAGAACCAGTCTTGGAAGGAGAGGTGTCCTACACCATTCAACATCCCGAAATGCCCACCTCCTGGGAAGAAATGCAGAAGAGCTGGGTCCAGCTTAAGGAAGAACGGAATTCTCTTGAGACCAGTCTACATGCTAGTGAAAAGAAGGTCCTGGAACTCACCCGCCTGCTGCACGAGGAAAGGAATCTCAACACCTACATCGCGCCAAAGAGGATGCGCAATGTCTTTTTACCTTAAGGAGTCATTTTGTAGTATTTGGCCCATGGGGCATTTATGTATTAACAAATTTCTCCTTATTAATATGATGTGCGTTCCTTTTTGTCTACAACAAATTTTGAATATTCTAAATCCTTGAATGCATTGCATACATACGCATTCCATTGCACCATATGCATAACAGGTACCCTATTTCGCAGGATGCTTAATTTTCTTCGCTGTTTGTGTGCACAGTCATCATGAATCCAGACTCATCCAGTGAGCAGGCAATCAAGGCCCTTCAGGCCCAAAGTGCACAGTTTCAAGAGATGGTCCTAAGCCTAGCCCAAGGTCAGCAAGAGTTGAAGACTCTACTCCTGAAGAAGAAGAAGAAAAAGAGGACTGCGTTGTTCAACACCGGACGCAGATTTGGGAACACACTCCATAATGAAGCTGATCCAACCACTTCTTCTGCTGAGAAGAACAGTCCCCAAGGGGGAGGAGCTCCTAGTCCCGCAGTCTCCGACAACGAGACGAACTATAACGACGAACAATACCCACCTGCTGCTGACAGATACAAGCAATTGGAGGACCACTTGAGCGCCATGGAGATTCAGAATGTGCCGAGGTTGGATTTCGGAGATTTGGGATTATCTTCTGGAGTAGTAATTCCACACAAGTTTAAGGCACCTGCCTTCGCCAAGTATGATGGGGTCTCCTGCCCAAAGCTGCATCTGAGGTCGTACGTAAGGAAAATCCAACCTTACACGGCGGATAAGAACCTCTGGATTCACTTCTTCCAAGATAGCCTCTCGGGGTCACAGCTTGAATGGTTCTACCAATTAGATGGAACCAGCATCCGACACTGGGAAGATTTGGCAACCGCATTCTACAGACAATACCAATACAATTCTGACCTCGCTCCTACGCGTACCCAACTTCAGGGTATGTCTCTAGGAACGGGTGAAGGGTTCAAAGAGTACGCTCAAAAATGGAGAGATTTGGCTGGCAGGGTGCAACCTCCATTAACTGATCGAGAGCTGGTTGATATGTTCCTTGGGACTTTGTCTGGTCCGTTTTTCAATCATTTGGTTGGTAACTCCTCCGCTGGGTTTACAGATTTGATATTGACGGGAGAAAGAATTGAAGCTGGCATCAGGTCAGGCAAGATACAGAAGGCTGCCTCTACAAGTGCTGAGAAGAGGCCATTTAAGAAAGAAGCAAGTGCCGTCTATGGTCCTAGAAGACAAGTCAAGCCCGAAAATCGCCAAGCCGTCAATGCTTTGGTCATCTCGAAACCTGTTGCTGCTCCTCAGCAGTACAATCAACAAAGAAGCGAAAGGCCCAAGAGGCAGTATACTCGGCTGAGTATGACCTTATCTCAAATTTTACCTCAACTGTTATCCACCAACCTGGTGACCCTCAAAGAAGCTCCTAAGGTCGTCAACACTGCGTCTCCTAAGTATAACCCAAATTCCCGGTGTGCTTATCATTCTGATAGTCCCGGGCACACTACTGATGATTGCTGGGCCTTGAGAAACAAAGTGCAAGATCTGATCGACGCAAAGGAAATTCAGTTTGAAGCACCGGAAAGACCAAATGTTGTAACTGCTCCTATGCCCCAGCATAGAGTAAATGCCATTGAGGAAGAAATGTACGCTGTTTCGGTAAATGAAGTTGTCACCCCTCTGAAGACTGTTAAGAAGAACCTACTGCGGGCCGGTTTATTTCCGGGTTGCGGTGAAGGTTGCCTGTTCTGTGCTGTTTCCTTATCTGACTGTCCCTTGCTGAGGTTAGGCATCCAAGGCCTAATGGATAGCAAGGAAATTCTATTCAAAAAGTCTGCTGTTCAGTTGGTTCCGATAAAAGAAGTTTCTGTGGTTACCATCTTCAAAAATCCAATCAAGGCTCTCCCGAAGAAGCCTGTTCAAATCATGATTGTTGCACCTGTGATTATTACTGTTCCGGGGCCTCTCCCCTACGTATCTGATAAAGCTGTCCCCTGGCATTATGGGGCAGACGTGTATGTGAATGGAATCAAACAAGAATTCGACGCTGGCGCCAGTATCTGCGATATCACTGGTCCAGCCAAAGTTACCCGCAGTGGCAGGCTCTTCTCGCCTGACATTGCACCTCCCGCTATTCAAAAACCCCTCCTTATAAAATCTACAAGTATACCCGTTCCTGTTGCTGATCAAGTTGTGTCCCCTGCTGCCGAGTCATCAAATGCTCGGGGCAAAGGGATTGCAGAAGAGCCTGCCCGGATGGAGGCACCAATACCCGTAAATGCTGAGGCCTCCCGACAAGAAATGGAGGAGATTCTGAAAATAATAAAGAAAAGTGATTTCAATGTTGTCGAGCAGTTGGGGCATACGCCCTCCAAGATCTCCCTGCTCTCCTTACTGCTATGCTCCGAGGCCCATGCTAAGGCCTTGATCTCATTTCTCAAGACGGCCCATGTGCCGCAGGAGACGTCTGCAGTCCAGTTCACTGATTGCATAGCAAATCTGACAGCAGACAACGGCTTGGGATTTTCAGATGCTGACCTGACCGCGAAGGGAAGAGACCACAATGATGCCCTGCATGTCTCTATCGAGTGCATGGGCACTACTCTGGCGCATGTATTGGTGGATAATGGTTCTTCCTTGAATGTTCTACCGAAAAAGGCTTTAGATCGTCTGGATTATGAAGGCCTGGAGTTGAAACCCAGCAATATCATCGTCAGGGCCTTTGACGGTTCCAAAAGGATGGTTCATGGAGAGGTTAACATCCCTATTCGTGTGGGCTCTCAAGTGTTTGACTCTACCTTCTATGTGATGGATATACGTCCATCGTACTCTTGTCTACTGGGTCGACCTTGGATCCATAAAGCTGGGGCAGTGACCTCCACCTTGCACCAAAAGCTGAAGTATCCCGTCAGGGGGAAGATCGTCACTGTGCAAGGAGAAGAGGAGTATATGGTGAGCCATTTGAATTCCTTCAGATACATTGAGATGGATGGGGAGTTTATTGAAACCCCCTTTCAGCATTTCGAGGAGGTACATCCAATTTCAGCAGCAGCAGAGACGGCGGTCGAAGAGAATGTTTCCTTGAAGATGGCTTCCCTAAGGGATGCCCGGGCTGTGGTTCAGAAAGGCAATTGTGCGAACTGGGGTCAGCTTCCTGACTTCACTCAGAAGAACGACAAGTTTGGGTTAGGCTTTACTGCGGAAGCTCAGAGGGATGTGCGCAAAGAGAAGATCAGAAAGGCTCCGGTGTTTATTTCCAGCTCACGGGTGAATGCTATCGAGGAGGATGTAGAGGAAGCAGAGTTTGACAGTTGGATCCACCCGACTACCAGCAACGGACCAAGCAACTGGACGGCAAAGGATTTTACCCCTATCACATTTGTCACGCAGTAATTGATTTCTTTTGATTTCCAAATTTGTAACAAACGATATGTTAAAACTTTGTTGGCTCGGTGTCCTACCCGGGGCATCGTAGCTCCATTTGTGAGGGCTTTTTGTATGACATATTCATATATCATCAATCAAAACATTGGACGTTTGTTGCATTTCAAATCTTGTGCTCTTTTCCTTTCTGTGTTATATATATTGCAAAACAGCTATATTTACACACACTCACTTATACAGGTTTCAATCCACTCTGGATCTCACTGGTAACAGCTCTGCTACCGCCAGTTATGACTTCGAAAATCCGATCAACTTGGCCGAAGAAGAAGGTGAAGATGATTGTGAAGTGCCTGGTGAACTCGCAAGACTGCTACTCCAGGAAGAGAGGGCTATTCAGCCACATGAAGAGCCGGTGGAGACAATTAACCTGGGTACTGAGACGGATAGGAAAGAGGTCAAGATTGGTGCCAATCTAGAGCTCAGCGTGAAGCAACGATTGATCCAGATGCTACAAGACTACATGGAAATTTTTGCTTGGTCCTATGAAGATATGCCTGGTTTGGATGCCGATATTGTAGTTCATCACCTGCCAACCAAGGAAGATTGCCCTCCAGTAAAGCAAAAAGTCCGACGGATGCGTCCAGAGATGTCCGAAAAGATCAAGGCCGAGGTTATGAAACAGTTTGATGCCGGGTTCCTTGCAGTGACTTCTTACCCCCAGTGGGTTGCCAATGTGGTGCCAGTACCGAAGAAGGACGGTAAAGTCAGAATGTGTGTCGACTACAGGGATTTGAACAGGGCCAGCCCCAAAGATGACTTCCCCCTACCTCACATTGATGTCCTTGTTGACAATACAGCTCAACACAAGGTGTTCTCCTTCATGGATGGTTTTTCAGGGTATAATCAGATCAAGATGGCTCCAGAGGATATGGAGAAGACTACCTTTGTGACTCAGTGGGGCACCTTCTGTTATAAGGTCATGCCATTCGGATTGAAAAATGCTGGGGCAACCTATCAACGTGCCATGGTTGCTTTATTTCATGATATGATCCATCATGAGATTGAGGTATACGTTGATGACATGATTGCGAGGTCTCAAACTGAGGAGGAGCACCTTGACCATCTGAGGAAGTTGTTTGACCGACTCAAGTTATACAAGCTAAGGCTGAATCCTAACAAATGCACCTTTGGGGTAAGATCCAGAAAGTTGCTAGGTTTCATTGTAAGTGATAAAGGTATTCAGGTGGACCCTGCCAAGGTAAAAGCCATACAAGAGATGCCGACTCCAAAGACAGAAAAAGAAGTCAGAGGCTTTCTGGGACGACTGAATTACATTGCCCGATTCATCTCACATCTGACCGCTACTTGTGAGCCAATCTTCAAATTGCTGAAGAAAGATCAAGTAGTACGCTGGAACGATGAATGTCAGGCCGCCTTTGAAAGGATAAAGGAATATCTCCAAGAGACACCCATTCTTATGCCACCGGTGGAAGGAAGACCTCTGATACTATACTTGACAGTGCTTGATAATTCAATGGGGTGTGTGCTGGGGCAGCATAACGAGTCTGGCCGAAAAGAGCACGCTATTTATTACTTGAGAAAAAAGTTTACCGACTGTGAGTCTCGTTACTCACTGCTTGAGAAAACTTGCTGCGCTCTTGTATGGGCTGCTCGCCGGCTGAGACAGTACATGCTGACTCACACTACCTTATTGATTTCAAAAATGGATCCCATCAAGTACATATTTGAAAAGCCCGCTCTGTCTGGAAGAATAGCGAGATGGCAAATGATCTTAACAGAATATGATATCCAGTATACGACTCAGAAAGCAATTAAGGGAAGTGTACTGGCGGATCATTTGGCACACCAACCTGTGGACGATTACCAATCATTAAACTTTGATTTTCCGGACGAAGACATCATGGTGGTAACTGACTGTGAAGTACCTGGACCAGATGAAGGACCTGAGGAAGGATCTCGATGGTCTATGCATTTTGATGGAGCCTCCAATGCTTTGGGTAACGGCGTCGGCGCTGTAATCATATCTCCCAAAGGAACTCATACTCCCCTCATCGCCCGATTATGTTTCAGCTGCACCAACAATATGGCAGAATACGAGGCATGTATCATGGGTTTACAAGCTGCAATCGACTTAAGGATAAAATTTCTAAGTGTCTTCGGAGATTCCGCTCTCGTGATCAATCAGATCAAAGGCGAGTGGGATACGAAACACCCGAATCTTATTCCTTACAAGGAGTATGTGTTGACCTTGCTCCCCCACTTTGAAGAGATAACTTTCGAACACTTCCCTAGAGAGGAGAATCAGCTAGCGGACGCCCTAGCTACGATGTCTTCAATGTTCAAAGTTAAATGGGACAATGAGGCTCCCCGAATCATTATCTGGAAGTTAGATGAACCGGCATACTGCTGCAAGCTCGAGGCTGAGAAGGTTACTGAAAAACCCTGGTATCACGAGGTGAAGAGGTACTTGGAAGCTCAGGAATACCCTGAAGGTGCATCTGTCAATGATAAGAAGTTCATGAGGAGGTTTGCTGCAAAATTCTTCCTCAGCAACTGCATTCTCTACAAACGGAATCATGATTCAACTCTGCTACGTTGTGTGGATAAGGCAGAAGCAGAGAAAATCATGATAGAACTGCATGAAGGTACATTTAGAACCCATTCCAGTGGACACACCATGGCTAAGAAAATCCTCCGGGCAGGGTATTTCTGGTCCACAATGGAAGCCGATTGTTACCAACATTCCCGAACTTGTCATAAATGCCAGATCTATGCTGACAAGGTGCATATCCCTCCGGTTCCTTTGAATGTCCTGACGGAACCTTGGCCGTTTGCAATGTGGGGCATAGACATGATCGGTGAGATCCGACCGACGGCATCCAATGGGCATCGCTTCATCTTGGTGGCGATTGATTACTTCACGAAGTGGGTTGAGGCAGCTTCCTATGCCACAGTAACCAAGAGCGTCGTGGCACGTTTCATCCGGCATAATCTGATCTGTCGGTACGGCGTCCCGGAAAGAATCATTACGGACAATGGTACCAATCTCAATAACAAAATGATCACTGAACTCTGTGAACAATTCAAGATACAACACCACAATTCTTCTCCCTACCGGCCGAAAATGAATGGGGCTGTAGAGGCAGCCAATAAAAATATCAAGAAAATTGTGCAGAAGATGACAGTGACCTATAAAGATTGGCACGAGATGTTACCGTTCGCTCTTCATGGGTACCGCACCTCAGCAAGTTCGTCAACCGGGGTAACTCCCTTCTCCTTGGTCTATGGCATGGAGGCAGTCTTGCCAATTGAAATCCAGATACCCTCTCTCCGGATAATGAAGGATGCAGACTTGGATGAAGATGATTGGATCCAGACTCGACTTGATCAGCTAAATCTGATTGACGAAAAGAGGCTCACTGCTATCTGTCATGGTCAAACGTATCAAAAACGGATGATCAGGGCATTTAATAAGAAAGTCAGACCGCAAGAGTATCAAGTTGGGGACCTGGTAATCAAACGCATCATCCTTCCTCAAAGCGATCCCCGGGGCAAATGGACCCCTACATACGAAGGGCCATTTGTGGTTAAACGTGTGTTCTCAGGAGGAGCCATGATCCTAACCACCATGGATGGTGACGACCTTCCTCACCCCGCCAATGCAGACATAGTGAAAAAATACTACGCATAAATAAAAGACCCGCTAGGTTGACATACCTAGGCAAAAATAAGGGCTTCCCGGCGAACCAAAAGGGTTCGGGCAAAAATAAGGGATGAAATGAATAAAAATCTGTACACCCGGCAAGTCGAAAACCTGAAAAGGTGGCTTGGGCAAAAATGGGTATCCCGGTGGACTGAAAACCCGAAAGGGCGGTCCAGGCAAAAGTTAGGGATAAAAGCGTAACACTATGTCTCATTGGATCACTTTGCATCCGGAATTCGGCGTCAACTATCTGGCTCAAGATTTCGGCATTGACCAATCAGCTTCATCTTCAATTAGGTAGCAAAGCGATGAGACGTTCGAAGACATAAGGGCAATAGCAGAGTTGGAACCCAGTGGGATTATTCACATAGCTGTTTTGTTTTTTTTCAAATTGTAAACTCTATGATATTTGGCGGCGTCCTCTTACTAGGATGTCAGCCTCTTGTACAAAAACGCCTATTTACAGGAAAAGTTTGAATCAATACAAATATACTTTTCAGTTAAAAGTGCCAATTGTTTTCCTTTTTCTGTTTTGTCTTGCGAAGAACGCCCAATGTTCATTTTTGATATATGCATTTGACATTAAATTGCTGATTCGTAAATGTTTACATATAAAAAAAGAGATTGATTACAGGTGACATCAGAGACAGGGGCAATGTAAAGTTGTCTGGTTGTTTTGTCCGTCAAGGTACCAAGGTAGATTCGACTGAAGAATGTGACCAAATCATCTCAACTCCCCGCAGAATAAAACAAATTCAGCAATACTTTCCCCAAACGGAGTTGATTCCCCGTCGATCCTGGAAAAGCACAACATTCCCCAGTAAATTCTAGAAGCATATCCCCTGCGGAGTCCGGACGTCTCCCTGAGTTTTATTTAGAGTTAAATCCTCACAAGGACTTATAACTGGGTTATCCTCAGCTAAAAACCACGGAAGATCGCCCTCGGCAACCTTTCCTCAATCCCCGGCGGAGTTTATTATCATTATCCCCAGCGGAATCCATCATTAAAATCCTCAACAGGCCTCTCATCAAACTTCGGCCAAGTATCTCTTCCACAGAGCAACTCCCCGGCCGTTCGTCAAGGATTTATTTTCCTAAGATGAAATTACACTCATAAACATTTCACATTTTCATACATCTTGCTTACATACATGGTGAAACGCATACAACATCTCACGTTGAACATCATGACATCATGATATCATGCATATCATACATCATGACATTGCATACAACTTACGTTTTTTGCCTTTTCAGGAAAAAGACAATCCCAAAAACAATTACCGTCAACTGTCGCAATTCCAGATCCGATACCTGTATCTAGCCAGGGCACATCTGAGGGTGATCAGTTTCCAGACTCGATTCCTGTATCTAGCCAGGGCACGTCTGAAGAGTTCGAAGATTCGACTCCTGTATCCAGCCAGGGCACATCTATCAACTACAACATGTCCAGATTCGACTCCTGTATCCAGCCAGGGCATATCTGTTGACCACGTTTCCAGACTCGATTCCTGTATCTAGCCAGGGCACGTCTGAAGAGTTCGAAGATTCGATTCCTGTATCCAGCCAGGGCACATCTATCAACTACAACATGTCCAGATTCGACTCCTGTATCCAGCCAGGGCATATCTGTTGACCACGTTTCCAGACTCGATTCCTGTATCTAGCCAGGGCACGTCTGAAGAGTTCGAAGATTCGATTCCTGTATCCAGCCAGGGCACATCTATTAACGACTATTTCCCGATTCGACTCCTGTATCCAGCCAGGGCATATCTGTGAACAACCAATTGTAGACTCAATACCTGTACCCAGCCAGGGCGTATCTACATAAAAAGACTAAGGATCAAACACCTGTAACAAGCCAAAAAAAATCCGTCTTTCTCAAATACACAAGTTCTCGCTAAGGAATCTCTTAGGCGATCGACACTTCCAAATGGTATCTATAAGCCCATTCCCGACAAGGTTCTGTCACGTCTCCGGATGGCATCTATAAGCCCATCTCCCTACCTACCACCTCTCCAAATGGCATCTATAAGCCCATTCCCGACACCACATTGTTGAGACTCCAGCATGCGAGTGCAAATTTCCGGGCACTCTAGTGTCCAATCTCCTTTTACCCTCGAGTCACGAAAGGCCAACTTGCCAATCTAACTCTTCAGGTTCAAGAAGATTGAACAGGGGCAACTGTTGTACCCCAAAATTTGCCCTCCCATTTCCTCAACATTTTCTCATCACAAGACCTTTGAAGATCAAGATCCAATTAGGGTTCCCTCTGCTCAGGACTTCTCCTTGCACTGTGGACTCAAATTAGGGTTTGTGTTTGCCTAAGGATGTTTTGACCTAAAATGCCTAAGATGACTTTCATGCTTCATATTGGACTCCCAAGTTTACCTATACCAAGTTTCAAGTCTTGATTCCAAGTTTTGCCCAGTCAATTGGACAGTTGACCTAGAAATCAGCTGTATTGGGGAAAAGTCAACTGTGGCCAATTGACAGTCAAACCTCATGAAATTTGATCCACATCAACATTATGAACTCCTATGGACCATTTGATCAAGTTTGGATCACAATTCCACAAGAAATTTGATCAGATCACCAAAAGGGCAAAATGGTCATTTTTAGGGTTTTGACTGCACAAAGGCAATTTTTGACTGTTTGACCTAGCCAATGGCAAATCAAGCTCACATATGGACTCAAGGACTCAATGAAATGGTCTTGACACATTCATCAAGCTCAAAAGATCCCAAGTACACAAGATTGACAGTTGAATTTCCCAGTCAATTGATCAATTTTGACTGTACACCGAAAAGTCAAACTTTGACTTTTTGGTCAAAATC
Organism: Vicia faba; assembly: GCA_948472305.1. NCBI lineage: Eukaryota > Viridiplantae > Streptophyta > Magnoliopsida > Fabales > Fabaceae > Vicia > Vicia faba. The sequence continues at coordinate 1,202,637,104 of OX451739.1, read as the reverse complement.
AAGAGTCAAGATTCATTTTTCATCAAAACATGCCAAATCATGAAACTTGTTCACCAAGAAATCACAAATGCAAATTAGGGTTAGAAAATGGAATTTTTCATAACTTAGAATTTTTCTAAGTTATGAAAAACCCTAATTTTTCCCCAACTTTGCCCCATCTTTTCACCAAGATCCATTTGGATTCAAACAAAAGTCAAAACATGAAAGTTGTAGCTTGTTGCATAATCTACAACTTTGATTCACAAAGTTTTCTCATTTGAAGCTTGTATCTCAAGTTACAATTTTTTGAATAAGGGCACTAAACCATTTTTAACTTAGTGAAATTTTAACCTATTTTGACAAGGTTTTCTACCCCACTTCAAGGCCACTTTTAATACCCTTCCACTTGGAATTTTGATTTGCATTTCAAAGATGGATTGTAGTACACATTCCAAGCTTTCCAAAATGTCCAAGAACTCATCAAACAACTTCATAACTTGAGAGATTCGAATTTCACAAGTTGGCAAAAATTCACTTTTGTTCTTCATCAAAACATGTTCATAACTTTGCAAATCTGAACTTAGCTTGCTTTATGCTTGATTACAGGTCCTTGAACCATTTCATACTCAATAATTTAATGCATGTTCAATGTGTTAAAGTGTTGTTCTTTGAGTGCAAGCATTGTATGCAAGATTAATCCTAAACTAGATAAAGTGAACTTTTCATTTTTGAAAAGATTAGCTTTATGTCAAATTAGAAATCCAACAAGTACATGGAAGATCTGCTTGGCACAAGATTATGTGCATAACACACTGATAAAGAGATGTTTATGCAGCACATTAGGAGGTCCCCTACTAACCTAAAACCACCAACTTGCTTTTGTTGCTTAAGATAGAAGAAAAGTCCATAACTTATGCCATATCTCATCTCAGCTTAGAAACACAAGAGAGAGGTTATCAAACACATTCCATAGACCAAATCCAAGCTAACACACGAGCCCTTGCCATCTGAAACACTCCCATTGCTCTAATCACCTTGAAACTGCACAAACAGGGGAGCCCCTGCAGATTGAGTGCAAACTCCCACTTCCCTCGAGCATTCTCACCAAAATCAATTCATACACCTTCCTTACAACATATGCAAGCTAACCATGGCCTAAAACCTGACCTGTAATCACTCTAACAGTTTCCACCATTTTTAATTTCTCCTTTTGCAGTTGAAGTTCTACAGCTTGATACAAGAAGGTTCAAGACAAAGTAAGCATTGAAAAAGCATCCCTGGACCTCAAGGAAGCTTTTCCAATCATTACATTGCACTAGAAGTTCCTCATTCTCCAGATTGAAGTTTAGCTGCACAGGTAAAACTTTGAACTCGTATCTCTCTTATCATGCATCTTTAGTCTTAAGTTTGTGAAGAAACAAGGTCCTACTCATAGCCCTGAACATGTACATGTCTTTACATTTCATTTCTTTTGCCTGAGTAGAGAGAATTTGGAGTTTGAAAATGGCAGAAAAATTAGGTTAGGATTTGGGGGAGGAGAAATTCTCCCTCATCTTAGAGAGATAGGTCAAGTTCTTTATATGGTTAGAACCGTCTCTTCATGCTGAACATTTGTTGTGTTATGAGTTTTTGCTGAAAAGCCAGGAATCAGGAGTTAGACATTGAAGAACAGGGGCGCGCGTTTTTCAAATGTTTGTGCTGGAGGTTGAAGACAATGATCATTGGGCTGGGCTTGTCTTGTGCTTTTCTTTTCACACCCTATTTCCATGTTTACACCCCCTGAGCCCATTTGCTTCATTTTTGACTCTTTTTGACTTTTTATTTTTTGGTTGACTTTGTTTATTTTTTTCCAGCATATTAAAATTTTGAAAATATTTTTTCCATCATTTTTTGAATATATGGCATATTTATTTGATTTATTTCTTTGTTTATACATAATATATATATATACTATTACTAGAATAAATAGAAAAAAATAGTAAAATACATTTTTATTTTTATTTACCTTCTGAAAATATTTCACATAAAAAAATATCTTTTTTTATTTTATTTTATTAAGATATTAAATAAATATTTTATTTTGTGTATAATGCACATTTAAGAAATTAATATATGTATATATATATGTTTATTAATGTATTTAAGATAAAATATAAAAATACTTGAATTTTTATTTTTATTAATATTTGACACAAAAATACTTTTTTCATAATATACTTCATTATTATTTTATTTTTTTTAAATAGTTGTATTAAATTAGATAATAATGCATTTTCTTTAAAAATTAGGGTTTTTGCCCTAGATTCAAAATACTCCAAAATAATACATTTTTATTTTCTTTTCTCTTTTACATAAATAATATTTTTTCATACATATACAAAACATTTTTTGTGCATCTTGCATTTTTATTTAATTTTTATACATTATTTAAATTGCAAATATTCAAAATGATGTAATAATTTAGATTTAAATTCTTGTTAATATCCCCCTTTGAACATTTGTACCCCCCTTCCCATATTTGGTTTTGTAATAGCTTAGTAATTTTAATTTCGCACTTTATTGCTTTCTAATGATAACATGTTAGAATTAGGGTTTGTATGCGAAAAAAACGATAAAAAAATAGTTTGACCTAATACAAGATAAACAAGCATGAAAACTAACACACAAATCACACTTGCACCCCCTAGGGTATTCCACTTGTTGCCTTCAAATAAATGGGCCATATTGTATGTTGAACTTCTTTGGGCAAAGCAAACAATTTGAATGATCATAGTCCCTCGATAAAAACTTTTCAAAACAAACAAAAACAAATGATCAAGTCCCTTAAAGAAAGTTACCCAAAGACATTTAACGCCGTTGCAATTATGGTCCAAACGATGACCCGCGCCTGTCCCTTTCACATCCTAACATAAGGTTGTCCACCAAATACAATGGTGGAACAAACTTGTTAAAAGGGTTAAAACATAGCAATAATCTTTTGAGAAATTTAGGAGTAGATAACCTCTTAGTTACTTGAATCAAACTTGCAAAACAAAACACTTGCCTAATTTCAAAATCACACATCACTACACTTTCAAAATAACTTTCAAAAACAAATGAAAACCTTTTCAAAAGACATACATCTTTGTATACATCCCCACATGGATCATTACAAAGGTTGCCACCACATTGGCATCTTTTCAAAACATTTTCAAACACACACTCAAGCATCATTTAAAACAATTGAAAACAAAAGGCAAGTGATCTAAGCAAGTAACTAAGAGCCCATGGATAACCATGGATAGAAAGGGTGCTAATACCTTCCCTTTCTATAATCTACTCCCCGAACCCAAGAAAAACATCTCAAAAGGTTTTTGCTATGCTTTTTAACCTTTCCTTAGGATAAAATAAAAAGTCGGTGGCGACTCTTGCTAACCGCAACATTTGCGAATACAAACGCAAACCTCAAGTCAGTTCTCCCACCGTATCACACATATGTATCTGGAGCGTATCTGAATTGTATCTGAAAGCTGAATCTGAATGAGTATCAGAATGACATCCGTATCTAGAGTGTATCTGAAAGTTGAATCTGAATGAGTATCAGAATGGCATCCGTATCTGGAGCGTATCTGAACTGTATCTGAAAGCTGAATCTGAATGAGTATCAGAATGACATTCGTATCTGGAGCGTATCTGAACTGTGTCTGAAAGCTCAATCTAAATGAGTATCAGAATGACAGCCGTGTCTGGAGCATATCTGAACTGTATCTGGAGGTTGTTTACCATTGGTTTTGGTAAACAACCGCTGATCTTCCAAATGGTTACTTATTTGGTTACTCGCAGGATCGATCAGATTGATCCTAAGACATGGTTGATTTTGGGGTTTTGATTAAGTTTGACAATGGTTAAATGACAAGAAAATAAAGAAGCTTTATGTAAATTGCATGAAGAAGAGAACTTAACAAAATAAAGGAAGGCTTGAAATAAAGGTTTTCGACAGGGAAAGTAAAGGAGAAAGCAAGTAAAGTTTCTGGAAAATAAATGACTTTGATTAATAAAAGTGGTGTTTCACACATACATTCTCAACAATTCTTTCTCACACGCTGGGTACTCGAATCTATATGAGTGACTTGTATATAATTGTGAACACACGCGAAAAACTGCGTGAACTACTAATATTTATACTAAAACATCCCAAGTAACCGTCGGGCAGTTACACTGCTTCGAGATGACTCCACTTGGCACGTTCTCAGCGTTTGACGCTCCAGATCTTTGCACGTTGCACTTGGTAACCGCTGGGAACCGTTTTCCCTCCAAACGCTTGAATTTCAAACCATCCCACTCTGAGCAATCGAACACCCTCGTCGAGAGGCATCTTCGACGAGCCATACCTTCGACGTCGAAGGCAACCAAATTCTCCCTTGGAAGAAATCCTCTAAGTACATTGCCATCTTCTGATGGGCCTTTCGACAGACCCAGCTGGTCAAAAACATCCTTCAGCTTTGATGGCTGATGTTAATAAAAACAAGGGTGTCGAATTTAGGAGCCAACAAATTGCCCCCCAAGAATGCCTTATTTCGACTCCGAAAAGAAAAAGGCATTCTTTGAAACTCCATTCAACACCTGTCTTTTCATTCTTAGTCACAAATTAAATTATGCACTTTTTGTCTTCTACCAACCACTGACAATCCCAAGGAAAAGCCATCATTTCATCCGTACCTAAGACGTCACCTCAGTACGGCGTGCAGCGTGCCAAATGTCTTTTCACAAATTGTCATCATGACAATTCCCAAAAACGAGGGCGCACGCTGCACCCTTTCATTTCTGCAGAACGGCTGTGTTAACAGGGGGATGCCACGTGTCCCACTACCCTCTGCAACATTAAATTGCATTAAATGTCCTCGAATTTGGGGATTTCCCCAACTACTATAAATAGCGCCAAGTACCCATTGTGGGACTTTTTCACGCTACCTTGCCTTCAAACTTCTTTGAACAAAAACTCTCTGCAAACTTTGCAAACAACTTTGTTCTTCACTTCATCTTCAACCTTAACATCAACAATGGCGTCCGGTTCTTCCACCGCTCCTAGTTCTAACATCCCCTCATGAAATGCTAAACCCAAGATTTTCTCCACTGCTCCTGTAGTTTCTCCTACAGGCCAAAGAAGGGTTCCTGAACCCCTAGACATTGCTGTACGTGACACTTATTCACACCAACTCATGATTCCGGTTGGATACTCCAACCAAATCTTTGCCATGTCTGGCCCGCTATACCCAAGCATCGCTGAAGCCATGAAGATCAAAAGCTTCTTTCCAGTGCTCGAGAGGCTCAAACCTGTTGGATGCTCTAAGAAAGATGTCGAGGATAACGAAGATCCCGCTAAGGAGAAAATCGATCTTCGCTTCCTCAATCGGGGTGTTAGGGCTTTCAGGTCTAGCCCTAGCCTCACTCCTGACTACAGTGCTTGGCTGGAAAAAATGGAGAAAAGCCAGGCTTCGATCTGGAAAGATCTGGGGATATTCGACCTGGTTATGTTGTCGAAAACGGGTCTCAACTATTCCCCAGAAATGTTGATAGCTTCCTTACTCTTCTGGGATTACACCCATTTCACCTTCCACCTTCCCTGCGGAATGCTGACACCCACGCTGTTCGACGTGGCTGCCATCACTGGCCTTCGACCCACTGGGGACTATTTCGACCCAGAGGAAATGTCGGAGGATCAGATTGGATTCTCTGCCACAAAACCAACCTACACCACCTATATCAATCATTATCACGATAAGTCGACAGCCACTGTGTCGGATGTAGAGCATATCGCGTTTCTAGCCTTATGGCTGTCACGCTTTGTGTTCTGCACAAAGTCTTTACAGGTGACCAAGAAGATGGTTACCCTCGCCACCCAACTCCACCATGGCCAAAATATCTGTTTGGCAGAATTGATTTTGGCGAATCTGTACGAGTCGATTAGCAGCGGAGCCACTCTTTTGAAGATCATCGATAGCAGAGCCAGTCTGCTGCTTGCAGGACCTTTTTGGCTACTTCAGCTGTGGCTCAATGCCACCTTCGAGTCTTTCTTACCTCAGAAGACTCAAATAAATGAGCAGGCTCCGGAGATAGCAAATAGGTGCATCGAAGGCACCAGATTGGCTCTGCTGACCCCAACTGAAGATGGGCTGGAGCTTCAACAAACTTTTACAAACTTCGTCTTGATGTTTGCAAAAAGGAAAGAGTTTGTTTCGACCATGGCTCCCTTTGCTCGACGAAAGGTTGGTCCAGAGTGGTTCACGAGGCCCCATCCTAAATCGTCAAGTGGCCCTCAGGTCGAAGAACATACAACAGTGTGGGAAGCATTTCTCACACCAAGAATAATGCCCCTGCGATTCAAGAGCTCCAAGACTGACTTGAGCCTGATCGCATATCAACCAAACTTGGTTTCTCGCCAGTTTGGTATCATTCAAACACTTCCTTCTCCTATTTTTCCCAGGGAGAAGTCTATGTTATACTTTTGCAACGACTACACTGAAGACGCTGCCACTAAGCATATCGGCAGATATGCTGGTCGAACAGTCCTTTCGTTGTTCGACTATCAGCTTAACTTTCTCTGCTCACCATCCTTCGAAGAGTGGTGGAAAAGTTACTACGCTGAGGAGTTTTTCGACGAGAAGGACTTCGTGGACGAACTTCAGAAGTCTTTTGTTCTTGTCTTGGACAAAATAAAGAAATGTAAGTTCATTCTTCCAAATTATTTTGTCTTTCTCTTTCGACTGGCAGCCTGTTAATTATTTTGTCTCCTTTCAGTTGTTCGAAAGCCTGCAGCCAAGAAAGCTGCAGAAGGCCAATAGGGAGGAGGTCCCTTGACAAAACCTCCACCACAGGCGAAGACTATAGCGCCGGCGAAGACTACAACAAGTCATCAGGGAGAAGGTCCTTCGAAAAAGCCTTCTGCACCGGTAACCAGACCTTTATTATTTTCTTCTGGCTTTAACATTCTGACTTTCGATGTAGCTTCTAAATCGAACTCCAATTGGTTTTTAGGCACCTTCACCCAAGAAACGACCAGCACTGACGGTCGAATCTGGGAGTGACGAAGAAGACAATTCTCCCCCTGCTCCTCTTAAAAGGCGAAAGCTAAAGAAGGACGTTCCTTCTCCTGAGACTCGAACAATCAGAATAAAGGTTGCTGGGAGAAAGCCCAGGCCACCTCCAGTAATTATTGAAGAGCCAACGGAGGAGGAACTAAATGTTCTTCTCAATAAACCTGTCGAAAGCGACAATTCCAGCCCTGGGGCTGAAGTTCCTCTGCAGGTAATCTTTTTGACCCTTTTTTAACTCAGGTGTCGATACCCACGTTCGATTATGCCTCTTTCTAACCTAGAAGATTCTTCTTCTTCTTTTTTTCCAAGAAACCACTGAAAGCTCAGCGCCAAGGACTTCTGAAACATTGGACTCTGCTGAACTCAGTAGGCCACAAGAAAAAGACTTGGGGAACGATGAAGCCAATGCTGAAACAAATGAAGCCAATGCTGAGACAGAAGAACAACAAACAGAAGATCCACAAACAGAAGAGCAACAACCAAAAGAGATTCAGGTGGTTGATCTGTCAGAGGAACATCGTGACGAAGGGGATCACGTTGACGCTGGCGAAGGGGATCATGGTGACGCTGGTACTGCTGAAGTTCAAGTCGAAAAGAGTCAAGTCGAGGCAAATGCTACTCAACAGCCTCAAACCCAAGACAACGCTGCTGCAAAGGTTATCACCTCAACAAAGCATAGGTCGAAAGAAAACTTAGAACTCTTGAAGCAAACTGATCCTGTTGGCTATCTGAACGCCATTATCGAGAGCAAGGGAAGTTCGTCTGATATTAGTCAGGGGGCTTCTACTCAGTTGGGGAAGTCCACTGAAACTTCTCCTCTCGATGAGGCTTTGACGAAGGTCAAGGCTCAGTTCTTCAAGAGAGATTTGATGAAAGCTTTGGAGGGGGACCCTACTGCTCCATCGTATTTGGGGACTGTTTTGAATGCCGTAGACTTGCTAGCTGTGACTCCGGAGGTTTCAGGCTATATCATGGAGTTACACTCCATTATTGATCAAGTCTCAGCAGACTATCAGCGACAAAGGGGCTTCAACAGCCAGCTTGAAGTGTTATATGGCAAAAGTTCTTCTGCATGGACTGCTGTAGCAGAGACGACTTCTCGAATTGCGGAGTTGTCGAAGCAAAAGGCATCTAAGCAGGAAGAAATTGATGCCATCGATCGAGAGAATGCTTCCATAAAGGCGCAAATCGAAGAGCTAGAAGCCAAGATGAATTCCAATACTAAGTGCAAGGAGGAACTTCTCTCGACTGTTCCAGACACCGAAAGTCAAGCTGAAATCACACAAGGCCTAGAATTTGCTGAGAAAGCTCAAGCCTTCGACTATCAAATTGCCAAGCTTGTCCAGGCGAATGCCTTGTGCAACAAAAGATTGGAGTTAAAGCAAGCTAAATACCTTCGACTCAAAGACTCGATCCCCTTCTGATTGACTCAGCCCTTTAACCATATATTGTAATATGTATTTGACAATATTGCCATTTTGGCTAATTTATACAATTTTCCATTTTGGCTTATTTATGGTTAATTTAGTCGTTACTTGTTATTTATTTTTATCTCTTGGAGCATAGGTTTATACTTTTTCAAATATTTGCCATTTACTCTCAAGAGCCTTTTATCGTCACCCATCTCTTCGACTTCATAAGCTCCACCAGAAAAAGTTTGGATAATTCTGAATGGTCCTTCCCATTTGGGTGACCATTTTCCCATGTTTCGATCCCTTCGATCCATGGGAAGAATCACCTTCCAAACTAATTCTCCAGGCGAGAATGCCTTAGGTTTCACTTTTTTATTGTAAGAGTCTTCTACTCTTTTCTTCAGAAGCCTTAGTAGATCGAGAGCGTGCAATCTTTCTTCGTCTAACTCTACTAGTTCGTCTAACATCATATCCCAATAAACTTCAGAGGGAATATCATGGTGTCTCTGAACCCTTGCAGATTGAAGACAAATTTCTGCTGGCAACACTGCGTCATGACCAAAAGTTAGCCTATATGGTGTCGTACCTGTGGCTTCTTTAGGGGACGTTCGACAGGCCCACAAAATCTGGTCTAACGTCTTATGCCAATTTTTTGGCTTCTTCCCAACATGCTTTTTTATCAAGCCAATCACTACTTTGTTCGCTGCTTCGACTTGACCATTTGCCTGTGCATAATAAGGCGTTGATGTTAGGAGTTTAAAGCCTGTTTCCTGAGCGAATTCCTGCAACTTTCGACCGGTGAAAACTGATCCTTGATCAGTAGTTATAGTCTCAGGGATTCCATATCTAAAGATAATGTTCTTTTGAATAAATTCAATGACATTTTCTTGGTCTACATTGACTAAAGGAATGGCTTCGATCCACTTAGTGAAATAATCAATGCCTACCAATATATACTTCTGTCTCTTTGATGATGCTGGTCGAATCTCTCCAATAAGGTCCAACGCCCATCCTCTAAAGGGCCAAGGTTTCACTATCGAGTGAAGTTCGCTTGCTGGTACATGTTGGATGCCTGTATGGATCTGACATTCTTGACAACCCTTGGCGAACTCAACACAATCTTTCAACATGGTGGGCCAATATAGTCCTTGTCGAAACAACAACCATTTCATCTTATGGCCTACTTGGTGAGCCCCACATGCTCCAGCGTGCATAGTCGAAAGGGCTATGTATGCTTCAGTTTCACTTAAGAATTTTAGAAATACCCCTTCAGGCGTCTTTTTAAATAACTCATTACCCATGAGTACGTAACTCAACGCCCTATACTTTGTTTTTCGTTCTGTCGAAGCTACTGGATTTTGAAGATAATCCACAATGGGTTTCCTCCAATCCTGCTCTGACAAATTGTCTATGAACGAAATTTCGAAGTTACTTTGATCAGCATACCCTAGTCTTGTCGATTCCAAGTCTGTTGGTGACAAATAAGTTGCTTTTATCTTTTCTCGAACTTCGATTGCTCTTTGTAATCTCGTTTTTGAAATTTTGTACCCAGATGCAATTTGTGCCAAATCGTTGGCTATTTGATTTTCCAATCTGGGTATGTGTCGAATATTGACCATTTCAAATTTTTTCAATAAACGATTTGCTATCACAAAGTACATAATGAGATTTTCTCTTATGCATTTATATTCTTTTGTGACTTGCTTAATGACTAACTCTGAGTCACCCATTATTTCGACTCGAGTTGCCCCCAATTCCAGCAATATCTCAAGGCCAGTAATTAGAGCTTCATACTCAGCCTCATTGTTCGAATAAGAACCTGATATCTTGTACTTGAATGTTGTTGGAATTTTTTCTGGAGAAATAATCAAGACTCCTACTCCTGTTCCATCTTTATGGCTGGAACCATCGAAGTAGAATTTCCAAGGTTCTATCTCCACATAATCAATACTCTCAACTTGAATTGAGTGGTCGACTATAAAGTCTGCAACCACTTGTCCTTTTACTGCCTTAAGAGGCATAAAGGTCAAGGAGTATTCAGTTAATGCTAGTGCCCACTTGCCAATTCGACTGTGCAAGATGGGTTTCGACAACATGTACTTGAAAACATCAAAATGAGACGAAACATACACATCAACTGGTTTTATATATTTCTTGAGTTTTCTACAAGAGAAATACAGACATAGACACAATTTTTCAACTTCGCTATATCTAGTTTCTGCATCGTTCAAAACTCTACTAAGATAGTAAATGGGTCTTTCGACTCCACTTTCATCTTCTTGGGCTAACATGCTTCCCAAAGTTTTGTCGGACGCAGCTATGTACAATCTCATACTCCTGTTGCTACAAGGAGGCACCAAAATAGGTGGCTTTGTGAGGTACCCTTTGATTTTGTCGAAGGCTTCTTGTTGCTCCTGCCCCCATTCGAATCCCTCTTTGTTCAGTCGAAGTAAGGGTGAAAAGGCTTGAGCTTTCCCACTTAGGTTAGATATGAATCTCCTTAAGAAATTTATCTTGCCTAACAGAGATTGCAGTTCCTTTTTATTCGATGGCGCTTTCGCTTCCAGAATTGCCTTCGTCTTGTTCTGGTTGATTTTGATTCCTTTCTTGTGGACAACGAAGCCCAAGAAATCTCCAGCTTTCACACAGAATGCACACTTCAAAGGGTTCATCTTGAGACCATGTTCTCTCATTCTTTCGAATGACTGTCGAAGGTGGTCTATATGATTCTTCCTGGAAACAGATTTTATAACAATGTCATCAATATATACTTGCATAAAAGTGTTAATAAAATCATGGAAGATAGAATTCATTGCTCGCTGGTATGTTGCCCCAGCGTTCTTTAGGCCAAAAGGCATCACTACCTATTCGTAAGTGCCTAAAGCCCCAGGGCATCGAAAAGCTGTTTTCGACACATCCTCTCCAGCAATGAATATTTGATTATATCCTGAATAACCATCGAGCATACTCAAGTATTCATAGCCAGCGGAAGAATCGACTAGCATTTCCGCCACAGGCATATGATATTCATCTTTGGGTGTAGCAGCATTCAAATCTCTGAAATCTATGCACACCCTCAATGTACCATTTTTCTTAATTACTGGCACAATGTTTGCAATCCATTCGACGTACCTCGTAACGCGTATGAATTTGCACTTCAGCAGTCTTTCGACTTCCGTTTTGATCTTCGACAATATTTCTGGAGCGAAGCGTCTTGGACTTTGCTTGATTAGCTTCTTCCCAGGTTTGATTGGCAACTGAAGTTCCACCAATCCTCTGTCGAGACCAGGCATTTCGTCGTAATCCCATGCAAAACAGTCCTTGAACTCTTTCAACAAATGGATTACTTCCAACCTGAGTTCTGGGTCAATTTTTGCGCTGATGTAAGTTGGCTTTTTCTCTGACCCTTCGCCCAAGTTGATTTCATCTAAAGGATCCTGCGATAACATTTTGATGTTGTTCGCCAAGGGGTCCTTTTCGAAGCCCAAAGGCTCATCGTCATAGATGACGTCGAGCCTCTGTTCCTGCATCCCTTCTGGCATGATATCAGGAGGTTCTGGATCGAAGTCCTTTCCAGGACCTGTAGAAGATAACTGTTGATCATTGGCCTGTGTGGCCATGTATTTTACTTCGGCTTCGAGAGCCGTTATCATCTTTGTTTCGGCTATGTAAGCCGAAATTCGCTTCAATGATTGTGACTCAGTCATTATCACTGAATTCACTTCCCTAACCAGTTGGTTGGATGTCAGTTAACCCACTGAAGTCTATGTGGGACAAGTCTTCTCTGTCCCATTGAAAACCATGCTCAGGGTGCAGGTATAGGGAACAAAAGGTGTTTGGCGCTGGCGCCAAGTCGAAGTCAGGTGTTGGACATGGCCCTATGTGAGCCAAGTTCTTGTCGAAGTCTGCCAGCCCTAGGTGATTCACTTCGTCCAGGTAATAGCTTTGGCCCGCTTCTATGTTTTCGACCATCCCATCAGGACGCCATAGCAGCAACCTCTGGTGCATTGATGATGGTACAGCCCCAACACCATGAATCCATTCACGGCCCAACAAAAGATTATAGTTAGGTTTGGCCGATATGACCATAAACATAGTTGGTCGAAGGATAGATCCCACCTTGATATCCAGTTGGATCACTCCCATAGTGGTCCCTATGCCGCCTTCATAGTTCGACAGGACCATGTTGTGAGGCTTGATATTCTCATCACTTTTGCCTATTTTTCTTAGCATAAAGTGAGGAATAATGTTGATGGTTGCCCCACAATCCACCAAGATTTTATTTACTGTGGTTTCTTCGAGTTTAGCCCTTATAAATAAAGGCTTGAGGTGATTTTTCATCGCCTCTGTAGGTGGTTCGAAGAACCCATTCTGCTCCTCAGTAGTGCCATTATCCATGACGAAATAGCACACTGGCCTATGTTTGGCCATCTCTTGCTCCACTTCCCAATCACTTGTTTCGACCTCCACCTGGCGGTTGAACTCTCTGGGCAGCACTGAGACTATATTCACCATGATGTCCAAAGTGTCATCAGACTTAGAACCATCTTCGTTATCAACTTCACCTTGGTTAGGCCAAACTAGCCTATTGGTTATTGGTTCTCTTTCCAGAGGTTTCCTTTGCTTTCTTTGAGGAACATTTGAACTGGTTTCTGCCTTTGGTTCATTATCAGCCTCCCTCTCAGCTTTTCGTCGCCTCTGGTATCTCCTCCATTGAGATCGAGACATGGGATTTTTCCCTTTGTAGTTGCTTGACACCTGTGTCACTTTAGGGGCAACAACCTGAGGCTCTTTCTTATGCGTTAAAGATGAACCTCTTGGCACATTGAAGGAGTGCCATCTTTCCTCGCTTGGCCTCTTTCGACCAGATGTTTTGTACCATGTATCGACTGGTACATTAGTTGGAGGCCTGAAAGTCAGTGGCCTCTTTTCTTGGTTTGAACCTCTTTGGGAGGCTCTTCTGGGATCATGTCGAAGATCAACATTTTCCCTTCTTTTATTTGCTGCTCTTACACCTTGAATATGTTCAGCAGCTTTTTTGTCGAAGATCGAACTGCATCTGGGACACAGCATCACTTCTGACTTCTTTTTCTGGCATCATTGCAGAAAATCTGCCAGATTTTCATTTTCCCGAGGGAAAGCAGTTTTGTTAGCTTGTTCTTGCCTCATGGCCTCCTCTGATGCTTTTGGTTCAGAGACTTCGACCATGTTGACATTCATGGTATCTTTGTTGGCAAGAGTCAACTGCTTCATTTGAATCTCCAAGCCCTCTGTCTGGCCTTGAACTGCGGCCAAGTGAGAACTGGGTTTTGTTCCAGATTTTTGGGCTCCAACTGTCTCCAGCTTTGGGCTTTCGACCGCTTTCTGAACCGCTTCAATTGTCTTTCTGGATAGATTCCCAGAAAAACTGCCAAAGATTGGCATGTTGACATGGTCCTTTGAGACTTCGACCATTGTGATTCCTGGCCTCTTCGATTGGCTTCTGGATGCCTCTATCACGTTCACCTCTGAAGGTTAAGCATAATGGGCTTCAGCCTGCAACGGGTTAGAGTCCACGGTCATGGGGGTCTTGTCAGCAAACTTCAACCTCCCTTCTTCGATAGCGTCTTGCACAAGATTCCTGAAAAGAAAACATTGAGACGTTTTATGGCCCAGAAAATTATGATATTTACAAAAGCCTCTCTTCTTTCTTTGATCAAGAGGAGGCACTTTTACCCCTGGGGGTATTATCATTTGGCCATCTTTTACAAGCAAGTCAAAGATTTCATCACATTTTGTAATATCAAAACTATAAGTCTTTTTGGGGAACCTATCGTTGGTCCTTTCTGGACCAGTGGGATTTTTTCCACTTGAGGGGACTAACAGCTTGCAAGAATATGGTGGTCCTTGTTTTAGTTCCGCTAAATCGACCTCTCCTTCTTCGACAGTTATAGTTTCGTCGAAGGTTTCTGGATCTTCGTCATCCATCTCAACATACGCTATCCTCTCTCTCTTATGAGTTTTCGTTGCCTTGGCTTTCTCAGCTTTAAGGCGTTCGACCTGTCAAACTCTATCGGCCAGTTGGGCCATGTCTCTCAGGTATTGAGTGTCTAACTTCTTCCTAATGGAATAATCTAAGCCGCCTGCGGCTATTTCGACTAACTCATGTTCTGGCACTTGTGTAAAACATCTCGCTTTGAGCAACCTAAACCTATTTAGATATTCGTCTATAGGTTCAGTGAAACGTCTCTTTACACTGGCCAATTCTTTCAGGCTTATCTTGGTTTGTCCGATGTATAATTGCTCATGGAACAATCTCTCCAACTGGGTCCAATGATGGATCGAATTGGGGGGAAGAGTTGTAAACCAAGTAAAAGCGTTCTTTGTTAAAGAACTTGGGAAGTACTTAATCCTCAGGTTTTCGTTGTTTGAAATATCTCCTGCTTCGATCAAGTATCTCGCCACATGTTCGACAGTAGATTCTGTCGTGTCCCCAGAGAATTTAGTGAACTTAGGGACTTTACATCTAGGAGGTAAGTCTGTCTATAACACGTATTCTGACAGTGGGGATGTGAAGTTGGGCCTACGAAAGCCCATGTTCATCCCATTTTGCGTCATGATTCTTTTGATCATGGTTGCCAGATTATTTTCCAAACCCATATTTTGGTATTGGATATGCTGAACTACTTCGTCAGCATTTTGGTGTCTGTTAACTAACCGTACCTCTGGGGTTACTACCCTAGGTTCTTCGACAGGCTGCTCCAATCGTGCCCTAAGGTTTTATTCGACAGGCTGCTGGCCTTGATTGATAGTGGTTTCTTCCTCTAAGAATATACCTTGGTTTCCCCTTATTTACGCCCTTTGGGCCTGTCGAATAGGTTAGGGTACTCCAAAGAAATCAGCCAAACGCGTCATTTGCGCTGTCATCTGCTGATTCGATTGGGTGGTGTTTTGTATTAGAGGATTCAACACTGTACTTAAAGTTTGTGCCAACATTTGAACCATATCATGGTTGCTTTCGTCCATTTGTTGCCTCAAGACTGCTGTCGAGGCATTTGTAAGGCCATGTGCAACTTGGGACGTTCCTCCTAAGAGTTGGGTCCTATTTATGTTCGCCATACCTACTCCAGAACCTTGGAGTGGCGAAGAGGCACTCACTAAAGGGTCTGAAAAAGTGGACGCTGCGTTCGTTAGGCTAGCCAAATCAGACGTTGGCATGCCATAGAGTGGTTCTCGATTATGACCGCCTGTCATAAATCCTGGGGGAACATAAGGCCTTGTGCCTAAATTTCCCCTTGGTGGGGGGGTTCCCAAAGGCACTCTGGGGCCAGTGAACGGAGGTAATGGCCCCGTCGTTGTGATCGTTACTGCTGGTGTTGAACCAGCGGTTATCGCTTCACTTACGGTTGGGATAACCGTTGATCCCACATTCGTTTGTGGGATTTCGTTATTGTTTGGCGGATTCGCCATCTCTTCTCTTCTTCTGGCAGTATTGGTATTGTTAGTGTATATTCTACCACTTCTCAATAACATACAACACTCCTCGAAAAAGACGATATTTTGTGTAAACAGATTAAACTTCAAAATCAACAACACAGTCCCACCAGGTGTGCCAATTTGTTTACCGTTGGTTTTGGTAAACAACCGCTGATCTTCCAAATGGTTACTTATTTGGTTACTCGCAGGATCGATCAGATTGATCCTAAGACATGGTTGATTTTGGGGTTTTGATTAAGTTTGATGATGGTTAAATGACAAGGAAATAAAGAAGCTTTATGTAAATTGCATGAAGAAGAGAACTTGATAAAATAAAGGAAGGCTTGAAATAAAGGCTTCGACAGTAAAAGTAAAGGAGAAAGCAAGTGAAGTTTCTGGAAAATAAATGACTTTGATTAATAAAAGTGGTGTTTCACACATACATTCTCAACAATTCTTTCTCACACGCTGGGTACTCGAATCTATATGAGTGACTTGTATATAATTGTGAACACACGCGAAAAACTGCGTGAGCTACTAATATTTATACTAAAACATCCCAAGTAACCGTCGGGCAGTTACACTGCTTCGAGATGACTCCACTTGGCACGTTCTCAGCGTTCGACGCTCCAGATCTTTGCACGTTGCACTTGGTAACCGCTGGGAATTGTTTTCCCTCCAAACGCTTGAATTTCAAACCATCCCACTCTGAGCAATCGAACACCCTCGTCGAGAGGCATCTTCGACGAGCCATACCTTCGACGTCGAAGGCAACCAAATTCTCCCTTGGAAGAAATCCTCTAAGTACATTGCCATCTTCTGATGGGCCTTTCGACAGACCCAGCTGGTCGAAAACATCCTTCAGCTTTGATGGCTGATGTTAATAAAAACAAGGGTGTCGAATTTAGGAGCCAACAGAGGTTCAGTTGGTCATGTAGATATCTGTTCTGGCTTGTTTTAGGTATCAATCTCTTAACTTTTATAAATTGTTGATGATAGCCATCTGCTGACTGATCTTTCCTGAAGAGATTAAAGATTAGTTGTATGCAATATCATGATGTATGAAATGTATTGTATAATGATATTCTCAAAGGAATGAGATTATGTTTTATGCATTCGTTTTGTTAATGACGTATGGACGTGATGTATGGGCATGTAAGCTATGCTGCTGTAATATTGTTGGATTAGGGAAAATAAATCCCTGACTGCTGTTGGGGATGTGGAGTGTAAGTCTTCATGTGATGAAGTGTTGATGAGTTGATGAACTTCTATTTGGTAGAGAAATAAACTCTTTTTGTAAGGGAAATGTCGTGTATGGCTTGTGAAATCCTGTTGGAGAATCCTGAGAAATTGGGCGACCTTTACTGGGGAGTAATAACTGGAAATTTTGTTCCACCGGGGATGTGAGAGAACTTGATATCATTAAGTTTCACACTGTGGGGGATTTTATAGTCTAAAGACATTATCGTATTAGTGATTGTCTGTCTATTTTCTATTCCTTTTTGTTCATTTGTAAATAGTAGTTACATTCAAATGCATATGTTCAAAAATAAATCATTGGACGTTTTTGTAAACAAAACACATAAATAAAGGAAAAAAAAACAGATAGCTTTGCACTTTCAAAGGGGTATCTTTGTATTAACTTGAATAAGTCTTTTTTTGTATAATGAGACGAACATTCTAATAAGGGAATGTCGTCGTAAAAAATGAAAATTTGATACAAAGAAAAGATAGCTATGTGTAATAACCCCGTGGGGTTCCCATTCCGCTATAGCCTTCGTGTCTGAGTGTCTTGTCTACTTGCTGCCTTATCCAAAGTTGATTGGATTGATTAGACCCGTTGAGTTTGTCAGTCGAAGCCAAATGTTGTTTGCAAGGTGATCCAACGGGACATAGTCATACGGTTTAAATCCCTAACTTTTGCCTGGACCGCCCTTTCAGGTTTTCAGTCCACCAGGATACCCTTTTTGCCCAAGTCGCCCTTTCGGGTTTTCAACTTGCCGGGTGTACAATTTTTTTTGTTTTATCCCTAATTTTTTCCCGAACCTTTTTGGTTCGCTGGGATGCCCTTGTTTTGCCTAGGTGTGTCAACCTAGCGGGTCTCTTATGTGTAGTATCTTTTGACTATGTCTGTGTTCACAGGGTGCGGCAGGTCGTCGCCATCCATAGTGGTTAAGATCATTGCTCCACCAGAGAATATACTTTTGATCACAAATGGTCCTTCATATGTAGGAGTCCATTTGCCCCTGGGATCACCTTGCGGCAGTATGATGCGATTGATCACCAAATCCCCGAATTGATACACTTGGCGTCTGACCTTTTTGTTGAAAGCCTTGGTCATCCGTTTTTGATACATTTGACCATGACAGACAGCAGTAAGCCTGTTCTCATCAATCAAGTTCAGTTGATCAAGTCGAGTTTGGATCCAATCGTCTTCATTCAACCCTGCATCCTTCATGATTCCCAGAGAAGGGATCTGGACCTCAATAGGCAAGACAACCTCCATGCCGTATACCAGAGAGTAAGGTGTTGCCCCGGTTGATGTGTGCGCCGTGGTACAGTAACCGTGGAGAGCAAATGGTAGCATCTCATGCCAGTCCTTGTAGGTTACTATCATTTTCTGTATGATCTTCTTAATGTTCTTATTTGCAGCTTCGACATCACCATTCATCTTTGGCCGGTAAGGGGAAGAATTATGGTGCTAGATCTTGAATTGCACATACAGTGCGGTGATCATAGTGTTGTTAAGATTCATACCATTGTCTATGATGATTCTCTCTGGGATACCGTACCGACATATGAGATTTTGTTTGATGAACTGGGCGATAACATTCTTGTTAACGGAAGTGAAAGAAGCTGCCTCAACCCACTTTGTGAAATAGTCAATGGCCACCAAGATGAAGCAGTGTCCATTATAGGTTGTTGGCTTGATTTCCCCAATCATATCGATGCCACACATAGCAAAGGGCCAAGGAGCAGTCAGGACACTCAGAGGAACTGGAGGTACATGCACTTTGTCAACATATATCTGACACTTATGACAAGTTAGAGAGTGCTGATAGCAATCTGCTTCCATGGTAGACCAGTAATAACCTGCCCGTAGGATCTTCTTTGCCATCGTATGCCCACTGGAATGGGTGCCAAAAGTGCCTTCATGTAAGTCAGCCATGATCTTTTCTGCCTCAACCTTGTCTATGCAACGAAGCAATACAGAGTCGTGGTTGAGTTTGTAAAGGATGCCATTACTGATGAAGAACTTAGCAGAGAATCTCCTTAGGAACTTCTTATCATTGACTGAAGCTCCTTCCGGATATTCTTGAGCCTCGAGATACCTCTTGACTTCATGGAACCAAGGTTGGTCTACTACTTCTTCAGCATTGATCTCGTGATAATGAGCTGGTTCATCCATTTGTTCGATGGTGATCTAGGGAGCCTCGTTATCCCATTTGAGTTTAAACATGGATGACATTGTGGCTAGCGTGTCTGCTAGCTTATTTTCTTCTCGCGGGAAATGCTCGAAAGTAATCTTCTTAAAATGTGGGATTAATGTCAACACATGTTCTTTATAGGGTATGAGGTTTGGGTGCTTCGTGTCCCATTCTCCTTTGATCTGACTGATGACCAAGATTGAATCTCTGAATACACTTAAGGACTTGATCCCCAAATATATGGCAGCTTTGAGACCAAAAATGCACGCTTCATATTCTGCCATGTTATTTGTACAGTTGAAGAAGAGTCTTGCAGTAAAGGGAGTGTGACATCCTTCAGGGGATATGAGTACAACACTTATGCCATTATCGAGTGCGTTGGACGCCCCATCAAAAACCAGGGTCCATCGAGATCCTTGTTCAGGTCTGTCATATGGTATGAGTTCTTCAAAGTTGTTTACCATCATGATCTCTTCATCTGGGAATTCAAACTTCATAGACTGGTAGTCATCCACAGCTTGATGAGCAAGGTGATCAGCTAGCACACTGCCCTTTATTGCTTTCTGGGTAGTGTACTGAATGTCATATTCCGTCAGGATCATCTGCCATCTTGCTATTCTCCCAGAGATGGCAGGTTTCTCGAATATGTATTTTATTGGATCCATCTTGGATATCAATAAGGTAGTATGGGTCAGCATATACTGTCTTAGCCGGCGAGTAGCCCATGCCAGAGGCAACAAGTTTTCTCGAGCAGTGAATATCTTGTTTCACAGTCGGTAAACTTTTTTCTCAGGTAGTAAATAGCATGCTCTTTTCGGCCAGACTCGTCATGCTGCCCCAACACACACCCCATTGAATTTTCCAAAACAATTAGATACATGATCAAGGCTCTTCCCTCAACTGGCAGCATTAAAACAGGAGACTCTTGCAGGTACTCTTTGATCTTGTCGAAGGCAGTTTGGCACTCATCATTCCATTTGACTACTTGATCTTTCTTCAGTAATTTGAAGATTGGTTCACAAGTAGCTGTCAGGTGAGAAATGAATCGGGCAATGTAATTTAGTCGTCCTAAGAATCCTATGACTTCCTTCTCAGTACGAGGAGTAGGCATTTCTTGTATTGCTTTCACCTTGGCAGGATCCACTTCGATAGCTTTATCACTGACGATAAAGCCTAGGAGTTTACCGGACCTTACCCTAAATATGCATTTATTCGGGTTCAACCTCAGCCTGTACTTCTTTAACCTCTCAAACAATTTCTGTAAATGGTCAAGATGTTCCTCTTCAGTTTGAGATTTGGCCATCATGTCGTCCACATAGACCTCTATTTCGTGATGTATCATGTCGTGAAATAGAGTTACCATGGCAAGCTGATAGGTTGCCCCAACATTCTTCAACCCGAATGGCATAACCTTGTAACAGAATGTGCCCCATTGTGTTACAAAGGTTGTTTTCTCCATGTCCTCAGGCGCCATTTTGATTTGATTGTAACCTGAGAAACCATCCATGAAGGAAAACACCTTATGTTGTGTTGTATTGTCGACCAAAATATCGATGTGGGGAAGTGGGAAATCATCCTTAGGGCTTGCCCTATTCAAATCTCTGTAGTCCATGCACATACGTACTTTGCCGTCCTTTGTAGGCACAGGAACAACATTGGCGACCCATTGTGGATAGAAGGTAACGACTAAGAATCCGACATTGAATTGTTTCATGACTTCCGCTTTGATCTTCTCGAACATGTCTGGTCGCATGCGACGAACTTTCTGCTTTATCGAAGAGCAATCTTCTTTTGTTGGTAGACGATAGACCATGATATCAGCATCTAATCCTGGCATGTCTTTGCACGACTGGGAAAAGACCTCGACATAATTATGTAGCAACTGAATCAAACACTTCTTGACAATGGGTTCCAGATTGGCACCAACCTTGACTTCTTTCTTGTCCTCTTCGGTACCTAGATTAACTGTGTCCACTGGTTCTTCGTGGGACTGTATGGTCTTCTCTTCTTGTTGTAGTAACCTGGCTAATTCCTCTGGAACTTCACAATCTTCCTCACCTTCGTCTTCGACTTGGTAGATTATATTTTTAGAGTCACAAAAGGTCATAGCATAATCGTTACCCATGGGATCCCGAATGGATGTAGATTTGCATTTTGAATGTGGGTGTGTGTAAGAGTATATCTATCTTTGAAAGAAATAAAAATGTAAAAAGAAATACAAAGAGAACAAAGTTTGTATGCAAAAACGTCCATGATTCATTGATGACATATGAAAATGAGGTAACAACCATTACAAATGGACCGTTGTGCCTCGGGTAAGACACAAGGTTTTAAAATTCTGAATTGTTTAATTCTTACAGGTCTGACAAAAATTTAAAAAGAATTATTGTTGGACAAAAGTAATTGGGACAAAATATTTAGCTTCCCATTTGCTGAGTCCTCTGTTGATAGTTGGGAAAATCCATTCCTCCAGGTCTTAGTTGTCCTCATCATCCCCCACTACGTTGACTCCGTGGTTATTGATCTTCAAGGGTGGTCCTCCGGCACGAGCACGTCGTACAACTTTCTGGGCTCCTGAAGTGAAACCCAAACCAAATTTGTCATATTTGTATGGGATATTTGGGAGTTGGCCCCAAATAGTACACCCACCTTCTTCGATCACTGCCTTGGCATCTTTCAGAGAAGACATCTTTAGTGGAGGTCTTATAATCTTTGGGACTTGGGAAAGAACCTTGGTTACTGCCACAGTTTGGGGCCAGCATTTTGAATCCATGACCGGCCTAATAAGAAGGAGTAGGAAGGGCGAATGTCCATCACGTAAAAAGTTGAATCAAAGGTTTGAGTTCCAAATTTTATGGGGATGTCCACCTCCCCATGCACCATCCTTTTTGAACCGTCGAAGGCCCTTACCACTATGTTGCCGGGTTTTAAGGTCAAACCTTCACAGTCGAGTCTATCAAGAGCCTTCTTAGGAAGCACATTCAAAGACGATCTGGTATCGACCAAGACATGGGCCAAATTTGTGCCCCTGCATTCGACAGAGACATGCAATGCCTCATTGTGCTTCCTCCCTCTAGGTGTCAAGTCAACATCAGAAAAGCCTAACCCATTATCTGCGGTCAAGCTGGCCACACAGTCTTGGAACTGATCAGTAGAGGTTTCTTGTGGTACATGGGAAGTTTTAAGAAATTTCACCAAGGCCTTCGCATGAGCCTCGGAGCACAACAATAAATCTAGCATGGAGATCTTTGACGGAGTCTGCCCTAGCTGTTCGACTATGTTGTAGTCACTTCTCTTTATAATTTTCAAAATTTCTTCCATCTCCTTTTGGGAGGCCTCAGGGATAGATACTGTTTGCGCCTTCATCCGTATAGGCTCAACCAGAATGCCTTTGCCCCGAGTCTCAGTCGACTCGGTGGTAGGAGTATCAACAGGTGTAACTATAGGAACTGTAGTAGTAGTAGTGTCAACAGGAACAAAAACAGGGATGATTACAGGACCAATAACAATTTTCGGAGGAGCAATCTTTAGGGAGAATACTCTGCCACTTCTCGGGTTATCTTGCTGGTTCCCGCAATGTTGTTGATGTCGGGGTCAGCCTTCTCAGAAATTGAGTCTTCAATAGCCGGCCAATCCTGGTTGACACCGTGATAGTAGACATCACCCCCATAATTCCATCGGACAGTTTTATTTGATGAGTATGGGATTGGTCCAGGCATAGTAATTATCAGTGGAGCCACTTTAGGAACTGATGTAATCCTAACGGGTCTTTTGGTGGAGACCCTGGAAGGATTAGCAGAAATGGTTACTATTGAAACATCATTGTAAGAAACGGTTGGAACGAGAGTCTTCTCAAACAAAATCTATTTGTCGTCCATTAGGCGTTGAACACATGCTTTCAATAAATGACAGCCAATTGGTAGGGAGGAACATAGTTGGTAGCTTTCGTCACAGCCTGGAAATAAACCGACATTCAACAGGTTCCTCTTGATAGTCAGGAAAGGAGTAACAAGTTCATCAACAAAAGTAACAAACATATCATCTTCAACAGCGATAACATCACGACCATGCTTGGGAATTGGAGCGGTGATAAAATTTGGGATCTCAGGAGCATCGAATTCAATTTCTTTGGCTTCAAAAAGGTCTTGCACCTTGTTTTTCAAAGCCCAAGAGTTGTTAGTATCATGGACCAGTCTTTCTGAATGGTATGCACAACGAGCATTAGGATGGTAATAAGGAGAGGTTGTGTTAGGATTCTTCGGAGCTTCTTTCAAAGTTACCAGATTAGATCTCAACAAATGTGGCAGGACTTGAGATAGTGTCATATTAATCCGGGTAAATTGTCTTACCGGTCTTTCTGTTCTAAGTTGGTTGCTTCTTTGTTGAGTAGGTGCAGGCTTAGGGATCATGACAGCCCCCACCATTGGACATAGTTTAGTTCTATCTTGATTTATTTGAGGATACACAACAACAACTTCTTTCTTCCCAATAAATGGTTTTATTACAACAGCAGAGGATGCATCTTTTTGGATCTTGCCACTCTTAATCCCAACTTCCACTCTTTCTCCGGTCAAGATTAATTTAGTAAAGACTGCTGAGGAACTTCCAATTAAGTGATTAAAGAAAGGACCAGACAGGGTACCCAGAAACATGTCTACTAGCTCTCTTTCAGAAAGGGGAGGATGGACTCTTCCTGCTAAGTCCCTCAATTTTTGTGCGTAGTCTTTGAAACCTTCACTTGAAACCATAGCCATACTCTAGAGTTGAGTACAGGTGGAAGCAAGATCTGCGTTGTATTGACACTGTTTA
Source organism: Vicia faba (assembly GCA_948472305.1). NCBI lineage: Eukaryota > Viridiplantae > Streptophyta > Magnoliopsida > Fabales > Fabaceae > Vicia > Vicia faba. Next base: position 1,202,612,948 of record OX451739.1, on the reverse strand, counting down.
TAAAAGGCAGCTACAAGGTCTTCCTAATTATGGATATTGGCCCTTTCCAGTTGATAGAACCAATCTAGCTGAGTCCCGGATAGACTGTCTTGAAAGAATTGGACCCATAAATCTTTGTCAGCAGTATGAGGTTGTATCTTCCTCACATAAGATCGGAGATGCATCTTGGGACACAAAACCCCGTCGTATTTAGCGAACACTGGTGCCTTGAATTTTGGTGGAATAACAATCCCATACACCAAACCTAGCTCTTCAAAGTCCAGCCCAGGCACTTTCTGAATTTCCATTGCACTTAGACGTTCTTTTAGATGTTTGTATTTATCGTGGGCCGAGGGATATTTCTCTTCAGAGTAGTCTTCTTCTTCTTCTTCCTCTTTAGATTCTAGATGGGCAACCGCTTCCTTGCCTTTCACTTCTTGATTATCCTTTTCACCAGATGACGTTGCAAAGTCTAGGGTTCATTTGGCTTGTCCTTGGAACCTTCCTCCCTATTCAGAACTCCAGTTATTTTCTTTTCTTTCTTCTTCTTTTCTTCAACCAGCAAGGTTTTCAAATCTTCTTGTCCTTTGGATAGATTCAAGAACATCTGTTAAAATAGAGCATTCTGCGCCTGGAGGTCTTTTACTGTCTGCTCGAGATCCATCTTACTGAAATAAACAGTAGAAAGATGAGGAGACTTATTGTAAGAAACCTGCTTATGTTATGATGAATGGTAAATGCATATGAAATGATTTCAAGGAAATTAGAGATTTAAATTTGCTTTAGACCAAAAAGGAACACACATTATATTAATAAATTAAATCTTGAGTAAATCATGCCTCTTTTGGGCTTACAAAGAAATACAAAAACTCTAAGATAAAAAAGATGTACGCATCCTCTTTGGTGCGATGTAGGCGTTCAGGTTCCGCTCCTCATGAAGTTGCTTAGTGAGTTCCAAAACCTTCTTCTCGATGGCATAAAATTGGGCCTCGAAAGTGTCTCGTTCCCCCTTAAGCTATATCCAATCCCTTTGTAAGTCTTAAAGAGAGGTGGGCATGTCAGGATGCAGGATAGTGTATGGAACATCTCCTTCCACAACAGGCTCTATGATTACTGGGAGAATGGAGGGGTACGACATTATAAGACTTTGAGCACGAGCTCATACCCATTTGAGGTAAGGCTCAAGAGGGATGAAATTCTTATGCCCCAATGTATTGCTATCTACCTTGTTTAACATCCTCCAAGCTCGGATAAATCTCTGGCGGTGACCTTGATCTTCGTTCTCGTAGTCAAATACCAAACCTTGAATGAGCATCTCATATGGGCCATCCCCCCTTCGGGGGTAACCAAACTGTCTTAAGGCTAAGCATGGGTTGTAGGTGATACCTCCTCTGATGCCAAGTAAATGTGCATTAGGGAATTCTCCACAATGATCGACAATAGTAACATTCCCTATAGATCGGGAACACCAATGAATGTCTGAATGTTTGAGTGTCATCAACCTATGTGACCACCTTGAACCTTGCTCGTTCTTCAATACAGATTGGGGAAGATGCGAAATAAACCATCTTGCCAAGAGAGGAGTACAACACATAAGGATACCTTTTTTCCTCATAGTGCGAGTGTGAAAAGAATGTAGGATGTCTCCTAGCAAAGTAGGTGATGCGGTGTATTTGCAAGTCTATGAATCGCATCAGAGTAATATAAAAGATTAACGATCCACAGAGACCAATCGTCAATCTATTATTTCCTATTATTACGGTGTTTAGCTAGGTCAATATTAAATAGTGAATTAAGCATGCAAGAAAGTAAAGTGCAGAGAAATAAACTTCAGATATAAAAGCAGAGTCGAATTTAATTCACATAGTCAGATGATATTCCCAATGCTTCGGAATAGAACTACTTATAGGGAAATATTTTCTACTAAAGAAAAGAACTAATTTAACAAGAACTGTCCCTTTCGCGTAATCAGAACCGAGTTTACTCTCTAATCAGACCTTCTTATGGTCACTTATAAAAAGGCGCGCATTGTGTTAAAGTAATAAACCTATTTTTAAGAAATAAAGTACTTGACCAAGTTGAAAAGTATTTTGATTTGGAATTTCTAATAAAAAGGGGACCTAACTTTAACCCTATAAATGCGTTCGAAAATAGTTTCAAAATTGATTTCTTTGATAATAAAAATCCCTAACCAATCGGACAAAGTGCTTTCGCTTCCTTTGACCAGTTAGAACTAACCGAGTTTAACAAATGGTTGGACGGCTTTCGAACTTACCCAACAACAATAAAGTACAGAAAACTCGTATTAAAAACCAAAATAGCCCATAAGCATTTCTATTGACACATTATTTAGAATATCGATCTAACGAGACTCCTTACATTCTAGCCCAGTAAGGTTCAGCCTGACATGGGAATGTAAACAGACATGTTAAAATAAATCATGCGAGAAAGTAAATAATTTAAAGTGCGGTGCGGTAAATAAACAAAATAAAAGCAGTGCAGAAAATAAACAAAGTAAAAGCAATGCGGAAAATAGATAAAGTAAAAGCAGGTGCCGGAAATAAACAAAGTAAACGCAGGTGCGGGAAATAAATAAAGTAAAAGCAGGTGCGGGAAATAAACAAAGTAAAAGCAGGTGCGGGAAATAAACAAAGTAAAAGCAGGTGCGGGAAATATAAATAGAAACTTGATCCAAATGGGGAGGTTTTAAATCTGGTACAAACTAGAAGTAAAATGCGACTGGAAATAAACAGCAGTTGAAAATAAATGTGGCAGGATAAACTTCTGCCGAAGTGCTCCAAACTCGATTACAGACTCAATCAATAGTGCAATAATTCCCTGATGTGAAGAATTATCGCTTTACAATGGTGAAATTATATGTCTTAAGTTCGCAACTATGGTTGGATCAAGTTTGCAGCTAAGCTTGGGTGAATTGAAAAGAAATTAGGAACTTCTATTTATAGAGGATGAAGAATGCAGGAAATCACATGAATGTCCCCCAACTCCTTTTGGGGGGAAAAATCGTCCAAAGGTGGCGCCCGCCATGAGTGTAAATGAAAGGAAGTGGGGAACGTGGCAGTTGAGGTCAGCCAGAGGTGGTCCACATCATGGCCTACCCTATGGCTGGCGCCATGGTGGACGCCACGAGTGAAAATTTGACTTAAACTCCTGTTTTCCTTCATTTCTTCAGGGGAGCTCTGGATAATTGAAATACCTGAAAAGGAAACAAAAGATAGGCATAATACGAGAAAACAATAATAAAAAACCTAAATAACATGTGAAATCAGAGTAAAAAACAAGTGTAAAGTAAGTGTTATCAAATCCTCCCACACTTAAACCTTGTTTGTCCTCAAGCAAAAACTCTAAATAGATTAAGAATAAAAATGGTGTTAGTGAACAAGTTGGGCTGCAAGGGGCCTCTGGAATTAAAATAGGGATGTATTAATAGGTACTGACTGATTCAAACGAAGGATATCATAGTGACACTCTTCTGTAAAACGGACATAAGCTTCGTTCTTTACGAACCAATCCATATCATTCCACTATTATTAGGCCTATATTTTTCCTTTTTTCAAATCCCTTTTCATTCAGGCGCAATCACATTAAGCCCGTTATTCGTACACGCTCATAGTAAAGTGACCGGGTAGTGATTCTGATCATAAAACGCAGGGCTCTGGTACAAAAAGCTGGTGTAACCTCTTTTATTGACCCATTTATAGTTGCAGGGGATTAGATCGTAATCCTCCCTACCAAGTTCAGCACCAGATACCTCTGAACCAATTAAAGATGGATAAGAAAAAATTCTTTTTCTTTTTCTTCTTCTTTTGCTTTTGCTTTTGCTTTATTTTTCAACATACAAATTTTGTTGAGTTAAATGACTTTGTGAGGGTCACCTATCCCGGGGTTGTAGTTTATAATAAGAACATAGCATATAGATCATTCACTTCTCTTCGGTCCCCTACGTAAAGCATGCTTAGACCAGAGGTGACTGCTAAGATAAACTATTCAAGGATTTAAGAATGAAAAATTTTAAGGCCACAACATAGGGGGTATCGGGATCGAATTCCTAAATTTACGAAGCTTAAGGTGTAAAAACTATGTCTATGCTTCAAAAGGGATTTCCCAAGTCATACTACATCCTATCTCAACCAAGTCTTATAGCCCAACTAAGTTCAAAACACAGTGTTTTTCTTAGAAATTTTTTCGGTTACGCTCAAGAAATGAGGGAGTGGACATACACTAGACCATACAGATACAGATGACTCGTCAAACACATTGTTGTACCACAAAATTTTCCCTCTCACTTATCAAGGATTTTATCACAAGATCTCCTTAGGCTCAAGACTACACTAGGGTTTGATCAGCTCAAGACACCTCCTTAGGAACTGATGACCAAAATTAGGGTTTGAGTTGGCACAAGGATTTTAGGATTATCAATGATTAATATGACTTTCAAGGATCATTATGGACCCCCAATATTACTCATGTCAAGTTTCAAGCTTTGGATCACACTTTTGATCAGTCAATTGAACAGTTGACCTAAAAATCAGCTGTATTGGGGAAAAAGTCAACCATGACCAATTTATAGTCAAACTTCATAATTTTTATCCACATCAACATTCTAAACCCATATGTATCATTTGATCAAGTTTGGACTATAATTCCTCAAGAAATTTGATCAAATCTCCAGAAGGGCAAAATGGTCAAAATTAGGGTTTTGACTGGGAAAGGGCAATTTCTGATTTTTGACCTAGCAAATGGTCAATTGGTTTAAGGCATGATCTCAAGAGTCCAATTGTATCATTTTGAACTAATGACATGATTTAAAACATTGCAAGTACATTGGATTGACAAATGAATTTTGCAGTCAACTGATCAAAAGTCAACTGTATACTGAAAAGTCAAACTTTGACTTTTTGGTCAAATTCAAGTGCCAAAGATCATAATTCATCAAAACATGTCTGTTGGCTCCTAAATTCGACACCCTTGTTTTTATTGATATCAGCCATTAAAGCTGAAGGATGGTTTCGACCAGCTGGGTCCGTCGAAATGCCCATCAGAAGATGGCAATGTACTTAGAGAATTTCTTCCAAGGGAGAATTTGGTTGCCTTCGACGTCGAAGGTGTTTTTCGTCGAAGACGCTTCTCGACGAAGGTGTTCGATTGCTCAGAGTGGAACGGTTTGAGATTCAAACGTTTGGAGGGAAAACGGTTCCCAGCGGGTACCAAGTGCAGCGTGCCAAGATCTGGAGCGTCGAACGCTGAGAACGTGCCAAGTGGAGTCATCTCGAAGCAGTGTAACTGCCCGACGGTTACTTGGGATGTGTTTAGTATAAATAGTAGTAGTTCACGCAGTTTTTCGCGTGTGTTCACAATTATATACAAGTCACTCATATAGATTCGAGTACCCAGCGTGAGAGAAAGAATTGTTGAGAATGTATGTGTGAAACACCACTTTATTAATCAAAGTCATTTATTTTCCAGAAACTTTACTTGCTTTCTCATTTACTTTTCCAGTCGAAGCCTTTTATTTCAAGCCTTCCTTTATTTTATCAAGTTCTCTTCTTCATGCAATTTACATAAAGCTTCTTTATTTTCTCGTCATTTAACCATTTTCAAACTTAGTCAAAACCCCAAAATCAACCATGTCTTAGGATCAATCTGATCGATCCTGCGAGTCACCAAATAAGTAACCTTTTGGAAGATCAACGGTTGTTTACCAATTCCCACGGTAAAAAAATTGGCACACCTGGTGGGACTGTGTGTTGATTTTGAAGTTTAACCTTTTTACACAGATTATCATCTTTTTCGAGAAGTATTGCATGTTATTGAGAAGTGGTAGAATATACACTAACAATACCAATACTGCCAGAAGAAGAGAAGCAATGGCAAATCCGGCAAACAATAACAAAATCCCACAAACGAATGTGGGAGCAACGGTTATCCCAACCGTAAGTGAAGCGATAACTGCTGGTTCAACACCAGCAGTAACGGTCACAACAACAGGGCCATTACCTCCGTTCACTGGCCCCAGAGTGCCTTTGGGAACTCCCCCACCAAGGGGAAATCTAGGCACAAGGCCTTATGTTCCCCCAGGATTTATGACAGGCGGTCACAATCGAGAACCACTCTATGGCATGCCAACTTCTGACTTGGCTAGCCTGACGAACGCTGCGTCCACTTTTTCAGACCCTTTAGTGAGTGCCTCTTCGCCACTCCAAGGTTCTGGAGTAGGTATGGCGAACAGAAATAGGACCCAACTCTTGGGAGGAACGTCCTAAGTAGCACATGGCCTTACAAATGCCTCGACAGCAGTCTTGAGGCAACAAATGGACGAAAGCAACTATGATATGGTTCAAATGTTGGCACAAACTTTAAGTACAGTGCTGAATCCTCTAATACAAAACACCACCCAATCGAATCAACAGATGACAGCGCAAATGACGCGTTTGACTGATTTCTTTGGAGTACCCCAACCTATTCGACAGCCCCAAAGGGCACAAATAAGGGGAAACCAAGGTATACTCTTAGAGGAAGAAACCACCATCAACCAAGTCCAGCAGCCTGTCGAAGAAAACCTTAGGGAACGATTGGAGCAGCCTGTCGAAGAACCTAGGGTTATAACCCCAGAGGTAAGGTTAGTTAACAGAAACCAAAATGCTGACGAAGTAGTCCAGCATATCCAATACCAGAATATGGGTTTGGAAAATAATCTGGCAGCCATGATCGAAAGAATCATGACGCAGAATGGGATGAACATGGGCTTTCGTAGGCCCAACTTTACATCCCCACTGTCAGAATACGTGTTACAAACAGACTTACCTCCTAGATGTAAAGTCCCTAAGTTCACTAAATTTTCTGGGGACACGACAGAATCTACTGTCGAACATGTGGCGAGATACTTGATCGAAGCAGGAGATATTTCAAACAACGAAAACCTGAGGATTAAGTACTTCCCAAGTTCTTTAACAAAGAACGCATTCACTTGGTTTACAACTCTTCCCCCCAATTCGATCCATCATTGGACCCAGTTGGAGAGATTGTTCCATGAGCAATTCTACATGGGACAAACCAAGATAAGCCTGAAAGAATTGGCCAGTGTAAAGAGACGTTTCACTGAACCTATAGACGAATATCTAAATAGGTTTAGGTTGCTCAAAGCAAGATGTTTTACACAAGTGCCAGAACATGAGTTAGTCTAAATAGCCGCAGGCGGCTTAGATTATTCCATTAGGAAGTAGTTAGACACTCAATACCTGAGAGACATGGCCCAATTGGCCGATAGAGTTCGACAGGTCGAACGCCTTAAAGCTGAAAAAGCCAAGGCAACGAAAACTCATAAAAGAGAGAGGATAGCGTATGTCGAGATGGATGACGAAGATCCAGAAACCTTCGACGAAGCTATAACCGTCGAAGAAGGCGAGGTCGATTTAGCGGAACTAAAACAAGGGCCACCATACTCTTGCAAACTGTTAGTCCCCTCAAGTGGGAAAAATCCCACTGGTCCAGAAAGGACCAACGATAGGTTCCCCAAAAAGACTTATAGTTTTGACATTACAAAATGTGATGAAATATTTGACTTGCTTGTAAAAGATGGCCAAATGATAGTATCCCCAGGGGTAAAAGTGCCTCCTCTTGATCAAAGAAAGAAGAGAGGTTTTTGCAAATATCATAATTTTCTGGGCCATAAAACGTCTCAATGTTTTCTTTTCAGGAACCTTGTGCAAGACGCCATCGAAGAAGGGAGGTTGAAGTTTGCTGACAAGAGCCCCATGACTGTGGACTCTAACCCGTTGCAGGCTGAAGCCCATTATGCTGAACCTTCAGAGGTGAACGTGATCGAGGCATCCAGAAGCCAGTCGAAGAGGCCAGGAATCACAATGGTCGAAGTCTCAAAGGACCATGTCAACATGCCAATCTTTGGCAGTTTTTCTGGGAATCTATCCAGAAAGACAATTGAGGCGGTCCAAAATGCGGTCGAAAGCCCAAAGCTGGAGACAGTTGGAGCCCAAAAATCTGGAACAAAACCCAGTTCTCACTTGGCTGCAGTTCAAGGCCAGACAGAGGACTTGGAGATTCAGATGAAGCAGTTGACTCTTGCCAACAAAGATACCATGAATGTCAACATGGTCGAAGTCTCTGAACCAAAAGCATCAGAGGAGGCCATGAGGCAAGAACAAGCCAACAAAACTGCTTTCCCTCGGGAAAATGAAAATCTGGCAGATTTCCTACAAAGATGCCAAAAAAAGAAGTCAGAAGTGATGCTGTGTCCCAGATGCAGTTCGATCTTTGACAAAAAAGTTGCTGAACATATTCAAGGTGTAAGAGCAGCAAATAGAAAAAGGGAAAGTGTTGATACTCAACATGACCCCAGAAGAGCCTCCCAAAGGGGTTCAAATCAAGAAAAGAGGCCACTGACTTTCAGGCCTCCAACTAATGTGCCAGTTGATACTTGGTACAAGACATCTGGTCGAAAGAGGCCAAGCGAGGAAAGATGGAACTCCTTCGAAGTGCCAAGGGGTTCGTCTTTAATACATAAGAAAGAGCCTCAGGTTGCTACCCCTAAAGTGACACAGGTATCAAGCAACTACAAAGGGAAAAATCCCATGTCTCGATCTCAATGGAGGAGATACCAGAGGCGACGAAAAGCTGAGAGGGAAGCTGCTAATGAACCAAAGGCAGAATCCAGTTCAAATGTTCCTCAAAGAAAGCAAAGGAAACCTCTGGAAAGACAACCAGTAACCAATAGGCTAGTTTGGCCTAACCAGGGTGAAGTTGATAACGATGATGGTTCTGAGTCAGATGACACCTTAGATATCATGGTGAACATAGTCTCAGTTCTGCCCAGAGAGTTCAACCGCCAGGTGGAGGTCGAAACAAGTGATTGGGAAGTGGAGCAAGAAATGGCCAAACATAGGCCAGTGTGCTATTTCGTCATGGATAATGGCGCTACTGAAGAGCAGAATGGGTTCTTCGAACCACCTACAGAGGCGATGAAAAATCACCTCAAGACTTTATTTATAAGGGCTAAACTCGAAGAAACCATAGTAAATAAAATCTTGGTGGATTGTGGGGCAACCATCAACATTATCCCTCACTTTATGCTAAGAAAAATAGGCAAAAGTGATGAGAACATCAAGCCTCACAACATGGGCTTATCGAATTATGAAGGCGGCATAGGGACCACTATGGGTGTGATCCAACTGGACATCAAAGTGGGATCTATCCTTCGACCAACGATGTTTATGGTCATATCGGCCAAACCTAACTATAATCTTTTGTTGGGCCGTGAATGGATTCATGGTGTTGGAGCTGTACCATCATCGATGCACCAGAGGTTGCTGCTATGGCGTCCTGATGGAATGGTCGAAAACATAGAAGCGGACCAAAGCTATTACCTGGGCAAAGTAAATCATCTGGGGCTGGCAGACTTCGACAAGAACCTGGCTCACATTGGGCCATGCCCAACACCTGACTTCGACTTGGCGCCAGCGCCAAATACTTTTTGTTCCCTATACTTGCACCCTGAGCATGGTTTTCAATGGGACAGAGAAGACTTGTCCCACATTGACTTTAGTGGGTTAACTGATATCCAACCAACTAGTTGGGGAAGTGAATTCAGTGACAATGACTGAGTCACAATCATTGCAGCGAATTTCGGCTTACGTAGCCGAAACAAAGATGATAACGGCTCTCGAAGCCGAAATAAAATATATGGCCACACAGGCCAATGATCAACAGTTATCTTCTGCAGGTCCTGGAAAGGACTTCGATCCAGAACCTCCTGATATCATGCCAGAAGGGATGCAGGAATAGAGGCTCGACGCCATCTATGACGATGAGCCTTTGGGATTCGAAAAGGACCCCTTAGCGAATGACATCAAGATGCTAGCGCAGAATCCTTTAGAAGAAATCAACTTGGGCGAAGGGTCAGAGAGAAAGCCAACTTACATTAGCGCAAAAATTGACCCAGAACTCAGGTTGGAAGTAATCCATTTGTTGAAAGAGTTCAAGGACTGTTTTGCATGGGATTACGATGAAATGCCTGGTCTCGACAGAGGATTGGTGGAACTTCAGTTGCCAATCAAACCTGGGAAGAAGCCAATCAAGCAAAGTCCAAGACGCTTCGCTCCAGAAATACTGTCGAAGATCAAAACGGAAGTCAAAAGACTGCTGAAGTGCAAATTCATATGCGTTACGAGGTATGTCGAATGGATTGCAAACATTGTGCCAGTGATTAAGAAAAATGGTACATTGAGGGTGTGCATAGATTTCAGAGATTTGAATGCTGCTACACCCAAAGATGAATATCCTATGCCTGTGGCGGAAATGCTAGTCGATTCTGCCACTGGCTATGAGTACCTGAGTATGCTCGATGGTTATTCAGGATATAATCAAATATTCATTGCTGAAGAAGATGTGTCAAAAACATCTTTTCGATGCCCTGGGGCTTTAGGCACTTACGAATGGGTAGTGATGCCTTTTGGCCTAAAGAACGCTGAGGCAACATACCAGCGAGCAATGAATTCTATCTTCCATGATTTTATTAACACTTTTATGCAAGTATATATTGATGACATTGTTATAAAATCTGTTTCCAGGAAGAACCATATAGACCACCTTCGACAATCATTCGAAAGAATGAGAGAACATGGTCTGAAGATGAACCCTTTGAAGTGTGTATTCTGTGTGAAAGCTGGAGATTTCTTGGGCTTCGTTGTCCACAAGAAAGGAATCGAAATCAACCAGAACAAGACAAAGGCAATTCTGGAAGCGAAAGCGCCATCGAACAAAAAGGAACTGCAATCTCTGTTAGGCAAGATAAATTTCTTAAGGAGATTCATATCTAACCTAAGTGGGAAAGCTCAAGCCTTTTCACCCTTACTTCGATTGAACAAAGAGGGATTCGAATGGGGGCAGGAGCAACAAGAAGCCTTCGACAAAATCAAAGGGTACCTCACAAAGCCACCTATTTTGGTGCCTCCTTGCAGCAATAGGAGTATGAGATTGTACATAGCTGCATCCGACAAAACTTTGGGAAGCATGTTAGCCCAAGAAGATGAAAATGGAGTCGAAAGACCCATTTACTATCTTAGTAGAGTTTTGAACGATGCAGAAACTAGATATAGCGAAGTTGAAAAATTGTGTCTATGTCTGTATTTCTCTTGTACAAAGCTCAAGCAATATATAAAACCAGTTGATGTGTATGTTTCGTCTCATTTTGATGTTTTCAAGTACATGTTATCGAAACCCATCTTGCACAGTCGAATTGGCAAGTGGGCACTAGCATTAACTGAATACTCCTTGACCTTTATGCCTCTTAAGGCAGTGAAAGGACAAGTGGTGGCAGACTTTATTGTCGACCACTCAATTCAAGTTGAGAGTATTGATTATATGGAGATAGAGCCTTGGAAATTCTACTTCGATGGTTCCAGCCATAAAGATGGAACAGGAGTAGGAGTCTTGATTATTTCTCCAGAAAAAATTCCAACAACATTCAAGTACAAGATATCAGGTTCTTGTTCGAACAATGAGGCTGAGTATGGAGCTCTAATTACTGGCCTTGAGATATTGTTGGAATTGGGGGCAACTCAAGTCGAAATAATGGGAGACTCAGAGTTAGTCATCAAGCAAGTCACAAAAGAATATAAATACAAAAGAGAAAATCTCATTATGTACTTTGTGATAGCAAATCGTTTGTTGAAAAAATTTGAAATGGTCAACATTCGACACATACCCAGATTGGAAAATCAAATAGCCAATGATTTGGCACAAATCGCATCTGGGTACAAAATTTCAAAAACGAGATTACAAAGAGCAATCGAAGTTCGAGAAAAGATAAAAGCAACTTGTTTGTCACCAACAGACTTGGAATCGACAAGACTAGGGTATGCTGATCAAAGTAACTTCGAAATTTCGTTCATAGACAATTTGTCAGAGCAAGATTGGAGGAAACCCATTGTGGATTATCTTCAAAATCCAGTAGCTTCGACAGAACGAAAAACAAAATATAGGACGTTAAGTTACGTACTCATGGGTAATGAGTTATTTAAAAAGACGCCTGAAGGGGTATTGCTAAAGTGCTTAAGTGAAACTGAAGCATACATAGCCCTTTCGACTACGCATGCTGGAGCATGTGGGGCTCACCAAGTAGGCCATAAGATGAAATGGTTGTTGTTTCGACAAGGACTATACTGGCCCACCATGTTGAAAGATTGTGTAGAGTTCGCCAAAGGTTGCCAAGAATGTCAAGTCCATACAGGCATCCAGCATGTACCAGCAAGCGAACTTCATTCGATAGTGAAACCTTGGCCCTTTAGAGGATGGTCGTTGGACCTTATTGGAGAGATTCGACCAGCATCATCAAAGAGCCAGAAGTATATATTGGTAGGCATTGATTATTTTACTAAGTGGATCGAAGCTATTCCTTTAGTCAATGTAGACCAATAAAATGTCATTGAATTTATTCAAAAGAACATTATCTTTAGATATGGAATCCCTGAGACTATAACTACTGATCAAGGATCAGTTTTCACCGGTCGAAAGATGCAGGAATTTGCTCAGGAAATAGGCTTTAAACTCCTAACATCAACGCCTTATTATGCACAGGCAAACGGTCAAGTCGAAGCAGCGAACAAAGTAGTGATTGGCTTGATAAAAAAGCATGTTGGGAAGAAGCCAAAAAATTGGCATAAGACGTTAGACCAGATCTTGTGGGCCTGTCGAACGTCCCCAAAAGAAGCCATAGGTACAACACCATATAGGCTAACTTTTGGTCATGACGCAGTGTTGCCGGCAGAAATTTGTCTTCAATCTGCAAGGGTTCAGAGACACCATGATATCCCCTCTGAAGTTTATTGGGATATGATGTTGGACGAACTAGTAGATCTAGACGAAGAAAGACTGCGCGCTCTCGACCTACTAAGGCTTCAGAAGAAAAGAGTGGAAGACTCTTACAATAAAAAAGTGAAACCTAAGGCATTCTCGCCTGGAGAATTAGTTTGGAAGGTGATTCTTCCCATGGATCGAAGGGATCGAAGCATGGGAAAATGGTCACCCAAATGGGAAGGACCATTCAGAATTATCCAAACCTTTTCTGGTGGAGCTTATGAAGTCGAAGAGTTAGGTGAAGATAAAAGACTCTTGAGAGTAAATGGCAAATATTTGAAGAAGTATAAACCTATACTCCAAGAGATAAAAATAAATAGCAAGTAGTGACTAAATTAACCATAAATAAGCCAAAATGGAAAATTTTATAAATTAGCCAAAATGGCAATATTGTCAAATACACATTACAATACATGGTTAAAGGGCTGAGTCAATCAGAAGGGGATGGAATCTTTGAGTCGAAGGTACTTCGCCTGCTGCAACTCCAGTCTTTTGTTGCACAAGGCATTCGCCTGGGCAAGCTTGGCAATTTGGTCGTCGAAGGCTTGAGCTTTCTCAGCAAATTCTAGGACTTGTGTGATTTCAGCTTGACTCTCGGTGTCTGGAACAGTCGAGAGAAGTTCCTCCTTGTGCTTAGTATTGGCATTCATCTTGGCCTCTAGCTCTTCGATTTGCGCCTTTATGGAAGCATTCTCTCGATCTATGGCATCAACTTCTTCTTGCTTAGATGCCTTTTGCTTCGACAACTCTGCAATTCGAGAAGTCGTCTCTGCTACAGCAGTCCATGCAGAAGAGATTTTGCCATATAACGCTTCAAGCTGGCTGTTGAAGCCCCTCTATCGCCGATAGTCTGCTGAGACTTGATCAATAATGGAGTATAACTCCATGATAAAGCTTGAAACCTCCGGAGTCATAGCTAGCAAGTCTACTGCATTCAAAACAGCTCCCAAACATGATGGAGCAGTAGGGTCCCGCTCCAAAGCTTTCATCAAATCTTTCTTGAAGAACTGAGCCTTGACCTTCGTCAAAGCCTCATCGAGAGGAGAAGTCTCAGTGGACTTCCCCGACTGAGTAGAAGCCTCCTGACTAATATCAGATGAACTTCCCTTGCTCTCGATAATGGCATTCAGATAGCCAACGAGATCAGTTTACTTCAAGAGTGCTAAGTCTTCTTTCGACCTATGCTTTGTTGAGGTGGTAACCTTTGCAGCAGCGTTGTCTTGGGGTTGAAGCTGTTGAGTAGCATTTGCCTCGACTTGACTCTCTTCGACTTGAACTTCAGCAGTGCCAGCGTCAGCGTGATCCCCTTCGTCATGGTGTTCCTCCTACAGATCAACCACTTGAATCTCCTTTGGCTGTTCATCTTCTATTTGTTGTTCTTCTGTCTCAGCATTGGCTTCATCTGTTTCAGCATTGGCTTCATCGTTCGCCAATTCTTTCTCTTGTGGCCTACTGAGTTCAGCAGAATCTAGCGTTTCAGAAGTCTTTGGCGCTGAGCTTTCAGTGGTTTCCTGAAAATAGAAGAAGAAGAATCTCCTGGGTTAGAAAGAGACTTAATCGAACGCGAGCATCGACACCTGAGTTAAAAAGGGTCAAAGAAATTACCTGCAGAGGAACTTCAGCCCCAGGGCTGGAATTGTCGCTTTCGACAGGTTTATTAAGCAAAACATTTAGTTCCTCCTCCGTTGGCTCTTCAATAATTACTGGAGGTGGCCTGGGTTTTCTCCCAGCAACCTTTATTCTGATTGTTTGAGTCTCAGGAGAAGGAACATCTTTCTTCAGTTTTCGCCTCTTTAGAGGAGCAGGGGGAGAGTCGTCTTCTTCGTCACTCCCAGATTCGACCGTCAGTGCATGTCGTTTCTTGGGTGAAGGTGCCTAAAAACCAATTGAAGTTCGATTTAGATGCTACATCGAAAGTCAGAATGTTAAAACCAGAAGAAAATAATAAAAGTCTAGTTACCGGTGCTGAAGGCTTTTTCGAAGGACCTTCCCCCTGATGGCTTGTTGTAGTTTTCGCCGGTGCTATAGTTTTCGCCGGTGGTGGGGTTTTTGTTAAGGGACCTCCTCCCTGATGGCCTTCTGCAGCTTTCTTGGCTGCAGGCTTTCGAACAACTGAAAGAAGACAAGTTATAATTAACAGGCTACCAGTCGAAATGGAAAGACAAAATAATTTGGAGAGTGAACTTACACTTCTTTATTTTGTCCAGGACTAGAACAAAAGACTTCTGAAGTTCGTCCACAAAGTCCTTCTCGTCGAAGAACTCTTCAGCGTAGTAACTTTTCCACCACTCTTCGAAGGATGGTGAGCAGAGAAAGTTAAGCTGATAGTCGAACAACGAAAGGACTGTTCGACCAGCATACCTGCCGATATGCTTGGTGGCAGCGTCTTCAGTGTAGTCGTTGCAAAAATATAACATGGATTTCTCCCTGGGAAAAATAGGAGAAGGAAGTGTTTGAATGATACCAAACTGGCGAGAGACCAAGTTTGGTTGATACGCAATCAAGCTCAAGTGAGTCTTGGAGCTCTTGAAGCGCAGGGGCATTATTCTTGGTGTGAGAAATGCTTCCCACATTATTGTATGTTCTTCGACCTGAGGGTCACTTGACGACTTAGGATGGGGCCTCGTGAACCATTCTGGACCAACCTTTCGTCGAGCAAAGGGAGCCATGGTCGAAGCAAATTCTTTCCTTCTTGCAAACATCAAGACGAAGTTTGCAAAAGTTTGTTGAAGCTCCAGCCCATCTTCAGTCGGGGTTAGTAGAGCCAATCTGGTGCCTTCGATGCACCTATTTGCTATCTCCGGAGCTTGCTCATTTAATTGAGTCTTCTGAGGTAAGAAAGACTCGAAGGTGGCATTGAGCCACAGCTGAAGTAGCCAAAAAGGTCCTGCAAGCAGCAGTCTGGCTCTATTCTCGATGATCTTCAACAGAGTCGCTCCGCTGCTAATCGACTCGTATAGATTCGCCAAGATTAATTCTGCCAAACAAATATTTTGGCCATGGTGGAGTTGGGTGGCGAGGGTGACCATCTTCTTTGTCACCTGTAAAGACTTTGTGCAGAAAACAAAGCGTGACAGCCATAAGGCTAGAAACGTGATATGCTCTACATCCGACACAGTGGCTGTCGACTTATCGTGGTAATGGTTGATATAGGTGGTGTAGGTTGGTTTCGTAGCTGAGAATCCAATCTGATCCTCCGACATTTCCTCTGGGTCGAAATAATCCCCAGTGGGTCGAAGGCCAGTGATGGCGGCCACGTCGAAAAGCGTGGGTGTTAGCATTCCACAGGGAAGGTGGAAAGTGAAATGGGTGTAATCCCAGAAGAGTAAGGAAGCTATCAACATCTCTGGGGAGTAGTTGAGACCCGTCTTCGACAACATAACTAGGTCGAATATCCCTAGGTCCTTCCAGATCGAAGCCTGGCTTTTTTCCATTTTTTCCAGCCAAGCACTGTAGTCAGGAGTGAGGCTAGGGCTAGACCTGAAAGCCCTAACACCCCTATTGAAGAAGCGAAGATCAATTTTCTCCTTAGCGGGATCTTCGTTATCCTCTGCATCTTTTTTAAAGCATCCAACAGGTTTGAGTTTTTCAAGCACTGGAAAGAAGCTTTTGATCTTCATGGCTTCAGCGATGCTTGGGTTTAGCGGGCCATACATGGCGAAGATTTGGTTGGAGTATCCAACCGGAATCATGAGTTGGTGTGAATAGGCTTCACGTTCAGCAATGTCTAGGGGTTCAGGAACCCTTCGTTGGCCTGTAGGAGTAACTACGGGGACAGTGGAGAAGATCTTGGGTTTAGCATTTCTGGAGGGGATGTTAGAACTAGGAGCGGTAGAAGAACCTGAGGCCATTGTTGATGTTAAGGTTGAAGATGAAGTGAAGAACAAGTTGTTTGCAAAGTTTGCAGAGATTTTGTGTTCAAGGGAGTTTGAAGGCAAGATAGCGTGAAAAAGTCCCACAATGGGTACTTGGCGCTATTTATAGTAGTTGGGAAATCCCCAAATTCGAGGCCATTTAATGCCATTTAATGTTGCAGAAGGTAGTGGGACACGTGGCGTCCCCCTGTTGACATAGCCGTTCTGCAGAAATGAAAGGGTGCAGCGTGCGCCCTCGTTTTTGGGAAATTGTCATGATGACAATTTGTGAAGAGACATTTGGCACGCTGCACGCCGTAATGAGGTGACGTCTTAGGTACGGATGAAATGATGGCTTTTTCTTGGGATTGTCAGTGGTTGGTAGAAGACAAAAAGTGCACAGTTTAATTTGTGGCTAAGAATGAAAAGACAGGTGTCGAATGGAATTTCAAAGAATGCCTTTTTCTTTTTCAGAAGTCGAAATAAGGCATTCTTGGGGGGCAATTTGTTGGCTCTTAAATTCGACACCCTTGTTTTTATTAATATCAGCCATTAAAGCTGAAGGATGGTTTCGACCAGCTGGGTCCGTCGAAATGCCCATCAGAAGATGGCAATGTACTTAGAGAATTTCTTCCAAGGGAGAATTTGGTTGCTGTGATCGGTGGATCTGGAACTGACTGTTTAACGCTGGTTCGCGAAATGTCGCGGAAGCAAGAGTCGCCACCGTCTTTTATTTTCTCCAAATGGAAAGGACAAAAGCACAGAAAAATTCCTTAAAGAGATTGCTCTCGGTTCGGGAGGTAGGTTATAGAAAGGGAAGGTGTTAGCACCCTTTCTATCCATGGTTATCCATGGGCTCTTAGATACTTGCTCATTGTGTTTTCAAAAATGTTTTGTTTGCTTTTCAATGTGGGTTTAAAAAGTTTCTTTGAAAAATTTCAGTTCGACTCGTACGTCAGAGTGTTTGAAAAATTTGCTTTTGAAAGCTTTTGAAAAGTGTCAGTGTGAAAAGATGTTTTGATTTGTTTGAAATTAGAGCAAGTATCCTTGAGAACCTACCTACCCTAAGGAATTCGTCTGTGTAAATATCCTTTAAAGTAGTGCCATCCCACCATTGAGAGGTAGGTAGCACCACCGTTGGAGGTGTTCGGGTCAATTCGAGTTTTAGGGACGTGGTGATCACCGGAGCAATGGGAAGACACCTTAGAAGCTACCCTCATGCCAGGTTCCCGGATCATGAGGACTTACTAAGACGTCCTCTACTCGACGATCATCTTTCGAAAGGCAACAGTGAGGCGTACCCTAGGGGTGGTGTGTGCGAATCGTGTGTCATGTTTCAGTTATTTGTCTTGTCATGTTTATTTGTGATCTACGCTTGATTTTAATCAGGGCCATTCATTCTTGCATGCATATTTAACAATTATAAAGTTTGCGAAAAATAAATCTAAGGCTATTACAAATGGCGCGGGTCCACATCGCCAAAATAAACCGGACCCGATTTGACTGAAAAATAAATAAAGCGAATAAATAAAAGTGCGAGAAATTTAAATTACAGTGCTTTGGGAGAGATACAAAATTATAATAAATGACATAAAATAAATGCGCAAAAAAATAATTAAAAACAATGGGCGTTGGACCCTTTTGCAAAAAATTAAAGTTGATGAATTAATTGGAATTAAAGATTAAATATTTTTTGGTATTTTATGTTTTTTAAGATTTAAGGAGAAAAAGAAAAATTAAATAAAATTAAAATGAGATGCTAAACCCTAGTTCTAATGTTTTTTTAAGTTTGTTGCAAAAATATTGAAATTTGACCTAATTTAAATCTAATTTATTTATGTACAAATTTAATTATAAAAAAAAAATAAATAAATAATTATTACTGTGGAAAAAAAAGGGGAAAATTAAAAGGTATAAAAATTGCTAATTAACCTAATTCTATATTTTGGATTTTTAATTGTTAAAAAGAATGAAATTATAACCTAATTAAAACTAAGTTTATTTACATATAAAATTTAATTATAGAAAATAAATAAAATAAATATTATTAAAAAAGAAAGTAAGAAGAATAAAAATTAAACCTAATTCTATTTTTGGATTTTAGTTATTAAAAGGAATTAAAGTTAAAAACCTAATTAAACTAAATAATTTACATACAATTTATTTATGGAAATAATAAAATAAAAATTATATTTTTTTGGCATTTTTTAATTTTATGATGTTTTTGTATTTTGATTAACAATTAAATAAACAATAATTAAAATAAACATAACAATTAAAATAATAAATAAAGATATAAGAAAAATAAATAAAATTGGCAAACCAGGGTGGGGTGTAGCCCCAAATGTGAGGTTCAGGCCTAGCAATTCTGGCCCAACAAGCTTTGATTCGTTGACTTCTCCAGTTGGTGTACCAGCGCGTTGACCTAAGCTTATAGTGGACCTTCAATCTCAGCCCTTAATCTGTATCCATTAGGCATGTGTACGCTTGGATGAGGGGACATATGGTATGTCTGCATTACTGAAGCTGCATGGGATTTGTAAGTGAAAAATAATATTGAATTTGTTCAGACCTGGGACTTGAACCCAGGTCACGAGGGTTACTAGCGTTGCTTCCAACCAACCGTGCCAGCTTATGCTTTTGTAATGTAATTAACAAATAAACAATATAATAGAAAAACGAAGCATGAGTGGATTAGCGCGCGAGAATTTGAATTTGGCCTATCCCCATGTGACACGCTATCATCGTCTTCGTGGTCCCTGTAAATAAAAGCATATGGCAACGGTTTTCAACGCGTTGCCGAAAGGGGTCTATTGAAAAATAGCGATTAGAGCTATGTGGATCATAAATTCATCGCGAGATATGTTTCTTGTTCGTTGGAACACGCTGATTGCAATGGTCTTAACCTCAACTCCTAATTTTGCCTCATTGTGAAAACCCCAAATTTGAAAACCTGCAACCCTAATATTTAACAATGGCAAAAACGCATATATGGCATAAAAACATAATTGAATATGTTGGTCAGCTTAGAAACATCATTATGAGCAAGAATCCATAAAGAAAAATGCAAAAAGACGCATGATTTATGATATGCGATTCCAAGAATTTTGCTTCACAGTTTGACTTATGGGTACCAATTCAGGGCGTTTTGGTTGATGTTAGTGATTGAGAATCGT
Organism: Vicia faba; assembly: GCA_948472305.1. Taxonomy (NCBI): domain Eukaryota; kingdom Viridiplantae; phylum Streptophyta; class Magnoliopsida; order Fabales; family Fabaceae; genus Vicia; species Vicia faba. The sequence goes on along the minus strand of OX451739.1, from coordinate 1,202,593,051 downwards.
TCAATGATGTCTCAGGATGATGATAGAACAAGAATTGGGGCTTGAATCGAACTAGAAACTGGTTTTCAGTATTGACCTTTTTTGAGAATTTTTCAACTTTGTATATGGTTTCTGAGCGCAGCTGAGTGTCTAAGGCAATTAGGTTTGTGCTTCTGATCATATAGTGAATGTGTTAGGGCAACAAAACTTGACAATATCCAAAGTATTCAATGATTTCAATCTTTGATTTTGTAAGATCTTTTTTTGAATCTTTTTTCATGTTATTTGGTTCAATCATGCTCCAATCACACCAAATCTTGCCATATTTAATTGTACACGAAATCTTGAGAGTAGAATGTGCACAAAAAGATTTTTTTAGGTTAAACTTATATTTTCTACATATTTAAATAATTTAAATGAATGAATATTAATATAAATTCAAATAAATAATTAAAAAATAAGAAAATACTTCCCTTTGGGCCTAATGGTCGTGCATAGGCTTAGAATGATGGATCATGGAAGAAAAATGGGCCCATTTGCATTTTTGGATCATTTGAAGTAAAGTTGACTTTCAAAAATTTCCAAAAATTTCCCAACTTCCACAAGGCATAACTTGCTCAATTTTCAAGCTTTTCACATGTTCTTGGACATTTAGGAAAGGTCTTTGAGTCCTTTAACCAATGCCTTTGGTCCCATGTCATTTTGATTTACCAATCTCGAGTTATGGCCTTTGACTTAAAGTCCCTTTTTGTTGACTTTTGAAAATGACCTATAATGTTGAAATTGATAACTTTTTGTGAGAGCATTTCTTGGACTTGGAATATGAAGATGAGTTGTAGGAAATGTCTTTCTCTTCAAAATGAGCTTTGGATGGAATTTTTCTGATAATCCATGTGAAAGTTATGCCCTGGTCAATTTCAGTTGACTTTTTCAACTGTCCAAATATAGTAACTTTTGCATCTTTGGTGATTTCTGAGCCAAATTTTGAGAATCATGATCAAGCATTGATCAAATGATGTTTGTGGCTTCAAAATGATATGTTGACCAAAAATTTGAACTTTTGACTGTCAAATGACCATTTTGCCCCTACAGTTGACTGTAGTGCAATCTAGGGTTTTGACTGTGCAATTTTGAGCTGAATGCCTTGAAACTTGACATGAGGATACTTGACCATATTTGTAGGCATATGAGACTTGATTGGGCCCTTGAAAACTTTCAGTTCTTGATCAGAACACAAACCCTAGTTTTGACTGTACAGGAAGCTGTTGAGCTGCACAACCCTTGGGGAATTTTGTGACCTTGACTTGACAAATCTTGGAGAATATGGGAGGGCAAATTTTGGGGTACAACAGTTGCCTTCGATGTCGAAGGTGTTTTTCGTCGAAGACGCTTCTTGACAAAGGTGTTCGATTGCTCAGAGTGGAACGGTTTGAGATTCAAGCGTTTGGAGGGAAAACGGTTCCCAGCGGTTACCAAGTGCAGCGTGCCAAGATCTGGAGCGTCGAACGCTGAGAACGTGCCAAGTGGAGTCATCTCGAAGCAGTGTAACTGCCCGACGGTTTCTTGGGATGTGTTTAGTATAAATAGTAGTAGTTCACGCAGTTTTTCGCGTGTGTTCACAATTATATACAAGTCACTCATATAGATTTGAGTACCCAGCGTGAGAGAAAGAATTGTTGAGAATGTATGTGTGAAACACCACTTTATTAATCAAAGTCATTTATTTTCCAGAAACTTTACTTGCTTTCTCATTTACTTTTCCAGTCGAAGCCTTTTATTTCAAGCCTTCCTTTATTTTATCAAGTTTTCTTCTTCATGCAATTTACATAAAGCTTCTTTATTTTCTCGTCATTTAACCATTTTCAAACTTAGTCAATACCCCAAAATCAACCATGTCTTAGGATCAATCTGATCGATCCTGCGAGTCACCAAATAAGTAACCTTTTGGAAGATCAGCGGTTGTTTACCAATTCTCACGGTAAACAATGTCAAAATGTGAAACTTATTCATCAAGAAATCAAAAAGTCAAGATTTCATTTTGAAAAGTCAAAATTTCTAAACTTAGAAAATTTTCCAAGTGTTAGAAATTTCATTTTTTTTCATAACTTTGAGCCAAATTTTCACCATGATGCAAGATGATTCAAGAGAAACTTCCAACATGAAAGTTGTAGATCTCCATGAAATATATAACTTTTCTTCACACAGCTTCTCCTAAAAGTTCTTGAATCTCAAGTTATAATTTTGTGAATACATGCTCATGAACTAAAAAAGACTTAGTGAAATTTTGCCATAGTTAGGCAGATTTTTGACCTAATTTCATGACACTTTTTCATATAGTTCCAAAGGGAATATTCAAAATAAATTCAAAGATGAGTTGTATAGAACATTTCAAGCTTTCCAAAATGTCAAAGAACTCCTTGAGATCATTCTTGAGTAGGTAGAATCGAAGAGATGAAGTTGGTGTTTTGTCACTTGGATTACAAGCCATTTTGTGAAGAACACTTGGTCCAATCTTCAAGCATGTTGTACAAATCTTACTTTGCAGGCTTCTAATTTGACTTTCACTCCATAATTAAGTGTTTCCACAGCTGTTGGAAGCTTTAATCCAAGCATTCAATGCATTGTACAAATATAATTCCATTTTGAGAAGAAAGGCAACATTGTCATTTTAGAAAAGCAAGCTTTATGCAAAGTCAGCTTGCATTGAGCCTTGCATTTGTTCTTTCTGCATAAACACACTCTACACAATCAAAACAAGTGTGTTTAAAGGTTTCATCCACCCTACAAGCCTTGTACCTTATATTGAAACCATGCTTGTCAACTTTGCTTCAAAAACAAGTAACCAAGCCATAACATGTGGGTTTCAAATTCTGAGTTGTTACAAGCCTCAAAACCTCTTGCTTATAAGTATACACACTATTTGCAAGTTGACACACGAATGCTAGTGCACTGAAACTACCTCAAACACTCAAAAGACAAAAACCTGTTCAAGAACACCATTGATACACAGTTTTGAACCAAAACTCATGATCTTCATTTCCACTAGTGCATTTTGAAAACTAATCACTCAGACACCTTTTATACATCATACCAAAGCAATTCAGGCCCCTGTTTTAATATTGTAACTCCTCCATCACTATCCACCATTTTAAAATATCAAGCTTGCATGTTGACTTGAGTAGAGAGATTCAGGGACTTTCAAGGCAAAGTAAGAGTTGGAATACACTCAAGGAGGTCCAGGAAAGCTAAACAGATCCTCAGGTCATCTCAAAAGTTGCTCAAACTCCATTCACAACTCCATCTGCAAGAGGTAAAAACTCAAACTTCTATCTCTTCATACAAGCATCATTTGATCCTAATTTGTGAAAACAAAATGTAGATATCTTTGCTCTAAAGCTGACCATGTTCATAGTTCCCATTCATATTGACTGTGTATAGAGAATTTTGGATTTGAAATTTATGAGAAAATTAGGTTTCAATTTAGGGCCAGAAAAATTAGATTTTATCTTTTACTTTTAGCTTACATAAGTTATATGGTTGAATTCGTGGGAAGAAACACCATAACTTGCATGTTTGAACTTTCAATTTTTGTGGAGAGATGAGGAAGATACAGGTGGTCCGGCTAGGCGTGAGGTTGAAGATGAAGTTGCCTTCAGAAAGCAGTTTCTCATATATATTTATGCTTTGATTATATGACCGGATGAAACAGCCACCCCAGTGGTAAGCGAGCGCGTATTAATTCATGTGTTACCTAAAGGGCGAGGGTTCGAACCAATGTGAACCCCCCTTTTTACATTTTTTTTTCATTTTTCTAATTTTCTAACATCTTTTTTGCAGGCGCTGGGCCCTTTGGGCCTGGCATTTTTTATTTTTGCTAGCATACTTCCCTACCTACTTTTGGCACCCCTTGGTCCATTTATTTTTATTCACTTATTTATTTTATTTTTTCTTTTAAATATATTTTCTAAAATACCAAAAAAATCATAAAAAGTATAAAAATAATAGATTTATATTTTGATATAATTTAAATATTTTTCCACATAAAAAATTATTTTATTCATTATACTTTATTTACTTTTATTAATTTCCTTGTAAATTAAATTAAAACTAGATTATTATTTATTTAAATACACTTATTTTAATATAAAGAAGACCAAAAATATTTCATAACACCACATACTATTTTCAAGACAAAAAATATAAAAAAACAGTTTTTTCTTTAACCTTATTTTCCTTTAATCAACTAAAATAGATTTAGGGTTTTATTCAAAAATATTTTCTTAATTAAAATCTTTTCTTAATTAATTTATTTTCTCAATTAACTTAAGTTAATTTAATTACCTTTTTTCTCTAATTAGGTTTAGGTTAAAACCTCCTTCATACAAAAATAGAAACACAAAAATCTTTTCTTTCAATTTGCATTTGTGCTTTATATATTCCTTCAATTATTTGTACAATATTCAATTTGATTGTAATAGATTAATTAGGTTTATATTATTGCAATCCCCATTCATAAATTGTATACCCCCTCCCACAAATGTTGTAATAGCGTAATAACTTTAAATTTCACAATTTATCACTTTTACATAATATGCTAGTAATTAGAGTTTGTATAGAAAGAATAAAATCAATCAAATAGAAAGCCCTAATTCAAGACAAAAACAAGCATGAAAATGACACACTTGCACACAAGAACCCCTAGGGTGAAATCCACTTGGTTGCCTTATACAAAATGGCCATATTACGCATGTAAGGTATCTTAGCAAAAACAAACAAATACAAGATCATAGTCCCTCGATGACGCTATTCAAAGTTGCCTTACCAAAATGATCTTAGTCCCTCAAAAATAATGCTAAGATGCCTTGCAAACATTGCTAATCATGGTTATACGATGACCCACGCTCGTCCCGTTAACATCCAAAGATATGGTTGCTTACCAAATCAATGGTAAGACAACAATGTCAAAGGAAAAGAAAATGAACAAGAAAGACTTTTGAGTAGGTAGAATGCTCCTAATTACTTGGTCCATTTCAAAACAAACATCCTTGCTATTTCCAAAATAATCACATACACTTTTAAAACATCTTACAAAACATGAAAACATTTTCAAAAGATCAACATCTTTGTATACATTCTTACGAACGAGAATCATTACAAAGATTGCCTAAACAAAGGCCTCTTTACAAAATACTTTCAAAAAACCACACTAAGCACAATTTCAAACAAAAGCAAGTGATCTAGCAAGTAACTAAGAGCCCATGGAAAACCATGGATGAAAAGGGTGCTAATACCTTCCCTTTTCATAATCTATCCCCCGAACTCAAGAAACAATCTCAAAGGTCTTTCCTGTGCTTTTCACCTTTCCTTTTGGATAAAAGAAAAGTAGGTGGCGACTCTTGCTAACCGCAACATTTGCGATCAAACGCAAAACCCTTAAGTTAGTTCTCCCACCGTATCACAGAACTGGCGACTCTGCTGGGGAAAATTTTAAAAGTTGGGTTACCTTAGGGATATATCACATTTATTTGCTTACATTGTTTGACTTATATGATTTACATTATGGTTCTTTGTTTGGGTTTGAATCCTCTACCCGGATTTGGGATACATTATAGGTAAGTAGCAATACGTTATGGAAACTGTACAGGGTATACCGATATGGTCTAAGTAATAGCTACATTAGTGCGACATATTTGTGGGTACCGGTAGCCTTTGAGTTAATCAAAGAGAATATGGGGCCGCTGAGTGATGTCATAAAGCACTAATGAACTTTTAGAACCTTTACTTGACCAACTTGGCCTTTAGGATGTAGTCAGATGACCGACTTTGGTGAAGTCCGAAGTTGCTAGATACTCGATACTACACTCATTGAGGTTTGGTTTATTGGGATATTTCGGTCACCATTAAAGAGGTTTGAGCTGAAACAATGACCAAGGAAACAATCCAATGATATTGAGCTCCTTAGAACCCAGTTACTATTACTAGGACAAGTTTAAGCCAACTAAACTTCAAGAGGGTACTTACCTATAAAACCCCGTGCAAGCCTAAAACTAAGTATTTGTTTGTTTTGTTCGTATATGCATATTTGTACATAACATCATGAACATCATATACATCCACTAACCATTTCAAGGATTTTGTGATTCATCTTTGTTCTTGTTTTGTAGGATATGGATTCACTTCGCAGAAAAACTATTCAAGTCAACCTTGTGAGGATCCCTCCACAACTTAAGGAGCTAGCTTCAAGGATTCCTAAAAACTCTCCATTCACCGAGAGACATGGTCTCCTACTTAACTTGGTCACCTCCAACACATATGAGGATATGATGAAGGTGCTCTTTCAGTTCTTTGATCCTTTACACCATTGCTTCACATTTCCCGACTATCAACTTGTGCCTACTTTGGAAGAATTCTACCAACTCTTGAGGATTCCCATTCTCAATCAACTACCTTTCAACGGTACGTAAGAGACCCAAAGCCAGAAGAGATTGCTCAAGCTCTACACTTGCACTCATCTGATATCACAACTCATTGGGAAACAAGGATTGGTGTCAAAGGTTTCTTAGCAAGGTTCCTGTTTGAGAAAGCCCAAAACTATTGGAATTCCTTGGACTTGCAAGCCTTTGAGGAAATTGTGGCTCTCCTCATCTATGGGATGGTTTTGTTTCCAAATCCTGACCAACTCATAGATATCAACACCGTCAAAATCTTCATATCTCGCAACTCGGTGCCTACATTGCTAGGGGATTTCCTACACTCTTTTCACACTCGCAAAATGAGGAAAAAAGGTGTACTTATGTGTTGCACTCCTCTCTTGGCAAGATGGTTTATTTCGCATCTTCCCCAATCTGTATTAAAAAATGAGCAAGGTTCAAGGTGGTCACAAAGTTTGATGATGCTCAAACATCATTGGTGCTCCCGATCCAAAGAGAATGTTATCATTGTCGACCGTTATGGAGAATTACCTAATGTCCCTTTACTTGGAATTAGGGGAGGTATCACCTACAACCCATGTTTATCCTTAAGACAGTTTTGTTACGCCCGAAGGGATGGCCCGCACGAGATGCTGATTCAAGGTTTGGTATTTGACTATGATAACGACGATGTAGGTCTTCTCCAGAGATTTATCCGAGCTTGGAAGATGTTAAACAAGGTGGATATCAAGACTTTGGGGCATAAAAATTCCATCCCTCTTGAGCCTTACCTCAAATAGGTACAAACTCGCGCTCAGAGTCTTATGATGCCTTACCCCTCCATTCTCCCGATAATCATTGAGCCTGTCATAGAGGGAGATGTTCCATACACTATCCTACATCCTGACATGCCCACATCTCTTGAAGACCTACAAATGGATTGGATACAACTCAAAGGAGAGTGAGATACTTTCGAAGCCCAATTCTACACAAGCGAGAAGAAGGTTTTGGAACTCACTAGGCTACTTCATGAGGAGCAGACTCTGAATGCCTACATTGCACTGAAGAGGATGCACACTACCTTTTTATCTTAGAGTTTCTTGTATTTGTTTTGCCCAAGAAGGCATTATTGTACTCAAGCTTTAATCTATTAATATAACGTGTGTTTCCTTTTTGTCTAAAACGAATTTGAATCTTAAAATCCTTGAAAACATTGCATATGCATATACCATTCATCATAACATAAGCAAGTTTTTTGCAATAAGTCTCCTCATCTCTCTACTGTTTATTTCAGTAAGATGGATCTCGAGCAAACATTGAAAGACCTCCAAGCTCAGAATACACAGTTTTGACAATTGCTCTTGACCCTAGCCAAGGAAAAAGAAAAATTGAAGACTTTGCTGGCTGAAGAGAGGAAAAAGAAAACAAAGAAGGTAACCAGAGTCTTAAACATGGGAGGAAGATTTCATGGGCAAAGAAGAAGGACCTTAGACTTTGCAACAACATCTGGTGAAAAAGACAATCAGGAGGGGAAAGGCAAGGAAACAGTTGTCCTGTCAGAATCGGAAGAGGAAGAGGAAGAAAAAGACTACTCTGAAGAACAATACCCTCAAGTTGATGACAAGTATAGACATCTCGAAGAGAGATTGAGCGCGATGGAAATCCAAAAAGTGTCAGGCTTGGACTTTGAGGAATTGGGTTTAGTGTCGGGCATTGTGATTCCTCCTGTGATACAGTGGCAGAACTGGACTGTTTTAGGAAAATGTTGGTTTGCGTTTTGCGTTTTTTGTTCGCAAAATATCGCGGTAAGCAAGTGTTGCCACCGACTTTTATTTTATCCAACTGGAAAGGAAAAAAGTATAGAAAAATTCCTTTTTCGAGATTTTGAGTACGGGGGGGGGGGGGGGGGGGGGGTAGATTATAGAAAGGGAAGGTATTAGCATCCTTTCTATCCGTAGTTTTCTACGGGCTCTTAGGTACTTGCTCATCATTTTAAAAATTGCTTCTGTGTTCGTGTATTTTGAAAATTTTTGTTTTACTTCGTTTTAACCCTTGTATCAGTCCTCAAGAGTGTTACGAAGTGTTTTTGAAAACTTTGTTTGAAAAGAGTGTAAGTGTGAAAAAGATTATTTTGAGCAAGTACCTACTAGCATCTACCTACTCGAAAAAAGAATGTTTCTGTTCTTGTTTCCTTTAGACAGCGCTATCCTACTATTAGTGAGTAGGTAGCACCGTCGTTGGAGTTGTAAGGGTCAATTTGAAAGGGACGTACGATCACTAAAGAAATGTTAGGACGTCTTAGTAATAACCCTAATGTCTTAAGATCATATTCGAGGCAACATTTTAGAGGCAACATTTCTGAGGCAACATTTCTGAACGGGATGTTTGATCTTTGTTTAGACAAGAGAGCGACCACTAAAACACCCTATACTTAATGATCGTTTACCGAAGGCAACCGAAGTGAGAATATACCCTAGGAGTGCGCATGTGCGAGTGATTTGATTTCAAGTTATTATCTTTGCACAGTTAGGGTTTGCTAACCATTTTAAAATTTACATATAGTCTTGTCATGCAATCCTATTATCATACATCTAACAGTTAATACTTGCGAAAATTTAAAATGCGAGAAATAAAACTATGCTATTACAAGGCTTCGGGGAGGGGGATTAATTACATAGCCAAAAACCCGTAAAACGATAAATAAAAGGAAAATTATAATTAAACTATTACATCCCATGAGCAGTTACATTAATATTTGCAAAAATAATAAACACGCGATGAACCGAGAATAATAAAAATTAGGGTTTTGACCCCGTCTAAACCTAATTGAAAGAAAAATCATTTTTTGTTGTTTTTGATTATTTTAAGAAAATAAGGTTTTAATTAAATAAATACAAACCTAATTACTAATTAATTTAAATTAAGAAAAATAATTAATTTGACCTATTTTTATATTTTGGTTATTTTAAGAAAAGAAAATAAAAATTAAATCAACCAAACCCTAATTTTCTAATTTATTTTAAATTATTTACAAAAGGTTAGAATTGCCCTAGAATTAAATTAAACTAATTAAATTAATTTTGACAAAATATATAAAAAAACCTAAATTTGATGAAATTGATTTTTATGAGCTTTTTTGTAAAAAAGAATTAATTTTTGTGTGGGAAAATAATTAATCAAAATTAAATAAAATAAAAATATAAAAGAAAAAGAATATGGGCCTGGTGTTAGTGGCAAGAAAGGGGTGTCCATAGCAGTTTTTGGGCCCAATAAGCCTTGGTCCATGTTGACCTTTCTGATTCCATGTTGCATGTTTGACTAGGCCTATGGTAGACCTTCATGTGCCAGACATTGGATTTGGTTTGCTTTAGATCCAATGGTTGAAAGTTGATGGCATATGGTGGACTCCAAGCATGCGCGCATACCCGAAGATGTAAAAGAAAATTACATTGAACAAATATGGGGACCCGGGGATCGAACACAGGCCCTTTGGCTTTTCCACATGCTTCCTGACCAACTGAACTAGTGGGCTTATTTGTGTATGGAATAATAAACAAATATTATATTAGAAAAATCAAATTAACATATCAAAACGCACAAAATTTAAATGGATGAATCACTGCCTGCCACACCACCTTTCTTCTTCCTTCTTCCGTTGGCAAACGTCCAGACTTTTACCTACGGACAAAGTCTGTAGCTATATCCCTGTTTCATTCAAACATTGCACACACGCGTGATAAATCAATTGTAATGGTACCAATCTACTCGTCTTAACCTTACGAGTGTCATGGTACCTCAATCGTGGCCCAATTTTTCCTATATGGCAAAGCCCCAAAACTAACTCAGAAACCCTAACAATGGCATCCACACGTATGGCTTCCAAAAATGCAATTAAACGATACTATTAGCTTGCAAACATGATAAGGATTACAAATATATCATTTAAACATGATAAAGATGCAAGAATGAATGAATACGATTTTGAAAAAATTGACAAACTGTGAGGGTTATGGAGGCGAATTATGGGCAAATGAAGGCTTGATTATGATCAGGTTAGCTTCAGGAGATGGATGGGAATCGATTGCTAGCCTTGGAATGGTGTAAATCGTTCTCTAACTTGCAATTTGATTCATCACTTTTTGGTGATTTTTGTGAGCTTTCTCTCAGCTTCTCACGCCTCCAATCCTTGTTCTTTTTGTCTGCCAATGTTCTATATGTATCCTTGAGTGAATTAGGTTTACAAGTTTGCATCAAATCCTTACAATTATGAAGATTTGATCCTTGATTCACCCTTGCATCAAATATTTCCAAAACAAGAAAAATTCAATCTTTTTCTGTCCAAACAAGCCTTGCACGATTTGATATCATTGCCAGCTATTCATGGACCTGAAATATGCACAAAATCTCAAGGTTTAAATGATTTTTGATATTTTCATTATTTATTATTGATTTTATTTGATTTAAATGAAATAAAAATCAAAATAAATGACAAAAATAAAATAAAGGCAAATTGGAAGGGTCATGGGTCGTGGACCATGTTACAAACTCAATACAAGCACAAAAAGTTGGGCCCATTTGACAAAAATTGCAATTTTAGCCACTTTTGACTTTTGGCAATTTTGCAAAAAAGGTCAACTTCACCAATGCATAACTCCTTCAATTTTGACCCTATATATGTGTTCTTGGACTTTTTAGAAAGCTCAAGATGTCCTCTAAGCAACCCTTTTGGTCTCATCTCAACTGAGTCTTCCATGTTCATGTATGAAGCTTTGAAAAAAAAGGTGTTTTTGTTGACTTTCCAAAATGACCTATAATGTCTGTGATACGGTGGGAGAACTGGCTTAGATTTTTGCGTTTGTTTTCGCAAATGTTTCGGTTGAGCAAGAGTCGCCACTGACTTTTTATTTTATCCTAAGGAAAGGTTTAAAAAGCACAGCAAAAACCTTTGAGATGTTTTCTTGGGTTCGGGGAGTAGATTATAGAAAGGGAAGGTATTAGCACCCTTTCTATCCATGGTTATCCATGGGCTCTTAGTTACTTGCTTAGATCAACTTGCCTTGATTTTCAATTGTTTGAAATGGTGCTTTCAATTGTTTGAAATGGTGCTTTGTGTGTGGGTTTGAAAATGTTTTGAAAAAGATGCCTTATCTAGGCAACCCTTGTAACAATTCTTTACTCGAATGTTTTACAAAAGATGTTTGTCTTTTTGAAAAGATGTTTCAAGGTTTTGAAAATTGTTTTAAAAGTTTGTTTGGGAAGTGTGTTTTGAAAAAATAGGCAAGTGTTTTTTGTTTTTCAAGTTGACAAGTAACCAAGAGCTATCTACCCTAAAGTTCTCAAAGATCTTTGCTATGTTTTAACCCTTTTAACAATTTTGTTCCACCATTGTATTTGGTGGACAATCTTGTGTTATGATGTGAACAGGACGGGCGCGGATCATCGTTAGACCATGATTGCAATGGTGCCAAGTATCTTTGGGCAATCTTTCTTTTGAGGGACTTGATCATTTGATTTGTTTTGTTTTTTTGCCCAAAGATACCTAACATGCAATATGGCCCATTATTGAAGGCAACAAGTGAAATACCTTAGGGGTGAAAGTGTGATTAGTGTTGTCCATTTTCATGCTTGTTTATCTTGAAGTTAGGTCAAACTATTTTTTGGTTAATTGATTTGCATACAAACCCTAATTCTAACATGGCATAGTTAGAAAGCTTTTAAATGCGAAAAATAAAAGGTCCTAAGTTATTACAACACAATATATGGCATGGGGGGTACAAATGTTCAAATGGGGGTATTTTGACAAGAAAATAAATTCTAACTATTACATCCAAAAATTGAAATTTCACAAGGGATTTAATTGCACAAGTATTAATAAAATAAAAATAGATATGCAAAAATGCCAAAATGGTTTTCATATATATGTAAAAAGTATTTATCATGTATCAAATAAACAAAAATAAAATTGATTAATTTTTGGTATTTTTATGCATTTAGGGCAAAACCCTAATTTTATAAATAAAAAGTATTTATTATATAATATATGCAATATTTATTAAATATATACAAAAAATAAATAAAAGAAGGTATTTTATATAAAAAGTATTTTTGGGGTCAAAATATTAATAAAAATAAAATGTATTAATTCTTTGTATTTTCCTAAACATATTAATAAACATATATGTATTTACATTATTTATTAAATATATATTATATGTACAAAAATAAAATATTTAATATTATTAAAAAAGGTATATTTTATGTAAAATGTTTTCAAGAAATAATATAAAATAAAAATCAGGAATAAAACAAGTTTGTATTATTTTTTTTTGTTTTTTTAAATAATAGTATATAAGTATTTATTTATGTACAAAACTAAATAAAGCCTAATAAATATCAAAATAAATGCAAAAAATGTGGAAAAAATGATTTTAATATTTTTTTTCATACTTAAATAAAAATATGGAAATAAAATCAAAAGGAAAAAAATGGAAAATGATAAGTAAAAATCAAAATGGGCCAGGGGGGTGCATGTGTGAAAATGTGGTGTAAACAGAAAAATAAGACAAGCCCAGCCCAAAGGACTTTGTCTTCAACCTCTGGCCAGAAACTTGTCAAAAACGCGCGCCTCCTACACTGATTCAAACATCTTGATTCCTGGACTTTTAGCACAAACTCATAACATGAAAAATGTTAAGCATCAAACCACGATTCTGGACATATAAAGAACTTAACCTAACTCTCAGAAATGAGAGAGAATTTCTTCCTCCCTAATTCTTAACCTAACTTTTTATCAATGTTCAGACCTTAAATTCTCACAGCACATGCAAAATAAATGGAAAGTAAAGATATGTATAGCTTCAGGGACATGAGTAGAACATTTTTCATTCATAAACTTAGAGCTAACTCTTCCTATATTGAGAGATAGAAGTTCATGAACTTACCTATTCAGCTTGGATCGTGTCTGACAATGGAGGCACTTTCAAGGAAAAGTGAGTATTGGTACAGCTTGCTTGAAGGTCAGGGATGCTTCTCCAACCTTTACTTTGCTTTGAAACCAAGTGAATCGAGCTACAGCACTCCACCTGCAAAACAGAAAATGTGAAAATGGTGAAGTTGATTAGAGGTGTTACAGTCTGCTTCCAAGGCTTGGGACAGTTTGTATGGATGGTAGGGAAAGTGTTTGAACTGGTTTGGATGGAAATGCACGAGTGGATTGAGCTATGGGATTCAAACTGTAACTTATGCCCTGTTTTTGCAGTCTTATGGTGTTTTTGTGAATAGAGAGATATTGAAGGTGATAGGCTCGTGTTTCAAGTCAGGTTGGATGTTTGGAAGATGCTCAAGAAGTTTTTCTAAGCTCTTGGTTGCAGCAATGTGAGTTGGTTTATGTTATGCCAAGTCTCTTTACACTTAAGCAACAAAATCTCAACATCTTTCCTAGACTGATGGAGGCCCCTCTAATGTGCTGCTAAGCTTGCCCTTGATCAGTGGGATTAGCTCAATAACTTGTGCCAAAGAGATTTGCTTTGTACCTCTTGATTTGCAAATTGACATAAAGTTTCACTTTTCAAAAATGGATATAATGCTTTTTCTTATTATGGCTTAAACTTCCATGTAATGAACAAATGAACAAAATAATGTCTTGGCACAATGGATTAGCATTGAATTTATGAGTGTAAATGAGATTTGGGGCCTGTAATCTAGGAGTGCAAGCTGAGTTCAAAAATGCCTAAGTGTATGAACATGAAAATTGGCCATGAGCAAAGTGAGTTTTTCCCAACTTGCCAAATTCGATTCTCCCTAACCACAAGGTTGTTTGATGAGTTCTTGGACATTTTGGAAAGCTTGGAATGTGTACTACAATCCATCTTTGTAATGCAAATTGAAATTCCAAGTGGAAGCATGTGAAAAGTTGCCATGAAGTTAGGCAAAAATCTTGCCTAAAATAGGTCAAAATTTTTCTAAGTTAAGAATGTTTTGCACCCTTGTTCCAAAAATCATAACTTGAGATACAAGCTTCTTTTGAGGAAACTTTGTGAATAAAAGTTGTAGATTTTGCAATGGACTACAACTTTCATGTTTTGACTTTTGTTTGAATCCAAATGTATCTTGATGAAAAAATGGGACAAAGTTAGGGAAAAATTAGGGATTTTCATAACAGAAAAATTCTAAGTTATGAAAATTCTTCATTTTAAACCCTAATTTGCAATTTTTGATTCCTTGATGAAAAAGTTTCATAATTTGGCATGTTTTGATGAAAAATGAATCTTGACACTTGATTTTGACCAAAAAGTCAAAGTTTGACTTTTAAGTATACAGTCAAAAATTGATCAATTAACTGGAAAATTCATCTGTCAAGCTTGTGCATTTGGGATCTTTTGAATTTGTTGAACATGTCAAGACAATGTCATTGGGTCCTTGAGTCCATATGTGAGCTTGGTTTGCCATTGGCTAGGTCAAACAGTCAAACATTGCCTTTGTGCAGTCAAAACCCTAAAAATGACCATTTTGCCCTTTTGGTGATCTGATCAAATTTCTTGTGGAATTGTGATCCAAACTTGACCAAATGGTTTATATGAGTTCAAAATATTGATGTGGGTCAAGAATCATGAGGTTTGGCTGTTAATTGACCATAGTTGACTTTTTCCACAATACAACTGATTTCTAGGTCAACTGTCCAATTGACTGGGCAAAGTTTGGAATCAAGGCTTGAAACTTGGTATGGATAAACTTGGGAGTCCAATATGAAGCATGAAAGTCACTTTGGGAATTTTAAGTCAAAACATCTTTGTGCAAACTCAAACCCTAATTTGGGCCAACAGTGCAAGGAGAAGTCTTGAGCTGAGAAAACCCTAGCTGGATCTTGAACTCCAAGGGTCTTGTGAAGAGAAAATGTTGAGAAAATGGGAGGGCAAATTTTGGGCTACAACAGTTGCCCCTGTTCAATCTTCTTGCGCCTGAAGAGTTAGATTGGCAGGTTTGCCTTTCGCGTCTCGAAGGTAAAAGGAGAGTGGACACTAGAGTGCCCTTAAATTTGCACTCGTCAAAGCAATGGATATGAGAATGGGCTTAAAGATGCCATCTAGAGGGGTGACAGGATCTTGTCGGGGATGGGCTTAAAGATGCCATCTGGAATGAGTATCAGAAAGGTGTCCATGTTTTGGGACATCTCTGAACTAGGGGTCTGAATAAGCAATAGATTGACATCCGTATCTGGAGGCATCCGTAAACTATTTTCAAAAGTTGAGAAGAGTCTGAACAAGCGATAGATTAACATCCGTTGTTGGGAGGAATCCGTAAACTGTTTTCAGAGGTCTTGAAGAAGAATCTGAACAAGCGATAGGTTAACATCCATTACTGGAGAACCCGTGAACTGGTTTTAGAAGTCTTGAAGTTGAATAAGAAATAGAGCAGCGTCCGTTGATGGGAAGCGTCCGTAAATTGTTTTCAAAATTGCATCTGAACAAGCGATAGATTAACATCTGTTGTTGGGAAGAATCCGTAAACTGTTTTCAGAAGTCTGAGGAAGAATCTGAACAAGTGCTAGGTTAACATCCGTTACTGGAGAACCCGTGAACTGTTTTCAGAAGTCTTGGTGTTGAATAAGCAATAGAGCAGCATCTGTTGATGGGAAGCGTCCGTAAACTGTTTTCAAAAACTGAGAAGAGTCTGAACAAGCGATAGGTTAACATCCGTTACTGGAGAACCCGTGAACTGTTTTCAGAAGTCTTGAGGTGGAGGAGGAACCGGTGTAGGGTTTCCTGATGATGAGTTCTTGTAAAACTGCATCTGGATGAATCTGGAATAAGTATCAGAATGTCGCCATGTCTGGGTCACATCCTAACTATTTCTAGAAAGAATCTCGGAAGATGATGATCTTTGTCTGTCGACTGATCTTTCCTGAAAAGGTAAAGAGTTAGTTGTATGCAATGTCATGATGCATGACGCAATGTATGTTATATCAATGTTTATGATATAAATGTAAATGAATGCACATGTAAGCTGAAGAGCTATCTTGCGGAGGATAGATGAATCCTAGATGGCTGAAGATAAAAGAATCTTGACTATTGCTGGGGAAAATAAATCCTTGGCTGCTGCAGGGGAGGGAAAGAATCTTCTGATCGTTGAAAATGAGAAGTCCTGGGACCACTGTTGGGGAATCAGAAGCTTGGGTTGTATGCCAATCTACTGGGGATTCCTGTCTTGAGGAGATCTTTACTGGGGAGTTCAGAACCTGATAGACTCATGCTGGAGAGGTAAGACTGAGCATCCTCAGCTTGGCGGGAAGTAACTCTAGGGAAAAGGTTCACTAGCCTGATTCAGCTGGGGATTGGATTTTCAGGTTTTTAAGGCTCCACTGGGGATACTGAAACTTAACTCTGAGGGGAATCGAGTTCTGGAAGGCTCTTTGGCTGGAGAAATCAGTATTGGGAAAGCTTTTCCTGAAGTCTAACTCTGTTTAGGGACTTAATTTCTGACTGAGGAATTTGGATTTCAAATCTGCTCGGGATTTCCTTTCAAAGGGCATCAAGATACCTATCTGCACCTTCAACTTACCAGTGATCATCTTCCTTGATTCATAAGGAAATGGTTATGTTCAAATGCATATGCCTATTTAACAAAACATTGGACGTTTCTAAAATAAAACAATAGTGCAAAAGAAAAGAGAAAAGGAAGACGACGCAAATTTCTGGAAAAGTAATTGTATTAACTTTCTATGAGTATATTTGTACAAAGGAGACAATCATCCTAGTAAGAGGATGTCGTCGTAAATATTGAAAAAATTTATACAAAAGAAAGATGGCTATGTGAAATAATTCCATGGGATTCCATTCTGCTATAGCCTTCGCAACTCTGAATATCTTTCCATTCGACGCTTCGTCTGCCGATGAATGGATTGATCAGAAGCTTGGAACTGGTTGATGAAGAGACTGTCCTTAAAGTGATCCGACGAGACATAGTCATACGCTTTTATTCCCTAACTTTTGCCTGAATCGCCCTTTTGGGTTTTCGATCCACCGGGAAACCCCTTTTTGCCCAAGCCGCCCTTTCGGGTTTTCAACTTGCTGGGTGTACATATTTTTTTTGTTCTATCCCTAATTTTTTCCTGAACCGCCCTTTCGGGTTTTCGGTCCACCGGGATGCCCATTTTTGCCCAAGTCGCCCTTTCGGGTTTTCGACTTGTCGGGTTATTTTATGCGTAGTATCTTTTGACTATGTCTGCGTTCGTAGGGTGCGGCAAATCATCGTCGTCCATGGTGGTCAGAATCATTGCACCACTAGAAAATATGCTCTTGATCACAAATGGTCCTTCGTATGTAGGAGTCCATTTTCCCCTGGGATCACTTTGTGGTAGGATAATCCGCTTGATTACGAGATCTCCGACTTGATATACCTGACATCTGACTTTCTTATTGAAGGCCTTGATCATCCGCTTTTGATACGTCTGACCATGGCATACAACAGCGAGTCACTTCTTGTCGATCAAATTGAGTTGATCAAGTCGGGTCTGAATCCAATCATCTTCATTCAAACCTGCGTCCTTCATAATCCTTAGAGAAGGAATCTGAACTTCCATAGGCAGGACAGCTTCCATGCCATACACCAAAGAAAATGGGGTTGCCCCGGTTGAAGTACGTGCCGTTGTACGGTATCCATGTAGAGCAAATGGTAACATCTCATGCCAGTCTTTGTAAGTGACTGTCATTTTCTGAATGATCTTCTTAATGTTTTTGTTCGCAACTTCAACATCACCGTTCATCTTTGGCCGATAGGGAGATGAACTGTGGTGATAAATCTTGAACTATTCGCATAATGCGGTGATCATCGTGTTATTCAGATTTGTACCGTTGTCCGTGATGATCCTGTCTGGAACACCATACCGGCATATGAGATTTTGCTTGATGAAGCGGGCAACCACATTTTTAGTAACAGAGGCGAAGGAAGCTGCTTCGACCCATTTGGTGAAATAGTCAATGGCAACCAGGATGAAACGATGTCCGTTGGATGCCGTGGGCTTGATCTCTCCAATCATGTCAATGCCCCACATTGCAAATGGCCAAGGAGCAGTCAGAACGTTGAGAGGAACCGGAGGGATGTGAACCTTGTCAGCGTAGACTTGACACTTGTGGCAAGTACGGGAATGTTGATGGCAGTCAGCTTCCATGGTAGACCAGTAATAGCCTGCCCTTAGGATCTTCTTAGCCATCGTATGCCCGCTCAAGTGAGTGCCAAATATGCCGCTGTGTATCTCGGTCATGATCAACTCTGCTTCAGCTTTGTCTATGCATCGGAGTAAAACACAATCATGGCTTCGTTTGTAGAGGATGCCGTTGCTCAGGAAGAACTTGGCTGCAAATTTCCTTAAGAACTTCTTATCATTTACGGAAGCTCCTTCAGGATATTCTCTGGTCTGGAGATACCTTTTGATTTCATGGAACCAGGGTTGTTCCACTACTTCTTCGGTGTTAATCTCGTGACAATGTGCAGGTTCATCCATTCGCTCGATGGTGATTTGGGGAGCCTCGTTATCCCAATTGAGTTTAAACATGGAAGACATTGTAGCCAGAGCATCTGCTAGCTGATTCTCTTCTCGCGGGAAATGCTCGAAGATAATTTGCTCGAAATGAGACAACAATGTCAAGACATGTTCTTTGTATGGGATAAGATTAGGATGTTTGGTATCCCACTCTCCTTTGATTTGACTGATAACCAAAGCCGAGTCCTCGAATACGATCAAAGATTTGATCCCCAAGTCTATAGCAGCCTTGAGACCAAAGATGCAAGCTTCATATTCAGCCATATTGTTTGTGCAGCTGAAGCAAAGTCGGGTCGTGAAAGGTGTGTGACAACCTTCCGGGGAAATGAGTACCGCACCGATGCCGTTTCCAAGTGCATTTGAAGCACCGTCAAAGTACAGAGTCCATCGGGATCCCTTTTCGGGTCCGTCATACGGTCCGTTACCTTTAATGTTGTCCAAATTCATGATGTCCTCGTCTGGGAAGTCAAATCTCATGGGTTGATAATCTTCGATAGCCTGATGAGCCAGATGATCAGCTAGTACACTCCCCTTTATAGCTTTTTGAGTGGTGTACTGGATGTCGTACTCAGTTAGGATCATTTGCCATCTAGCTATTCTTCCAGATAAAGCAGGCTTTTCGAAGATATACTTGATGGGATCCATTTTGGAAATCAACAAGGTAGTATGAGTCAACATATACTTCCTTAGTCGGCGAGCAGCCCATACCAAAGCGTAGCAAGTTTTCTCGAGCAATGAGTAGCGAGTCTCACAGTCGGTAAACTTTTTGCTAAGGTAATAAATAGCATGCTCTTTTCGACCAGACTCGTCATGCTGGCCCAAAACATACCCCATTGAGTTATCCAAGACGGTCAGATACATGATCAATGGTCTTCCTTCGACGGGTGGCATTAGAATAGGAGGTTCTAGTAAGTACTCCTTGATCTTATCAAAAGCAGCTTGGCAATCGTCGTTCCATTCGACTACCTGATCTTTCTTCAATAGTTTGAAAATTGGCTCACAGGTAGAAGTCAGATGAGAGATGAATCTGGCAATATAGTTTAAGCGCCCCAAGAATCCTCTAACCTCCTTTTCAGTACGGGGAGTAGGCATCTCTTGTATTTCTTTCACTTTTGCTGGATCAACTTCAATGTCTTTGTTGCTTACAATGAATCCTAGAAGTTTACCAGACCTAACTCCAAAAGTACACTTACTTGGATTCAGCCTGAGTTTATATTCTTTCAACCTGGCAAACAGCTTTTCTAGATGTTCAAGGTGCTCCTCCTCTGTTTGTGACCGAGCTATCATATCGTCTACGTAAACTTCGATTTCATGATGTATCATATCATGAAATAAAGCTACCATGGCGCGTTGATAAGTTGCCCCTGCGTTCTTCAGTCCGAACGGCATCACCTTGAAACAAAAAGTACCCTATTGTGTAACAAAGGTTGTTTTCTCCATGTCTTCGGGGGCCATTTTGATTTGATTGTAACCCGAGAATCCATCCATGAAGGAAAACACTTTATGCTGAGCTGTATTGTCGATCAAAATGTCAATGTGTGGTAGCGGAAAATCATCTTTGGGGCTGGCCCTATTCAAATCCCGGTAGTCCACACACATCCTGACTTTACCATCTTTTTTAGGTACTGGCACGATGTTAGCGACCCATTGAGGATAGGATGTAACAGCCAGAAAGCCAGCGTCGAATTGCTTCATCACTTCTGCTTTGATCTTCTCAGACATGTCAGGCCTCATTCGGCGGACTTTTTGTTTGATCGGTGGACAATCCTCTCTTGTAGGGAGATGGTGAACCACGATGTCTGTGTCTAAACCCGACATGTCTTCATAAGACCAAGTGAAGATTTCAACGTACTCATTTAACAATTGTATCAGGCGTTCCTTGACACTTGGTTCCAGATTGGCACCCACTTGTACCTCCTTCTGGTCTTCCTCGGTTCCTAAGTTGACAGTTTCCAACAACTCTTCGTGAGGTAAGATGGCCCTTTCCTCTTGCTGTAGAAGTCTGGCTAGTTCCCCTGGTACTTCACAACCTTCGTCATCTTCATACTCGGCTTGATTGACCAGATCTTCAGAGTTATTGAAGGACATAGCAGAATAGTCACCCATGGAATCCAGAGTGGATGGGTACCTGCATCCCTGAGTGTGGGTGTGTGTAAGGGATAGCCATCCTTAAACAAAAAATGCAAAAGGAAAGAAAATGAACACAGCAGTTTATCAATGAAAAATGTCCAATGAATCATTAAACATGGCATATGGATATGAAGATAATCAAAACCCTTACAAATGGACCTACATGCCCCAGGCAAGGCATGAGGTAAAAAAGTAGTGTACGGATTGTTCAAAAGTAATTATTACAGACCACAGGAGATGTTTGACAGATAATTACTGATTAATAAAAGTAATGGGGACAAAGTCCTTTGCCTCCCAGTTGCGTAGTCCTCCATCGACAGTCGGGTAGATCCAATCTTCAATGTTGGCATCTTCGTCTTCACCCTCCACAGCGTTGATTCCGTAAGGAGAAATCTTGATGGGCGCTCTTTCAATTTTTGAACGGCGCATAACTTTCTGTCCCGCAGCGGTGAATCCTAAACCAAACTTGTCTGTTTTATGTGGAATATCAGGCAACTGCCCCCATGTTGAATTCTTCCCTTCCTTCATTGCGGCCTTCGCGTCTTTTAGAGATGCCATCCTGGCCATCTGCTTTGGTACCTCAGCTACCAATTTTGCTACTATTATTTCAGGAGAGACTTCTTCGAAGTGCTGGAATGGTGTCTCAATGAATTCATCCTCTACCTCTACATACCGAAAGGAGTTCAGGTGGCTGATCATATATTCCTCTTCACCATGGACGGTTATGATCTTTCCCTTGACAGGGTACTTCAACATTTGATGTAAGGAAGAGGTGACCGCCCCAGCATTGTGTATCCATGGTCTCCTCAATAAGCAAGAGTATGACAGACGGATGTCCATCACGTAGAAAGTTGAGGGGAACACTTCTGTGCCAACCTTAATGGGAATGTCCACCTCCCCATGTACCATTCTCTTGGACCCGTCAAATGCCCTTACAACGATATTGCTTGGCCTTAACTCCAAGCCTTCACAGTCTAAACGGTCGAGAGCCTTCTTGGGCAGCATGTTCAGAGAAGAACCAGTGTCGACTAGAACATGGGCCAGAGTAGTTCCTTGGCATTCCACTGACACATGTAATGCGTCGTTGTGCTTTCTTCCCTTTGGGGTCAGGTCGGCATCAGAGAAACCTAAGCCATTGTCTGCAGTAAGACTGGCTACGCAGTCTTGGAATTGGTCGGCAGAGGTTTCCTGGGGCACATGGGCTGTCTTCAGGAATTTTATCAGTGCCTTGGTGTGCGCTTCTGAGCACAGTAGTAATGCTAACATGGAGATCTTCGAGGGGGTTTGCCCCAGTTGTTCTACCACGTCGTAATCACTCCTTTTAATTATCTTCAAGATCTCTTCTATCTCTTTCTTGGAGGTTTCCGGGATGACCAAGGGTTGAGCCCTCGTCCTGACGAGCTCATCTTGGGTTCCCTTACCTTTATCAGCAGAGGTAGGAGGGACAACACTAGGAACAACAACATCTTCAATCAACAGGGTTCTAGCGGAGAGTTTTATTGGTACAAGAATAACTTTGGCAGCAGATGAGGGTCCAAAGATTGCTTTTGGGGGGCAATCTATGGAGAAAATATTCTCCCACTTCGGGTGATCTTGCTCGTGCCTGCAATGTTTCCAATGCTGGCTTCTTCTTCATCCGAGCTTCCTTCGGTTACTTCAACTTGTTTGATACCATGGTAGTAGACGTCACCGCCGTAATTCCATGGTATTGACTTTTCGGAAATGTAGGGGACATGCCCGGGCATTGTTATCTTCAGAGGAACAGACTTTGTAGCTGGTGTAATCTTAACAGGCTTTCTGACGGCCTTGGAAAGATTGGCGTGAATGGTGATAATTGAGACATCTTCAGTATGGGTTGGAATAGCAGAAACTTTTTCAAACAGAATTTGTTGACTGTCCATTAGGCCTTGGATGCCTTTCTTCAGTAACGGACAGTCAAACGGCAGAGAGTAACAACAGTAGAAATCTTCTTTGCATCCCGAGAAAATCCAGGCCTTCAACAGATTTAACTTGACGGTCAACAATGGAGTCATCAGATCATTGACATCAGCAACATACAAATCTTCTTCAATAGCATTGACATTTCGACCGTGCTTCGGCATCGGAGCGGATATCACGTTCGTCTTCTCTGGAGCGTCGAACTCCACCTCTTTCGCCTCTATCAGGTCTTGAATTTTATGCTTGAGTGCCCAACAATCGTTGGTGTCGTGCCCGACACTGTCAGAATGGTAGGCGCATTTAGCATTAGGATGGTAATGCGGAGAGGACGTATTCACATTTTTTGGTGCCTCTTTGGTAGTGGCGAGATTCAACTTTAATAGATGGGGAAGCACTTGCGCTGGCGTCATATTAATGCGGGTGAACTGCCGTTGTGGCTGTTCCACCCGTTGTTGATTTGGTCTGGACTGGTTATAGCGAGGCTGCTCACTTGAAGGATTTTGGATCATTACGGCCCCCACAGTCGGCCGACGCTCAATCTTCCCTGCTCTTCTCTGAGAGTACACAACAGCCGTTTCTTTCTTGAAAGGCTTCTTCTCAATACTTGCAGCGACACCCTTCTGTATCTTCCCTGACTTGATACCAACTTCTATCCTCTCCCCAGTTAAGATCAAATCTGTAAACCCAGTGGAAAAATTACCAATCAGATGGTTGAAGAATGGACCAGACAGGGTCCCTAGGAACATGTCAACAAGTTCATGGTCAGTCAAAGGCGGCTGCACCCTGCCAGCCAAGTCTCTCCACTTTTGCGCATACTCTTTGAATCCTTCGCCCGTTCCCAGTGACATACCCTGAAGTTGGGTACGCGTAGGAGCGAGGTCAGAATTGTACTGATATTGTTTATAAAAAGCGGTGGCCAAGTCTTCCCAGTTTCGGATACTGGTTCCATCCAGCTGATAGAACCACTCGAGTTGAGCCCCAGAAAGGCTATCCTGAAAGAAATGGATCCAAAGGTTCTTGTCTGCAGTGTAAGGTTGGATCTTCCTTACATATGACCTGAGATGCATTTTTGGACAGGACAGCCCGTCATACCTTACAAAAACTGGCACTTTGAACTTCAGGGGAATCACAATTCCGGCAACTAAACCCAAGTCTTCGAAATCTAAACCCGGAACTCTCTGCAGCTCCATAGCTGCCAACCTGTCTTCTAAACCTTTGTACTTGTCATCAGCCGGTAGGTATTGTTGATCAGAGTAGTCTTCGTCTTCTTCAGCCTCCTCTTCTTCCACATCAGACTCGGAAGGTACTGCAGCCGCATTCCCTTTACTGGTTCCCTCCTCAGAAGTAGGGGGAAATTCAAGCACTCTTCTGGCTTCTCCTTCAAACCTTCTTCCTAAAGTAGCCACTCCGAGTCTCTTTTTCTTCTTTTTCACTTGGTCTTTGTTCCCCAGCAGGGCCTTTAGATCCTCCTGACCCTTAGCCAAGGTCATCAGGAGTTGTTGAAACTGTGCATTTTGAGATTGCAAGTCCTTGACCGTTTGCTCGAGATCCATCTTACTGAAATAAACAACAGAAAGATAAGGAAACCTGGTGTGGAGACCTACTTATGCACATGATGAATGGTATGCTTATGCATGCAATGCATTCAAGGATTTAGAATATTCAAAATTGTTGCAAACAAAAGGGAGCGCACGTCATATTAATAAGAAGAAATTTGTCAGTACATAAATGCCCCATGGGCCAAATATTACAAAACTTCTCAAGGTAAAAAGACGTTGCGCATCCTTTTTGGTGCGATGTAGGTGTTGAGGGTCTCTTCCTCATGGAGTCAGCGAGTAAGCTCTAGAACCTTCTTCTCACTGGCGTAGAAGCTGGCTTCAAAAGTGTTCCGTTCCTCCTTGAGTTGAATCCAACTCTTCTGCATTTCCTCCCACGATGTAGGCATGTCAAGATATAGGATGGTGTAGGGAGCCTATCCTTCCTTGACGGGCTCTTTAATCACAGGGAGAACACGAGGATAAGGCATCATTAGACTCTGGGCTCGGGCTCGTACCCACTTGAGATAAGGCTCAAGAGGGATGGAATTCTTGTGCCCCAGTGTCTTGCTATCAACCTTGTTGGGCATCCTCCAAGCTCTGATGAATCTTTGGCGAAGTCCTTGCGCATCATTGTCGAAGTCAAAAACTAGGTCAGGAATCAACATGTCGTGAGGGCCATCCCTCCGTGCATATCCAAATTGCCTCAAAGCTAGACAAGGGTTGTAGGTAATGCCCCCTCTAATGCCAAGTAATGGAACATTAGGGAACTCTCCACAACGATCGACGATGATGACATTTTCTCTGGACCGAGAACACCAATGTACATCAGAGTGAGTAAGAGTCATCAACCGTTGGGACCACCTTGAGCCTTGGTCATTCTTCAAGACAGATTGTGGAAGGTGCGAAATAAACCACCTTGCAAGGAGAGGAGTACAGCACATGAGAACACCCCTCTTTCTCATTGTTCGTGTGTAAAATGAGTGAAGAATGTCCCCAAGCAATGTTGGTATTGGATTTCTGGATAAGAAGATTTTGACGGCGTTGACATCTACCAGCTGGTCCGGATTTGGGAACAAGACCAACCCATAGATAAGGAGTGCCACAATTTCCTCAAAGGCTTGTAGGTCCAATGAATTCCAACATTCTTGTGCCTTCTCAAACAAGAATTTTGCTAAGAAACCTTTGACGCCGCTTCTAGTTTCCCAATGCCCCTTGATGTCAGATGGCTGTAGATGTAGTGCTCGAGCAACATCTTCCGGCTTTGGTTCCTTTTCCGTACCGTTGTAGGGTAGTTGATTAAGGATAGGAATTCTCAGGAGTTGAGAAAACTCCTCCAAAGTGGGCACCAACTGGTAGTCGGGGAAAGTGAAACAGTGATGAAGAGGGTCAAAGAACTGGAACAACACCTTCATCATGTCCTCTTCAATGTTGGTGTTGACTAGGCTGAGCAGTCTACCATGTCTTTCACTGAAGGGAGAGCTTTCCGGAATCCTTGAGGTGAGCTCCTTGAGTTGAGGAGGGATTCTCACAAGGTTGACTTGGATGGTTTTTCTTCGAAGAATTTCCATGACCTACAAAACAAGAACAAAGATGAAGATCTAAACCCTTGAAATGGTTAGCAAATGCATATGATGCTTTATGATGTTTATGATGTATGCACAAACATATGTACAAGCAAATCACACCAAACCCTAGTTTCAAGCTTGCATGAGGTTTCATAGGTAAGTACCCTCTTGAGTGTAGTTGGCTTAAAAACCTGTCCTATAAATAGTAACCGGGTTCTAAGGAGCTCAATATCATTAGATTATTTTCATTGTTCATTGTTTTGGTTTAGCGACTTAACTAGCGACCAAAATATTCCAAGAAAACAACCCTCAATGAGTGTAGTATCGAGTATCTACCAACTTCGGACTGCACCAAAGCCGGTCATCTCACTACCCCTAATAAAAGGCCAAGATAGTCAAGTAAGGTTCTAGGTCATTAGTGCTTAGTGACATCACTCAGCGGCCCCGTACTCTCCTTGATTGAACTCAAGGGTTACCGGTACTCACAAATATGTCGCACTAATATAGCTATTGCTTCAACCGTGTCGGTATACCCCGCACAGTTTCCACAACATATTGTTATCTATGAATATTCCCCCAAATCCGGGTGTAGGATTGCAAACCCAAACAAGAGAGCCAAGATATAAAGCAATCAAAACAAACAATTAGTCATGCAAGAGGGTGATCTAAGCCCTAAGATTACTCCACTTTTAAAATAGTCCCCAGCAGATTCGCCAGTTCTGTGATACGGTGGGAGAACTGACTTAGATTTTTGCGTTTGTTTTTGCAAATGTTTCGGTTGAGCAAGAGTCTCCACCGACTTTTTATTTTATCCTAAGGAAAGGTTTAAAAAGCACAGCAAAAACCTTTGAGATGTTTTCTTGGGTTCGAGGAGTAGATTATAGAAAGGGAAGGTATTAGCACCCTTTCTATCCATGGTTATCCATGGGCTCTTAGTTACTTGCTTAGATTAACTTGCCTTGATTTTCAATTGTTTGAAATGGTGCTTTCAATTGTTTGAAATGGTGCTTTGTGTGTGGGTTTGAAAATGTTTTGAAAAAGATGCCTTATCTAGGCAACCCTTGTAACAATTCTTTACTCGAATGTTTTACAAAAGGTGTTTGTCTTTTTGAAAAGATGTTTCAAGGTTTTGAAAATTGTTTTGAAAGTTTGTTTGGGAAGTGTGTTTTGAAAAAATAGGCAAGTGTTTTTTGTTTTGCAAGTTGACAAGTAACCAAGAGCTATCTACCCTAAAGTTCTCAAAGATCTTTGCTATGTTTTAACCCTTTTAACAATTTTGTTCCACCATTGTATTTGGTGGACAATTTTGTGTTAGGATGTGAACGGGACGGGCGCGGATCATCGTTAGACCATGATTGCAATGGTGCCAAATATCTTTGGGAAATCTTTCTTTTGAGGGACTTGATTATTTGATTTGTTTTGTTTTTTTGCCCAAAGATACCTAACATGCAATATGGCCCATTATTGAAGGCAACAAGTGGAGTACCTTAGGGGTGCAAGTGTGATTAGTGTTGTCCATTTTCATGCTTGTTTATCTTGAAGTTAGGTCAAACTATTTTTTGGTTAATTGATTTGCATACAAACCCTAATTCTAACATGGCATAGTTAGAAAGCTTTTAAATGCGAAAAATAAAAGGTCCTAAGTTATTACAACACAATATATGGGATGGGGGGTACAAATGTTCAAATGGGGGTATTTTGACAAGAAAATAAATTCTAACTATTACATCCAAAAATTGAAATTTCACAAGGGATTTAATTGCACAAGTATTAATAAAATAAAAATAGATATGCAAAAATGCCAAAATGGTTTTCATATGTATGTAAAAAGTATTTATCATGTATCAAATAAACAAAAATAAAATTGATTAATTTTTGGTATTTTTATGCATTTAGGGCAAAACCCTAATTTTATAAATAAAAAGTATTTATTATATAATATATGCAATATTTATTAAATATATACAAAAAATAAATAAAAGAAGGTATTTTATATAAAAAGTATTTTTGAGGTCAAAATATTAATAAAAATAAAATGTATTAATTCGTTGTATTTTCCTAAACATATTAATAAACATATATGTATTTACATTATTTATTAAATATATATTATATGTACAAAAATAAAATATTTAATATTATTAAAAAAGGTATATTTTATGTAAAATGTTTTCAAGAAATAATATAAAATAAAAATCAGGAATAAAACAAGTTTGTATTATTTTTTTTTGTTTTTTTAAATAATAGTATATAAGTATTTATTTATGTACAAAACTAAATAAAGCCTAATAAATATCAAAATAAATGCAAAAAATGTGGAAAAAATGATTTTAATATTTTTTTCATACTTAAATAAAAATATGGAAATAAAATCAAAAGGAAAAAATGGAAAATGATAAGTAAAAATCAAAATGGGCCAGGGGGGTGCATGTGTAAAAATGTGGTGTAAACAGAAAAATAAGACAAGCCCAGCCCAAAGGACTTTGTCTTCAACCTCTGGCCAGAAACTTGTCAAAAACGCGCGCCTCCTACACTGATTCAAACATCTTGATTCCTGGACTTTTAGCACAAACTCATAACATGAAAAATGTTAAGCATCAAACCACGATTCTGGACATATAAAGAACTTAACCTAACTCTCAGAAATGAGAGAGAATTTCTTCCTCCCTAATTCTTAACCTAACTTTTTATCAATGTTCAGACCTTAAATTCTCACAGCACATGCAAAATAAATGGAAAGTAAAGATATGTATAACTTCAGGGACATGAGTAGAACATTTTTCATTCACAAACTTAGAGCTAACTCTTCCTATATTGAGAGATAGAAGTTCATGAACTTACCTATTCAGCTTGGATCGTGTCTGACAATGGAGGCACTTTCAAGGCAAAGTGAGTATTGGTACAGCTTGCTTGAAGGTCAGGGATGCTTCTCCAACCTTTACTTTGCTTTGAAACCAAGTGAATCGAGCTACATCACTCCACCTGCAAAATAGAAAATGTGAAAATGGTGAAGTTGGTTAGAGGTGTTACAGTCTGCTTCCAAGGCTTGGGACAGTTTGTATGGATGGTAGGGAAAGTGTTTGAACTGGTTTGGATGGAAATGCACGAGTGGATTGAGCTATGGGATTCAAACTGCAGCTTATGCCCTGTTTTTGCAGTTTTATGGTGTTTTTGTGAATAGGGAGATATTGAAGGTGATAGGCTCGTGTTTCAGGTCAGGTTGGATGTTTGGAAGATGCTCAAGAAGTTTTTCTAAGCTCTTGGTTGCAACAATGTGAGTTGGTTTATGTTATGCCAAGTCTCTTTACACTTAAGCAACAAAATGTCAACCTCTTTCCTAGACTGATGGAGGCCCCTCTAATGTGATGCTAAGCTTGCCCTTGATCAGTGGGATTAGCTCAATAACTTGTGCCAAAGAGATTTGCTTTGTACCTCTTGATTTGCAAATTGACATAAAGTTTCACTTTTCAAAAATAGATATAATGCTTTTTCTTATTATGGCTTAAACTTCCATGTAATGACCAAATGAGCAAAATAATGTCTTGGCACAATGGATTAGCATTGAATTTATGAGTGTAAATGAGATTTGGGGCCTGTAATCTAGGAGTGCAAGCTGAGTTCAAAAATGCCTAAGTGTATGAACATGAAAATTGGCCATGAGCAAAGTGAGTTTTTCCCAACTTGCCAAATTCGATTCTCCCTAACCACAAGGTTGTTTGATGAGTTCTTGGACATTTTGGAAAGCTTGGAATGTGTACTACAATCCATCTTTGTAATGCAAATTGAAATTCCAAGTGTAAGCATGTGAAAAGTTGCCATGAAGTTAGGCAAAAATCTTGCCTAAAATAGGTCAAAATTTTTCTAAATTAAGAATGTTTTGCACCCTTGTTCCAAAAATCATAACTTGAGATACAAGCTTCTTTTGAGGAAACTTTGTGAATCAAAGTTGTAGATTTTGCCATGGAATACAACTTTCATGTTTTGACTTTTGTTTGATTCCAAATGTATCTTGATGAAAAAATGGGACAAAGTTAGGGAAAAATTAGGGATTTTCATAACTTAGAAAAATTCTAAGTTATGAAAATTCTTCATTTTAAACCCTAATTTGAAATTTTTGATTCCTTGATGAACAAGTTTCATAATTTGGCATGTTTTGATGAAAAATGAATCTTGACACTTGATTTTGACCAAAAAGTCAAAGTTTGACTTTTCAGTATACAGTCAAAAATTGATCAATTAACTGGAAAATTCATCTGTCAAGCTTGTGCATTTGGGATCTTTTGAATTTGTTGAACATGTCAAGACAATTTCATTGGGTCCTTGAGTCCATATGTGAGCTTGGTTTGCCATTGGCTAGGTCAAACAGTCAAAAATTGCCTTTGTGCAGTCAAAACCCTAAAAATGACCATTTTGCCCTTTTGGTGATCTGATCAAATTTCTTGTGGAATTGTGATCCAAACTTGACCAAATGGTTTATATGAGTTCAAAATGTTGATGTGGGTCAAGAATCATGAGGTTTGACTGCCAATTGACCACAATTGACTTTTTCCCCAATACAGCTGATTTCTAGGTCAACTGTCCAATTGACTGGGCAAAGTTTGGAAATAAGGCTTGAAACTTGGTATGGATAAACTTGGGAGTCCAATATGAAGCATGAAAGTCACTTTGGGCATTTTAAGTCAAAACATCTTTGTGCAAACTCAAACCCTAATTTGGGCCAACAGTGCAAGGAGAAGTCTTGAGCTGAGAAAACCCTAGCTGGATCTTGAACTCCAAGGGTCTTGTGAAGAGAAAATGTTGAGAAAATGGGAGGGCAAATTTTGGGGTACAACAGTTGCCCCTATTCATAAATTATTGTGAGTGTATATTTTGAACTTGGGATATGAATATGAATTGTAGGGAATTTCATCCTATTCAAAATTAGCTTTGGATGGGTCATTCTTGATAAAGTATGAGAAAGTTATGCTTGGTCAAAGTTGAGTTGACTTTTCCTACAAAACCCTAATTTAGCAAGTTTTGGGTTTTGATGAATTGTGAGCAATCCTTGAGGAATAATTATCAACCCTTGATCAAATGATGAATAATACTTCAAAATGAGGATGTTAACAAAAAATCTTGAATTTTGACTGTATGTGGGTCACAATTGACTTTTGCCCTAACACAGTCGATTTTTAGGCCTTTGAGCAATTGACTGAGAAAATTTCCTCTGCAAGGCTTGAAACTTGACATGGATGATCTTGAGAACATATTAGGGCAATGATGAGAATTTTAGATCCCTTGGGCTCAAACATCTTGATGTAAACTGAAACCCTAATTTGAGGTAGACTTCCTTAGGAAAGAGTTTGTCTGGTCAACCCTTGGACTTCCTTGAGAAATTTAAGGACCTCACTTGAAATGTGTTGAGAAATATGGGAAGGCAAATTTTGAAGTACAACATCTTCCCCTATTCAATCTTCTTAAACCTGAGGATGTAGATTGGCTTGCTTGTCTTTCGTGATCCGAAGTGGAGGATGATTGAACAATAGAGTGCCCAGAAATTTGCACTCGCATGAAGTGGTACTTATCTTATGATGTCGGGAATGGGCTTATAAATTCCATTTGGAGATTGATGACGGAGGATGGGCTTAAAGATGCCATCCGAAGGAGTGTCGATCGCATAAGAGATTCCTTTGCGAGAACCCGTATACGTGTTGTTGAGGAAGACTACGCTGGGGAATGCGATTCTTTGTCTTGGGCGAAATAGAATTTTAGGAGCTTCAGTCGTCCGTTATTCTACTGGGGAATCGTCTCTTGGTCGAAGAGGTGAAAATGAACTACTATCTGGTCGTGATCCAGGCTTCATAGTGATAAGATTGACTGCTATCTGGTCGTACTCCAGGCTTTACAATGACTTAACAAGGAGATGAGATTAAACTTGCTATCTGGTCGTTCTTCAGGCTTCGTAATTTCTCAATTCTTATCTGGTCGTAATCCATGCTTCAGAAGGAATTAAGTTGTTATCCGGTCGCATCCGGGCTTCAACTTGAATTTAGGGCGCACTAATATCCGGCCGATTCCGGGCTTCTTAGTAATTGTCCAAGTAAACTGCTATTTGGTCGAAATCCAAGCTTCACAATGTCTTATACTGTTATCTGGTTGATTCCAGGCTTCAGTGTACTTTACTGCTATCTGGTCGTAATCTAGGCTTCACGATGTCTTATACCATTATCTGGTCGAATCCAGGCTTCATGGTGTCCAGTACTGCTATCTGGTCGAGTCCAGGCTTCACAATACCTTACTTATTATCTGGTCGTATTCCAGGCTTCAGAAGAAATCAAGTGGTTATCCAGTCGTATCCGGGCTTCCATTTGACTTTAAGGCCTACTAATATCCGATCGATTTCCGGGCTTCATAGTAATTGGTCGGGTAAACTGCTATTTGGTCAAAATCCAAGCTCCGCAGTGTCCCTTACTGTTATCTGGTCGTAATCCCAGGCTTTAGTGCTTTGCCGCTATCTAGTCATAATCCAGGCTTCACGATGTATTATACCATTATTTGGTCGAATCCAAGCTTCATGGCATTTGGAGAAATCAAGATATTATCCGGTCAAATCTGGGCTTCATAACTTGCATTAAAGATATACCACTATCTGGTCGACTCCGGGCTTCGTAGTATTCTTGGCTACTATCTGGTCATAATCTAGGCTTCACAATGTCTTATACCATTATCTGGTCGAGTCCAGGCTTCATGGCGTCTTGTATTGCTATCTGGTCGTGCTCCAGGCTTCACAATAACTTGCTAAGCTATTATCCGGTCGATCTCTGGGCTTCACCACTTGTGTTTATGATATACCATTATCTGGTCGATTCCAGGCTTCATGGTGTCTTTGTACTGTTATCTGGTTGCAATCCAGGCTTCACAGTAACTCGCATTGTTATCTGGTCATTCTCCAGGCTTCATAATAACTTATTGGGGATTAAACTATTATCCGGTCGATTTCCAGGCTTCATAGATTGAATTTAAGATAAACCACTATCTGGTCGATTTCAGGCTTCACAGTATTTAATACTGTTATCCGGTTGTTCTCCGGGCTTCACAATATGATGGGGGAAATCAAGATACTATTCGGTCGGATCCAGGCTTCATAGCTTGAACTAGAATAGAAATATTTAGCATTGACTTGACTGAACCAGAGAAAACTTGTGAGAATTTGGATTGTACCTTTCCCTAAAAGGTAAAGAGTTAGTCGTATGTAATGTCATGATGTATGAAATGTATTGAGCAATGATGTTCTCAAAATAAATGAGATTGTGCTGTATGATGCTTATGCACATGTCATGATGTATGGATATGCAATGTTTTTATGATATTCTCTAACTGGGGAAAATAAATTCCATAGTGCTGCTGGAGAATATAAAGAGTTGAATTCTTCGTTCCCGCTGGGGATAACGATTGAAGATGATTTGAGAATAAATTGGTGGGAGAATAACTCTGCTGGAGAATAAACTGGCGAGAAAATGACTCTATGGGGAAGAGAGATACTCTGCCTGAAGATCTGCTGATTTGGAGAAATAACCTCGGCTGGGGATAAATTACCGTTGCTGGTGATGATGAACTCTGTCGAGGGAGAATTTCTTCCTGTGGAATAAACTCCACTGGGGATAGTCTTCCATTGTTGGTGATAGATGAACTCTGCTTGGGGAGAATTAACACCGTTGTTTTTAGATACCTTTTACTCTGCAAGGAGTGTATGTACTTTTAGTCAGATTCTCCAGTTGGGTCTGTCCCTGTACCTGGTGGGTAGAGCAACTGTAAGGTTTAGACCTTTCTTGTTTTCCCCTGTTCCTGGAATTACGAGCAATTGTCTTTTGTTTCGCATGTAAATATTTATGAGCAACAATTATTTTAAATGCATATATAAAAAATCAATCATTGGACGCTCTTGCAAAACAAAATAGAGAAAGAAAACACAAGTTGAAATTTCTTTGTGAAAATGAATTATATTGATTTTCAAAGTTAGCCTATAATAGGCATTTTGTACAAGAGGCTGACGTCCTAGTAAGAGAGCGCCGCCGAAGTATAGAAATTATACAATTTGTGAAAGACAAAGAAAAACAGCTATGTGAACAATCCCACTGGGTTCCAACTCTGCTATTGCCTTTATATCTTCGAGCATCTCATCACTTTGCTACTTGGTTGAAGGTAGATCAGATTGATTGACGCCATCTGAGCTTGATAGTCGATACCGAAGCCTGGTTACAAGATGATCCAACGAGACATAGTGTTATGCTTTAATCCCTAATTTTTGCCTGGACCGCCCTTTCGAGTTTTCAGTCCACCGGGATACCCTTTTTTGCCCAAGCCTCCCTTTCGGGTTTTCGACTTGCCAGGTGTACATATTTTTTTCATTTTCATCCCTTACTTTTGCCCGAACCCTTTTGGTTCGCCGGGAAGCCCTTATTTTTGCCTAGGCCAGTCAACCTAGTGGGTCTTTGATTAGGCGTAGTATTTTTTCACTATGTCTGCATTGACGGGGTGAGGGAGCTCGTCACCGTCCATGGTGGTTAAAATCATAGCTCCTACCGAGAAAATGTTCTTAACCACAAATGGCCCTTCGTATGTTGGGGTCTATTTGCCCCTGGGATCACCTTGCGACAATATGATGCGTTTGATCACCAGATCCCCAACTTGATATTCTTGTCGTCTAACTTTCTTGTTAAATGACTTGATCGTCCGCTTTTGATACGTCTGACCATGACAAATAACAGTAAGTCTCTTTTCATCGATTAAGTTCAGCTGATCAAGCTGGGTCTAGATCCAATCATCCTCGCTCAAACCTGCATCCTTCATAATCCAAAGAGAGGGTATCTGGACTTCAATGGGTAAGACTGCCTCCATGCCATACACCAAAGAGTAGGGTGTTACCCCTGTTGATGTCTGTGCTGAGGTGTGATACCCATGAAGAGCGAATGGTAACATTTCATGCCAGTCTTTGTATGTCACCGTCATCTTATGCACAATCTTCTTGATGTTCTTATTAGCTGCTTCAACAGCCCCATTCATCTTCGGCCGGTAAGGAGAAGAATTGTGATGCTGTATCTTGAACTGTTTGCAGAGCTGGGTGATCATCGTATTGTTGAGATTTGTACCATTGTCCGTAATGACCCTCTCTGGTACACCATATTGACATATCAGATTGTGTCAGATGAACCGCACCACGACGTTCTTGGTTACTGTAGCGAAGGAAGCTGCCTCAACCCACTTCGTGAAATAATCAATTGCTACCAGGATGAAACGATGTCCATTGGATGCAGTAGGTCTGATCTCGCCAATCATGTCGATGCCCCACATTGCAAAAGGCCAAGGAGCTGTCAAAATATTCAGAGGAACTGGAGGTACATGCACCTTATCAGTATAGACTTGGCACTTATGACAGGTCCGAGAATGCTGATAACAATCGGCTTCCATAGTAGACCAATAATATCCTGCCTGTAGGATTTTCTTCTCCATGGTATATCCACTGGAATGAGTTCCGAAAGTACCTTCATGTAACTGTGCCATAATCCTTTCTGCCTCGTTCTTGTCCATACATCGCAGTAAGGATGAGTCATGGTTACGCTTGTAAAGGATACCATTACTGATGAAGAACTTCGCCACGAATCTCCTCAGAAACTTCTTATCATTAACAGATTCACCCTCGGGGTACTCTTGAGCCTCAAGATACCTTTTCACCTTGTGAAACCAGGGTTTATCTGCTACCTCTTTAGTCTCAATGTCACAGCAATGTGCGGGTTCGTCCAACCTCTCAATGGTAATCTGGGGAGCTTCATTGTCCCACCTGACCTTGAACATAGAAGACATGGTAGCTAGCGCGTCCGCTAACTGATTCTCCTCTCTTGGAAAGTGTTCAAAGGTTATCTCCTCAAAGTGTGGAAGCAATGTCAATACATAATCTTTGTAAGGAATAAGATTTGGGTGCTTCGTATCCCACTCGCCTTTAATCTGACTGATTACGAGAGCGGAATCTCCGAATACACTCAAGAACTTAATCCTCAGGTCAATAGCTGCTCGAAGGCCCATGATGCATGCTTCATACTCTACCATATTGTTGGTGCAGTTAAAACATAATCGGGCGGTGAATGGAGTATGACAACCTTCAGGAGATATGATCACGGTGCCAATGCTATTACCCAACACGTTTGAGGCTCCATCAAAATACATAGACCATCGGGATCCTTCCTCAGGTCCTTCATCCGGTCCAGGTTCTTCACAGTCGGTCACCAACATGATGTTCTCATCTGGGAACTCGAAATTCATGGATTGGTAATCATCCACGGCCTGATGCGCCAAATGATCTGCTAATACACTCCCCTTAATTGCCTTCTGGGTTGTGTATTGGATGTCGTACTCAGTTAAGATCATCTTCCATCTTGTTATTCTTCCGGACAAAGCGGGCTTTTCGAAGATATACTTGATTGGATCCATCTTTGATATCAATAGGGTAGTGTGAGTCAGCATATACTGTCTCAGCCGGTGAGCAGCCCATGCCAAAGCGCATCAAGTTTTCTCGAGCAGTGAGTATCGGGTCTCACAGTCGGTAAACTTTTTGCTAAGGTAGTAAATAGCATGCTCTTTTCGGCCAGACTCGTCATGATGCCCTAGTACGCACCCCATTGAATTATCCAGTACTGTCAAGTATAAGATCAAAGGTCTTCCTTCAACTGGAGGCATCAGGATAGGCGGCTCTTGGAGGTACTCCTTGATCCTTTCGAAAGCGGTCTGACATTAATCATTCCATTTTACCACTTGATCTTTCTTCAGCAACTTGGAGATTGGCTCACAAGTAGCAGTCATATGTGAAATGAATCGGGCAGTGTAATTCAGATGTCCCAAAAAGCCTCTGACTTTTTTTTCCGTTCGGGAAGCTGGAATCTCCTGTATAGCCTTCACCTTTGCGGGATCCACTTGAATACCTTTATCACTAACGACGAAACCGAACAACTTACCAGACCTTACCCCGAAGGTGCACTTATTCGGGTTCAGCCTCAACTTGTACATCTTCAACCTGTCGAATAGTTTCTGGAGATGGTCAAGGTGTTCTTCTTTAGTCTGGGACCTTGCAATCATGTCATCAACGTAAACCTCAATCTCATGGTGAATCATGTCGTGGAACAAAGCGACCATGGCGCGCTGATAAGTTGCCCCAGCATTCTTCAACCCAAAAGGCATGACCTTATAGCAAAAGGTGCCCGACTGCGTAACGAAAGTTATCTTCTCCATGTCCTCAAGAGCTATCTTAATCTGATTGTAACCAGAAAAACCATCCATAAAGGAGAAGACCTTATGTTGCACGGTGTTGTCGACCAGAACATCGATGTGAGGTAGTGGGAAGTCGTCTTTGGGGCTTGCCCTGTTCAGATCTCTATAGTCTACACACATCCGTACCTTACCATCCTTCTTAGGCACCAAAAAAACATTGGCAACCCACTGCGGGTAAGAAGTAACAACTAGAAATCCCGCGTCGAACTATTTCATGACTTCAGCTTTGATTTTCTCAGACATCTCAGGGCGCATACGGTGAACCTTCTATTTTACCGGAGGACAGTCTTATTTAGTTGGAAGGTGGTGTACCACAATGTCAGTGTCTAAACCAGGCATATCTTCATAAGACCAAGCGAAGATCTCAACATAGTCGCGTAGCATCTATATTAACCATTGCTTGACACTAAACTCCAGATTCGCACCTATCTTGACCTCTTTCTTGTCTTCCTCTGTACCCAAATTCACGGATTCCACTGGCTCTTCATGAGGCTGTATGGCCCTCTCTTCCTGTAGTAACACTCTAGAAAGTTCCCCATGCACTTCATAATCATCCTCACCTTCGTCCTCGACTTGGTTGATCGGATTTTCGAAGTCATAACTGGAAGTATCAGAGTTATTATCAATGGGATCCAGAGTGGATGTGGATCTGCATTATGATACGTGAGTGTGTGTAAGACAATAACTGTTTTGATAAAGCGAGAGATAGAAAAGAAAACAAGGAGCGTAAAATTTGTAATGCAAGAAAACATCCAATGCTTTATTGATGATATATAAAAATGACAAATAATAAGCCCTCACAAACAAAGCCAAGGTGCCTCGGGCAAGGCACCAGACCGTAAAGTTTCAAACTGTCTGTTACAAATCTCAAAACAAAAGTCTATTACTGTGTAATAAAAGAAACGGGCACGAAGTCTTTCGCCGTCCAGTTGTTCAATCCACCGTTGGTAGTCGGGTAAATCCAGCTATCGATATCTGACTCTTCTTCATCATCCTCAATTGCATTCACTCCCTGATTACTGATGTGCAGAGGAGGTCTTCCAATCCGCGCGCGCCGAATAACCCTTTGAGCCTCTGCAGTAAAGCCCAAACCAAACTTGTTAGTTTTGTGTGCAAAGTCAGGGAGCTGACCCCAATTTGCACACCCACCTTTTCAATTACAGCCCTGGTGTGATACGATGGGAAAGAACTGACTATTTTTTTGGAATGCTGGTTTGCGTTTTGCGTTTGTTTTCGCTAAATGTTGCGGTAAGCAAGAGTTGCCACCGAATTTTATTTTATCCAACAAGGAAAGGAAAAAAGCACAAAAAAATTCCTTTTTTGAGATATTTCTCGGGTTCGGGGGGTAGATTATAGAAAGGGAAGGTGTTAGCACCCTTTCTATCAGTGGTTATCCACGAGATCTTAGGTACTTGCTCATATTGTTTTCAAAATTGCTTTTCTTTGTGCTTGTGGTTTGAAAAAGTTTTTGTTTTGAAACTTCGTTTAAAAGTGTAAGTGTGAAAAGTTTTTGTGTTTTTGTAAGAGCAAGTACTTAAGAACCATCTACCTTCTCAAAAAAGGAATCGTTCTATGCTATCTTCCTTTAGACAATTCTATCCCACTATGAATGAGTAGGTAGCACCGTCATTGGAGTTTAAGGGTCATCTCGATTTTAGGGACTTACGGTCACCAAAGCAATGTTAGGACGCTTTAGCGGTAACCCTAATGTCCTAGATCATTTGTTTTGAGGCAACAATATCCGAGGCAACCATTTCGAGGCGACTATGATCTTTGGACACGAGGGCGACCTCTAAAGTGACCTATACTCAATGACCGCGTAAGAAGGCAACCAAGTGGGGTGTACCCTAAGAGTGCGCATGTGCGAGTGTGTCGTTTTCAGTTATTTTTGTCTTTTCACATGTTAATGGTGATCTATGTTGATTTTAGGTTAAACATTCGTTCTTGTTATGCATTCCTATTATCAAACATCTAACAATTATGTTTTGCAGAAAATAAATTGCGAAAATTAAATTCCAAGGCGTCAGGTATTTACATCGCCAAAAGCAATCCTTTGAAATTTAAATGCGGAAAATAAATAAAGCGATAAAATAATTAAATGGTCCTAATTACCTATTATATTCCGGGAACAAATACAATATTGGATAAAATAAAGTAAATCGCGTGCGGAAATTAAATCGGGTGCAAGTTTAGGGTTTTGACCCTTTTTTGAAAGAAAGTGTCTTTTTTTGTTATTTTTGAATTAAGAAAGAAACTATCCTAAATTAATTATTAAATAAATAAATAAATAAATAAATTAATGAAAATAAATATTTTTTGGATTTTTGATATTTAAAGAAAGAAAATAAAATTAATCAATGTTAATAAAAACCTAATTAAAATGTGAAAGTTATTCTAATTAAAATTCTAAATCAATTAATTAATGTTTATTAACAAAAATAAAAGTTAGAATTTAATTTGATAAAGAAAATGTTTTGTTGTTTTTTTTTTAAGAAAAGAAATTAAGTCCTAAAAATTAAATGCTAAATTAATTATTAAATAAATTAATTAATGAAAAATATTAAATGACATATTTTTGGAGTTTTGTTAATTTAGGAAAGAAAATAAAATTATTAAATTAGTGTTAAAAACCTATTGATTTCTATTTAATTTTAAATATTTGTAAAAATCATTTAAAGTTATCTAACATTAATATCCTAATTAAATTAATTAATATTTATTAATAAAAAATAAAATTCTGAAATTTAATTGGACATAAAATGTTTTTGTGATTTTTTTAATGAAAATAAGATTAATTATTTGGTTAGTAAAATAAATAAGAAATAAATAAATTGAAAATAAAAAAAAAATAAAGAGTGAGAAATGGGCCTGAAACAACACTTTTGGGAGGTGTAAAGAGCATTCCTGAGCCCTGATCTTCGAAAGCTTCATGCTCTAACTATGGTGTTTTTTGATTCTTGTATGGTACTGTGATACGGTGGGAGAACCGACTTGAGTTTTGTGTTTGTTTTCGCAAATGTTTCGGTTTAGCAAGAGTCGCCACCGACTTTTTATTTTAACCTAAGGAAAGGTTAAAAAGCACAGGAAAAACCTTTGAGATGTTTTCATGGGTTCGGAGAGTAGATTATAGAAAGGGAAGGTATTAGCACCCTTTCTATCCATGGTTATCCATGGGCTCTTAGTTACTTGCTTAGATCACTTGCCTTGCATTTTCAATTGTTTGAAATGGTGCTTTCAATTGTTTGAAATGGTCCTTTGTGTGTGGGTTTGAAAATGTTTTGAAAAAGATGCCTTGTCTAGGCAACCCTTGTAACAATTCTTTACTCGA
This sequence comes from Vicia faba, assembly GCA_948472305.1. NCBI lineage: Eukaryota > Viridiplantae > Streptophyta > Magnoliopsida > Fabales > Fabaceae > Vicia > Vicia faba. Next base: position 1,202,552,327 of record OX451739.1, on the reverse strand, counting down.
ATGTTTTACAAAAGGTGTTTGTCTTTTTGAAAAGATGTTTCAAGGTTTTGAAAGTTGTTTTGAAAGTTGTGTTTGTGAAGTGTGTTTTGAAAGTATGGCAAGGATTTGTTTTGCAAGTTGGTCAAGTCACCAAGAGTTATCTACCTTAAATTTCTCAAAGATCTTTCCTATGTTTTAACCCTTTTAACAGCATTGTTCCACCATTGTATTTGGTGGACAATCTTGTGTTAGGATGTTAATGGGACGGGCGCGGGTCATCGTTTAGACCATGAATGCAATAGTGCCAAGTGTCTTTGGCAATTTTTCCTTCAAGGGACTTGATCATTTTTAGGCAACTTGAGAAAGCGTCATCGAGGGACTATGATCATTTGAATTGTTTTTGTTTTGTCAAAGAAACTCAACATGCAAGCATGGCCCATTTTTGAAGGCAACAAGTGGAGTAACCCTAAGGGTGCAAGTGTGATTGGTGTTGTCCATTTTCATGCTTTTTTGTCTTTGCATTAGTCAAGCTATTTGTTGGTTGATTTTGCATACAAACCCTAGGTCTATCATGGCATAATTAGAAAGCTTTTAAATGTGGAATTTTAAAGTTCTAGATTATTACAACATGATTATGGGGATGGGGGTACAAGTGTTTGAATGAGGGATATTTAGCAAGAAATTTAAATCTAAACTATTACATCCATATTGAATAGACAAATAATAAATTGTACAATATTTAAACAAATGTAAATGCAAAATGTATTATGCACAAAAAGGATTTTTTATGTATGATAAAATATTTTTCAATGCAACATATAAACAAAAATAAATAGTCAATTTTTTTTGGATATTTTGTGGTTTTAGGGCAAAACCCTAATTTTTAATAAATAGTAATTATTTACTAATTATGTACAATATTTATATATTTATTTATACAAACAATAAATAAAAGAGAAGTATATTGTAAAAAAGTATTTTTGATGTCAAATATTAATAAAAATAAAAAGGTGTTATTTTTATATTTTATCCTAAATATTTAATAAAATATGTATAAGTATTTATACTATATATTAAATATACTAAATATATACAAAAATGAAATATTAATTATTTACAAAAAAGAGTATATTTTTAGAAAATGTTTCCAAAATGTAAATAAGAAAGAAAAACTAAAAAATATATATTTTTTTATACTATTTTCTAGGGTTTTGAATAAAAAGTATATATATTTATTTACATGTATAAGCTAAATAAAACAAATAAATGTCAAATAAATGCAAAAACGGGTGAAAAAATATTTTTAATATTTTTTATATTTTGACAAAAAAATATCAAGTCAGAAGAAAAAAGAAAAATTTAAAAATGATCAAAATATCACACAATGGGCCAAGGGGGTGTAAGTTGGAAAAGAGGGTACAAAAAGCAGGTTGACTCAGGCCCAGCCCAAGTCAACTTTGTCTTCAACCTCCAGCCATTTGAAACAAAAACGCGTGCCCTTCCTTGTTCAACACTAACTCCTGATTCCTTGATTTTTAGCCAAAACTCATAACATAAATAATGTAGAGCATTAAATCACGAGTTCATACATATAAAAATCTTGATCTAACTCTCAGAAATGAGGGAGAATTTCTCCATCCCCAATTTCTGACCTAAGTTTTCTTCCATGTTTAGGTCCAAAATTCTCACAGCACACACAATATAAATGAAAAGTAACTATATGGATGGCTTCAGGGCTATGAGTAGAACATGCTTTCTTCACAAACTTAAGCCTAACTATGCCTGGATAGAGAGATAGAAGTTCAAATTTTTACCTGTTCAGCTTGAGTCGTGTACAACAATGGAGGTATCTTCAATGGAGTTTGAACTTTGGTACAGCTTGCCTGAAGTCAAAGTATGCTTCCCCTATGCTTAGCTTGCTTTGAATCTCTCTAAATCAAGCTATGGAAGTCAACCTGCAAAATTGAAAAGTGAAAATGGCAAACTTGGCTATGGATGTTACAGCTTGTATTCAATGCTTGGGATAACTTCAGTGGGTGATATGGAACACGTTTGAACTCTTTTTGGCCAAAGTGCACGAGTGAAATGGATGGTGGAAGTCAATCTGCAGCAGGCACTCTGTTTTTTGCAGAAAAACTATGCTTTTGGATATGAGGATTGATTGAGGGTGGTTTGGTCGTGCTTTAGGTCAGGTTTGATGTATGGAAAGTGTTTATGAAGTTTGTTTAGGCTTGTGTTGACAGGAGATCAAAGTTTGATATCTTTTGCAATGTTTCTTCCAAAATAAGCAAGGATAGTCAAATTGAGTTATAGGCCAGCACAGGTCCCTCAAGCATGCTGCATACTTTGTTCTTGATCAGTGGGATTTGCCTACCAACCCTTGCCTCAGAGATTTTGCTTGTACCTCTTGGATTGTGAATTTGACATAAAGTACACCTTTTCAAAAATGGCAAATATGCTTTTTCCATTTAAAGATTAATCTTGCATGTAATGACCAAATGAATAAAATAATGCTTGAACACAATGGTTTGGCATTTTATTATTGAGTGTGAAGAGGATTAGAGGCCTGTAATCTAGCTTGTACAAGCTGACTTGAAAAATGCCAATGTATGAACATGCCTTTGGTTATGAACAAAAGTGACTTTTGCCCAATTTTGCCAATTCAATTTTCCCTAACCACAAGGGTGTTTGAGAAGTTCCTGGACAATTTGGAAAGCTTGGAATGTGTACTACAATCCCTCTTTGTAATGCAAATTGAAATTCCAAGTGGAACTATGTGAAAAGTGGCCATGAAGTTGGGCAAAAATCCTGCCTATAATAGGTCAAAATTTTTTTAAGTTAAGAATGTTTTGCACCCTTGTTCCAAAAATCATAACTTGAGCTACAAGCCTCATTTGAGAAAACTTTGTGAGTCAAAGTTGTAGATTTTGCAATGGACTACAACTTTCATGTTTTGAGTTTTGTTTGAATCCAAATGTATCTTGATGAAAAAATGGGACAAATTTAGGAAAAAATAAGGAAGTTTCATAACTTAGAAAAATTCTAAGTTATGAAAAATTCTCATTTTAAACCCTAATTTGCAAATTTGGATTTCTTGATGAACAAGTTTCATAACCTGACATGTTTTGATGAAAAATGAATCTTGGCACTTGATTTTGACCAAAAAGTCAAAGTTTGACTTTTCAGTATACCATCAAATTTTGATCAGTTGACTGGAAAATTCATCTGTCAATCCTGTGCATTTGGGACCTTTTGAACTTGTTGAATGTGTCAAGACCATGCCATTGAGTCCTTGAGTCCATATGTGAGCTTGGTTTACCATTGGCTAGGTCAAACAGTCAAAAATTGCCTTTTTGCAGTCAAAACCCTAAAAATGACCATTTTGCCCTTTTGGTGATCTGATCAAATTTCTTGTGGAATTGTGATCCAAACTTGACCAAATGGTTCATATGAGTTCATAATGTTGATGTAGGTCAAAAATCATGAGGGTTGACTGTCAATTGGCCACAGTTGACTTTTTCCCCAATACAGTTGATTTCTAGGTCAACTGTCCAATTGACTGGGCAAAGATTGGAATCAAGGCTTGAAACTTGGTATGGATAAACTTGTGAGTCCAACATGAAGCATGGAAGTCACTTTGGGCATTAGGTCAAAACATCCTTGTGCAAACTCAAACCCTAATTTAGGTCAACAGTGCAAGGAGGAGTCTTGAGCAAAGCAAACCCTAACTTGATCTTGAGCTCTAAGAGTCTTGTGATAAGAAAATGTTGAAGAAATGAGAGAGAAAATTTTCGGGTACAACAGTTGCCCCTGTTCAATCTTTTTGCACCTGAAGAGTTAGATTGGCAGGCTTGCCTTTCGCGTCTCGAAGGTAAAAGGAGATTGGACACTAGAGTGCCCTTAAATTTGCACTCGTCAGAACAATGGATGCGGGAATGGGCTTAGATATGCCATTTGGAGATGGGCTTAAAGATGCCATCTAGAGGGGTGACAGAATCTTGTCGGGGATGGGCTTAAAGATTCCATCTGGAATGAGTATCAGAAAGGTGTCCATGTTTTGGAACATCTCTGAACTGGAGGTCTTGAATAAGCAATGGATTGATATCCGTGTTTGGAGAATCCGTAAACTGTTTTCAGAAGTTGTAGAATCTGAACAAGCGATAGGTTAACATCCGTGTCTGGAGAACCCGTAAACTGTTTTCAGAAGTCTTGAAGTTGAATAAGCAATAGAGCAGCATCCGTTGTTGGGAAGCGTCCGTAAACTGTTTTCAAAAGTTGAGTCTGGACAAGCGATAGGTTAACATCCGTTCCTGGAGAACCCGTAAACTATTTTCAGAAGTCTTGAAGTTGAATAAGCAATAGAGCAGCATCCGTTGTTGGGAAGCGTCCGTAAACTGTTTTCAAAAGTTGAGTCTGAACAAGCGATAGATTAACATCCGTGTTTGGAGAATCCGTAAACTGTTTTCAGAAGTTGAAGAATCTGAACAAGCGATAGGTTAACATCCGTGTCTGGAGAACCCGTAAACTATTTTCAGAAGTCTTGAAGTTGAATAAGCAATAGAGCAGCATCCGTTGTTGGGAAGAGTCCATAAACTGTTTTCAAAAGGTGAGTCTGAACAAGCGATAGATTAACATCCGTGTTTGGAGAATCCGTAAACTGTTTTCAGAAGTCTTGAAGTTGAATAAGCAATAGAGCAACATCCGTTGTTGGGAAGAGTCCGTAAACTGTTTTCAAAAGGTGAAGAATCTGAACAAGTGATAGGTTAACATCCGTGCCTGGAGAACCCGTAAACTGTTTTCAGAAGTCTTGAAGTGGAGAAGGAACCGGTGTAGGGTTTCCTGATGATGAGTCCGTGTAAAACTGCATCTGGATGAATCTGGAATAAGTATCAGAATGTCGCCATGTCTGGGTCACATCTGAACTATCTCTGGGTGAATCTGGAATAAGTATCAGAATGTCGCCATGTCCGGATCACATCTGAACTATTTCTAGAAAGACTCTCAGAAGATGATGATCTTTGTCTGTCGACTGATCTTTCCTGAAAAGGTAAAGAGTTAGTTGTATGCAATGTCATGATGCATGATGCAATGTATGTTATATCAATGTTTATGATATGAATATGATGAATGCGCATGTAAGCTGATGAGCTGTCTTGCTGAGGATAGATGAATCCTGGATGGCTGGAGATAAAAGAATCTTGACTGCTTCCAGGGAAAGTGAGTCCTTGACTGCTGCAGGGGATTGCAAGAATCTTTGATTGCTGAAGATGAGACATCCTTGTTGACTACTGCTGGAGAATTAGGAGCTTGGGTTGTATGCCAATCTACTGGGGATTCCTGTCCTAAGGAGATCTTCACTGGGGAATATCTGAATATCCTGTAAGGAAATGAGAATGAGAGTCTTCATTCTGCTTGGGGAATGTAAGATCTTCAATTGTTGAGGGATCTTAGGACCACTGCGGAGGATCGGAACTCCTTGGTGACTTGTAGGGAATGAGAATTTCTGATGATCTCTACTGGGGAGTTCAGAACCTGATAGACTTATGCTGGAGAAGTAAGACTGAGAATCCTCAGTCTAGTGGGAAGTATCTCTGTGGGGAGAAGGTTCACTAGTCTGGTTCCGCTGGGGATTAATGGTTGGAATTTTTTAGCTCCGCTGGGGATTGGATTTTCAGAATTTTAAGGCTCCACTGGGGATACTGAAACTTAACTCTAAGGGGAATTGAGTTCTGGAAGGCCCTCTGGCTGGGGAGATCAGTTTTGAGAAAGCTTTTGTTCTGCTGGAGATCCTGAAGTTTAATTCTGCTAGGGATTTCTTCTGAAATGGAATCAAGGTATCTACCTGTACCTTCAACCTATCAGCAATCATCTTTCTTGATTTGTAAGGAAAATGATTACGTTCAAATGCATATGCCTATTTAACAAAACATTGGACGTTTCTCAAATAAAACATAAGTGTAGAAAAGCAAAAGGAAGACAAAGCAAATTTCTGTATTTCGAAAAGTATTTGTATTAACTTTCTATGAGCATATTTGTACAAAGGAGACAGTCATCCTAGTAAGAGGATGTCGTCGTAAAAATTGAAAAATTTATACAAAAGAAAGATGGCTATGTGAAACAATTCCATGGGATCCCCATTCTGCTATAGCCTTCACAACTCTGAATATCTGTCCATTCAATGCTTCGTCCGCCGATGACTGGATTGATCAGAAGCCTGGAGCTGGTTGATGAAGAGATTGTCCTTAAAGTGATCCGACGAGACATAGTCATACGCTTTAATTCCCTAACTTTTGCATGAATCGCCCTTTCGGGTTTTCGATCCACTGGGAAACCCTTCGTATGTAGGAGTCCATTTGCCCCTGGGATCACTTTGCGGCAAGATAATCCACTTGATTACGAGATCTCCGACTTGATATACCTGACGTCTGACTTTCTTGTTGAAAGCCTTGATCATCCGTTTTTGATACGTCTGACCATGGAAAACAGCAGTGAGTCGTTTCTCGTCGATCAAATTGAGTTGATCAAGTCGGGTCTGAATCCAATCATCTTCATCCAAACTTGCATCCTTCATAATCCTTAAGGAAGGAATCTGAACTTCCATGGGTAAGACAACTTCCATGCCATATACCAAAGAAAATGGGGTTGCCCCTATTGAAGTACGTGCCGTGGTACGGTATCCATGCAGAGCAAACGGTAACATCTCATGCCAGTCCTTGTAGGTGACTGTCATTTTCTGAATGATCTTCTTGATGTTTTTGTTCGCAGCTTCAACAACACCGTTCATCTTCGGCCGATAGGGAGATGAATTGTGATGATAAATCTTGAACTGTTCGCATAATGCGGTGATTATATTATTGTTCAGATTTGTACCGTTGTCTGTGATGATCCTGTCGGGGACACCAAACTGGCATATAAGGTTCTGCTTGATGAAGCGGGCAACCACATTTTTAGTAACAGAGGCGAAGGAATCCGCTTCGACCCATTTGGTGAAATAGTCAATAGCAACCAGGATGAAGCGATGTCCATTGGATGCCGTTGGCTTGATTTCTCCAATCATGTCAATGCCCCACATTGCAAATGGCCAAGGAGCTGTCAAAACGTTGAGAGGAACCGGAGGAATATGAATCTTGTCAGTGTAGACTTGACATTTGTGGCAAGTACGGGAATGTTGATGGCAGTCAGCTTCCATGGTAGACCAATAATAGCCTGCCCTTAGGATCTTCTTAGCCATTGTATGCCCGCTCAAGTGGGTGCCAAACGTACCGCTGTGTATCTCAGTCATGATTAACTCTGCTTCAGCTTTATCCACACATCGGAGTAAAACACAATCATGGCTATGTTTATAGAGGATGTCGTTGCTCAGGAAGAACTTGGCAGCAAATTTCCTTAGGAACTTTTTGTCATTTACGGAAGCTCCTTCGGGATATTCTCTAGTCTGGAGATACCTTTTGATTTCGTGAAACCAGGGTTGTTCCACTACTTCTTCGGTATTAATCTCATGACAATGCGCAGGTTCATCCATTCGCTCGATGGTGATTTGGGGAGCCTCGTTATCCCAGTTGAGTTTAAACATGGAAGACATTGTAGCCAGAGCATCTGCTAGCTGATTCTCTTCTCGCGGGAAATGCTCGAAGGTAATTTGCTCGAAATGAGGCAACAATGTCAGGACATGTTCTTTGTATGGGATAAGATTAGGATGTTTGGTGTCCCACTCTCCTTTGATTTGACTGATAACCAAAGCCGAGTCTCCAAATACAATCAAAGATTTGATCCCCAAGTCTATAGCAGCCTTGAGACCAAAGATGCAAGCTTCATATTCAGCCATGTTGTTGGTGCAGCTGAAGCAAAGTCGGGCCGTGAAAGGTGTGTGACAACCTTCCGGGGAAATGAGTACCGCACTGATACCGTTTCCAAGTGCATTTGAAGCACCATCAAAGTACATGGTCCATCGGGATCCATTTTCAGGTCCGTCATACAGTCCGTTACCTTCAATGTTGTCCAAGTTAATGATGTCCTCGTCCGGGAAGTCGAATCTCATGGATTGATAATCTTCGATAGCTTGATGAGCTAGATGGTCAGCTAGTACACTCCCTTTTATAGCTTTTTGGGAGGTGTACTGGATGTCATACTCAGTCAGGATCATTTTCCATCTAGTGATTCTTCCAGACAAAGCAGACTTTTCAAAGATATACTTGATAAGATCCATTTTGGAAATCAACAGAGTGGTATGAGTCAGCATATACTGCCTCAGTCGGCGAGCAACCCATACCAAAGCGCAGCAAGTTTTCTCGAGCAGTGAGTAGCGAGTCTCACAGTCGGTAAACTTTTTGCTAAGGTAATAAATGACATGCTCTTTTCGACCAGACTCGTCATGCTGGCCCAACACGCACCCCATTGAGTTATCCAAAACGGTCAGATACATGATCAGCGGCCTTCCTTCAATGGGTGGCATCAGAATAGGAGGTTCTAGAAAATACTCCTTGATCTTATCAAAAGCAGCTTGGCAATCGTCGTTCCATTCGACTACCTGATCTTTCTTTAATAGTTTGAAAATTGGCTCACAGGTAGACGTCAGATGAGAGATGAATCTGGCAATATAGTTCAAGCGCCCCAAGAACCCTCTAACCTCCTTTTCAGTACGGGGAGTAGGCATTTCTCGTATAGCTTTCACTTTTGCTGGATCGACCTCAATGCCTTTGTTGCTGACAATAAATCCTAGAAGTTTACCAGACCTAACTCCAAAAGTGCACTTACTTGGATTCAGCCTGAGTTTGTACTCTTTCAGCCTGGCAAACAGCTTCTGCAAATGCTCAAGGTGTTCCTCCTCTGTTTGTGATCGAGCTATCATGTCGTCTACGTAAACTTCGATCTCATGATGTATCATATCATGAAACAAAGCTACCATGGCGCGTTGATAAGTTGCCCCTGTGTTCTTCAGTCCGAACGACATCACATTGTAGCAGAAGGTACCCCATTGTGTAACAAAGGTTGTTTTCTCCATATCCTCGGGGGCCATTTTGATCTGGTTGTAGCCCGAGAATCCATCCATGAAGGAAAACACCTTGTGCTGAGCTATGTTGTCAATCAAAATGTCGATGTGCGGTAGCGGAAAATCATCTTTAGGACTAGCCCTATTCAAATCCCGGTAGTCCACACACATTCTGACCTTGCCGTCTTTTTTAGGTACTGGCACGATGTTAGCAACCCATTGTGGATAAGATGTAACATCCAGAAAGCCAGTGTTGAATTGCTTCATTACTTCAGCTTTAATCTTCTCAGACATGTCGGGCCTCATTCGGCGGACTTTTTGCTTGATCGGTGGACAATCCTCTCTTGTAGGGAGACGGTGAACCACTATATCTGTGTTTAAACCCGGCATGTCTTCATAAGACCAGGCGAAGATTTCAACGTATTCATTCAACAGCTGTATCAAGCGTTCCTTGACACTTGGTTCCAGATTGGCACCCACTTGTACTTCTTTCCGGTCTTCCTCTGTTCCTAAGTTGATAGTTTCCAACAAATTTTCATGAGGCAAGATGGACCTCTCTTCTTGTTGTAGAAGTCTGGCTAGTTCTCCCGGTACTTCACAATCTTCGTCATCTTCATACTCAGCCTGATTGACCAGATCTTCAGAGTTATTGAAAGATACAGCAAAATAGTCACCCATAGAATCCAGAGTGGATGGGTACCTGCATTTGTGAGCGTGGGTGTGTGTAAGGGATAGCCATCCTTAAACAAACAAAAATGCAAGAGGAAAGAAAATGAACACAACCGTTTATTAATGAAAAACGTCCAATGAATCATTAAACATGGCATAAAAATATGAAGAGAATCAAAACCCTTACAAACGGACCTACATGCCCCGGGCAAGGCATGAGGTGAAACAGTAGCGTGCAAATTGTTCAAAAGTAATTATTACAGACCAACAGGAAATGTTCGACAGATAATTACTGATTAATAAAAGTAATGGGGACGAAGTCTTTCGCCTCCCAGTTGTGTAGTCCCCCTCCAATGGTTGGGAAGATCCAGTCTTCAATGTTGGCCTCTTCGTCTTCGCCTTCCAAAGCATTTATTCCATAAGGAGAAATCTTGATGGGTGTGCTTTCAACTTTTGAGCGGCGCATAGCTTTTTGCCCCGCAGCGGTAAATCCTAATCCAAACTTGTCCATTTTGTGAGGAATATCAGGCAACTGCCCCCATGTTGAGCTCTTCCCTTCCTTCATCGCAGCCTTTTCGTCTTTCAGAGATGCCATCCTGGCCACCTGCTTGGGTACCTCAGCTACCGCTTTTGCTACTGCCACCTCGAGAGAGACTTCCTCAAAGTGCTGGAATGATGTTTCAATGAATTCACCCTCTACCTCTACATACCGAAAGGAGTTCAGGTGGCTGATCATATATTCCTCCTCACCGTGTACGATTATGATTTTTCCTTTGACAGGGTATTTCAGCATTTGATGTAAGGAGGAAGTGACTGCCCCAACATTATGTATCCATGGCCTCCCTAGCAAGCAAGAGTATGATGGGCAGATGTCTATCACATAGAAAGTTGAGGGGAACACTTCAGTGCCTACCTTAATGGGAATGTCGACCTCCCCATGTACCATTCTTTTTGACCCGTCAAATGCCCTTACAATGATATTACTTGGCTTTAACTCCAAGCCTTCACAATCCAATCGGTCGAGAGCCTTCTTAGGAAGCACGTTCAGAGAAGAACCAGTGTCAACCAAAACATGGGTCAGAGTAGTTCCTTGGCATTCTACTGACACATGTAATGCGTCATTGTGCTTTCTTCCTTTCGGAGTCAGGTCAGCATCAGAGAAACCCAGGCCGTTGTCTGCGGTAAGGCTGGCTACACAATCTTGGAATTGATCGGCTGAGGTTTCCTGGGGCACATGGGCTGTCTTCAGAAATTTTATCAATGCTTTGGCGTGCGCCTCTGAACAAAGCAGTAATGCTAACATGGAGATCTTCGAGGGGGTTTGCCCCAGTTGCTCTACCATATCATAATCACTCTTCTTAATTATTTTCAGAATCTTCTCCATTTCTTTCTTAGAGGTTTCGGGGATGACCAAAGGTTGAGCCCTCGTCCTGACGAGCTCATCTTGGACCCCTTTCCCCTTATCAGCAGAAGTAGGAGGGACAACCACAGGAGTAACAACTTCTTCAATCAACGGAGTTCTTGCGGAAAATTTTATCAGTGCATGAGTAACTTTGGCAGCAGCTGAGGGTCCAAAGATTGCCTTTGGAGGGGCAATCTCTGGAGAGAAAATTCTCCCACTTCGGGTGATCTTGCTCGTATCGGCAATGTTTCCAATGCTGACATCTTCTTCATCAGAGCTTTCTTCGATTATCTCAACTTGTTTAACACCATGGTAGTATATTTCTCCACCATAATTCCATGGTATTGATTTGTCAGAAATGTAGGGGACAGGCCCAGGCATGGTTATTTTCAGAGGAACAAACTTTGTAGCGGATGTAATCTTAACAGGCTTTTTAGGGAACTTGGAAAGATTGGTGGAAATGGTGATTATAGAAACATCTTTGATAGGGGTTGGAGTAGCAGGAATCTTTTCGAAAAGAATTTGTTGACTGTCCATTAGGCCTTGGATGCCTATCTTCAGCAATGGACAGTCGATTGGTAGAGAGGAACAACAGTAGCAATATTCTTTACATCCTGGGAAAATCCCAGCTTTCAACAGATTTAACTTGATCGTCAACAGTGGAGTCATCAGGTCATCAACATCAGAAACATACAGATCTTCTTCAATAGCATGGACATTGCGACCATGCTTCGGCATTGGAGCAGATATTACGTTTGGCTTCTCTGGAGCATCAAACTCAACCTCTTTCGCCTCTATCAAGTCTTGAATTTTATGCTTAAGCGCCCAACAATCGTTGGTGTCGTGCCCGACACTGTCAGAATGATAGGCGCATTTAGCATTGGGATGATAATGTGGGGAAGATGTGTTCACATTTTTTGGTGCCTCCTTGATAGTGGTGAGATTTAGCTTCAACAAATGGGGAAGAACTTGTGCGGGCGTCATATTGATACGGGTGAACTGCCGTTGTGGCCGTTCCATCCGTTGCTGATTTGGTCTAGACTGATTGTAACGAGGCTGATCATTTGATGAATTTTGGATCATCACGACCCCCACAGTCGACCGACACTCAGTTCTTCCTGATCTTTTCTGAGAGTATATAACAGATGCTTCCTTCTTAGCCGGAAATGATTTCTTAACAGTTGTAGATGCAGAGGCATCCTTTTGAATCTTCCCATTCTTAATACCGGCTTCCACCCGTTCGCCAGTCAGAATTAATTCAGTAAACCTTGCGGAAGAGCTCCCGATCAAATGGTTGAAGAACGGGCCAGATAGGGTCCCTAAGAACATATCAACTAGTTCTCTATCAAAAAGAGGTGGCTGCACTCTTCCGGCCAAATCGCGCCATTTCTGGGCGTATTCTTTGAATCCTTCATTTGAGGCCATCCCCATACTCTGTAGCTGAGTACGGGTTGGCGCCAAGTCAGCGTTATATTGATACTGGAGATAAAAGGCAGCTGCCAAGTCTTCCCAATTATGCACTTCTGATCTCTAAAGCTGGTAAAACCAGTCTAGCTGTGTACCAGACAGGCTATCCTGGAAGAAGTGTACCCAAAGATTTCTGTCGGATGTATGAGGTTGAATTCTTCTGACATATGACCTTAGGTGCATTTTTGGGCAAGACAGCCCGTCATATTTTGCAAAAATTGGCACCTTAAACTTCGGAGGGATCACAATTCCAACAATCAATCCCAAATCTTCGAAATCTAACCTGGGAACCCTTTGCAGCTCCATAGCTGCCAGTCTATCCTCCAGGTTTTTGTATTTGTCGTCCGCTGGCGGGTATTGTTGCTCTGAGTAGTCTTCATCTTCCTCGGCCTCTTCCTCTTCAGCTTCGGACTCAGAAGGTAACGCTGCCCCTTTTCCTTTACCGGTCCCCTCATCAGATGTGGAGGGGAATTCAAGAACTCTCCTAGCTTCGTTCTCAAACCTTCTTCCCAGGGTAGCTACCCTAACTCTCTTCTTCTTCTTTTTCACTTTTTCTTGCTCTTTGTTCCCAAGAAGTGCTTTTAGATCCTCCTGACCCTTTGCCAAGGTCATTAGGAGATGTTGAAACTGTGAGTTTTGTGAATGCAGATCTTTGACCGTCTGCTCGAGATCCATCTTACTGAAATAAACAGCAGGAAGATAAGGAAACCTGGTGTGGAGACCTGCTTATGCATATGATGAATGATATGTTTATTCATGCAACGCATTCAAGGATTTAGAAATTCAAAATTTGTTGCAAACAAAAAGAACACACGTCATATTAATAAGAAGAGATTTTGTCAGTACATAAATGCCCCATGGGCCAAATATTACAAAAACTTCTTAAGGTAAAAAGACGTTGCACATCCTCTTTGGTGCGATGTAAGTGTTGAGGGTCTCCTCCTCGTGAAGTCGGCGGGTAAGCTCCAAAACCTTCCTCTCACTGGCATATAAGCTGGCTTCAAAAGTATTCCGCTCTTCCTTGAGTTGGATCCAACTCTTCTGCATTTCCTCCCATGATGTTGGCATGTCAGGATATAGGATGGTGTAGGGAACCTCTCCTTCCTTAACGGGCTCTTTGATCAAAGGGAGAATATGAAGGTAAGGCATCATAAGACTCTGGGCTCGGGTCCTTACCCACTTGAGATAAGGCTCAAGAGGGATGGAGTTCTTGTGCCCCAGTGCTTTCTATCTACCTTGTTAGGCATCCTCCAAGCTCTGATGAATCTTTGGCGAAGTCCTTGCGCATCATTGTCAAAGTCAAAAACTAGGTCAGGAATCAGCATGTCATGAGGGCCATCCCTCCGTGCATATCCAAATTGTCTTAAAGATAGACAAGGGTTGTAGGTAATGCCTCCCCTAATGCCAAGTAATGGAACATTAGGGAACTCTCCACAATGATCGACGATGATGACATTTTCTCTGGACCGAGAACACCAATGTACATCAGAGTGTGTGAGGGTCATCAACCGTTGTGACCACCTTAAGCCTTGGTCATTCTTCAAAACAGATTGTGGAAGGTGCGAAATAAACCACCTTGCAAGGAGAGGAGTACAACACATGAGAACACCTCTCTTTCTCATTGTTCGTGTGTAAAATGAGTGGAGGATGTCCCCAAGTAATGTAGGTATTGGATTCCTGGATAAGAAAATCTTGACAGCATTGACATCTATAAGTTGGTCAGGATTTGGGAACAAGACCAACCCATAAATAAGGAGTGCCACAATCTCTTCTAAGGCTTGTAAATCCAAGGAATTCCAACACTCTTGTGCCTTCTCAAACAAGAATTTTACCAAGAAGCCTTTGACACCACTTCTAGTTTCCCAATGCCTCTTGATGTCAGATGGTTGCAAGTGTAGTGCTTGAGCAACATCCTCAGGCTTTGGTTCTTTTTCCGTACCGTTGTAGGGTAGTTGATTAAGAATAGGAATTCTCAGGAGTTGAGAAAATTCCTCCAAAGTAGGCACCAATTGGTAGTCGGGGAATGTGAAACAGTGGTGAAGGGGGTCAAAGGACTGGAACAACACTTTCACCATGTCTTATTCAATGCTGGTGTTGACTAGGCTAAGCAGTCTACCATGTCTTTCACTGAAGAGAGAGCTTTCTGGAATTCTGGATGTGAGCTCCTTGAGTTGAGGAGGGATTCTCACAAGGTTGACTTGGATAGTTTTCCTGCGAAGAATTTCCATGACCTACAAAACAAGAACAAAGATGAAGATCCAAACCCTTGAAATGGTTAGTGGATGCATATGATGCTTTTATGATGTTCATGATGTATGCACAAACATATGTACAAGCAATTCACACAAAACCCTTGTTTCAGGCTTACATGAGGTTTCATAGGTAAGTACCCTCTTGAGTGAAGTTGGCTTAAAAACCTGTCCTATAAATAGTAACCGGGTTCTAAGGAGCTCAATATCATTGGATTGTTTTCCATGTTCATTGTTTTGGTTTAGCCACTTAACTAGCGACCAAAATATTCCAAGAAAACAACCCTTAATGAGTGTAGTATCGAGTATCTACCAACTTCTGACTGCACCAAAGCCGGTCATCTCACTACCCCTAATAAAAGGCCAAGATGGTCAAGTAAGGTTCTAGGTCATTAGTGCTTAGTGACATCACTCAGCGGCCCCGTACTCTCGCCTTGATTGAACTCAAGGGTTACCGGTACTCACAAATATGTCGCACTAATATAGCTATTGCTTCAACCGTGTCGGTATACCCCGCATAGTTTCCACAATGTATTGCTATCTATGAATGTTTCCCCAAATCCAGGTGTAGGATTTCAAGCCCAAACAAGAGAACCAAAATGTAAAGCAATCAAAGCAAACAATTAGTCATGCAAAAGGGTGATCTAAGCCCTAAGGTTACTCCATTTTTAAATTATCCCCAACAGAGTCGCCAGTTCTGTGATACGGTGGGAAAACTGACTTGAGTATTGCGTTTTTTTCCGCAAATGTTTCGGTTTAGCAAGAGTCGCCACCGACTTTTTATTTTATCGTTAGGAAAGGTTAAAAAGCACAGGAAAAACCTTTGAGATGTTTTCATGGGTTCGGGGAGTAGATTATAGAAAGGGAAGGTATTAGCACCCTTTCTATCCATGGTTATCCATGGGCTCTTAGTTACTTGCTTAGATCACTTGCCTTGCATTTTCAATTGTTTGAAATGGTGCTTTCAATTGTTTGAAATGGTGCTTTGTGTGTGGGTTTGAAAATGTTTTGAAAAATATGCCTTGTCTAGGCAACCCTTGTAACAATTCTTTACTCGAATGTTTTACAAAAGGTGTTTGTCTTTTTGAAAAGATGTTTCAAGGTTTTGAAAGTTGTTTTGAAAGTTGTGTTTGTGAAGTGTGTTTTGAAAGTATGGCAAGGATTTGTTTTGCAAGTTGGTCAAGTCACCAAGAGCTATCTACCTTAAATTTCTCAAAGATCTTTCCTATGTTTTAACCCTTTTAACAGCATTATTCCACCATTGTATTTGGTGGACAATCTTGTGTTAGGATGTTAACGGGACGGGCGCGGGTCATCGTTTAGACCATGAATGCAATAGTGCCAAGTGTCTTTGGCAATTTTTCCTTCAAGGGACTTGATCATTTTTAGGCAACTTGAGAAAGCGTCATCGAGGGACTATGATCATTTGAATTGTTTTTGTTTTGCCAAAGAAACTCAACACGCAAGCATGGCCCATTTTTGAAGGCAACAAGTGGAGTAACCCTAAGGGTGCAAGTGTGATTGGTGTTGTCCATTTTCATGCTTTTTTGTCTTTGCATTAGTCAAGCTATTTGTTGGTTGATTTTGCATACAAACCCTAGGTCTATCATGGCATAATTAGAAAGCTTTTAAATGCGGAATTTTAAAGTTCTAGATTATTACAACATGATTATGGGGATGGGGTGTTGTACCCCAAAATTTGCCCTCCCATATTCTTCAAGATTTGCCAAGATCATGGTTCAACATATCCCAAGGGTTGCACAGTTCAAGGGCCTCCTAACAGTCAAAAACTAGGGTTTTGGTTCTGGCAAAGAAATTGAAGTTTCCAAGGGTCCAATCAAGTCCCACATGCCTACAAATATGGTCAAGCATCCTCATGCCAAGTTTCAAGACTTACAACACAAAATTGCACAGTCAAATGCCCTAATTGCTCAACAGTCAACTGTAGGGGTAAAATGGTCATTTGACAGTCAAAAGTTCAAATTTTTGGTCAACATATTATTTTGAAGCCACAAACATCATTGGATCAATTCTTGATCATGATTCTCAAGGCATGGCTCAAAAAGTCTCAAGATGCAAAAGTTTATATATTTGGATAGTTGAAAAAGTCAACTGTAACTTGACCAAGGCATAACTTCCACATGGTTCATCAGAAAAATTCCATCCAAAGCTCATTTTGAAGAGAAAGACATTTACTACAACTCCTCTTCACACTTAAAGTCCAATAAATGCTCTCACAAAAAGTTATCAATTTCAACATTATAGGTCATTTTCAAAAGTCAACAAAAAGGGACTTTAAGTCAAGGACCATAACTTGAGATTGGTAAATCAAAATGACATGGGATCAAAGGCATTTGTTAGAGGACTTCAAGACCTTTCCAAAATGTCCAAGAACATGATCAAAGCTTAAAAATTGAGCAAGATATGCCTTGTAGAAGTTGGGAAATTTTTGGGAATTTTGAAAAGTCAACTTTGCTTCAAATGCCTCAAAATTGCTAATGGGCCACATTTTCTTCCAAGAATCATTATCCAAAGGCTATGCACGACCATTTGACCCAAAGGGGATTTATTTCATCATTTTTTATTATTTATTTGAATTTTTATCACTATTAATTCATTTAATGAAATAAAATATGACAAAAATAGAAAACCATGTTTTTTAATCCCTTTTTGAAGCCTATTCTCTCCATAAAACCTCAAGATTTCGTGCACCCTCAATTTGGAAAGATTTGGCCATGATTGGTATCAAAAGCACATGGAAAAGATTTGAAAAGATGCCATTAAAAATCAAATATTTGATTCATGATTACAAGGGTTTTTGGACTGGATTTGCAAACCTAAAACACTCACATACATATACAGATCACAACCCTAGTGCAAAGAACCTTCAAGCTGCGCCTCATATCATATACACGTTTTGCATTTTTTGAAAAAGTTGAAAACTGAAAACACACATAGAGTGCAATTCAAAGCGAAATAAGGATTCCAATAGCTTGCCAAGGCATCAAGGAACCTAACTGAATCCTTTTCCACGCTTCTAGCATCAAGAATTGGTATATAGAAGTCAAAATTCCTCATACTTTATGCATAATCGTATTTGAATTTCTGGACATTTTTCATACATTTTGATTGTTGTTTTATACTAACATGGACCTTCTGAATCTATTGATATTGTTTAATTGAATTTTCATCGCCTATATGCAAACTTGCCATGGATGCCCTTTAGGGTTGCAGGGACTTTAAAAGAGGGCTTTGCTCCTCTGGAAAAATTTAACACAAGACTTATGCCATTAGAATCAGAAGCTTCACACGATTCAGAACCACTAGTCGCGCTCAATTTATGAGCAACCATACGCTAATCGCTATTTTTGAATGTTGAGGTTTGTGGGGGTTTAAAACCCCCGCTATCCTTTCTCTTTTTTTCAGGTCAAAACAAAGAAGTGGAGAAGAAGATGAGTTGTAAGGATGTGATAGGGCTATTCAAATTTCAGCGCGTTTTTTTTGATTAATAGCATTAGTGCGTTTGTTTTTATATATTAATTCCTTTCCATTATAATAACAAAGTGACAAAGCAGCTCAGTTGGTGGAACGTAGTGCTGGAAAGCATTGGGACCTGGGTTCGATTCCCAGGTCCCCTCCCTTCTCAATATTATTTTTCCTTCTATGTTTCCATGCAGCGTTCCCTCCAGAGTTCTACCATGCATCCAGCGCTGGAGCTTGCCACGCGTCTCAGAACCTCAATCCAATGACCATGATCTGAAGAACACCCTACGCATTGGTCAATGGAGCCACACGCATCCCAGAAAAGTCAACCAGACCTCCAATAAATGGGCCAAATTGCTGGCAGCTTACCTCCAAAATTGGGGTCAACACCCCCCATTGGTTTGCATTCTATTTTTCATTCTTTTTATTTTTTCTATTTAGTTTTATTTTAATTCTTTAAATTAATTTTTCATAACATAAAAATACCAAAAAAATCAGAAACTATAAAAATAAAAAAATATGTTTTAATGTTTAATTCACTAACATTTTTTTTATAAATAAATTCAACAATTAATTTAGTTTTAATTCTAGGTTTAATTCTAATGTTTTTTTAATAAACTAAAAAAATGTAGAATTAGGGTTTTAAATACTTTTATCCTTTTTTCTTTTCTTTTACCATTATTAATAATTAATTATTTATTTTGTAAATAAATTTGCCATTAAATAATTAGGTTAAAACTAGGTTAAATTTAAACATTTTTTTAATAAATTAAAAATAGTTTAGAATTAGGGTTTTAATTTCATTTAATTTTCTTACTAAAATCCATAAATACAAAAAACTCAAAAATAATTTCCTTTTCTCATTTAACTTAATTAATTTATTAATTGTAATTCAATTTCTTTAAAAGGGTCCAACGCCCTCGCATTCGATCATAATTCTATTTCGCGCGCTTATTTTATTTCCTTTTTATAAATTTCATGTAATTACCCCAAAGCCTTGTAATAGATTAATTAGGACATTTATCTTTCCGCATTTTTATTTTATTTCAAATCGGGTCTTGGATTAATTTGGCGATGTAGACCCGCGCCTTTGTAATAGCGTAGGACTTTTAATTCCGCATCTTTTAACTGTTAATAATCTGCATGAAAGAATGAATGCCAACAATAAAAAACAAAGCGTAGATCACAAATGCATGAACAAGATAAACATAATTGAAAACGACACACAAATCACACACCACCTCTAGGGTACGCTTCACTGTTGCCTTGCCCCTCGAAAGGTGGTTGTCGAGTAGAGGATGTTTTAGTAAGTCCTCATGTCCATGAACATGGCATGAGGGTAGCTTCTAAGGTGTCTTCCTATTGCTCCGGTGATCACCATGTCCCGAACCCTCGAATTGACCCGAACACCTCCAACGGTGGTGCTACCTATCTCTCAATGGTGGGATGGCACTATCTTAAAGGACATTTACACAGACGAATTCCTTAGGGTAGGTAGACGACTCTAGATACTTGCTCTAATTTCAAAACAAAATCAAAAACTCTTTTCACACCAACACTTTCAAAAATCTTTCAAAAGCAACTTTTCAAACACTCTTGAGGACTGATACAAGAGTCGAACTGAAATTTTCAAAGAAACTTTTTTTTTAAACCCACAGCTGAAAAGCAAACAAACCATTTTGAAAACACAATGAGCAAGTATCTAAGAGCCCATGGATAACCAAGGATAGAAAGGGTGCTAACACCTTCCCTTTCTATAAATCTACCTCCCGAACCGAGAGCAATCTCTATAAGGAATTTTTCTGTGCTTTTGTCCTTTCCATTTGGAGAAAATAAAAGACGGTGGCGACTCTTGCTTCCGCGACATTTCGCGAACCAGCGTTAAACAGTCAGTTCCAGATCCACCGATCACATGGGGGTACAAGTGTTTGAATGGGGGATATTTAGCAAGAAATATAAATCTAAACTATTACATCCATATTGAATAGACAAATAATAAATTGTATAATATTTAAACAAATGTAAATGCAAAATGTATTATGCACAAAAAGGATTTTTTATGTATGAGAAAATATTTTTCAATGCAACATATAAACAAAAATAAAAAGTCATTTTTTTTTGGATATTTTGTGGTTTTAGGGAAAAACCCTAATTTTTAATAAATAGTAATTATTTACTAATTATATACAATATTTATATATTTATTTATACAAAAAATAAATAAAAGAGAAGTATATTGTAAAAAAGTATTTTTGATGTCGAATATTAATAAAAATAAAAAGGTGTTATTTTTATATTTTATCCTAAATATTTAATAAAATATGTATAAGTATTTATACTATATATTAAATATACTAAATATATACAAAAATGAAATATTAATTATTTACAAAAAGAGTATATTTTTAGAAAATGTTTCCAAAATGTAAAGAAGAAATAAAAACTAAAAAATATATTTTTTTATACTATTTTCTAGGGTTTTGAATAAAAAGTATATATATTTATTTACATGTATAAGCTAAATAAAACAAATAAATGTCAAATAAATGCAAAAATGGGTGAAAAAATATTTTTAATATTTTTTATATTTTGACAAAAAAATATCAAGTCAGAAGAAAAAAGAAAAAGTCAAAAATGATCAAAATATCACACAATGGGCCAAGGGGGTGTAAGTTGGAAAAGAGTGTACAAAAAGCAGGTTGACTCAGGCCCAGCCCAAGTCAACTTTGTCTTCAACCTCCATCCATTTGAAACAAAAACTCGCGCCCTTCCTTGTTCAACACTAACTCCTGATTCCTTGATTTTTAGCCAAAACTCATAACATAAATAATGTAGAGCATTAAATCACGAGTTCATACATATAAAAATCTTGATCTAACTCTCAGAAATGAGGGAGAATTTCTCCATCCCCAATTTCTGACCTAAGTTTTCTTCCATGTTCAGGTCCAAAATTCTCACAACACACACAATATAAATGAAAAGTAACTATATGGATGGCTTCAGGGCTATGAGTAGAACATGCTTTCTTCACAAACTTAAGCCTAACTATGCCTGGATAGAGAGATAGAAGTTCAAATTTTTACCTGTTCAGCTTGAGTCGTGTACAACAATGGAGGTATCTTCAATGGAGTTTGAACTTTGGTACAGCTTGCCTGAAGTCCAAGTATGCTTCCCCTATGCTTAGCTTGCTTTGAATCTCTCTGAGTCAAGCTATGGAAGTCAACCTGCAAAATTGAAAAGTGAAAATGGCAAACTTGGCTATGGATGTTACAGCTTGTATTCAATGCTTGGGATAACTTCAGTGGGTGATATGGAACAAGTTTGAACTCTTTTTGGCCAAAGTGCACGAGTGAAATGGATGGTGGAAGTCAATCTGCAGCAGGCACTCTATTTTTTGCAGAAAAACTATGCTTTTGGATATGAGGATGGATTGAGGGTGGTTTGGTCATGCTTTAGGTCAGGTTTGATGTATGGAAAGTGTTTATGAAGTTTGTTTAGGCTTGTGTTGACAGGAGATCAAAGTTTGATATCTTTTGCAATGTTTCTTCCAAAATAAGCAAGGATAGTCAAGTTGAGTTATAGGCCAGCACAGGTCCCTCAAGCATGCTGCATACTTTGTTCTTGATCAGTGGGATTTGCCTACCAACCCTTGCCTCATAGATTTTGCTTGTACCTCTTGGATTGTGAATTTGACATAAAGTGCACCTTTTCAAAAATGGCAAATATGCTTTTTCCATTTAAAGATTAATCTTGCATGTAATGACCAAATGAACAAAATAATGCTTGAACACAATGGTTTGGCATTTAATTATTGAGTGTGAAGAGTATTAGAGGCCTGTAATCTAGCTTGTACAAGCTGACTTGAAAAATGCCAATGTATGAACATGCCTTTGGTTATGAACAAAAGTGACTTTTGCCCAACTTTGCCAATTCGATTATCCCTAACCACAAGGGTGTTTGAGAAGTTCTTGGACAATTTGGAAATCTTGGAATGTGTACTACAATCCATCTTTGTAATGAAAATTGAAATTCCAAGTGGAACTATGTGAAAAGTGGCCATGAAGTTGGGAAAAAATCCTGCCTAGAATAGGTCAAAATTTTTCTAAGCTAAGAATGTTTTGCACCCTTGTTCCAAAAATCATAACTTGAGCTACAAGACTCCTTTGAGAAAACTTTGTGAATAAAAGTTGTAGACTTTGCAATGGACTACAACTTTCATGTTTTGAGTTTTGTTTGAATCCAAATTTATCTTGATGAAAAAATGGGACAAAGTTAGGAAAAAATAAGGAAGTTTCATAACTTAGAAAAATTCTAAGTTATGAAAAATTCTCATTTTAAACCCTAATTTGCAAATTTGGATTTCTTGATGAACAAGTTTCATAACTTGACATGTTTTGATGAAAAATGAATCTTGGCACTTGATTTTGACCAAAAAGTCAAAGTTTGACTTTTCAGTATACCATCAAATTTTGATCAGTTGACTGGAAAATTCATCTGTCAATCCTGTGCATTTGGGACCTTTTGAATTTGTTGAATGTGTCAAGACCATTCCATTGAGTCCTTGAGTCCACATGTGAGCTTGGTTTGCCATTGGCTAGGTCAAACAGTCAAAAATTGCCTTTGTGCAGTCAAAACCCTAAAAATGACCATTTTGCCCTTTTGGTGATCTGATCAAATATCTTGTGGAATTGTGATCCAAACTTGACCAAATGGTTCATATGAGTTCATAATGTTGATGTAGGTCAAAAATCATGAGGTTTGACTGTCAATTGGCCACAGTTGACTTTTCCCCAATACAGTTGATTTCTAGGTCAACTGTCCAATTGACTGGGCAAAGATTGGAATCAAGGCTTGAAACTTGGTATGGATAAACTTGTGAGTCCAACATGAATCATGGAAGTCACTTTGGGAATTTTAGGTCAAAACATTCTTGTGTAAACTCAAACCCTAATTTAGGTCAACAGTGCAAGGAGGAGTCTTGAGCAAAGCAAACCCTAACTTGATCTTGAGCTCCAAGAGTCTTATGATAAGAAAATGTTGAAGAAATTAGAGGGAAAATTTTGGGGTACAACAGTTGCCCCTGTTCAATCTTCTTGCACCTGAAGAGTTAGATTGGCAGGCTTGCCTTTCGCGTCTCGAAGGTAAAAGGAGATTGGACACTAGAGTGCCCTTAAATTTGCACTCGTCAGAACAATGGATGCGGGAATGGGCTTAGAGATGCCATTTGGAGATGGGCTTAAAGATGCCATCTAGAGGGGTGACAAAATCTTTTCGGGGATGGGCTTAAAGATTCCATCTGGAATGAGTATCAGAAAGGTGTCCATGTTTTGGAACATCTCTGAACTGGGGGTCTTGAATAAGCAATGGATTGATATCCGTGTTTGGAGAATCCGTAAACTGTTTTCAGAAGTTGTAGAATCTGAACAAGCGATAGGTTAACATCCATGTCTGGAGAACCCGTAAACTGTTTTCAGAAGTCTTGAAGTTGAATAAGCAATAGAGCAGCATCCGTTGTTGGGAAGCGTCCGGAAACTGTTTTTAAAAGTTGAGTCTGAACAAGCGATAGGTTAACATCCGTGCCTGGAGAACCCGTAAACTGTTTTCAGAAGTCTTGAAGTTGAATAAGCAATAGAGCAGCATCCATTGTTGGGAAGCGTTCATAAACTGTTTTCAAAAGTTGAGTCTGAACAAGCGATAGATTAACATCCGTGTTTGGAGAATCCGTAAACTGTTTTCAGAAGTTGAAGAATCTGAACAAGTGATAGGTTAACATCCGTGTCTGGAGAACCCGTAAACTGTTTTCAGAAGGCTTGAAGTTGAATAAGCAATAGAGCAACATCCGTTGTTGGGAAGCGTCCGTAAACTGTTTTCAAAAGGTGAGTCTGAACAAGCGATAGATTAACATCCGTGTTTGGAGAATCCGTAAACTGTTTTCAGAAGTCTTGAAGTTGAATAAGCAATTGAGCAGCATCCGTTGTTGGGAAGAGTCCGTAAACTGTTTTCAAAAGTTGAAGAATCTGAACAAGCGATAGGTTAACATCCGTGCCTGGAGAACCCGTAAACTGTTTTCAGAAGTCTTGAAGTGGAGAAGGAACCGGTGTAGGGTTTCCTGATGATGAGTCCGTGTAAAACTGCATCTGGATGAATCTGGAATAAGTATCAGAATGTCGCCATGTCTGGGTCACATCTGAACTATCTCTGGGTGAATCTGGAATAAGTATCAGAATATCGCCATGTCCGGGTCACGTCTGAACTATTTCTAGAAAGACTCTCAGAAGATGATGATCTTTGTCTGTCGACTGATCTTTCCTGAAAAGGTAAAGAGTTAGTTGTATGCAATGTCATGATGCATGATGCAATGTATGTTATATCAATGTTTATGATATGAATGTGATGAATGCGCATGTAAGCTGATGAGCTGTCTTGCTGAGGATAGATGAATCCTGGATGGCTGGAGATAAAAGAATCTTGACTGCTGCCAGGGAAAGTGAGTCCTTGACTGCTGCAAGGGATTGCAAGAATCTTTGATTGTTGAAGATGTGACATCCTTGTTGACTACTGCTGGAGAATTAGGAGCTTGGGTTGTATGCCAATCTACTGGGGATTCCTGTCCTGAGGAGATCTTCACTGGGGAATATCTGAATATCCTGTGAGGAACTGAGAATGAGAGTCTTCATTCTGCTTGGGGAATGCAAGATCTTCAATTGTTGAGGGATCTTAGGACCACTGCGGGGGATCGGAACTCCTTGGTGACTTGTAGGGAATGAGAATTTCTGATGATCTCTACTGGAGAGTTCAGAACCTGATAGACTTATGCTGGAGAAGTAAGACTGAGAATCCTCAGTCTAGTGGGAAGTATCTCTATGGGGAGAAGGTTCACTATTCTGGTTCCGCTGGGGATTGGATTTTCAGATTTTTAAGGCTCCACTGGGGATACTGAAACTTAACTCTGAGGGGAATTGAGTTCTGGAAGGCCCTCTGGCTGGGGAGATCAGTTTTGAGAAAGCTTTTGTTCTGCTGGAGATCCTGAAGTTTAATTCTGCTAGGGATTCCTTCTGAAAGGGCATCAAGGTATCTACCTGTACCTTCAACCTATCGGCAATCATCTTTCTTGATTTGTAAGGAAAATGATTACGTTCAAATGCATATGCCTATTTAACAAAACATTGGACGTTTCTCAAATAAAACATAAGTGTAGAAAAGCAAAAGGAAGACAAAGCAAATTTCTGTATTTGGAAAATTATTTGTATTAACTTTCTATGAGCATATTTGTACAAAGGAGACAGTCATCCCAGTAAGAGGATGTCGTCGTAAAAATTGAAAAATTTATACAAAAGATAGATGGCTATGTGAAACAATTCCATGGGATCCCCATTCTGCTATAGCCTTCACAACTCTGAATATCTGTCCATTCAATGCTTCGTCCGCCGATGACTGGATTGATCAGAAGCTTGGAGCTAGTTGATGAAGAGATTATCCTTAAAGTGATCCGGCGAGACATAGTCATACGCTTTAATTCCCTAACTTTTGCCTGAATCGCCCTTTCGGGTTTTCGATCCACCGGGAAACCCTTTTTTGCCCAAGCCGCCCTTTCGGGTTTTCAACTTGCCGGGTGTACAGATTTTTTTGTTTTATCCCTAATTTTTGCCTGAATCGCCCTTTCGGGTTTTCGATCCACCGGGATGCCCATTTTTGCCCAAGTCGCCATTTCGGGTTTTCGACTTGTCGGGTTATTTTATGCGTAGTATCTTTTGACTATGTCTGCGTTCGCAGGGTGCGGCAAATCGTCACCGTCCATGGTGGTCAGAATCGTTGCACCACCAGAAAATATGCTCTTGATCACAAATGGTCCTTGGTATGTAGGAGTCCATTTGCCCCTGGGATCACTTTGCGGCAAGATAATCCGCTTGATTACGAGATCTCCGACTTGATATACCTGACGTCTGACTTTCTTGTTGAAAGCCTTGATCACCCGTTTTTGATACGTCTGACCATGGCAAACAGCAGTGAGTCGTTTCTCGTCGATCAAATTGAGTTGATCAAGTCGGGTCTGAATCCAATCATCTTCATCCAAACTTGCGTCCTTCATAATCCTTAAGGAAGGAATCTGAACTTCCATGGGTAAGACAACTTCCATGCCATATACCAAAGAAAATGGGGTTGCCCCTATTGAAGTACGTGCCGTGGTACGGTATTCATGCAGAGCAAACGGTAACATCTCATGCCAGTCCTTGTAGGTGACTGTCATTTTCTGAATGATCTTCTTGATGTTTTTGTTTGCAGCTTCAACAGCACCGTTCATCTTCGGCCGATAGGGAGATGAATTGTGATGATAAATCTTGAACTATTCGCACAATGCGATGATCATAGTATTGTTCAGATTTGTATCATTGTCTGTGATGATCCTGTCGGGGACACCATACCGGCATATAAGGTTCTGCTTGATGAAGCGGGCAACCACATTTTTAGTAACAGAGGCGAAGGAAGCCGCTTCGACCCATTTGGTGAAATAGTCAATAGCAACCAGGATGAAGCGATGTCCATTGGATGCCGTGGACTTGATTTCTCCAATCATGTCAATGCCCCACATTGCAAATGGCCAAGGAGCTGTCAGAACATTGAGAGGAACCGGAGGAATATGAATCTTGTCAGTGTAGACTTGACATTTGTGGCAAGTACGGGAATGTTGATGGCAGTCAGCTTCCATGGTAGACCAGTAATAGCCTGCCCTTAGGATCTTCTTAGCCATTGTATGCCCGCTCAAGTGGGTGCCAAACGTACCGCTGTGTATCTCAGTCATGATTAACTCTGCTTCAGCTTTATCCACACATCAGAGTAAAACACAATCATGGATGCGTTTATAGAGGATGTCGTTGCTCAGGAAGAACTTGGCAGCAAATTTCCTTAGGAACTTTTTGTCATTTACGGAAGCTCCTTCGAGATATTCTCTAGTCTGGAGATACCTTTTGATTTCGTGAAACCAGGGTTGTTCCACTACTTCTTCGGTATTAATCTCATGACAATGCGCAGGTTCATCAATTCGCTCGATGGTGATTTGGGGAGCCTCGTTATCCCAGTTGAGTTTAAACATGGAAGACATTGTAGCCAGAGCATCTGCTAGCTGATTCTCTTCTCGCGGGAAATGCTCGAAGGTAATTTGCTCGAAATGAGGCAACAATGTCAGGACATGTTCTTTGTATGGGATAAGATTAGGATGTTTGGTGTCCCACTCTCCTTTGATTTGACTGATAACCAAAGCCGAGTCTCCAAATACAATCAAAGATTTGATCCCCAAGTCTATAGCAGCCTTGAGACCACAGATGCAAGCTTCATATTCAGCCATGTTGTTGGTGCAACTGAAGCAAAGTCGGGCCGTGAAAGGTGTGTAACAACCTTCCGGGGAAATGAGTACCACACCGATACCGTTTCCAAGTGCATTTGAAGCACCATCAAAGTACAGGGTCCATCAGGATCCATTTTCAGGTCCGTCATACGGTCTGTTACCTTCAATGTTGTCCAAGTTCATGATGTCCTCGTTCGGGAAGTCGAATCTCATGGATTGATAATCTTCGATAGCTTGATGAGCTAGATGGTCAGCTAGTACACTCCCTTTTATAGCTTTTTGGGTGGTGTAATGGATGTCATACTCAGTCAGGATCATTTGCCATCTAGCGATTCTTCCAGACAAAGCAGGCTTTTCGAAGATATACTTGATAAGATCCATTTTGGAAATCAACAGAGTGGTATGAGTCAGCATATACTGCCTCAGTCGGCGAGCAGCCCATCCCAAAGCACAGCAAGTTTTCTCGAGCAGTGAGTAGCGAGTCTCACAGTCGATAAACTTTTTGCTAAGGTAATAAATGGCATGCTCTTTTCGACCAGACTCGTCATGCTGGCCCAACACGCACCCCATTAAGTTATCCAAAACAGTCAGATACATGATCAGCGGCCTTCCTTCGACGGGTGGCATCAGAATAGGAGGTTCTAGGAAATACTCCTTGATCTTATCAAAAGCAGCTTGGAAATCGTCGTTCCATTCGATTACCTGATCTTTCTTCAATAGTTTGAAAATTGGCTCACAGGTAGACGTCAGATGAGAGATGAATCTGGCAATATAGTTCAAGCGCCCCAAGAACCCTCTAACCTCCTTTTCAGTACGGGGAGTAGGCATTTCTCGTATAGCTTTCACTTTTGCTGGATCGACCTCAATGCCTTTGTTGCTGACAATAAATCCTAGAAGTTTACCAGACCTAACTCCAAAAGTGCACTTACTTGGATTCAGCCTGAGTTTGTACTCTTTCAGCCTGGCAAACAGCTTCTGCAAATGCTCAAGGTGTTCCTCCTCTGTTTGTGATCGAGCTATCATGTCGTCTACGTAAACTTCGATCTCATGATGTATCATATCATGAAACAAAGCTACCATGGCGCGTTGATAAGTTTCCCCTGTGTTCTTCAGTCCGAACGACATCACCTTGTAGCAGAAGATAGCCCATTGTGTAACAAAGGTTGTTTTCTCCATATCCTCAGGGGCCATTTTGATCTGGTTGTAGCCCGAGAATCCATCCATGAAGGAAAACACCTTGTGCTGAGCTGTGTTGTCAATCAAAATGTCGATGTGCGGTAGCGGAAAATCATCTTTAGGACTAGCCCTATTCAAATCCCGGTAGTCCACACACATTCTGACCCTGCCGTCTTTTTTAGGTACTGGCACGATGTTAGCAACCCATTGTGGATAAGATGTAACAGCCAGAAAGCCAGCGTTGAATTGCTTCATTACTTCAGCTTTAATCTTCTCAGACATGTCGGGCCTCATTCGGCGGACTTTTTGCTTGATCGATGGACAGTCCTCTCTTGTAGGGAGACGGTGAACCACTATATCTGTGTTTAAACCCGGCATGTCTTCATAAGACCAGGCGAAGATTTCAACATATTCATTCAACAGCTGTATCAAGCGTTCCTTGACACTTGGTTCCAGATTGGCACCCACTTGTACTTCTTTCCGGTCTTCCTCTGTTCCTAAGTTGATAGTTTCCAACAACTTTTCATGAGGCAAGATGGACCTCTCTTCTTGTTGTAGAAGTCTGGCTAGCTCTCCCGGTACTTCACAATCTTCGTCATCTTCATACTCAGCCTAATTGACCAGATCTTCGGAGTTATTGAAAGATACAGCAGAATAGTCACCCATAGAATCCAGAGTGGATGGGTACCTGCATTTGTGAGCGTGGGTGTGTGTAAGGGATAGCCATCCTTAAACAAACAAAAATGCAAGAGGAAAGAAAATGAACACAACAGTTTATTAATGAAAAACGTCCAATGAATCATTAAACATGGCATATGAATATGAAGAGAATCAAAACCCTTACAAACGGACCTACATGCCCCGGGCAAGGCATGAGGTGAAAAAGTAGCGTGCAGATTGTTCAAAAGTAATTATTACAGACCAACAGGAAATGTTCGACAGATAATTACTGATTAATAAAAGTAATGGGGACGAAGTCTTTCGCCTCCCAGTTGTGTAGTCCCCCTCCGTTGGTTGGGAAGATTTAGTCTTCAATGTTGGCCTCTTCGTCTTCGCCTTCCAAAGCATTTATTCCATAAGGAGAAATCTTGATGGGTGTTCTTTCAACTTTTGAGCGGCGCATAGCTTTTTGCCCCGCAGCGGTAAATCCTAATCCAAACTTGTCTGTTTTGTGAGGAATATCAGGCAACTGCCCCCATGTTGAGCTCTTCCCTTCCTTCATCGCAGCCTTTTCGTCTTTCAGAGATGCCATCCTGGCCACCTGCTTGGGTACCTCAGCTACCGCTTTTGCTACTGCCACCTCGGGAGAGACTTCCTCAAAGTGCTGGAATGGTGTTTCAATGAATTCACCCTCTACCTCTACATACCGAAAGGAGTTCAGGTGGCTGATCATATATTCCTCCTCACCGTGTACGGTTATGATTTTTCCTTTGACAAGGTATTTCAGCATTTGATGTAAGAAGGAAGTGACTGCCCCAGCATTATGTATCCATGGCCTCCCTAGCAAGCAAGAGTATGATGGGCGGATGTCCATCACATAGAAAGTTGAGGGGAACACTTCAGTGCCTACCTTAATGGGAATGTCGACCTCCCCATGTACCATTCTTTTTGACCCGTCAAATGCCCTCACAATGATATTACTTGGCTTAACTCCAAGCCTTCACAATCCAATCGGTCGAGAGCCTTCTTAGGCAGCATGTTCAGAGAAGAACCAGTGTCGACCAAAACATGGGCCAGAGTAGTTCCTTGGCATTCTACTGACACATGTAATGTGTCATTGTGCTTTCTTCCTTTCGGAGTCAGGTCAGCATCAGAGAAACCCAGGCCGTTGTCTGCGGTAAGGCTGGCTACACAATCTTGGAATTGATCGGCTGAGGTTTCCTGGGGCACATGGGTTGTCTTCAGAAATTTTATCAATGCTTTGGCGTGCACCTTTGAACAAAGAAGTAATGCTAACATAGAGATCTTCGAGGGGGTTTGCCCCAGTTTCTCTACCACGTCATAATCACTCTTCTTAATTATTTTCAGAATCTTCTCCATTTCTTTCTTAGAGGTTTCGGGGATGACCAAAGGTTGAGCCCTCGTCCTGACGAGCTCATCTTGGATCCCTTTCCCCTTATCAGCAGAAGTAGGAGGGACAACCATAGGAGTAACAGCTTCTTCAATCAACGGAGTTCTTGCGGAAAGTTTTATCGGTGCATGAGTAACTTTGGCAGCAACTGAGGGTCCAAAGATTGCCTTTGGAGGGGCAATCTCTGGAGAGAAAATTCTCCCACTTCGGGTGATCTTGCTCGTACCGGCAATGTTTCCAATGCTGGCATCTCTTCATCAGAGCTTTCTTCGATTATCTCAACTTGTTTAACACCATGGTATTAGATTTCTCCACCATAATTCCATGGTATTGATTTGTCAGAAATGTAGGGGACAGGCCCATGCATGGTTATTTTCAGAGGAACAAACTTTGTAGCGGATGTAATCTTAACAGGCTTTTTAGGGACCTTGGAAAGATTAGTGGAAATGGTGATTATTGAAACATCTTTGATAGGGGTTGGAGTAGCAGGAATATTTTCGAAAAGAATTTGTTGACTGTCCATTAGGCCTTGGATGCCTATCTTCAGCAATGGAAAATCGATTGGTAGAGAGGAACAACAGTAGCAGTCTTCTTTACATCCTGGGAAAATCCCAGCTTTCAACAGATTTAACTTGATCGTCAATAGTGGAGTCATCAGGTCATCAACATCAGAAACATACAGATCTTCTTCAATAGCATGGACATTGCAACCATGCTTCGGCATTGGAGCGGATATTACGTTTGGCTTCTCTGGAGCATCGAACTCAACCTCTTTCGCCTCTATCAAGTCTTGAATTTTATGCTTAAGCGCCCAACAATCGTTGGTGTCGTGCCCGAAACTGTCAGAATGATAGGCGCATTTAGCATTGGGATGATAATGTGGGGAAGATGTGTTCATATTTTTTGGTGCCTCCTTGATAGTGGTGAGATTTAGCTTCAACAAATGGGGAATAACTTGTGCGGGCGTCATATTGATGCGGGTGAACTGCCGTTGTGGCCGTTCCACCCGTTGCTGATTTGGTCTAGACTGATTGTAACGAGGCTGATCATTTGATGAATTTTGGATCATCACGGCCCCCACAGTTGACCGGCGCTCAGTTCTTCCCGATCTTTTCTGAGAGTATATAACAGCTGCTTCCTTCTTAGCCGGAAATGATTTCTTAACAGTTGTAGATGCAGAGGCATCCTTTTGAATCTTCCCATTCTTAATACCGGCTTCCACCCGTTCGCCAGTCAGAATTAATTCAGTAAACCCTACAGAAGAGCTCCCGATCAAATGGTTGAAGAAAGGGCCAGATAGGGTCCCTAAGAACATATCAACTAGTTCTCTATCAGAAAGAGGTGGCTTCACTCTCCCGGCCAAATCGCGCCATTTCTGGGCGTATTCTTTGAATCCTTCATTTGAGGCCATCCTCATACTCTGTAGCTGAGTACAGGTTGGCGCCAAGTCAGCGTTATATTGATACTGGCGATAAAAGGCAGCTGCCAAGTCTTCCCAGTTATGCACTTCTGATCTCTCAAGCTGGTAAAACCAGTCTAGCTGTGTACCAGACAGGCTATCTTGGAAGAAGTGTACCCAAAGATTTCTGTCGGATGTATGAGGTTGAATTCTTCTGACATATGACCTTAGGTGTATTTTTGGGCAAGACAGCCCGTCATATTTTGCAAAAATTGGCACCTTAAACTTCGGAGGGATCACAATTCCAGCAATCAATCCCAAATCTTCAAAATCTAACCCGGGAACCCTTTGCAGCTCCATAGCTGCCAGTCTATCCTCCAGGTTTTTGTATTTGTCGTCCGCTGGCGGGTATTGTTGCTCTGAGTAGTCTTCATCTTCCTCGGCCTCTTCCTCTTCAGCTTCGAACTCAGAAGGTAACGCTGCCCCTTTTCCTTTACCGGTCCCCTCATCAGATGTGGGGGGGAATTCATGAACTCTCCAAGCTTCGTTCTCAAACCTTCTTCCCAGGGTAGCTACCCCAACTCTCTTCTTCTTCTTTTTCACTTTTTCTTGCTCTTTGTTCCCAAGAAGTGCTTTTAGATCCTCCTGACCCTTTGCCAAGGTCATTAGGAGCTGTTGAAACTGTGAGTTTTGTGACTGCAGATCTTTGACCGTCTGCTCGAGATCCATCTTACTGAAATAAACAACAGAAAGATAAGGAAACTTGGTGTGAAGACCTGCTTATGCATATGATGAATGATATGTTTATTCATGCAATGCATTCAAGGATTTAGAAATTCAAAATTTGTTGCAAACAAAAAGAACACACGTCATATTAATAAGAAGAGATTTTGTCAGTACATAAATGCCCCATGGGCCAAATATTACAAAAACTTCTTAAGGTAAAAAGACGTTGCGCATCCTCTTTGGTGCGATGTAAGTGTTGAGGGTCTCCTCCTCGTGAAGTCGGCGGGTAAGCTCCAAAACCTTCCTCTCATTGGCATAGAAGCTGGCTTCAAAAGTATTCCGCTCTTCCTTGAGTTGGATCCAACTCTTCTGCATTTCCTCCCATGATGTTGGCATGTCAGGATATAGGATGGTGTAGGGAACCTCTCCTTCCTTAACGGGCTCTTTGATCAAAGGGAGAATATGAGGGTAAGGCATCATAAGACTCTGGGCTCGGGTCCTTACCCACTTGAGATAAGGATCAAGAGGGATGGAGTTCTTGTGCCCCAGTGTCTTGCTATATACCTTGTTAGGCATCCTCCAAGCTCTGATGAATCTTTGGCGAAGTCCTTGCGCATCGTTGTCGAAGTCAAAAACTAGGTCAGGAATCAGCATGTCATGAGGGCCATCCCTCAGTGCATATCCAAATTGTCTTAAAGCTAGACAAGGGTTGTAGGTAATGCCTCCCCTAATGTCAAGTAAT
Organism: Vicia faba; assembly: GCA_948472305.1. Lineage (NCBI taxonomy): Eukaryota > Viridiplantae > Streptophyta > Magnoliopsida > Fabales > Fabaceae > Vicia > Vicia faba. The sequence goes on along the minus strand of OX451739.1, from coordinate 1,202,518,632 downwards.
GGAACATTATGGAACTCTCCACAATGATCGACGATGATGACATTTTCTCTGGACCGAGAACACCAATGTACATCAGAGTGTGTGAGGGTCATCAACCGTTGTGACCACCTTAAGCCTTGGTCATTCTTCAAAACAGATTGTGGAAGGTTCGAAATAAACCACCTTGCAAGGAGAGGAGTACAGCACATGAGAACACCTCTCTTTCTCATTGTTCATGTGTAAAATGAGTGGAGGATATCCCCAAGTAATGTAGGTATGGGATTCCTGGATAAGAAAATCTTGACAGCATTGACATCTATAAGTTGGTCAGGATTTGGGAACAAGAACAACCCATAAATGAGGAGTGCCACAATCTCTTCAAAGGCTTGTAGATCCAAGGAATTCCAACACTCTTGTGCCTTCTCAAACAAGAATTTTGCCAAGAAGCCTTTGACACCACTTCTAGTTTCCTAATGCCCCTTGATGTCAGATGGTTGCAAGTGTAGTGCTTGAGCAACACCCTCAAGCTTTGGTTCTTTTTCCGTACCGTTGTAGGGTAGTTGATTAAGAATAGGAATTCTCAGGAGTTGAGAAAATTCCTCCAAAGTAGGCACCAATTGGTAGTCGGGGAATGTGAAACAGTGGTGAAGGGGGTCAAAGGACTGGAACAACACTTTCACCATGTCTTATTCAATGCTGGTGTTGACTAGGCTAAGCAGTCTACCATGTCTTTCACTGAAGAGAGAGCTTTCTGGAATTCTGGATGTGAGCTCCTTGAGTTGAGGAGGGATTCTCACAAGGTTGACTTGGATAGTTTTCCTGCGAAGAATTTCCATGACCTACAAAACAAGAACAAAGATGAAGATCCAAACCCTTGAAATGGTTAGTGGATGCATATGATGCTTTTATGATGTTCATGATGTATGCACAAACATATGTAAAAGCAATTCACACAAAACCCTAGTTTCAGGCTTGCATGAGGTTTCATAGGTAAGTACCCTCTTGAGTGAAGTTGGCTTAAAAACCTGTCCTATAAATAGTAATCGGGTTCTAAGGAGCTCAATATCATTGGATTGTTTTCCATGTTCATTGTTTTGGTTTAGCCACTTAAATTGCGACCAAAATATTCCAAGAAAACAACCCTCAATGAGTGTAGTATCGAGTATCTACCAACTTCGGACTGCACCAAAGCCGATCATCTCACTACCCCTAATAAAAGGCCAAGATGGTCAAGTAAGGTTCTAGGTCATTAGTGCTTAGTGACATCACTCAGCGGCTCTGTACTCTCCTTGATTGAACTCAAGGGTTACCGGTACTCACAAATATGTCGCACTAATATAGCTATTGCTTCAACCGTGTCGGTATATCCCGCACAATTTCCACAACGTATTACTATCTATGAATGTTTCCCCAAATCTGGGTGTAGGATTTCAAGCCCAAACAAGAGAACCAAAATGTAAAGCAATCAAAGCAAACAATTAGTCATGCAAAAGGGTGATCTAAGCCCTAAGGTTACTCCACTTTTAAATTATCCCCAGCAGAGTCGCCAGTTCTGTGATACGGTGGGAGAACTGACTTGAGTTTTGCGTTTGTTTTCGCAAATGTTTCGGTTTAGCAAGAGTCGCCACCGACTTTTTATTTTATCGTAAGGAAAGGTTAAAAAGCACAGGAAAAACCTTTGAGATGTTTTCATGGGTTCGAGGAGTAGATTATAGAAAGGGAAGGTATTAGCACCCTTTCTATCCATGGTTATCCATGAGCTCTTCGTTACTTGCTTAGATCACTTGCCTTGCATTTTCAATTGTTTGAAATGGTGCTTTCAATTGTTTGAAATGGTGCTTTGTGTGTGGGTTTGAAAATGTTTTGAAAAAGATGCCTTGTCTAGGCAACCCTTGTAACAATTATTTACTCGAATGTTTTACAAAAGGTGTTTGTCTTTTTGAAAAGATGTTTCAAGGTTTTGAAAGTTGTGTTTGTGAAGTGTGTTTTGAAAGTATGGCAAGGATTTGTTTTGCAAGTTGGTCAAGTCACCAAGAGCTATCTACCTTAAATTTCTCAAAGATCTTTCCTATGTTTTAACCCTTTTAACAACATTATTCCCCCATTGTATTTGGTGGACAATCTTGTGTTAGGATGTTAACGGGACGGGCGCGGGTCATCGTTTAGACCATGAATGCAATAGTGCCAAGTGTCTTTGGCAATTTTTCCTTCAAGGGACTTGATCATTTTTAGGCAACTTGAGAAAGCGTCATCGAGGGACTATGATCATTTGAATTGTTTTTGTTTTGCCAAAGAAACTCAACACGCAAGCATGGCCCATTTTTGAAGGCAACAAGTGGAGTAACCCTAAGGGTGCAAGTGTGATTGGTGTTGTCCATTTTCATGCTTTTTTGTCTTTGCATTAGTCAAGCTATTTGTTGGTTGATTTTGCATACAAACCCTAGGTCTATCATGGCATAATTAGAAAGCTTTTAAATGCGGAATTTTAAAGTTCTAGATTATTACAACATGATTATGGAGATGGGGGTACAAGTGTTTGAATGGGGGATATTTAGCAAGAAATTTAAATCTAAACTATTACATCCATATTGAATAGACAAATAATAAATTGTACAATATTTAAACAAATGTAAATGCAAAATATATTATGCATAAAAAGGATTTTTTATGTATGAGAAAATATTTTTCAATGCAACATATAAACAAAAATAAAAAGTCAATTTTTTTTGGATATTTTGTGGTTTTAGGGCAAAACCCTAATTTTTAATAAATAGTAATTATTTACTAATTATATACAATATTTATATATTTATTTATACAAAAAATAAATAAAAGAGAAGTATATTGTAAAAAAGTATTTTTGATGTCAAATATTAATAAAAATAAAAAGGTGTTATTTTTATATTTTATCCTAAATATTTAATAAAATATGTATAAGTATTTATACTATATATTAAATATACTAAATATATACAAAAATGAAATATTAATTATTTACAAAAAAGAGTATATTTTTAGAAAATGTTTCCAAAATGTAAATAATAAATAAAAACTAAAAAATATATTTTTTTAATACTATTTTCTAGGGTTTTGAATAAAAAGTATATATATTTATTTACATGTATAAGCTAAATAAAACAAATAAATGTCAAATAAATACAAAAATAGGTGAAAAAATATTTTTAATATTTTTTATGTTTTGACAAAAAAATATCAAGTCAGAAGAAAAAAGAAAAAGTCAAAAATGATAAAAATATCACACAATGAGCCAAGGGGGTGTAAGTTGGAAAAGAGGGTACAAAAAGCAGGTTGACTCAGGCCCAGCCCAAGTCAACTTTGTCTTCAACCTCCAGCCATTTGAAACAAAAACGCGCACCCTTCCTTGTTCAACACTAACTCCTGATTCCTTGATTTTTAGCCAAAACTCATAACATAAATAATGTAGAGCATTAAATCACGAGTTCATACATATAAAAATCTTGATCTAACTCTCAGAAATGAGGGAGAATTTCTCCATCCCCAATTTCTGACCTATGTTTTCTTCCATGTTCAGGTCCAAAATTCTCACAGCACACACAATATAAATGAAAAGTAACTATATGGATGGCTTCAGGGCTATGAGTAGAACATGTTTTCTTCACAAACTTAAGCCTAACTTTGCCTGGATAGAGAGATTGAAGTTCAAATTTTTACCTGTTCAGCTTGAGTCGTGTACAACAATGGAGGTATCTTCAATGGAGTTCGAACTTTGGTACAGCTTGCCTGAAGTCCAAGTATGCTTCCCCTATGCTTAGATTGCTTTGAATCCCTCTGAATCAAGCTATGGAAGTCAACCTGCAAAATTGGAAATTGAAAATGGCAAACTTGGCTATGGATGTTACAACTTGTATTCAATGCTTGGGATAGCTTCAGTGGGTGATATGGAACATGTTTGAACTCTTTTTGGCCAAAGTGCACGAGTGAAATGGATGGTGGAAGTCAATCTGCAGCAGGCACTCTGTTTTTTGCAGAAAAACTATGCTTTTGGATATGAGGATGGATTGAGGGTTGTTTGGTCGTGCTTTAGGTCAGGTTTGATGTATGGAAAGTGTTTATGAAGTTTGTTTAGGCTTGTGTTGACAGGAGATCAAAGTTTGATATCTTTTGCAATGTTTCTTCTAAAATAAGCAAGGATAGTCAAGTTGAGTTATAGGCCAGCACAGGTCCCTCAAGCATGCTGCATACTTTGTTCTTGATCAGTGGGATTTGCCTACCAACCCTTTCCTCAGAGATTTTGCTTGTACCTCTTGGATTGTGAATTTGACATAAAGTGCACCTTTTCAAAAATGGCAAATATGCTTTTTCCATTTAAAGATTAATCTTGCATGTAATGACCAAATGAACAAAATAATGCTTGAACACAATGGTTTGGCATTTAATTATTAAGTGTGAAGAGGATTAGAGGCCTGTAATCTATCTTGTACAAGCTGACTTGAAAAATGCCAATGTATGAACATGCCTTTGGTTATGAACAAAAGTGACTTTTCCCAACTTTGCCAATTCGATTCTCCCTAACCACACAAGGGTGTTTGAGAAGTTCTTGGATAATTTGGAAAGCTTGGAATGTGTACTAAAATCCATATTTGTAATGAAAATTGAAATTCCAAGTGGAACTATGTGAAAAGTGGCCATGTAGTTGGGCAAAAATCCTGCCTAGAATAGGTCAAAATGTTTCTAAGTTAAGAATGTTTTGCACCCTTGTTCCAAAAATCATAACTTGAGCTACAAGCCTCATTTAAGAAAACTTTGTGAATAAAAGTTATAGATTTTGCAATGGACTACAACTTTCATGTTTTGAGTTTTGTTTGAATCCAAATGTATCTTGATGAAAAAATGGGACAAAGTTAGGAAAAAATAAGGAAGTTTCATAACTTAGAAAAATTCTAAGTTATGAAATTTTCTCATTTTAAACCCTAATTTGCAAATTTGGATTTCTTGATGAACAAGTTTCATAATTTGACATGTTTTGATGAAAAATGAATCTTGGCACTTGATTTTGACCAAAAAGTCAAAGTTTGACTTTTCAGTATACAGTCAAATTTTGATCAGTTGACTGGAAAATTCATCTGTCAATCCTGTGCATTTGGAACCTTTTGAACTTGTGTAATGTGTCAAGACCATGCCATTGAGTCCTTGAGTCCATATGTGAGCTTGGTTTGCCATTGGCTAGGTCAAACAGTCAAAAATTGCCTTTGTGCAGTCAAAACCCTAAAAATGACCATTTTGCCCTTTTGGTGATCTGATCAAATTTCTTGTGGAATTGTGATCCAAACTTGACCAAATGGTTCATATGAGTTCATAATGTTGATGTAGGTCAAAAATCATGAGGTTTGACTGTCAATTGGCCACAGTTGACTTTTCCCCAATACAGTTGATTTCTAGATCAACTGTCCAATTGACTGGGCAAAGATTGGAATCAAGGCTTGAAATTGGTATGGATAAACTTGTGAGTCCAACATGAAGCATGGAAGTGACTTTGGGAATTTTAGGTCAAAACATCCTTGTGCAAACTCAAACCCTAATTTAGGTCAACAGTGCAAGGAGGAGTCTTGAGCAAAGCAAACCCTAACTTGATCTTGAGCTCCAAGAGTCTTGTGATAAGAAAATGTTGAAGAAATGAGAGGGCAAATTTTAGGGTACAACAGGTACCTATGATTCAACCATCCATAACTGTTCTATATAAACTCAAACAAACGTTAGCATACCATAAAATGTGATTAAAATTATAGATTCGAAATTTAAAATTTTACCAAACCGGTGGGCGTGCTAGGCGTGTGATGGATTGCTCTTGGGCCTTGTAAGACTCACGAGGACTTCAAGAGGATGGTTTGAGGCTTGATGTCAATTGCGAGAGGCCGGAACCTTGAGATATGACTTGCACCAATTCTTTGATTTCTGGAGAGCTTTTTGAAGAGCTTTTTGAGAACTTTTTGAAGAGCTTTTGAGAGCTTTTTAGAGAGGATTTCTCGTTTATTTCAAGCTTGTATGGCTCCATATTTATAGAGGAGAATGAAGAGACAAGAAATCATGGAAAGAATCTCCCTCATAATGTTGTGTTTTAAGACCATGATCAAGATTTGAAAAAAATGCCATATTTGATGATTCTCCATTATTAAACCTTCCAAATTTGATTTGATTCAATCTTTTTGAACATGATTAGGCTTGATACGAATTTGATGGTGGTGCTAGCTGTAAACAAAGCCTAAAACAATAAAAAAATCAAGAGTTATTAATTATTTGGATTTTCTATGATTTTATTTGATTTAAAATGAATAAATTCAATTAAAAATCAAATTAAATAATAAAAATGAAATATGGGATCATGGATGAATATAGGACACGTGGGAAACTATGCAAGCTCAAATCAAGTGGAAAATAATGGGCCCATTTGACAAAATTTGAAGTTTTGGGGATAGTTGACTTTTGGCAATTTTGCAAAAATGCCCAACTTCAACCTTGCATAACTTCTTCAATTTTGAACTTTTGGAATTGTTATTAGACTTTTTAGAAAGCTTGAGATGTACTATAACCAACCATTTTGGTCTCATCTAATTTTTATATTCCATGCTTAAGTTATAAGCTTTGGCAAAAAAGGTGTTTTTGTTGACTTTCAAAAATGACCTATAATGTCCAAATTTGTAACTTCTTGTGAGTGCATTTTTTGATCTTGGGGTGTGAAGATGGATTGTAGGAAATTTCATAATATTAAAAATGAGCTTTGGATGGGTCATTTCTCATAAAGTATGAGAAAGTTATGCTTGGTCAAAGTTGAGTTGACTTTTCCTATAAAACCCTAATTTAGCAACTTTTGAGTCTTGATGAATTTTGAGCAATCCTTGATGAATCATGATCAACCGTTGATCAAATGATTAAATATCCTTAAAAATGATAATGTTGACAAAAAATCTTGAAGTTTGACTGTATTTGGGTCGCAGTTGACTTTTGCCCAAACACAGTTGATTTTTGGACCCCTTGAGCAATTGACTGAGCAAACTTCCTCTGCAAGGGTTGAAACTTGACACGGATGATCTTGAGAACATATTAGAACGTTGGGGAGCACTTGAGGTCATTTGGGTTCAAGGATCTTGATGCAACACAAAACCCTAATTTGAGGTTGATTGTCTTAGGAGATAGCTTGATTGTCCAACTCTTGAGCAATCTTGGGCCACTTGGAGATTTTTCTTGCAATGTTTGGAGAAATATAAGAGGGTAAATTTTGGGGTACAACAGCTGCCCCTATTCAATCTTCTTAAACCTGAGGTGGTATATTGGCTTTCGTGCCTTTTGTGATCCGAAGGTGGAAGATGATTGAACACTAGAGTGCCCAGAAATTTGCACTCGCATGAAGTGGTATCAGCCTTGTGATGTAGGGAATGGGCTTACAGATGCCATTTGGAGACTGTTGATAGGTGGTCTGAACTTCGACTGGAATAGGAATCCGGGAGATCTTAGCGTCGATCTAACTGAACCAGAGAAGGTCTTGGATTAACTTTGGCTGGATCGGCATCAGAAAAATCTTAGGATCGATTTAACTAGACCAGACAAAAGTCTTGGAACATCTTCAACTGGAATACAAATCAGGGAGATCTTAGGGCCGATCTGACTGAACCAGAGAAGGTCTTGGATTAACTTTGACTGGATCGGCATCAGAAAAATCTTAGGATCGATTTAACTGGACCAGACAAAAGTCTTGGAATATCTTCAACTGGAATACAAATCAGGGAGATCTTAGGGTCGATCTGACTGAACCAGAGAAGTTCTTGGATTAACTTTGACTGGATCGGAATCAGAAAAATCTTAGGATCGATTTAACTGGACCAGACAAAAGTCTTCCATAAATGTAGTTTCTTTTTGAGGGGACTACCAAGTCACATGAATATTCAACGGTGTTTATTGATTCGCCTGTCCCTGAAAAGGTAAAGAGTTAGTCATATGCAATGTCATGATGCATGATATATATCAAGCAATGATGCTCTCAAAATAAATGAGATTGTGTGGTATGATGTGTATATGCATGTATCATGATGTATGGAAATGTAATGTTTCTAGCTGGGGAAAATAAATCCCAGATAGTTGCTGGAGAATAGAGTTGAATTCTTCATTTCCACTAGGGATGACGAACGAAGATGATTGTGAGAATAGACCTGCAGGAGAGGATAACTCTGTTGGGGAATATACTGATGAGGAGATTACTCTGTGGGGAAGAGATGCTCTACTGAGGATTCCACTGATAAATTCCGTTGGGGACGAATTACCGTTGCTGATGATATTGAATTTATTAGGGGATTGAATTCCTGTTTGTGAAAGGAATGGACTCTGTTGGGGATGACCTTTCAATTGCAACTTGATAGGGATAACCTCTTAGACTCTTATGGGGATAACCCTTTGAGTTCTGCTGGGAATGATCCTTTGAACTCGGCTGGGGAGATTTATTTTGTACTCCGCTAGGGATAAACTTCTAGAGTCTACTGGGGATGATGCTTCAACTCCGTTGGGAAAGCTTTTTCAGACTGTGCTGGGGAAATATTGACTCTACTGGGGGGTATCTTGTATTATGCCAGGGAACATTCTTATACTCCGTTGGGGAATATTAAGATTGTCGGGGATATTAAGTCTTTCTAGTGCTGATGGTAGATCAACTCTGCTTGGGGAGAGTATTGCTGATTCGTTCACAATTGCAAGTCTCAGCCGGGGGGAGAGCTACCATTACTGTCTTACTCTGCGGGGAGTGAAGGTATCTTGGCCATATTCTTCAGTTGAATTTACCTTGTACCTGGTGGACAAGGCAACTATACAGTTTGGACAATTTTTATTTCCCCTGTTTTTGATATTACTCGTAATCGTCTTTTGTTTCGCATGTAAATATTTATGAGCAGCAATTAATGTCAAATGCATATATCAAAAATGAACATTGGACGTTCTTTGCAAAACAAAACAGATAAAGGAAAAACAGTTTGAAATTTCTTTGAAAATGAATTGTATTGATTTTGAAGTTTGGCCTGTAAATAGGCGTTTTGTACCATAGGCTGACGTCCTAGTAAGAGAACGCCGCCGAACAAGAGAGTTTATACATTGTGTGAAAAATAAACAAAACAACTATGTGAATAATCCCACTGGGTTCCAACTCTGCTATTGCCTTTATGTCCTCGAGCATCTCATCACTTTGCTACTTGGTTGAAGGTAGATCAGATTGATTAGTGCCGTCCGAGCTTGATAGTTGATACCGAAGTCTGGATACAAGGTGATCCAATGAGACATAGTGTTACGCTTTGATCCCTAATTTTTTCCTGGACCGCCCTTTCGGGTTTTCAGTCCACCGGGATACCCTTTTTTGCCCAAGCCGCCTTTTCAGGTTTTCGACTTGCCGGGTGTACAAATTTTTTCCATTTTCATCCCTTATTTTTGCCCGAACCCTTTTGGTTCGCCGGGAAGCCCTTATTTTTGCCTAGGCCAGTCGACCTAACGAGTCTTTGATTATGCGTAATATCTTTTCACTATGTCTGAATTGACAGGGTGAGGAAGGTCGTCACCATCCATGGTGGTTAGAATCATAGCTCCTCCTGAGAAAATGTTCTTAACAACAAATGGCCCTTCATAAGTAGGGGTCCACTTGCCCCTGGGATCACCTTGAGGTAAGATAATGTGCTTGATTACCAGATCCCCAACTTGATACTCTTGTCGTCTAACTTTCTTGTTAAAGGCCTTGATCATCCGTTTTTGGTACGTCTGACCATGACAAATAGCAGTAAGTCTCTTTTTGTCGATTAGGTTCAGCTGATCAAGCCGGGTCTGAATCCAGTCATCTTCGCTCAAACCTGCATCCTTCATGATCCTAAGAGAGGGTATCTGGACTTCAATGGGCAAGACGGCCTCCATGCCATATACCAAGGAATAGGGTGTTTCCCCTGTTGACGTCCGTGCTGAGGTACTGTACCCATGAAGAGCAAATGGTAACATCTCGTGCCAGTCTTTGTATGTCACTGTCATCCTCTGCACAATCTTCTTAATGTTCTTATTAGCCGCCTCAACAACCCCATTAATCTTTGGCCGGTAGGGAGAAGAGTTGTGATGCTGTATCTTGAATTGTTTGCAGAGCTCAGTGATCATCTTGTTGTTGAGATTGGTACCATTGTCAGTAATGATCCTCTCTGGTACACCGTATCGACAGATCAGGTTGTGCCGAATAAACCGTGCCACGATGTTCTTGGTTACAGTAGCAAAGGAAGATGCTTCAACCCACTTCGTAAAGTAATCGATTGCTACCAGGATGAAACGATACCCGTTGGACGCTGTAGGTCTGATCTCGCCGATCATATCAATGCCCCACATTGCAAAAGGCCAAGGTGTCGTCAAGACGTTTAGAGGAACTGGAGGTATGTGCACCTTATCAGCATAAACTTGGCACTTGTGACATGTCCGAGAATGCTGATAACAGTCGGCTTCCATTGTGGACCAAAAGTATCCTGCCCGTAGGATCTTCTTCACTATGGTGTGTCCACTAGAATGAGTTTCGAAGGTACCTTCATGTAACTCCGCCATTATCCTTTCTGCTTCATTCTTATCCACACATCGCAGTAAGGTCGAATCATGGTTACGCTTGTAAAGGATGCCATTGCTGATGAAGAACTTTGCTGCGAACCTTCTCAGAAACTTCTTGTCATTGACAGATGCACCCTCGGGATACTTCTGGGTTTCAAGATACCTCTTCACCTCATGAAACCAGGGCTTTTCTGTTACCTCTTCAGTCTCAATATCACAGTAATGTGCAGGTTCGTCCAATCTTTCAATGATAATTCGGGGAGCCTCATTGTCCCAATTGACTTTGAACATATAAGACATCGTAGCTAGCGCGTCCGCCAACTGATTCTCCTCTCTAGGGAAGTGTTCCAAGGTTATCTCCTCGAAATGTGGAAGCAACGTCAATACATACTCCTTGTAAGGAATAAGATTTGGGTGTTTCGTATCCCACTCGCCTTTGATCTAACTGATCACGAGAGAGGAATCTCCGAAGACACTCAAGAACTTAACCCTTAGGTCAATTGTTGCTCGAAGACCCATAATGCACGCTTCATACTCCGCCATATTGTTGGTGCAGTTGAAACATAGTCGGGCGGTGAACGGGGTTTGAGAGCCCTTAGGAGATACGATCACGGAGCCAATGCCATTACCCAAAGCGTTCGAAGCTCCATCAAAGTACATAGACCATCAGGATCCTTCCTCAGGTCCTTCATCCAGTCCAGGTGTCTCAGAATCAGTCACTAGCATGATATTCTCGTCCGGAAATTCAAAGTTCATAGACTGGTAGTCATCCACTGCCTGATGTGCCAAATGGTTTTCCAACACACTTCCCTTGATTGCCTTTTGGGTTGTATATTGGATGTCATACTCAGTTAAGATCATCTGCCATCTCGCTATTCTTCCAGACAAGGCAGGCTTTTCGAAGATATACTTGATTGGATCCATCTTTGATATCAACAGAGTAGTGTGATTCAGCATATACTGTCTCAGTCGGCGAGAAGCCCATGCCAAAGCGCAACAAGTTTTCTCGAGCAATGAGTATCGGGTCTCACAGTCGGTAAACTTTTTGCTAAGGTAATAAATAGCATGCTCTTTTCGGCCAGACTCGTCATGCTGACCCAGCACACACCCCATTGAGTTGTCGAGTACTGTCAAGTATAAGATCAAAGGTCTCCCTTCAACTGGTGGCATCAGAATATGTGGTTCTTGGAGATACTATTTGATTCTTTCGAAAGCGGTCTGGCATTCATCGTTCCAACGTACTACTTGATCTTTCTTCAGTAACTTGAAGATTGGCTCACAAGTAGCAGTCAGGTGTGAGATGAATCAGGCAATGTAGTTCAGCCGTCCCAGGAAGCCTCTGACTTCTTTCTCTATTCTGGGAGCTGGCATCTCCTGTATAGCTTTCACTTTTGCAGGATCCACTTGAATACCTTTATCGCTTACGACGAAACCCAGCAGCTTACCAGATCTCACCCCGAAGGTGAACTTGTTCGGGTTTAACCTCATCTTGTACAACTTTAACCTGTCAAATAGCTTCTAAAGGTGGTCAAGGTGTTCCTCCTCAGTTTGGGACCTTGCAATCATGTCATCGACGTATACTTCAATCTCGTGATGGATCATGTCATGAAACAAGGCAACCATGGCACACTGATACGTTGCCCAATCATTTTTCAATCCAAAAGGCATGACCTTGTAGCAAAAGGTACCCCACTGAGTAACAAAGGTCGTCTTCTGCATGTCTTCGGGAGCCATTTTAATCTGATTATAACCGGAGAAACCATCCATAAAGGAGAAGACTTTATGCTGGGTGGTGTTGTCAACCAGAACGTCGATATGAGGTAGAGGGAAGTCGTCCTTGGGGCTTTCCCTATTCAGATCCCTATAGTCAACACATTCGAACCTTACCGTTCTTCTTCAGCACAGGAACCATATTGGCCACCCACTAAGGGTAAGAAGTAACTGCTAGAAAACTGGCGTCAAACTGTTTCATAACTTCAGCCTTGATTTTCTCAGACATCTCTGGGCGCATTCGGTGGACCTTCTGTTTCACTGGAGGATAGTCTTCCTTGGTAGGCAGGAGATGAACCACAATATCAGTATCCAAACCAGGCATATCTTCGTAAGACCAAGAAAAGATCTCGACGTAGTCACGCAGCATCTGAATCAACCGTTGTTTCACACTAAGCTCCAGATTTGCCCCGATCTTGACCTCTTTCTTGTCTATATCTGTACCCAGATTTACTGATTCCACTGGCTCTTCGTGGGGCTGTATAGCCCTCTCTTCTTGGAGTAGCAGTCTTGCAAGTTCACCAGGCACTTCGCAATCATCTTCACCTTCGTCTTCGGATAAGTTGATCGGATTTTCGAAGTCATAACTGGCAGTAGCAGAGTCGTTACCAGTGAGATCCAGAGTGGATGTAGACCTATATATGTGAGTGTGTGTGAAATAGCTATTTTGCAATATATAATAAAAGAAAAACAAGGAGCGCAAGATTTGAAATGCAAGAAACGTCCAATGCTTTTATTAATGATATATGAAAATGACACACATAAAGCCCTCACAAATGAAGCCACGGTTCCCCGGGTAAGACACCGGGCCATAAAGTTCAAAACATTGTCCGTTACAAATTCAAAACAAAAAGTTTCATTATTGGGTAACAAAAGAAATAGGGATGAAGTCCTTTGCTGTCCAGTTGCTTGGTCCATTGTCGGTCGTAGGATAGATCTAACTGTCGAACTCAAACTCTTCAACATCGTCTTCAATGGCATTCAATCCTGAATTGCTGATGAACATGGGAGGTCTTTCGATCCGTGCATTCCGAACAACCTTTTGAGCTTCTGTAGTGAAACCCAAACCAAACTTGTTAGTCTTCTGTGCAAAATCAGGGATTCATCCCCAATTTGCACACCCACCTTTCTCGACAACAGCCTGGACATCCTTAAAGGAAGCTATATTCATAGGATAACCTTCAAAAACAGTCTCAGTTGATGCCAGCGTCTGGGGAACCTCTTCAAAATGTTGGAACGGGGTCTCAATGAACTCCCCATCCATTTCTACATATCGGAAAGAGTTGAGGTGGCTCACCATGTACTCTTCCTCTCCTTGTACTGTCACAATCTTCCCTTTGACCAGGTACTTCAGCTTCTGGTGGAGCGTTGAGGTTACTGCCCCAGCTTTGTGGATCCATGGATGACCCAGCAAACAAGAATAAGATGGCCGAATGTCCATCACATAGAATGTAGAGTCGAAAACCTGAGAACCAACCTTAATCGGGATATCAACTTCTCCGTGCACCATCCTCTTAGACCTATCAAAGACCCTGACGACAATGTTGCTTGGTTTAAACACCAACCCTTCACAGTCCAACCGGTCTAGAGATTTCTTAGACAATACGTTCAACGAGGAACCAGTATCCACCAATACATGAGCAAGAGTGGTGCCCCTGTATTCAATGGAGACATGCAGGGCATCATTGTGATTCTTTCCTTTAGCCGTCAAATTGGCGTCATAGAAACCCAATCCATTATCAGCAGTCAGACTAGCCACACAATCTTTAAACTGATCAGCTAACGTTTCTGGCGGTATGTGTGCAGTCTTCAGGAATGCAATCAGAGCCTTGGAATGGGCCTCTGAGCATAACAACAGTGATAACATAGAGATCTTAGACGGGATTTACCCCAACTGCTCGACTACATTGTAGTCGCTCTTTTTGATTATTTTCAGAATCTCCTCCATCTCTTGTCTAGAAGCTTCAACAATAATCGTCTTTGGTGCCTCCGTCTAGGCAGGCTCACCGGTGGTCCCTTTGCCCCGAGCGTCAGAGGACTCGGCGACAGGGGTAAGAAGAGGAACTTGAACAGGAATAGTAGCAGGTACACTGGCAGGTGTAATAACAATAGGTTTTCGGGCCGTTGGTGGAGAGATATCAGGTGAGAAAAGTCTTCTGCTGCGGGTGACTTTAGCATGTCCAACAATATTGCTGACGTCAATATCAGCGTCCAAATCTTGTTTAACTCCATGAAAATAAACATCAGCCCCATAATACCAAGGGACAGCTTTATCAGATGTGTAGGGGATAGGCCCCGAAATAGTGATGATCAATGGTGCGATTCTTGGAACAGATGTAATTCTAACAGGCTTCCTCGAGGGAGTCTTGGAAGAATTGTCGAAAATGGTGATAATGGCAACTTCTTCGGTACGAACTAAAGGAACAACAATATTCTCAAACAGAATTTCTTTACTATCCATCAGGCGTTGGACACCTGATTTCAAGAGATGGCAACCGGTTGGTAGGGCATAACACATACGACAACCTTCATCACAACCCGGAAATAAACCGGCTAACAAAAGGTTCTTCTTCACAGTCATCAAAGGGGTAACAATGTCATTCACAGAAACCACAAACGAGTCTTCATCTATAGCATTCACTCCATGCTTGGGCATAGGAGCAGTCACAACATTGGGTCTTTCAGGCACCTCGAACTCGATCTCTTTAGCATCAATTAAGTCATGTATTTTGTTCTTCAAATCCCAACAATCATCTGTATTATGTCCCGGGCTATCAGAGTGAAAAGCACAGCGGGCATTAGGGTTGTACTTTGGTGATGTAGTGTTGGGATTCTTCGGGGCCTCCCTTGGAATCACCAGATTAGTTTTCAATAAATGAGGCAGAATCTGAGACAAAGTCATGTTGAGACGGGTGAATTTCCTTCGAGGTCTCTCGTCCTTTTGCTGATTGTTGTGCTGAGGAGCACCAGCAGGTCTTGAAATAACAACCACATTAACAGCTTGGCGATGTTCGGGTCTATTATGGCTTTTCGAACCGTAGACAGCACTGGACTCTTTCTTAAAAGGCTTTTTCTCGGTGCCTGATGAAGCACCCTTCTGTATTTTACCATAATTAATACCAGCCTCAATCCTCTCACCGGTCATAATTAGCTCTGTAAACCCAGACGAAGAACTTCCGATCATATGGTTGAAAAATGGACCAGACAAGGTCCCCAGAAACATCCACAAGCTCCCGATCAGCCAAGGGTGGTTGCACTCTTCCGGCGAGGTCCCTCCACCTCTGAGCATAATCTTTGAAACCTTCACCCGTTCCCATTGACATACCCTAGAGTTGGGTACGCGTGGGGGCGAGGTCGGAATTGTATTGGTACTTCCTGTAGAAAGTAGTAGCCAAATCTTCCCAACTGCGGATACTGGCTCCGTCCAACTGGTAAAACCATTCAAGCTGAGTCCCTGAGAGACTGTCTTGAAATATGTGGATCCATAGGTTCTTATCAGTGGTGTACGGCTGAATCTTCCTTACATATGACCGGAGGTGCAACTTCGGACAAGAAACTCCGTCATACTTAGCGAAGTCTGGTGCCTTGAACTTATGGGGAATTACCACCCCAGATGATAGACCCAGATCATCAAAGTCCAGACCAGGCACTTTCTGAACTTCCATCGCACTCAACCGGTCTTCCAGTTGTTTGTATCTATCCTCAACAGGAGGATACTGATCTTCGTCGAAGTCTGTCTCATTGTCTGAGACCACAGGGCTAGGAGCCCTCCTTTATTCCTGACTATCTTTCCCTCCAGATGAGGTGGTTAAATCAACTTCATCCCGTAGCCTATTTACAAACCTGTGACCTGTGTTAAACATGACTGTCCTCTTCTTCTTCTTCTTCTTCTTCTTTTCTTTCAGAATTAGGGTCTTCAGATCTTGCTGACCCTTAGCTAGATTCATGAATAGCTCTTGGAATTGGGCATTCTGGGCCTGCAGGGCCTTGATTGCTTTCTCAGTTGAAGGTTCAACAAACATGATGAGTGCTGAATTAAACAACAAAGAAGATAAGAGACCTGTAATGGGTACCTGTTATGAAGTGCATGGGGTGAAATGCGTATGATATGATTTCAAAGACAATCGAGAGATTCAAATTTGTAAACAAGAAAATGAAACACACTTTATTAGATAAACTTTGAAATTCAAATTGTTCAACAGATGCCCTTAAGGCGTTACAAGAAAGGAAATACTGAAAAGTAAATAACAACTGGAAAGGAAATAATCAAAGGATAATCAGTGCTCCCATGGTCGCTTCTTGTCGGTGCGGACATAGTCATTGAGAATCCGCTTGTTCTCCAGCTGCCTAGTCAACTTATGGACCTTTTGTTCTTGCTCGTTAAACTTTTCTCGGTAAGAATCCTGCTCTTCTCTCAGCTGCATCCAAGATCTTTTCAGTGCCTCAATGTCAGTGGGCATATGAGGATGGAGGATGGTCGAAAGAACCCCTTCTTCATTAGCAACTTCAACAATGATAGGCAGGACGGCTTCATACGGCATACCCAGCTTTTGGGCACGGATACGGACCCATATGAGATATGGCTCCATTGGAAGAGAAGTCTTTGGACCCAACTCATGTGGATCAGATCTGTGAACTCTATCCCAAACCCTTATGAATCTGCGGCGTTGCTCGTCGCTATCCCCTTGAAAATCAAAGATGATACTAGGTATTAGCAGCTCATGAGGTCCTTCTCTTCTGGCTCGCCCAAACTGACATAAGGCCAAGCATGGATTGTAAGAAATTCCTCCATTGGTCCCTATCAGTGGAACATTGGGGTACTCCCCACATCGATCAATAATAGCCACCTCGTCCATACCCTTGATAATCCAAATAATGTTATTATGCGAGAGAGACATAACCCTATAGGCCCAGCCCATGCCTTCTTTGTTCTTCAGCACTGATTTGGGGAGGTGTGAAATAAATCACCTCGCCAATAATGGAGCACAACACATCAAGGTTCCCTGCTTTCGGGCAGTACAGGCATAAAGCTGATGAAGAATGTCACCCAAGAGAGTGGGTACAGGATTACGAGAGATGAAGATTTTCACCGCATTCACATCAACAAAGGAGTCAGGATTCGGAAACAATACCAAGCCATATATCAGAAGAGCCAGAATATCTTCGAATGCCTTGAAGTCTAGACTATCCCAGAAATAATTAGCCTTACCAACCAAGAACTTAGTTAGAAAGACCTTTTCTCCACTTCTAGTCTCCCAATTAGCCATTACCTCATCCTTTGTCATATGAAGGGATGAAGCAATCTCTTCTGGCCTAAGGATCTTCTCCCAACCAGTAAACAGGGTCTACTCCATAATAGAGATACCGAGCAGATCAGAGAACTCTTCTAAGGTAGGAACCAACTGGTAGTCCTGGAAAGTAAAGCAATGGTACAGTGGATCATAGAATTGGACCAGGACACTCATCATCTGCTCGTCCAATTTGGAGGTGACCAAACTGAGAAGATACCCATGCCTCCTGATGAAGGAAGTAGTATCATGCATCTTTGCAATCAATTCTTTAAGCATGGTGGGAACCTGGACAAAGTTGATCCGGATGGTATTCCTACGCATGGGCGTCATGACCTACAAAACAGAACAAAGATGAATCCCTCATGTCTTTGAAATAGGTTAGTCCAATGCAAGATGTATGCAATGTTATGATGTCATGATGTCGTGATAAAAAGCACATCACAAGTATCCACAAATAGCAAACATGGTAAAGGCACATAAGTCACACAGAGAGCCCTTAGATTTCAGGCTGGCAAGGAGCTTAGGTACTACCCTCTTTCAGTTCAGTTGGTTTAAACCTGTCCTAAAAATAGTAACCGAGTTCTAAAGGATCTCAATATCACTTACTACCCTTAATCGGTCATAATTCCAATTTAGTAACCTTTTCTTGCGGTCGGAATCATCGCGAGAGTTTAGTCTCAATGAGTGTAGCATACTGCTACTGTTCTATGGCCAAGTTGGTCGATTTAAAGGTTCTAAGGTCAGTTGGTACTTAATGACCCCTTAGAAGACCCATATTCTCCTCGTTCCAACACAAGGGATATCGGTACAGACTAAAGTGCCACACTAGCGTAGCTACTGCTTCAACCGTATCGGTCTACGCTGTACAGTTCCCTCACATTTTATTGCTACTTACCTAAAGGGTACCCCCCAGATCCGGGTTAGGATCTATAGTAACTCCGATACAAACCCACAAATATAAAGCATATAAAGCAAACAATTGAAAACACAATGATCTAATCCTAAAGTACACCCCACTTATTAAGATTCCCCAGCAGAGTCGCCAGTTCTGTGATACGGTGGGAAAGAACTGACTGTTTTTGGAATGTTGATTTGCGTTTTGCGTTTGTTTTTACAAAATGTCGCGGTAAGCAAGAGTCGCCACCGACTTTTATTTTATCCAACAAGGAAAGGAAAAAAGCACAGAAAAATTCCTTTTTTGAGATATTTCTCGGGTTCGGGGGGTAGATTATAGAAAGGGAAGGTATTAGCACCCTTTCTATCCGTGGTTATCCACGGGCTCTTAGGTACTTGCTCATATTGTTTTCAAAATTGCTTTTCTTTGTGCTTGTGGGTTTGAAAAAGTTTTTATTTTGAAACTTCGTTTAAAAAGTGTAAGTGTGAAAAGTTTTTGTGTTTTTGTAAGAGCAAGTACTTAAGAACCATCTACCTTCTCAAAAAAGGAATCGTTCTATGCTATCTTCCTTTAGACAATGCTATCCCACTATGAATGAGTAGGTAGCACCGTCGTTGGAGTTTAAGGGTCAATTCGATTTTAGGGACTTACGGTCACCAAAGCAATGTTAGGACGCTTTAGCGGTAACCCTAATGTCCTAGATCATTTTGTTTTGAGGCAACAATATCCGAGGCAACCATTTCGAGGCGACTATGATCTTTGGACAAGAGGGCGACCTCTAAAGTGACCTATACTCAATGACCGCGTACGAAGGCAACCAAGTGGGGTGTACCCTAAGAGTGCGCATGTGCGAGTGTGTCGTTTTCAGTTATTTTTGTCTTTTCACATGTTAATGGTGATCTATGTTGATTTTAGGTTAAACATTCATTCTTGTCATGCATTCCTATTATCAAACATCTAACAGTTATGTTTTGCGGAAAATAAATTGCGAAAATTAAATTACAAGGCGTCGGGTATTTACATTGCCAAAAGCAACCCTTTGAAATTTAAATGCGGAAAATAAATAAAATGATAAAATAATTAAATCGTCCTAATTACCTATTACATTCTGGGAACAAATACAATATTGTATAAAAGAAAGTAAATCGCGTGCGAAAATTAAATCGGGTGCAAGTTTAGGGTTTTGACCCTTTTTTGAAAGAAAGTGTCTTTTTTTGTTATTTTTGAATTAAGAAAGAAACTATCCTAAATTAATTATTAAATTAATAAATAAATAAATTAATTAATTAATGAAAATAAACATTTTTTGTATTTTTGATATTTAAAGAAAGAAAATAAAATTAATCAATGTTAATAAAAACCTAATTATGTCTAAGTTAATTTTAATTATTTTACAAAAATGTGAAAGTTATTCTAATTAAAATTCTAAATCAATTAATTAATATTTATTAACAAAAATAAAAGTTAGAATTTAATTTGATAAAGAAAATGTTTTGTTGTTTTTATTTTTATTTTTTTAAGAAAAGAAATTAAGTCCTAAAAATTAAATGCTAAATTAATTATTAAATAAATTAATTAATGAAAAATATTAAATGACATATTTTGGAGTTTTGTTAATTTAGGAAAGAAAATAAAATGATTAAATTAGTGTTAAAAACCTATTGATTTCTAATTAATTTTAAATATTTGTAAAAATCATTTAAAGTTATCTAACATTAATATCCTAATTAAATTAATTAATATTTATTAATAAAAAATAAAATTCTGAAATTTAATTGGACATAAAATATTTTTGTGATTTTTTTGATGAAAAGAAGATTAATTATTTGGTTAGTAAAATAAATAAGAAATAAATAAATTGAAAATATAAAAAAAAAATAAAGAGTGAGAAATGGGCCTGAAACAACACTTTTGGGAGGTGTAAAGAGCATTCCTGAGCCCGGATCTTCGAAAACTTCATGCTTTAACTATGGTGTTTTTTGATTCTTGCGTGGTACCTATGATTTAACCATCCATAACTGTTCTATATAAACTCAAACAAACGTTAGCATACCATAAAATGTGATTAAAATTAGAGATTCGAAATTTAAAATTTTACCAAACCGGTGGACGTGCTAGGCGTGTGATGGATTGCTCTTGGGCCTTGTAAGACTCATGAGGAATTCAAGAGTATTTTTTGAGGCTTGATGTCAATTGCGAGAGGCCGGAACCTCGAGATATGACTTGCACCAATTCTTTGATTTTTGGAGAGCTTTTTGAAGAGCTTTTTAGAGAGGATTTTTCGTTTCTTTCAAGCTTGTATGGCTCCATATTTATAGAGGAGAATGAGGAGACAAGAAAGCATGGAAAGAATCTCCCTCATAATGTTGTGTTTTAAGACCATGATCAAGATTTGAAAAAAATGCCATATTTGATGATTCTCCATTATTAAACCTTCCAAATTTGATTTAATTCAATCTTTTTGCATATGATTAGGCTTGATACGAATTTGATGGTGGTTCTAGCTGTAAAAAAAGCCTAAAACAATAAAAAATCAAGAGTTATTAATTATTTGGATTTTCTATGATTTTATTTGATTTAAAATGAATAAATTCAATTAAAAATAAAATTAAATAATAAAAATGAAATATGGTCTCATGGCTGAAGCTAGGACATGTGGGCGACTATGCAAGCTCAAATCAAGTGGAAAGGAATGGGCCCATTTGACAAAATTTGAAGTTTTGGGGATAGTTGACTTTTGGCAATTTTGCAAAAATGCCCAACTTCAACAATGCATAACTTATTCA
This sequence comes from Vicia faba, assembly GCA_948472305.1. NCBI lineage: Eukaryota > Viridiplantae > Streptophyta > Magnoliopsida > Fabales > Fabaceae > Vicia > Vicia faba. Next base: position 1,202,497,333 of record OX451739.1, on the reverse strand, counting down.
ATTTTGAACTTTTGGAAATGTTCTTGGACTTTTTAGAAAGCTTGAGATGTCCTCTAACCAACCCGTTTTGTATCATCTCATTTTGATATTCCATGCTTAAGTTATAAGCTTTGGAAAAAAGGTGTTTTTGTTGACTTTAAAAAATGACCTATAATGTCCAAATTTGTAACTTCTTGTGAGTGCATTTTTTGATCTTGGTGTGTGAAGATGGATTGTATTAAATTGAATACTCTTCAAAGTGAGCTTTGGATGGGTCATTTCTCATAAAGTATGAGAAAGTTATGCTTGGTCAAAGTTGAGTTGACTTTTCCTACAAAACCCTAATTTAGCAACTTTTGAGTCTTGATGAATTTTGAGCAATCCTTGATGAATCATGATCAAACCTTTATAAAATGATTAAATATCCTTCAAAATGATAATGTTGACAAAAAATCTTGAAGTTTGACTGTATTTGGGTCGCAGTTGACTTTTGCTCTAGCACAGTCAATTTTTGGACCCCTTGAGCAATTGACTGAGCAAACTTCCTCTGCAAGGCTTGAAACTTGACATGGATGATCTTGAGAACATATTAGGACATTGGGGATCACTTGAGGTCATTTGGATTCAAGGATATTGATGCAATACAAAACCCTAATTTGAGGTTGACTGCCTTAAGAGATAGCTTGACTGTCCAACTCTTGAGCAATCTTGGGCCACTTGGAGATTTTTCTTGCAATGTTTGGAGAAAAATGAGAGGGAAAATTTTGGGGTACAACACCTGGCATCCTTAAGGGAAGCCATCTTCATCGTAGGTTCGTCAATAGCAACTTCAGTCGATGCCAAAGTCTGGGGGACCTCTTCAAAGTTCTGACAAGGAGTTTCGATGAACTCCCCATCCATCTCCACATAGCGAAAGGAATTCAGATGAATCACCATGTACTCCTCTTCACCTCGTACCGCGACGATCTTCCCCTTTACTGGGTATTTCAACATCTGATGGAGCGTAGAAGTCACTGCCCTAGCCTTATGAATCCAAGGGCGACCCATCAAGCAAGAATAAGATGGTCGGATATCCATCACATAGAAAGTAGATGCAAAAGTATGAGAGCCAACTTTAACAGGGACGTCCACCTCCCCGTGCACCATCCTTTTTGACCCATCGAAATCTCTAACCACAATATTGCTCGGCTTCAGAATCAAACCTTCACAGTCCAGACGGTCTAATGCTTTCTTTGGTAAAACATTCAATGAGGACCAAATATCCACCAGTACGTGGGCCAAAGTAGTGCCTCTGCACTCGATCGAGACGTGCAAAGCATCATTGTGGTTTCTTCCTTTAGCGGTCAAATCTGCGTCTGAGAAACCCAGCCCGTTGTCGGCAGTCAAACTAGCTACGCAGTCTTTGAACTGATCGGCAGAAGTTTCCTGCGGCACATGCGCAGTTTTGAGGAAAGCAATTAAAGCCTTTGCATGGGCTTCCGAACACAATAACAATGACAACATGGAGATTTTTGATGGGGTCTACCCCAGCTGCTCGACTACATTGTAGTCACTCTTGATAATTTTCAGAATTTCCTCTATCTCCTGCTTAGAGGTTTCTACAATGATCTTCTTAGGCGCCTCCGTCCGGGAAAGCTCACCTGCGATTTCTTTGCCCCGAGTGCCAGATGGCTCGGCGACAAGGGTGATAACTGGGATAGGAACTAGGACAGTAGCTGATGTACTAGCTGATGGAATGACAACAGGTTTGTGGATAGTCGGAGGGGAAATCTCGGGAGAAAAGAGTCTTCCACTTCTGGTGACCTTGCTAGCCCCAACAATATTGTTGATATCAACATCAGTTTCTTCAATCTTTAAGTCTTGGTTAACCCCATGGTAATACACATCGGCCCCATAGTGCCAAGGGACAGCCTTATCCGAAGTGTATGGGATAGGACCAGGGATAGTAATGATTAATAGAGCGATTCTTGGAACGGGTGTAATCCTAACAGGATTTCTCGAGGAAGCCTTGGAAGGATTGGCGGAAATGGTTATGATGGCAACATCTTGAATTGGAACCAACAGAATCATAGTCTTCTCGAACAAGATCTCTTTGTTATCCATCAGGCGTTGAACACCCGATTTCAATAAATGGCAACTAGCAGGCAGAATTGGACATATATGGCACCCTTCGCCACAACCCGAAAATAAACAATAGATTCTTCTTAACTGTCATCAAAGGAGTAGAAATTTCTTCCATGGAGGTCACAAATAAATCATCGTCCACAACATTTACTCCATGACCATGTTTAGGCATAGGAGCAGTCATGATGTTGGGCTTCTCCAGAGCGTCAAATTCAATTTCTTTAGCTTTGATCAAATCTTGCACCTTATTCTTCAAGGCCCAATAGTTGTTCGTATCATGACCCGGGATATCGGAGTGATAGGCGCAGCGGGCGTTCGGGTTATATAGCGGAGATGTGGTGTTGGGATTCTTCGGGGCTTCCCTTAGAGTTACCAGGTCGGTCTTCAATAATTGTGGTAGAATTTGAGACAAGGTCATATTGAGACGAGTGTACTGTCTCTGCGGTCTCTCCATTCTTTGCTGATTGTTACATTGTGGGGCAACATTGGGTCTTGATATTACTACCGCATTTACTGCTTGACAGCGTTCAGGTCTACTTTGGCTTCTTGAGCCGTAGACTGCTTTAGCTTCTTTCTTACCGGTGAAAGACTTCTTTTCTGCACTTGATGAAGTACCTTTCTGTATCTTACCACTTCGGATACCAGCTTCTACTCTCTCCCCAGTCAAAATCAATTTCGTAAACCCAAATGATGAACTGCCGATCAGATGATTGAAAAATGGACCAAACAACATCCCTAGAAACATATCAACCAACTCCCTATCAGACAAAGGGGGTTGGAATCTTCCAGCCAGTTCTCTCCACTTCTGAGCATAGTCCTTAAAACCTTCACTTGCACCCATAGACATACCCTGAAGCTGAGTACGAGTGGGAGCAAGGTCGGCGTTATACTGATATTGCTTGTAAAAAGCAGCAGCAAGGTCCTCCCAATTGCGAACATTAGATCCTTCCAATTGATAAAACCATTCAAGCTGAGTCCCTGACAGACTATCTTGAAAGAAATGTACCCACAAATTTCTATCAGCAGTGTAAGGTTGGATTTTTCGGACATACGAGCGGAGATGGAGTTTTGGACAGGATACTCCATCGTACTTGGCGAAAACCGGAGCCTTGAACTTACGAGGGATTACCACCCCAGATGCTAGTCCCAGTTCTTCAAAATCTAAACCAGGGATCTTCTGACACTCCATAGAACTCAGCCGGTCTTCAAGTTGTTTGTACCTATCCTCAGCAGGACGATACTGTTCTTCATCGTAATCTGTATCATTATCAGAAACTGCAGGACTGGGGCCCTTTTCTTCTTCTTGGTCTTCCTCTCCTTTGGATGAAAAGGACAGACCAGCTTGCTGTTTCAGCCTATCCCCAAACCTTTTGCCCATACTAAAAAGAACAACCTTCTTTTTATTCTTCTTCTTCTCCTTCTCTTTCTCTTTCAGGATGAGATCCTTCAAGTCCTCTTGCCCTTTAGCCAAGCTTAAGAAAATCTCTTGGAATTGGGCATTTTGTGCCTGAAGATCCTTGATAGCTTGATCAGAAGATATAACTGCTGAAATAAACAGCGAAGAAGATGAGAAACCTGTAATGATGTGCATGGTGGTGGAATGCGTATGTAATGATTTCAAAGACCTTGGGAGATTTAAATTTGCAAACCAAGAAATAAACAAACTTTATTAGATTAACTTGTAAAAATGTTTAACAATGCCTTTGAGGCGTTACAAAAGAAATAAATGGAAAACAAATCTAAACTAAAGAAAGCAAAATTAGAAATCCCATGGACGCTTCCCCTTCGTGCTGACGTAGTCATTGATTGTTCTTTCATTCTCGAGTTGCCTGGTGAGTTTCAAGATCTTCCTTTCTTGCTCATGATACTTCTCCCGGTAGGTATCCATCTCCTCCTTCAGCTGAATCCAAGATCTCTTCAATGCCCCAAGATCAGTGGGCATGTAGTGATAAAGGACTATATAAGGAATGCCCTCTTCATTGGTAGGATCCACAATCACTGGCAACACAGCTTCATAAGGCATCCCAAGCTTCTGGGCTCGAGATCGGACCCACTAGAGATAAGACTGCATAGGGAGAGAAGTCCTTGGTCCTAGCTCTTGAGGGTCAGACCTGTTCACCATGCCCCAGAATCATATAAACCTTCGGCGATGCTCGTCAACGTCCTCCTTGTAGTCAAAGGCAATATCTGTAAGAAGTATCTCATGAGGACTGTCTCTCCGAGCACGACCGAATTATCATAAAGCCAAGCAAGAACTGTAGGTTATTCCCCCTCTAATTCTAAGCAACGAGACATTAGGGTATCCCCCACATCAATCAATGACAACAAAGCTTTCCATATCCTTAGAACTCCAAAGAATGTCTATATGGGCAAGGGACATTATCCTGTACGAACATCCTAAACCTTCCTCGTTATTCAACACGGACTTGGGGAGGTGAGAAATAAACCACCTCGCCAGCAGCGGCATGCAACACATGAGGGTCCCTCTTCTTTGCATAGTACAAGTATAGAGGGCATGCAAGATATCACCCAGAAGAGTAGGCACATGATTGCGAGACAGGAAGATCTTAACCGCATTCATATCTATGAAGGAATCGGGATTCAGGAAAAGAACCAAACCGTAGATAAGGAGAGCCAAGATGTCTTTAAAATCCTTAAAATCCAAATTATCCCACAACCGTTGAGCTTGATCTATCAGAAATTTGGCTAAGAAACCTTCAACCCCCCTTCGTATCTCCCAGTTGGATACTACATCTGCCCTTTTTAGATGCAAAGCTGAAGAAATGTCTTCTGGTCTAGGAGTCTCTTCCAAACCTGTGAACGGCATCTTCTCAAGGATGGATATACCCAATAAGTGAGAAAACTCTTCCATAGTGGGAACTAGCTGATAATCCGGGAAAGTGAAGCAATGATGCACCGGATCGAAGAACTGGAAAAACACACTCATCATCTGCTCATCGAACTTTGAGGTAACCAAACTAAGAAGCCGACCACGTCTCCTTATGAATGAAGAAGTATCAGAAACTCTCGAGGCTAAATCTTTGAGTTGAGCAGGTATTTGCACAAAGTTAACTCGAATGGTGTTTCTGCGCACGGAAGCCATAATCTGCAAAATAGAACAAAAATAAATCCCCTCGGTCTTTGAAATGGTTAGTATAATGAAGTATGCATGCTATGTTATTATGCATGATGTCATGGTAAAACAAACAACAGATATAGCAGATAACAAGCATGGTAAAGGCAAACAAGTCACACAAGAGCCCTTAAGTTTCAGGCTTGCATGGGGTCTAGGTATTACCCTCTTGAAGTTCAGTTGGTTTCAACCTGTCCTAATAATAGTAACCGGGTTCTAGAGGTTCTCAATATCACTGACCATCCTCCATCGGTCATGGTTTCAGCTCACACAATGTTTTCTTGCGGCCGGAACTATCTCGAGAGTATGGTCTCAATGAGTGTAGTATCGAGTATCAACCAGTTCTCAGCTTTACACTGAGGTCGACTATATCACTACTTCCTACTAGCCAAGTTGGTCAATTATGGGTTCTAAGGTCAGTTGATGCTTAACGACACACATATCAGCCCCGTATTCTCTTCTTTTCTCCACAAGGGATATTGGTACCAACCAATGTGCCACATCAACGTAGCTACTGATTCAACCGTATCGGTCTACACCGTACATTTCCCTCACAGTTTATTGCTACTTACCTAAAAGGTGTCCCCCAGATCCAGATTAGGATCTATAGTAACTCCGATACAAAACCCTTTAACAGTAAAGCAACCAAAACAAACAAGAGAAGCAATTTACGATGACTTAATCCTAAGGTACACCCCACTTATTTATCCCCAGCAGAGTCGCCAGTCCTGTGATACGGTGGAAGAACCTGACTGTTTTAGGAAAGTGCTGGTTTGCGTTTTGTGTTTTTTGTTTGCAAAATGTCGCGGTAAGCAAGAGTCTCCACTGACTTTTATTTTATCCAATTGGAAAGGAAAAAAGCACAGAAAAATTCCTTTTTCGAGATTTTGAGTACGGGGGGTAGATTATAGAAAGGAAAGGTATTATCACCCTTTTTATCCGTAGTTTTTCTATGGGCTCTTAGGTACTTGCTCATCATTTTAAAAATTGCTTTCATGTTCATGTATTTTTAAAAGTTTTTGTTTTACTTCGTTTTAATCCTTGTATCAGTCCTCTAGAGTGTTACGAAGTGTTTTTGAAAACTTTGTTTGAAAAGAGTGTAAGTGTGAAAAAGATTATTTTGAGCAAGTACCTACTAGTATCTACCTACTCGAAAAAAGAATGTTTCTGTTCTTGTTTCCTTTAGACAACGCTATCCTACTATTAGTGAGTAGGTAGCACCGTCGTTGGAGTTGTAAGGGTCAATTCGAAAGGGACGTACGATCACTAAAGCAATGTTAGGACGTCTTAGTAATAACCCTAATGTCTTAAGATCATATTCGAGGCAACATTTCCGAGGCAACATTTCTGAGGCAACATTTCCGAACGGGGCGTTTGATCTTTGTTTGATATTTGTCTTTTCCTTTTATACTTATGTTTTATTTAAAAACGTCCAATGATTTATTAAATGAGCATATGCATTTGAATATAATCACATGTTTACAAATGAACGAAATGTGGAAGAATAATTACTGACAGGTTGAAAGTATAGGAAGACGTCTTTAGGCTATTCCAAGAGAAATCCCCTGCAGTATATCATCTAGATCCCCCAGCGGAGCTAAAACCTTGAAATACATATCCCCAGCGGAGCTAATTTCAAACCCTTAATTCCCATAAGAGTTAAGTTTTCAAACTCCCAATCCCCAGCGGAGCAAAACTTTAAACTACAGACCCTCGACGAAGATGAAACCTTCTTCCCCAATGGAGTCAAATTTCCAACTATCAATTTACATCGGAAACCATTCAGTTTTCCCCAGATTCCCCAACAAGTTGTCTTAAAGTCTGAGAATCAACCAGATAACAGTTAACTTTTGTCTTATCCCCAACCTAGGATAACTCCCCAGTATATTGGCATACAATCCAAACTCCTGAACTTTTTCCAAACAGGAATAAGCTTAGCCATCAGAGCCTTCCTTATTCTCCAGCAGATCAAGGTTTTCCTTTGTTCGATCCCTGGTAGAAATCACCAGAGTTTTCCCTATTCCCCAACAGAGTAGGGATTCCCATTGTGTAATCTCCATCCATAGTCATCAGAGGTCTCGGGATTCCCCAAGCAGGTTTCTCAAACAACACTTTGCATTATTCTCACAATAGAATGTTTATCATCCTCCAACTCCAAAGACTGGAAGGATCCCTATATCCCCAGGAAAGTCATGAAGGATTCTCACATCCCCACAGAAGTTGTCAAAGTTTTTGATAATCCCCGCGAGTTACCAAGGATTTTTCTATCCCCAACAGTGGTCCAAGGATGTCTCATCCTCAACAATCAAAGATTTTGAGTCTCCAACAGCAGTCAAGGATTTTATTATCTCCAGCTATCAAGGATTTATTTTCCTCAACAAGACAACTAATCAGCTTACATGCGCATACATTACATTCATATGTCATAAACATTGATAAAACACGTTTATTGAATCATACATTTCATGCAACATAACTTTGTGTTTCAGCTGACATTTTACCCTTTTCAAGATAAGATTAACAAGCTACCAATATACAATCAGAAAACAGCTTAGAGATGCTCCAGACACGGATGCTATTCTATTGCTTATTCAGATTCAAAGCTCAGAAAACAACTTAGAGATGCTCCACACATGGATGCTATTCTATTGCTTATTCAGATTCAAAGCTCAGAAAACAGCTTAGAGATGCTCCAGCCACGGATGCTATTCTATTGCTTATTCAGATTCAAAGCTCAGAAAACAGCTTAGAGATGCTCCAGACACATATGCTATTCTATTGCTTATTCAGATTCAAATCTTAGAAAATAACTTAGAGATGCTCCAGACACGGATGCTATTCTATTGCTTATTCAAATTCAAAGTTCAGAAAACAACTTAGAGGTGCTCCAGACACAGATGCTATTCTATTGCTTATTCAATATTAAATCTCAGAAAACAGCTTAGAGGTGCTCCAGACATGGATGCTATTCTATTTCTTATTCAGATACAGCTCAGAGATGCTCCAGACACGGATGATATTTTGTCGCTTATTCAAATACAAGACTCAGATACGTTCCAGATACGGATACCATTCTGATGTTCATTCTCCTGATTTTCAACAAATAGTCTTGGATGGCATCTTTAAGCCCATATACAACAAGATTCACACTTCCAAATGGCATCTTTAAGCCCATTCCTTCAACTATACTTTGACGAGTGCAAATTTACGGGCACTCTAGTGTCCAATCATCTTTTACCTTCAAGTCACGAACGACAAACTCACTAATCTAACTCTTCAGGTTCAAGAAGATTGAACAGGGGAAGCTGTTGTATCCCAAAATTTTCCCTCTCATTTTATCAAGATTTCCCCTCACAAGACTCTTTGGACTCAAGATCAGATTAAGGTTTGTTCAGCTCAAGACATCTCCTTGCACTGTTAACTTGAAATTAGGGTTTGAGTTTGCACAAGTATTTTTGGACTTTTAATGCTCAATGTACTTTCATACTTCATGTTGGACTTATAAGATTTCCCATATCAAGTTTCAAGCCTTGAATCAAATTTTTGGCCAGTCAATTGGACAGTTGACCTAAAAATTAGCTGTATTGGGGAAAAAGTCAACTGTGGCAAATTTACAGTCAAACCTCATAATTTTTGATCCACATCAACATTATAAACTCACATGAACCATTTGATCAAGTTTGGACCACAACTCCTCAAGAAATTTGATCAGATCATCAAAAGGGCAAAATGGTCATTTTTAGGGTTTTGACTGCAGAAGGGCAATTGCTGATTTTTCACCTAGCCAATGGAAAATTGGGTTCAAGCATGGTTTCAAGGATTCAATGGAATCATCTTGACCTAATCAAAAGGTTCAAAAGATCTCAAATGCATTGGATTGACATATGAATTTTCCAATCCACTGATCAAAAATCAACTGTACACTGAAAAGTCAAACTTTGACTTTTTGGTCAAAATCAAGTGCCAAGGGTCATTTTTCATCAAGATGTGTCAAAACATGAAACTTGTTCACCAAGAAACCTAATTTTGGAAATTAGGGTTTAAAATGGAAAATTTTCATAACTTAGAAATTTTCTAAGTTATGAAAATTTCTTATTTTTTCCCAACTTTTCCCAACTTTTTCACCATGATGCAATTGGATTCAAAGAAAACTCCCAACATGAAAGTTTTATTCCTCCACAAAACATACAACTTTGATTCACAAAGTTTTCCCAAAAGATTCTTTTATCTCAAGTTATGATTTTGTGAATAAGGGTCCATGAAACTTTTAACTAGGTGAAATTTTGCCCTAGTTTAGGCAGGATTTTGACCTATCTTCATGACAACTTTTCACATAGTTACAAGTGGAATCCTAAAATGAATTTCAAATATGGATTTTAAATCATGTTACAAGCTTTACAAAATGTCAAAGAACTCTCCAAGATCATTCATGGTTAGAGAGAATCGAAAGTTTGAAAATGGAAAATTATCACTTTTGTCCAGGGCATTTTGCACATTGCTACAACTTGCAATTCTGCCCAAAGCATGATTGTACTTGGTTTACAGGTTCTAATCTTTTCTACACTCAAAAATTAAATGCTAATACATTGGTTAGAGGCTTTGTTTTGAGCTTTAGAACATTACACATTGAATTAATCCATTTTTGGCAAAAAGGTAACATTGCTACTTTGATAAAGTATGCTTTATGTCAAATTGTATTTCTTGAGCCATGGACCAAAGTTCTTGCAGAAAACAACATACACAAACTTAGGGAAAAGTACACCAACTATGTGCAGCTAAGGAGCAGGCCTGTACATGCCTTGGTATGGTCAAAATCAACTTTTGCTTCAAAAGCAAGTAACTTGCAAAAGTCCACATATCTTGTGCATCTTTTAAGAGCAAGTCCAAGTATCATTTCAAACAAGTTTCATACATTGTATAAGGCCAGAAACATGAGTGACCAGCCTCTCAAACACCCTCTAACACAAAAACTCCAACTCCTGCCCAGAACAGGGCATTTTCTGCAAACACCAAGCCAAAACCAATTCCACTCGTGCGTTTTGTCCCAAACCACTTCAAACACTTTCTAAACAATACACCTAAGCTGTCCAGACCATTCTCAAGAAACTGTAACTTCATTTTCAAGCTTCACCATTTTTAAATTCTGAGTTTGCAGGTTGAGTTCTATAGAGACATTCATGCCATTTCAAAGCAAACTAAGCATTGGGAAAGGTCAAGGGAACATCAAGCAAGCTCAAAAGTCCTTCAAGCCTCATTCAAAACTCCTGCATTTCCATATTCGAACTTGACTGAAAACAGGTATTTCTCAAACTTTTATCTCCTTATTTAGGAATCATTAGGCTTAGGTCTGTGAAGCAAAAATGTAGCCCATAATGTCCTTGAACTGTACATATGCATAGAATTCATTTATGTTAACTGAGCTAGGAGAATTTAGATGTTGAAGTTACTGAATTTTTTAGGTCAGAAATTGGGGGTGATAAAATTCTCCCTGGTTTCTTAGAGTTAGATTAAGTTTTTTATATGGTTAGAATCGTGGTTTAAAGCTCTATAATTTTCATGTTATGAGTTTTTGATTCCAAGCAAAGAATAGAGAGAACAAATTTGAAGTTGCAGGCGCGCATATTTTTGTTCAGAGGTTAGAGATGAAGTGAACGTGGGCTGGGCCTGGCTTGGTCCTGCTTTTTGCACCCCCTTGGCCCATTTCTTTATTTTTGCATATTTTTCATTTCTATTTTTATTTTCTGACTTTATTATTTTTTTCTAAATATCAAAAATCACCAAAAATATTTTCTTAAATTTTCACATTTTATTTTATTATTTTTATTATTTTTTATGACAAAAAATAGTTCAATAGGTTAAATACTTTTATTTTCTTAAATAAACTTATAAATAATATAAAAATATTACACCTTTTTATTTTTATACTTAAAATATTATTTTCTCACATATTTTATTTTTTAACATCTTTGAATATATTTTTATTTATTATCTTGTACATAAAAAATGAATAAATAAATAATACAATATATTTCCTTTTAAAACCAAAAACTAGGGTTTTCACCCTTTCTAAAAATAATCATTTTTATTTTCTTATTTTTGAGACATTAAATAATTTCAATTTTTCATACATAAAAATAATACAAAAACATTTAGTGCATATTTATATTTAATTGCATATTTAAATAATTATCCATTTATTTATTTGTGCAATATTTCAATTTGGTTGTAATAATAGTTTTAGGGTTTTATTTTATGCAATATCCCCTTATTCAAACTTGTACCCCCTCCCCATATTAATGTTGTAATAGTCTTAGATTTACTTTTACGCATTTTATTGCTTTCAAATGAATGATAGTAATATTAGGGTTTGTATGATAACCAAAAATCAAAACAAATAGCATGACTAAACATAAGACAAAAATGCATGCAAAATGACAACACAATGCACACAAGCACCCCTAGGGTTTCATCCACTTGTTGCCTTAAAAATGGCCATGGTATGCATGCTAGGTATCTTGGCAAAATAAAACAAAAACAAAAGATCATAGTCCCTCGATGACGCTATCTTGGTTGCCTAAACAAAAATGATCTAGTCCCTCAAAACTTGTTAAGATACTTGGCAATATTGTTATCATGGTCATACGATGACCCACGTCCGTCCCGTTTAACATCCAAATACAAGGTTGTTTACCAAATACAATGGTAAAACAACAATGTCAAAGGGTTAAAAATGTGTAGGAAAGATCTTTGAGTAGGGTAGACAACTCCTAGTTACTTGATCATTTGCAAAACATCCTTGCTAATTTCAAAAACACACACACAATTTCAAAACATTTCCCAAAAACAAACTTTCAAACAATTGAAACATTTTTCAAAAGACAAACACCTTTGTATATATTCAAACAAGAATCATTACAAAGGTTGCCTAAACATAGGCCTCTTTTCAAAATATTTTCAAAACCACACACAAAGCACCATTTCAAACAATTGAAAAGCAAAAGCAAGTGATCTAAACAAGTAACTAAGAGCCCATGGAAAACCATAGATGAAAAGGGTACTAGCACCTTCCCTTTTCATAATCTACCCCCCGAACCCAAGAAAACATCTCAAAGGTCTTTCCTGTGCTTTTTGACCTTTCCTTTGGATAAAATAAAAAGTCGGTGGCGACTCTTACTAAACCGAAACATTTGCGAACACAAATTCAAAACCTCAAGTCAGTTCTCCCACCGTATCACACCTGGCTACCACTGGGCCAATTGCTTCTGTTGTCATAATAATACAAAATAATAAACAAATATTAAAAGGCCCTGTATGTCAAATCCACGCGCGAAAATTTAAACAAGCCAATAGAGGGGTGCCACATAGGTCATCTTCTTCCTCTCTCCGTGGGTAAAATTCCCAGACTTTTACCTACGGACATTTTGTCCGTTGCTATAAGCCTGGCTCATTCCCAAATCTTCCATGGGCTATATAAATGACACCTAATGCCATGGATGGATTCGTCTCATCATTCTGAACATGATGGTACCCTTCATCAAGGCTAATTTTTCCTGTAAACAAAAACCCTAATTCGAAGCTACAAACCCTAACAATGGTACATTCCAGTACAGACCAAATAAATGCAATTAAACCATACAGAAAGCTTGGATATGTCTCATAGATCAAGAATATGTGATTAATTCATCCTAACAATGCCTAAATCATGGGATTCGATTTCAAGAAAAGTGAGGTATCGTGATGGACTTACAGAGCAATATGGGACTGGAAAGGCTTGGTTATTGATTGCTTTAGCTTACTGAGACTCCCAGGAAGCGATTGGGATAGGAAAAGAGTCCTGAGGATGCCTCTAAATGCAAATTCGATTCACCACTTTTTCTTGATTTTTTCAGTTTTTGTTCTGCCTCTTGCGCCTGCTTCTAACCTCTTTTTAGGCCTGCCTCGCTCCTATATGTATCAAGGAATGTATTAGGTTTGAAACAATGCATCCAATCTTCCTCCATCAATGAATTTGATTGTGATTTGATCCTCCTTTAAATATTTCCAAAATTGGCCTAAAACCAATCTTTTTGTCCACCCTAATGCCTTGCACGAGTTTGAATACTTGCTAGCTGTAATTGAAACCTGAAACAAGCACAAAATCTCTTTCTTTCAATATTTTGGATTTTATATGATTTAAATTGAATTAATTCAAATAAAAATAAAAATAAATAATAAAAATAAGATATTGACAAGTGGCAAAGGCTAGAGCTCATGGACTATGTTTCCAACTTAAAACAAGTGAAAAAGATTGGGCCTATTTGGCAAAATTTGAAGTTTTAGGGATAATTAACTTTTGGCAATTTTGCAAAAAAGGTCAACTTCACCAATGCATAACTTCCTCAATTTTGACTCTTTGGAGGTGTTCTTGGACTTTTTAGAAAGCTTGATATATCCTCTAAACAAAACTTTTGGTCTCATCTCAATTTAATATTCCATTCTCATGTATGAATCTTTGACAAAAAGGGTGTTTTTGTTGACTTTTCAAAATGACCTATAATGTCCAAATTCATAACTTCTTGTGAGTGAATATTTTGAATTTGGGAGATGAATATGGATTGTAGATAATTGCATCCTGTTCAAAATTAGATTTGGATGGGTCATTTCGCATAAAGTATGAGAAAGTTATGCTTGGTCAAAGTTGAGTTGACTTTTCCTACAAAACCCTAATTTAGCAACTTTTGAGTCTTGATGAATCATGAGCAATCCTTGATGAATCATGATCAACCCTTGATCAAATGATGAAATATCCTTCAAAATGAGAATGTTGACTAAAAATCTTGAAGTTTGACTGTATATGGGCCACAATTGACTTTTGCCCTAGCACAATCAATTTTCAGGCCTTTGAGCAATTGACTGAGCAAACTTCCTCTGAAAGGCTTGAAACTTGACATGGATGATATTGATAACATATTAGGACATTGGTGAGCATTTGGGATCACTTGGACTCAAGTATCTTGATGCAACACGAAACCCTAATTTGAGGTAGACTGCCTTAGGAGAGGGCTTGTCTGGCCAACCCTTGGACTACCTTGAGCAACTTGGGGATCTTTATTGAAATGTTTTGAGGAATATGGGAGGGAAAATTTTGGGTTACAACATCTAGCATTTACCTTGTTTGGATTCTCTCGGCCAAAAATAGTACAGGCGAGCATATATCGAAAAATTCGAATAGCCGGGTTATGGATCAATTATGCTAAAATTCCTTCAAAAGAATTTATAGAAGAGTTTGACAATTGACTTCAGAAGGAAAATGCATCAGTGGACCATTCAGAATCCAAAGGGGTCTCACAAATAGCACCATCACCATGAGGAATACCCAACAAAACTGCTAGTTCGTCGGTGCTATATTCATATTCAACATTAAACATATGGAATTTAATCGTACCGACAATACTAGTAGTGTCGGGGTGAACCAAATAAATTAGGGAACTTAAGAATTTCCGAGTTAGCCTCTAAGAGGTGGGCTCTTTTCTAGTAAAGATCCCGTGCTATCCTAGGATGTCAGTTAAATGAAAAAAACTATGATAAAGTCCTAAAGTATACAGACAATCTTCATCGACATACTTGGTTGAGACAATTTCTCGTCCTTGCAAATTTTCAAGGATTTTCCATTGTCGGTCTCCGGGTTTGCCTTCACGAAGAACGTATCTGTTGAACTCCATTGTTGCTCCTTTGGAAGAAAATTGAAAAAAATGGGTTTCAAAATGGGTGTTGGAGATTGGGAGGAGGAAATTTGAATTTTTATGAAGGTTAGAAAAATGGATGTTGGAGTGGTTAATGGGGTAGTAGGTGGTTGATAAAATGAGAGTTTTTGGGTGGTTTTGGGGTTGAAAATGGAGAAAGTGGGAGGTTTTTGAAAATCTTCCCGTTATAGTCCCAGACCCCATGGCGGGTTCCATGGTCTTGGTGGCGAATGCCATACTTGGAATTTGGGTTGGGCTCAAATTTCTTTGTTTTGTTGGTTTGGGCTTCTTATTCCAATTTCTTCTCGTAGGTGCAAACATCAATTCTTCATTTGGTGCTTCCAAGGATTGGTGTATTGAATTTTTTTTCTTTTATGTTTATAACTTGAAAATAATAAACTCATAAAAATAAAATAAACAATTAATTAAAGAGAAAAAAATGATAAAATAGAAATATACTTAATTATGGTAAGTCACGAAAAATAAAAATAAAAAGAAAGTAGAATGCAAGAGTTAGGCATAAAAATAGATAAGTCTGAAAAAGGAAACAACATGATAAAAGAAACAACAAAATAGAAAAATAGTGCAGATGTGAATCAAGATCATCAAGGAGTAGTAGGGTCCTTGGTCGACTCAGAACCATGAGCTGCAACTAACTTACTACGAAGATCATCAATTTCCTGCTGTAGGAGGTTTGCCTCAATAGAGTGAGTAGCATCGGAAACCATAACCTGAAGAGAGAGGTCTTCAACTGTCTGAAGAAGTTGGGCTGCCTCTCTATGCACCTCAGCAACCTGTGCATAGATGTCGGGTTACTGCAAAGAGAAATTATTAGAGAATACAGTGGTCCTTTCTGGCGATAGACATGGATAACACTCAGGTACTAGAGGTGATTTTCGCTCGTCCACGGTCTCTCCAAGACCTTCTAAGGCATATGTCCAATTGGCAGGGTTATGGACATTGGTCATCATGGGATCAGGCAAGGTAAAATAGTGAACAATTTCATTATCAATCAGAAGTCTATACTGGTTGGGATCAAAGTAGACTCTTCTCATCAGCCCACGGTCCAAACAGAAATCAATGTCCATTGTAGTATATCCACGGTAGGAGGTAAGGTGAGATAACTTACTTGTATGACCCAAAGCAAAAGCAATCTGAGTTACTGTCCCTCCCACATGGAGGATACCTTCAGCAGACTTAAAAGTCATCATGAGATTCCACAGCAGAAAATTTCCACAGGCTACAGGGCGAGACTGGGTCGCACAGTAGAGGAAAAAGATCTCCTCCTCGCTAACATGGGTATCAGTATCGGCCTTCTCTAGGAAAGTGTGAGCAATAACCATATGAAAATACCTGAAAGAGGGGTTGTGAATAATAGGGGATAGTTGAATGGAAGGATCAAGGCTCCCTCCAGCAGTAATATCTCTCCAGAATTTCTCTATGTCCCTAGTCATGAAATAGCCAACTGGTAGCTCAGGTATAGCATCGGGTGTGGTATGGAATCCTAACAAGTCGCCAAACTCCCTCTGGGTAAAACAATATTCTATCCCGAATAGTCTGGAAGTGAGATATCCATCCTGGCCATTATAGGGATCAAACTCGAATGAGCTGAGGAATTCTAAGGTGAGGTTCCTGTAGGTCACATTTAGGTTATCTGCATACTCGTCCCACTTTAGCTGGTTGGATATATACTTGATACTGACTTCAAAGCCAAGAGCTTCCATGCAAATCTGGTCTGGATATCTAGTCGGTGCCATGGGTCGCTATGAAAGGACCGCATAGGATTGTCTCTGAGTGTCATCTCGGAAGGAAACATGCATGTCATCGAAATGCTCCATCCAGAAAAATGTAGTTAGCAAAGACGGCTAGCAGGTGATGCCTGAAATCATAAATTTTGCAACTGTTAGTATAAAGATAAAAATAAAATTTGATAAAGTAAAAATTAAATAAATGCAAAAAAAAAAAAAAAATAAACCCATGGGTTGCCTCCCATGCAGCGCTTGTTTAACGTCGTTAGCTTGACGAGTAAACTTCATATATCGGAAACTGGTACTGGTGGATCAATCAGAGTGTGGCTGGAGTAGTTGGTGGGAATGTCACCTCCTTCGTAGTGCTTCAACCTCTGCCCATTGACGATGAATGGGATACAATAATTGTTCTTGATCTCGACTGCTCCAGATCTTAGGATTCTAGAGACCTCAAAAGGACCAGTCCATCTTGAACGTATCTTGCCAGGAAAAAGTCGCAACCTGGAATTAAAAAGGAGAACAAGGCCGCCTATATTGAAATCTTTCTTTACAATTCTTCTGTCATGCCAAGTTTTGGTTCTTTCTTTATATATTATAGCATTCTCATAGGAAGACTGGCAGAATTCCTCCAATTTATAAATGTCAAGGACGCGCTTTTCACCAGCAGTCAAATATTCCATATTCAGGGTCTTAATGGCCTAATAAGCTTTATGCTCTAACTCGAAGGGTAAATGACAAGATTTTCCATAGACTAATTGGTAAGGGGTTGTTCCAATAGGGGTTTTAAAAGCTGTTATGTAGGCCCATAGTGCTTCATGTAGCTTCTGAGACCAATCTTTTCTGGAAATTGAAACGGTTTTTTCTAAGATTTGTTTAATCTCCCTGTTAGACACTTCTACTTGGACGTTAGTCTATGGATGATAAGGTGTTTCTACTCTGTGCTTTACTCCATACTTACTCAAGAACTTATCAAAGATTCTGGATATGAAATGTGATCCTCCATCACTTATAACGAGACGGGGTGTTCCAAACCTCAGAAAAATGATATTCTTAAATAACTTGACTACCACTCTTGTGTCGTTTGTGGGTGATACAATAGCCTCAACCCATTTAGACACGTAGTCCACAGCTACCAAAATGTACCTATTTCTCATTGAAGGTGGAAATGGTCCCATAAAGTCTATACCCCAAACATCAAAGAGTTCAACTTCCTGGATATTCCTCATTGGCATCTCGTCACGTCTTGATATGTTCCTGGTGCATTGGCATCGGTCGCACTTGACAATGTAGGCATGAACATCGCGCCATAAAGTTGGCCAATAGAGGTCTGCTTGAAGAATCTTGGTGTGCAGTTTAGATATACCTGCATGTCCACCATAAGGTGCAGAATGACAGTGTCTGATGATGTCTTTTATTTCCTCTTCTGGGATGCAACGCCTGAAAATATTATTTATTCCTCTCTTGAATAGGAGTGGTTCATCCCAGTAGAAATGTTTAACATCTTTGAAGAACTTCTTTTTCTGTTGGTAATTTAGATCAGGGGGTATGATATCTACAGCTAGGTAGTTTACAAAATCAGCGTACCAAGGTACGCTCTTCATTACTGAAACTTTTTCAAAATATTTATCTATGTAAGGCTCGGAATCATCAGTCTTAGCTATAAGTCTGTCATAGGTGAAATCATCATTTATAGGCAATAAGTCAGGTTTTAAGTGTTCTAATCTAGAGAGGTGGTCAGCGACAACATTCTCTGTGCCTTTCTTATCCTTAATGTCTAGATCAAACTCTTGGAGTAATAGGATCCATCTAAGTAATCTAGGTTTAGTGTCCTTTTTATTTAATAGATAACGTATGGCACCATGATCAGTGTAAACAATGATCTTTGCTTCAACTAGGTAGGACCTAAACTTATCTGTCACAAAAATTACTGCCAGTAATTCTTTCTCTGTTGTTGCATAGTTGAGTTGGGCGATATCTAGGGTTCTACTAGCATAATATATAACATGTAATTTCTCGTCTTTTTGTTGTCCTAGAATAACACCAACTTCATAATCGCTGGCATCGCACATGATTTCAAAAGATTGGGTCCAATCTGGGGGTTGCATGATCGGAGCTGAAATCAATACTTGTTTCAAAAATTTAAAAGCTTCTAGACATTTCTCATCAAAAACAAATTCAACGTCCTTCATTAGAATATTATTCAAAGGTTTTGTTATTTTAGAGAAGTCTTTCATAAAACGCCGTTAAAAACCAGCATGTCCAAGAAAACTTCTAATCTCCCTAATGGTTTTAGGTGGGCTGAGGTTTTCTATAACTTCAATTTTGGCTCTATCGACCTCAATTACTCTTTCAGAGAAAATGTGTCCTAATACTAAACCTTCATTAACCATAAAATGGCATTTTCCCAATTTAGAACTACGTTCACCTTTACGCATCTTTCAAGGGTCTTTTCGAGGTTGGAGAGACAATCTTTAAAATTGAATCCACACACCGAGAAATCGTCCATGAAAACTTCCATTATTCCATCTAGGTAATCTGCAAATATAGACATCATACAACATTGAAAAGTGGCAGGGGCATTACAGAGTCCGAAGGGAATTCGTCTATAGGCGAACGTTCCATAATGACAGGTGAAGGTTGTTTTCTCTTGATCCTCATGGTGAATAGGTATTTGGAAAAATCCTGAGTATCCATCTAGATAACAAAAGTGCGAGTGTCTGGATAGACGTTCAAGCATTTGATCTATAAATGGAAGAGGGAAATGATCCTTCCTGGTTGCTTTGTTTAATTTTCTATAATATATATACATACGCCAACCTCCTTCTGTTCATTTAGCAATATGTTCACCTTTCTCATTTTCTATGTCTGTGATGCCTCCTTTCTTTGGCACAAAATGCACAGGGCTCACCCAATTGCTATCTGATATTTGGTAAATTATACCAGCCTCTAGTAACTTAAGAACTTCTCTTTTAACAACATCTCTCATTATAGGGTTTATTCTTCTTTGATGTTCTCTTGATGGTTTTAAGTTTTCCTCTAACAAAATTCGGTGCATTCACACCGATGGACTTATTCCTTTTAAATCAGAGATGTTATACCCTAAAGCTGAGGGATATTTTCGTAAGATCTCTAAGAGTTGAGTTGTCTCATCTTAACTTAAAATAGAATTAACTATAACAGGACGATTCATCTCTTTATATAAGAATTCCTATTTGAGGTTCTTGGGAAGTTCCTTCAGTTCTAAAGATGGTTTCAAAGGGCAAGGCATGGGATCGGGAGTAAGCGATAAACATTCATAGAGGTCGTCATCGATGTAAGGTTCTAAAATTTTAAATCCATCGTCCTCCATAATGGGGGTCGAAGGTAACTTGATATTTTTGTTAGATTCCTCTCACTTAAGTTCCAGTATACACTCGTCAATGACGTCGATGGCAAAACAGGCATCTCCTATGACTGGTGCTATTAAGAACTTTGAAAGAATAAATTATATCTTTTCATCACCCACCTCAAATGTTAATTTTCCTTTCTTAATGTTAATTATGGCTCCGACTGTTGATAGGAATGGTCTACCTAAGAGGATTTGGATTTCTTCGTCTTCTTTAATATCCATAACCACGAAATCAGTTAGGATATATAGCTGACCGATCTTAATTGGTATGTCTTCAAGTATGCCTATAGGATACTTAAATGATCTATCAGCCAGTTGGAGAGACATTTTATTCGGCTACAATTCTCCTAAGTTTAACCTTCTACAAACTGCAAAAGGCATAAGGCTGACGCTAGCTCCTAGATCTAAGAAGGCTTTGTCAATAGTATGATTTCCTAAGATACAAGGAATGGAAAAACTTCATGGATCCTTTTCTTTCTTGGCAAGTTTATTTTCTGAAATAAAATTGCATTCGATAGGTTTGGAATCATCAAGTCTACGCTTGTTGGTCAGGATCTCTTTTAGGAATTTAGCATAAGATGGTACCTGAGTGATGGTGTTGTACCCAAAAATTTTCCCTCATGTTTTTCCAAGATTTTCCTCTTGCATAGGTGGTTATAAACCTTTTCCTAAAGACAAGGAAATTTTTCAATTGATGGTTAAGTATCCTTCCATTGGCACCTACAAAATGCCCTTCGATTGGCATCTCCAAAGTGCCTTTCGATTGGCATCTCCAAAATGCACTTAGATTGGCATCTCCAAAATGCCTTTCAATGGGTATCTACATATCGCCCTTCGATTGGCATGGAAAAAGGTCCTTCGATTGGCCTGTTAACAAGGCTCTTAGATTGGCAGTTTAACAAGTATCTTTCGATTGACCTGTTAACAAGGCTCTTCGGTTGGTAGTTTAACAAGTATCTTTCGATTGGCATTATAGCAGTGGCATTCGATTGGTAGTTTAACAAGTATCTTTCGATTGGCACTGTAGCAGTGGCCTTTGATTGGCATTTTAACAAAGGCCCTTTGACTAGCATTCCAAAAGGTCCTTCGACTGGAACTTCAGAGTTTCCCTCAATCAGAACATCTGAATTAAATGACCTTCGAGTGGCATTTCAGTATAGAGTTTGCCTTAATCTAAGATGCTCTGATGAAGGAAGTTCTGAATACTTCGAATCAGAACTTAGACTCATCACAAGGCCAAGAGCTGGTCGAAGTTGCCTAATAGGAAATTCTCTTCAAAAGGACAGGAAATAAAAGCAAAGGGTGGTTCAATCGAAGGAGCCCTAGTATTGAAGCTGGAAAAATTCGACTCAGAACCATTAAGGAGAGCAAGGTTCTACTAGGGAAAGTTGGCTTGAATGGGACTTTGAAGTTGGAAAAGAAGGCAGATTCGAAGAAATGAAGTAGGCTGGCATGACTAAGAAAAAACACATATCCTAACCTGTCCAGGCCAGATTCTTTCCTTGTTAGTTCACAACTCTACAAGAGCTGATTCGACCAGGGGATTCTTTTCGAATCAAGCAATCGAAGTAGAGGGAGGCAATCGAAGGAG
Source organism: Vicia faba (assembly GCA_948472305.1). Classification (NCBI taxonomy): domain Eukaryota; kingdom Viridiplantae; phylum Streptophyta; class Magnoliopsida; order Fabales; family Fabaceae; genus Vicia; species Vicia faba. Next base: position 1,202,475,648 of record OX451739.1, on the reverse strand, counting down.
CTATGCAATCGAAGCTGGAGTAATTCTAATTGGACTTTGAAGCCATCGAAGAAAGAAAATTCGAAGGGAAGTGAACCTGCAGGGGCAGGTCAACTTTCAATTTTTATCATGTTGGAGGCCTAAACAGCTCATAACAGGCTGGCAGTAACGCATGAAAGTAGATTGGCACGTGATTGAATCAAAAATAGAAAGTCTTTATGAAGAAATCAAATCAAATTCGTGTAAAGGCATGGTGTGGACAAAAAGATTGAATTAGGCTATTTTTGGAATGATATTCAAAGTGAATCAAATCAAGAATCAAGACATTGATGGAGGAAGATTGAGTCCAGGTTTTCAACCCTAATCTATTCCTCAATACATATAGAATGGGTGCAGACCAAAAGAGGCTAGAAAAAAAGAGGCATATGAACCAGCACAAAACTTGAAAAAATACCAAGAAAGTATAAACACGAATTCATACTTGGAGGCCAATTCAAGACCTTTGGACCATTCCAATCGTTTTCCGAGGCCATCAGCAAGCAAAAGCAATCAGAATCAAGCGTTCCCAAACCCCACAACGCACTGTAAATCAGTCACGGTATTGCAATTTTCTTGAATTCGAATTGCATCATTCCTATACTTATAGCATGAAATAGTTATAGATTCTTACTCCTTGAGACGTTTGCAAGCTTTCTGTAATTGTTAATTGCATTTTCATGGCTTGTAGTGGATTTCACCATTATTAGGGTTCCTTGCTTCAAATTGGGATTTGCGTTTACAAGAAAAATTGGGCCATGAAAGGGCCACCATTGTGTTCAACAAGGCCAAACGAATCCATCCATGGCCTTGGTTTTCATTTATCACGCTTGTGTTGAATTTTAAGATTTGCAGGACTTGTATCTACGGACAAACGTCCGTAGGTAAAAGTTTGGAACTTTTACCAACGGTGCAGGGAGGAAGACGACCAGCTGGCAAGCAACCATTGGCCTAGTTGAAAAAATGCGCGCTGAGTTATTATGTTTGGCCGTTTTCATATTTTATTAATATTTTGTATTATATGAACAAATAAGAACAGTTGGCGCAGTGGTAGTGGAGTGCATGGTAATTGCTTCAGGACCTGGGTTCGAATCCCAGATCCCCCAAATTTCTTCATATTTTTTCCTTTCAGGTTCTAGCGTGCACATGAAGCTAATGACTTCCATACACCCTCATAATCCAGCTTGCCAAGTGTCTTGAGATCCAGATCTGATGGCCAGCAATGAAGGTGCATCATGAAGCCTAGTAAACACAACACACTGAATCCAGGAAGTCAACGTGGACTTCCATCTTTGGGCCCAGAATTCTAATTCTTGCACCCCCATCATTTTTCAGGCCCATTCTCTCTTTCTATTTCTTTTATACTTTTTTTATTTCATTTAATTAATTTGTTTATTTACTAACACAATTAAATAATTCCTTTTATAAAAAAAATCACAAAAATTATACTTTTCACAAATTAGACTTAGGATTATTTTTTTATCAATAAATTTATTAATTTAATTAGATTTTAATTTTAGGTAAAACTTTAATTATTTTGTAAATAATTAAAACTAATTAGAATAATTAGGTTTTATCTCTAACTTAATTTTATTTTATTTTCTTAAAAATAAGTAAAAAACAACAAAAACAATTTTCTCTTTTAATTAGCATAGAAGGGTCGAAACCCTAGTTCGCACTCGCTCTAATTTTCATCGCGTGCTTTATTTTATTATCTTTATCCTATTATTGTATCTGCTCACAAGTTGTAATAGTTAATTAGGACTTTTACTTTTATTGCTTTATTTTTCAAAGGGTTTATTTTTGGCTATGTAAATACCTGAAGCCTTGTAATAGCGTAGTTTAATTTCCGCACTTTAAATTCCGCAAATTATTAACTGTTAGATGTATGATATTAGGATGCATGACAAGAATGTATGATTAACGTTAAAACAGTTAGATAACCCCAAATGTGCAAAGATAATAATCTGAAATTGAATCACTCGCACATGCGCACTCCTAGGGTGCATTCCCACTTGGTTGCCTTCGGTAAACGGTCATTGAGTATAGGATGCTTTAGTGGTCGTCCTTTTGTCCAAAGATCAATGTTGCCTCAGAAAGGTTACTTCAGATATTGTTGCCTCGAATAATTGATCTAAGACATTATGGTCATTAGTAAGACATCCTAACATTGCTTTAGTGACCGTACGTCCCTTTTGAATTGACCCTCAAACTCCAACGACGGTGCTACCTACTCACTAATAGTGGGATAGCGCTGTCTAAAGGAAACGAACATAGAACTATTCTTTTTTCGAGTAGGTAGATTAGTTCTTAAGTACTTGCTCAATCAAAACAAACTTTTTCACACTTACACTCCTTTACAAACAAAGTTTTCAAAAACACTTCATTACACTCTTGAAGACAGTAGCAAGAGTTAAATTGAAGTCAAAACAAAAACTTTTCAAAGCACACAAACACAGAGAAGCAATTTTGAAAATGATGAGCAAGTACCTAAGAGCCCGTAGATAACTACGGATAGAAAGGGTGCTAATACCTTCCCTTTCTATAATCTATCCCCCCGTACTCAGAAATATCTCAAAAAAGGATTTTTTCTGTGCTTTTTTCCTTTCCTTGTTGGATAAAATGAAAGTTGGTGGCGATTCTTGCTTACCGCGATGTTTTGCGAACACAAACGCAAAACGCAAACCAGCAAATCCTAAAAAAACAGTCCCGGTTCTGGCCACCGTATCACAGAACTGGCGACTCCGCTGGGGAGTTAATAAGTGGGGTGTACCTTAGGAATAGTTCATCATATTATTTTCAATTGTTTAATTTTTTTCCTTTATCTTTGTGGGCTTTGTATCAGAGTTACTATAGATCCTAACCCGGATCTGGGGATACCTTTTAGGTAAGTAGCAATAGACTGTGAGGGAACTGTACGGCGTAGACCGATACAGTTGAAGTAGTAGCTACATTGGTCTGACACATTAGTTGGTACCGATATCCTTTGTGGAGGAACAAGGAGAGTATGGGGCTGCTAATGGGTCATTAAGCATCAACTGAACTTAGAACCTATAATTGACCAACTTGGCCATAGAAAGTAGAAGGATGCTACACTCTTTGAGACCATACTCTCGCGATGGTTCCGGCCACAAGAAAAGATTGCTAAGCTGAAACTATGACCGATGGAGGATGGTCAGTGATATTGAGAACCTCTAGAACCTGATTACTATTACTAGGACAGGTTGAACCAACTAAACTGCAAGAGGGTAGTACCTAAACTCCATGCCAGCCTGAAATTTAAGGGCTATTGTGTGACTTGTTTTCCCTTACCATATTTTCTATCTATGATACCTGTGGTGTGTTTTTATCATGACATCATGCATCATGACATCGCATGCATATTTCATTAGACTAACCATTTCAAAGACCAAGGGGATTCATCTTTGTTCTGTTTTGCAGATCATGGATTCTATGCGCAGAAATACTATTTGAGTCAACTTCGTGCAAATCCCTGCTCAGCTCAGAGAGTTGGTTTCAAAAGTTCCTGATACTTATTCCTTTGTTAGAAGACATGGTCATTTCCTTACCCTGGTCACTTCCAAGTTGGATGAGCAAATGATGAGCGTTTTGTTCCAGTTCTTTGACCCGTTGCATCACTGTTTCACCTTCCCGGACTATCAGCTAGTCCCTACTTTGGAGGAGTTTTCTGATTTACTGGGCATATCTATTCTAGAGCAGACACCCTTTACGGGTTTGGAGATAGCTCCTAGGCCAGAGGATATTTCTTCAGCCCTACATCTAAAAATGGCTGATGTAATATCTAACTGGGAGATTCGGAGCGGGGTTAAAGGTTTCTTGGCTAAGTTCTTAATTGATCAAGCTCAACAGTTCTGGGATAGTTTGGACTTTCAAGCATTTGAAGACATCCTGGCTCTCCTCATCTATGGCTTGGTTCTGTTCCCGAATCCAGATTCTTTTGTCGATGTGAATGCGGTCAAGATTTTCATGTCTCGTAACCCAGTTCCTAATCTCTTAGGTGATATTCTGCATGCTCTTTATACCAGTACTGTTCAGAGAAGGGGAACTCTCATGTGCTGTACACCGCTGCTGGCGAGGTGGTTTATTTCTCACCTCCCCAAGTCTGTTTTGAAGAATGAGGAAGGTGTAGGTTGGGCTTACAGAATCATGTCCCTTGCTCATACGGACATCCTTTGAAGTACTAAAGATATGGAAAGAGTAGCTGTCATTGATCGGTGTGGGGAATACCCCAATGTACCATTGCTTGGAATTAGAGGAGGAATAAACTATAATCCTTGTTTGGCCTTACGAAAGTTTAGACGAGCTCGAAGGGACGGTCCTCATGAGTTGCTGCTTACAGGCATTATTTTTGACTTCAAGGGGGATGTTGAGGGACATCGCCGCAGATTTATACGAGCTTGGGACAAGGTGAACATGTCTGATCCACATGAGCTAGGAATGAAGACTTCTCTCCCGATGCAACGATATCTCCAGTGGGTTCGAGCCCGTGCTAAAAAGTTGGGGATGCCATATGAAGCTGTTTTGCTGGTGATTGTGGAGCATACTGATGAAGAAGGGGTTCCTTATACAATCCTCCATCCTTATATGCCTACTGATCTGGGGGCATTGAAGAGATCTTGGATCCAATTAAAGGAAGAAAGGGATACCTACAGAGAGAAGTATCATGAGCAGGAGCAGAAGATCCCGAAGCTTACAAGACCGCTTGAGAATGAGAGGACAATCAACGATTATGTCAGCACGAAGGGAAAATGACCATGGGATTTCTGATGTTTTTTTATTGTTTCTAGTTTAGATTTACTTTTCGGTATTTCTTTTGTAACGCCTTAAAGGAATTTGTTAAACATTATTACCAGTTTAATCTAATAAAGTGTGTTTTATTTTGGTTTACAAATTTGAATCTCCCTAAGTCTTTGAAATCATTTCATACGCATTCCATTCCCATGCACTTCATCACAGGTACCCTTACAGGTTTCTTATCTTCTTCGCTGTTTATTTCAGCAATCATGTCTTCTGAAACACCTACTGATCAAGCCATCAAGGCTCTGCAAGCTCAGAATGCTCAGTTCCAGGAGATGTTCTTGAACCTGGCCAAGGGGCAGCAAGATTTGAAGACTCTTATCTTGAAGGACAAGAAGAAGAAGAAGAATAAGAAGGTGGTCCTTCTGAATATGGGTCACAGATTTGGGAACAGGTTGCGAGAAGAAGTTGATCTGTCCCATTCATCTGGAGGAGGAGAGAATCAAGAGGAAAGGAAGGGTCCTAGCCCTGTTGTTTCTGACAATGACACTGACTTTGATGAAGACCAGTACCCTCCGGCTGAGGATATGTATAAGCAACTCGAAGACCGGTTGAGTGCAATGGAGATCTAGAAGATATATGGATTGGTCTTCGGAGATTTGGGTTTGGCATCTGGGGTGGTGATCCCACACAAGTTTAAAGATCCTATCTTTGCTAAGTATGATGGGGTCTCTTGCCCAAAGTTACACCTCCACTCGTATGTCAGAAAGATTCAACCATATACTGCTGATAGGAACTCGGGGGTTCATTTCTTTCAAGATAGTCTGTTAGGGACTTAACTTGAATGGTTCTATCAACTGGAAGGAGCTAATGTCCGCAACTGGGAGGACCTCGCTGCTGCTTTTTATAAGCAATACCAGTATAATGCCGACCTTGCTGCCACGCGTACTCAACTTCAGGGTATGTCTATGGGTGCGAGCGAAGGTTTTAAGGACTACGCCCAGAAGTGGAGAGATCTTGATGGAAGAGTACAACCCCCTCTGGCTGATAGGGAGTTGCTGGACATGTTTCTTGGGACTTTGTCTGGTCCGTATTTCAATCATTTGATCGGTAGTTCATCATCTGGGTTCACTGAATTTATTATGACTGGGGAGAGGGTTGAAGCTGGTATCAAAAGTGGCAAGATACAAAAAGGTGCTTCGCCAAGCACAAAGAAGAAGCCTTTCAAGAAGGAGTCTAGTGCAATTTACAGCTCAAGGAGCCAAAACCGACCCGAATGCCGCCAAGCAGTTAATGCGGTAGTAATATCAAGACCTGTTGTTGCCCCACAATGCAATACTCAGCAAAGAGTAGAGAGGCCGCATAGACAGTTTACTCGGCTCAGTATGACCTTGTCTCAAATTTTGCCGCAATTGTTGAAGACCAACTTGGTGACTCTGAGGGAAGCCTCTAAAAATCCCAGTACCACATCACCGCTGTATAATCCGAACGCCCGCTGTGCTTTTCACTCCGATAGCCCAGGGCATGATACAAACAACTGCTGGGCCTTGAGAAATAAGGTACAAGATTTGATTGAAGCTAAAGAGATTGAATTTGACGCGCCGGAAAAGCCTAATGTTATGACTGCTCCTATGCCCAAGCATGGAGTAAATGCTGTGAATGATGATTCATTTGTGACCTTCATGGAAGACATCGCTACTCCGTTGTTAACCGTTAAGAAGAACTTATTATCAGCTGGTTTATTTCCGGGCTATGGCAAAGGTTTCCACCTGTGTTCCATCCTGCCTACTGGTTGCCATCTATTGAAGTCAGGTGTTCAACGCCTGATGGATAACAAAGAAATCCTGTTCGAGAAAACTTTGGTTCCATTGATTCCTGTTGAAGATGTTTTCATAATCACCATTTCCGCCAATTCTTCCAAGGCTTCCTCGAGAAAGCCTGTTAGGATTACATCTGTTCCGAGAGTTGCTCCATTGATCATTACTATTCCTGGTCCTATCCCTTACACTTCGGATAAGACTGTCCCGTGGCACTATGGGGCCGATGTGTATTATCATGGGATTAAACAAGACTTGAAGGTTGAAGAGGCTGATACTGATGTCAGAAATATTGTCGGGTCTAGCAAGGTCACCCGAAGCGGAAGACTCTTCTCTCCTGAGATCTCCCTACCAAATGTTCGGAAACCTGTTGCTATCCCACCTGTCAGTACATTTGCTACTGTCCCTGTTCATGTTCCAATCATTACCCCTGTCGCCGAGTCATCTGACGCTCGGGGCAAAGAGATCACCAGTGAGCCTGCTCGAACGGAGGCACCGAAGAAGATTATTATTGAAATCTCTAGACAGGAGATAGGGAAAATTTTGTAGATCATCAAAAAGAGCGACTACAACGTAGTCGAGCAGCTGGGGCAAACCCCGTCGAAGGTCTATATGTTGTCTTTATTGTAGTACTCAGAAGCCCATGCTAAGGCTTTAATTGCTTTCCTGAAAACTGCGCATGTGCCGCAGGAGACATCTGCTGACCAGTTCAAAGACTGTGTGGCTAGTTTGACCGCTGACAACGGGTTAGGTTTCTCCGATGCAGATCTGACTGCCAAGGGAAAGAATCACAATAATGCTCTGCACGTCTCGATCGAGTGCAGGGGCACTATTTTGGCCCACGTGCTGGTGGATACTGGTTCCTCGTTAAATGTTTTACCCAAGAAAGCATTAGATCGGCTGGATTGCGAAGGGTTGGTTCTGAAGCCAAGTAATATTATGGTTAGGGCCTTTGAAGGGTCCAAAAGGATGGTGCACGAGGAGGTGGATGTCCCTGTTAAAGTTGGTTCCCAGACTTTTGCGTCTACATTCTATGTGATGGACATTCGACCATCCTATTCTTGTTTGCTGGGTCGCCCGTGGATTCATAAGGATGGGGCAGTAACTTCTACGCTCCATTAGATGTTAAAGTATCCAGTGAAGGGGAAAATTGTTATGGTACGAGGAGAAGAGGAATACATGGTGAGCCACCTTAACTCTTTTCGGTATGTGGAGATGGATGAGGAGTTCATTGAAACCCCGTGTAAAAACTTTGAAGAAGTCCCCCAGACTCTAGTGTCGACTGAAATTATTGCTGAAGATCCTCCAATGAAGATGGCTTCCCTCAAGGATGCCCGGGCTGTTATTGAAAAAGGTGGGTGTGTGAATTGGGGCCAACTCCTTGACTTTGCACACAAGACTAAAAAGTTTGGTTTGGGTTTTACTGCAGAAGCTCAAAGGGCAGTCCGACGTGTGCGGATTGGAAAACCTCCCCTGCGTATCAGTAATCCGGGAGTGAATGCGATTGAAGATGATGATGAAGAGTCTGAGCTTGACAGTTGGATTTACCCGACTACCAACGGTAGATTAAACAATTGGACGGCGAAGGACTTCATACCCATTTCTTTTAGTACACAGTAATAAAACTTTTGTTTTGAGATTTGTAACAGACAATTTGAAACTTTTACGGCCCAGTGCCTTTCCCGAGACACAGTGGCTTTGTTTGTGAGGGCTTATTATGTATCATTTCCATATATCATCAATAAAAGCATTGGATGTTGTCTTGCATTACAAATTTTGCGCTCCTTGTTTTTCTTTTTTTTCACTTTATCAAAACAGCTATTTGTCTTACACACACTCACATATCATAATACATGTCCATATCCACTCTGGATCCCACTAATAATGGCTCTGCTACTTCCAGTTATGACTTTGAAAATCCGATCAACCAAGCCCAGGACGAAGGTGAGGATGATTACGAAGTGCCTGGGGAACTTGCTAGACTGTTACTTCAGGAAGAAAGGGCTATACAACCGCATGAAGAGCCAGTGGAATCAGTGAATCTGGGTACAGAAGAAGACAAGAAAGAGGTCAAGATTGGTGCAAATCTGGAGCCTAATGTTAAGCAACGGTTAATATAGATGCTGTGTGACTATGTTGAAATCTTTTCCTGGTCTTATGAAGACATGCCTGGGTTGGATACCGATATTGTGGTTCACCGCTTGCCAACCAAAGAAGATTGTCCTCCAGTAAAACAAAAAGTGCGTCGTATGCGCCCAGAAATGTCTGAGAAAATCAAAGCTGAGGTTATGAAACAGTTTGATGCCGGTTTTCTAGCAGTTACTTCTTACCCACAGTGGGTTGCCAACGTGGTTCCGATGCCGAAGAAGGATGGTAAGGTTCGTATGTGTGTTGAATATAGGGACCTGAACAGGGCAAGTCCCAAAGATGATTTCCCGCTGCCTCATATCAATGTTCTGGTCGATAACACCGCACAACATAAGGTCTTCTCCTTTATGGATGGTTTCTCCGGTTACAATCAGATTAAGATGGCTCCCGAGGATATGGAGAAGACAACTTTCATTACTCAATGGGGTACCTTTTTCTACAAAGTCATACCTTTCGGATTGAAGAATGTTGGGGCAACGTATCAGCGCGCCATGGTCGCTTTGTTCCACGACATGATTCATCATGAGATTGAGGTATACGTTGACGATATGATTGCAAGGTCCCAGACTGAGGAGGAACATCTTGACCATATTCAGAAGCTATTTGACAGGTTGAAGTTGTATAAGCTGAGGTTAAACCCGAACAAGTGCACCTTCAGAGTGAGGTCTAGTAAGTTGTTGGGTTTCGTCGTTAGTGATAAAGGTATTCAAGTGGATCCTGTAAAGGTGAAGGCTATACAGGAGATGCCAGCTCCCCGAACAGAAAAAGAAGTCAGAGGCTTTTTGGGACGGTTGAATTACATTGCCCGATTCATTTCACACCTAACTGCTACTTGTGAGCCAATGTTCAAGTTACTGAAGAAAGATCAAGTGGTAAGATGGAATGATGAATGTCAAGCCGCTTTCGAAAGGATTAAGGAATATCTCCAAGAGCCTCCTATTATGATGCCTCCAGTTGAAGGGAGACCTTTGATCTTATACTTGACAGTACTCGATAATTCGATGGGGTGTGTGATGGGGCAGCATGACGAGTCTGGCCGAAAAGAGCATGATATTTACTACCTTAGCAAAAAGTTTACCGACTGTGAGACCCGATACTCACTGCTTGAGAAAACTTGCTGCGCTTTGGCATGGGATGTTCGCCGGCTGAGACAGTATATGCTGACTCACACTACTCTATTGATATCAAAGATGGACCCAATCAAGTATATCTTCGAAAAGCCTGCCTTGTCCGAAAGAATAGCAAGTTGGCAGATGATCTTGACTGAGTATGACATCCAATACACGACCCAAAAAGAAATCAAGGGGAGTGTGCTGGCAGATCATTTGGCACATCAGGCAGTAGATGATTACCAATCTATGAACTTCGAATTCCCGGATGAGAACATCATGTTGGTGACCGACTGTGAGACACCTGGACCGGATGAAGGACCTGAGGAGGGATCCCGATGGTCTATGTACTTTGATGGAGCTTTAAACGCTTTGGATAATGGCATTGGCGCCGTGATCATATCTCCTGAAGGATGTCATACTCCGTTCACCAGCCGACTATGTTTTAACTGCACCAACAACATGGCGGAGTATGAAGCCTGCATTATGGGCCTTCGAGCAACTATTGACTTGAGGATTAAGTTCTTGAATGTGTTCGGAGATTCTGCTCTCGTGATCAGTCAGATCAAAGGCGAGTGGGATACGAAACACCCAAATATTATTCCTTACAAAGAGTATGTATTGAAGTTGCTTCCACACTTCGAGGAGATAACCTTTGAACACTTCCCCAGAGAGGAGAATCAGTTGGCGGACGCGCTAGCTAGTATGTCTTCTATGTTCAAGGTCAGGTGGGACAATGAGGCTCCCCAGATTACCATTGAAAGGTTGGACGAACCCGCACATTGTTGTGACATTGAGACTGAAGAGGTGGCAGATAAACCCTGGTTTCTTGAGGTAAAGAGGTATCTTGAGGCTCAGGAATACCCCGAGGGTGCATCTGTTAATGATAAGAAGTTTCTGAGGAGGTTCTTGGTGAAGTTCTTCATCAGTAATGACATCATTTACAAGCGTAACCATGATTCAACCTTACTGCAGTGTGTGGATAAGAACGAGGCAGAAAGGATCATGGCAGAGTTACATGAAGGTACCTTCAGAACTCATTCCAGTGGACACACCATGGCAAAGAAAATCCTTCGGGCAGGATATTATTGGTCTATTATGGAAGCCGACTATTATCAGCATTCTCGAACCTGTCATAAGTGCCAAGTCTATGCTGATAAGGTGCACATACCTAAAGTTCCTTTGAACGTCTTGACAACTCCTTGGCCATTTGCAATGTGGGGCATCAACATGATCAGCGAGATCATACCTACTGCGTCTAACGGGCATCGTTTCATCTTGGTAGCAATTGATTACTTTACAAAGTGGGTTGAAGCAGCTTCTTTTGCTACTGTAACCAAGAACGTCGTGGCACAGTTCATTCGGTACAACCCGATCTGTCGATATGGTGTACCAGAGAGGATCATTACGAACAATGGTACAAATCTCAACAATACGATGATCACCGAGCTCTGCAAGCAGTTCAAGATACAACATCATAACTCTTCTCCTTACCGGCCGAAGATGAATGGGGCTGTTGAAGCGGCTAATAAGAACATCAAGAAGATTGTGCAGAAGATGACAGTGACATACAAAGACTGGCACGAGATGTTACCATTCGCTCTTCATGGGTACCGTACCTCAGCGCGGACGTCAACAGGGGAAACACCCTATTCCTTGGTGTATGGCATGGAGGCAGTCTTTCCCATTGAAGTTCAGATACCCTCTCTTCAGATTATGAAGGATGCAGGTTTGAGCGAGGACGATTGGATCCAAACCCGACTTGATCAGCTGAATTTAATCGATGAAAAGAGACTTACTTCTATTTGTCATGGTCAGGCGTATCAAAAGCGGATGATCAAGGCATTTAACAAGAAAGTTAGACGACAAGAGTATCAAGTTGGGGATCTGGTGATCAAACGTATCATCCTACCACAAGGTGATCCCAAGGGCAAATGGACCCCTACGTACGAAGGGCCATTTGTGGTTAAGAACATTTTCTCAGGAGGAGCTATAATTCTAACCACCATGGATGGTGACAACCTTCCTCACCCCGTCAATGCAGACATGGTAAAACAATACTACGCATAATCAAAGACCCGCTAGGTTGACTGGCCTAGGCAAAAATAAGGGCTTCCCGGCGAACCAAAAGGGTTCGGGCAAAAATAAGGGATGAAAATGAAAAAAATCTGTACACTTGGCAAGTCGAAAACCTGAAAAGGCGGCTTGGGCAAAAAAGGGTATCCCGGTGGACTGAAAACCCGAAAGGGCGGTCCAGGAAAAAATTAGGGATTAAAGCGTAACACTGTCTCATTGGATCACCTTACAACCAGACTTCGGTATCGGCTATCAGGCTCGAACGACACTAATCAATTTGATCTACCTTCAACTAAGTAGCAAAGTGATGAGATGCTCGAGGATATAAAGGCAATAGCAGAGTTGGAACCCAGTGGGATTGTTCACAAAGCTGTTTTTCTTTGTTTTACACAAATTGTATTATTCAGCGACATTCTCTTACTAGGACGTCAGCCTCTTGTACAAAAACGCCTATTTTCTGGCTAACTTCAAAGTTAATACAATTCATTTTCACAAAGAAATTTCAAATTGTTTTCCTTTTTCTGTTTTGTTTTGCAAGAACGTCCAATGTTCATTTTTGATATATGCATTTGACAGTAATCGCTGGTCATAAATATTTACATGCGAAACAAAAGACGATTACTTGTAGTATCAGAAACAGGGGCAAATAAAAAATGTCCAAACTGTACAATTGCTCTGTCCACCAGGTATAGGGATAAACCTAGTTGGAGAAAACAATTAAAGGTAAATTCATTCCCCACAGAGTAAGAGAAAAACAGTGGTGTTAATTCTCCCCAACTGAGGCTCGCAATCGCGAATGAGTCGGCAATATTCTCTCCAAGCAGAGTTTATCTATCATCAGCACTAGAGAGTTATCCCCATTAGAGGCTGGAGGATTATCCCCAATAGAGCCTAAAAGGTTATCCCCAGTGAAGTTGCAACTGGAAAATCATCCCCAGTGAAGTCGCAACTGGAAAATCATCCCCAGCGGAGTTCATTCCTTTCACAAACAGAAACTCAATCCCCAACAGGGTTCATTATCACTAGCAACGGTAATTCATCCCCAGCCGAGTTTACTTCTCCAAATTAATAGGTCCTCTAGCAGAGTTTGTCCTCCCCAAAGAGTCATTTCCTCGTCAGTTTATTCCCCAGCAGAGTTATCCTCTCCTGCAGGTTTATGCTCACAGTCATCTTCATTCACTATCCCTAGAGAGAACGAAGAATTCAACGCTTTTCTCCAGCAGCAATCTGGGATTTATTTTCCCCAGCTAGCGGATATCATAAAAACATTACATGTCCATACATCATGACATACACATACACATCATACAACACAATCTCATTTATTTTGAGAACATCATTTCTTGATACATGTCATGCATTACATACAACTAACTTTTACCTTTCAGGAAAGATACAATCAAATTCTCACAAAAGTTCAAGCTATGAAGCCCGGGTACGACCGAATAATATCTTGATTCCTACAGCATATAGTGAAGCCTAGATTACGACCGAATAACAGTATCAGACTACCGCAAAGCCTGGATTACGACCAGATAGTGGTATCTCTTAAAAGTAAGCTATGAAGCCCGAATTCGACCGGATGATAGTTTAAATCCTCAACAAGCCGTAAAACCCGGATTACGACCGGATAACAACTCAGCAAGTTCCTGTGAAGCCTGGATTACGACCAGATAGCAACCAAAGACACCGCGAAGCCTGGATTACGACCAGATAGTGGTATATCTTTAATACGAGTTATGAAGCCCGGAATAGGACCGAATAATATCTTGATTTTCTCCGAACACCATGAAGCCGGGATTCGACTAGATAATGGTATGAGACATCGTGAAGCCTGGATTTCGACCAGATAACAGTAAGGGATACTGTGAAGCTTGGATTACGACCAAATAGCAGTTCACCCGGCCAGATACTATGAAAGTTCAGATTACGACCGAATATTAGTAGGCCCAAAGACAAAGGGAAGCCCGGATTACGACCGGATAACCATTTGATCTCTTCTAAAGACTGGATTACAACCAGATAAGAAGTAAAGTATTGTGAATCCTGGATTACGACCGGACAGCAATACGGAACACCATGAAGCCTGGATTCGACCAAATAATGGTATAAAGTATCGTGAAGCCTGGATTACGATTGGATAACGATAAAAGGACTGAAGCCTGGATTACAACCAGATAGCAGTACAAGACCCTGCGAAGCTTGGATTTCGACCGAATAGCAGTTTACCTGGACAGTTACTAAGAAGCCCGGAGTCGACCGGATATTAGTGTACCCTAAATTCAAGTTAAAGCCCGGATGCGACCAGATAACATTTGAATTCCTTCTGAAACCTGGATTATGACCAGATAAGAATTGAGAAGTTGCGAAACCTGGATTACGACCGGATATCAAGTTTAATCTCATCTCCCCAATAAGTCACTGTAAAGTCTGGATTACGACCAGGTAGCAGTCGATCTTATTACTATGAAGCCTGGATCACGACCAGATAGTAGTTAATTCCCACCTCTTCAGAACAGAGATGATTCCTCAGTAGAATAACGGACGACCAAAGTTCCTAAATTTCAACAGAGATGATTCCTCAGTAGAATAACGGACGACTGAAGCTCCTAAATTTATATTTCTCTCAAGACAGAGATCAGCATTCCCCAGCGAAATCTTCCTCAATAAACAGGCATACAAACTCTCTCTAAGGAATCTCTTATGCGATCGACACTCCTTCGGATGGCATCTTTAAGCCCATCCCCTCGTCAGCAATTTCCAAATGGCATCTGTAAGCCCATTCCCGACATCGCAAGACGGATACCACTTCATGCGAGTGCAAATTTCTGGGCACTCTAGTGTTCAATCATCTTCCACCTTCAGATCACGAAAGGCACGAAAGCCAATCAACATCCTCAAGTTTAAGAAGATTGAACAGGGGCAGCTGTTGTACCCCAAAATTTGCCCTCATGTTTTTCCAAGATTTTCCTCTTGCATATGTGGTTATAAATCTTTGCCTAAAGACAAGGAAATTTTTCAATTGATGGTTAAGTATCCTTCGATTGGCACCTACAAAGTGCCCTTCGATTGGCATCTCCAAAGTGCCTTTTGATTGGCATCTCCAAAATGCACTTTGATTGGCATCTCCAAAATGCCTTTCAATGAGTATCTACATATCTGATGGGCTTTTACTGTATAGTCTAAATTATAACTGCAAGTGCACAACCTATCGAAGTAATATATAAGATTATCGAACCACAGAGACCAATTGTCAATCTATCGACTCTATTGTTAAGGTGTTTATCTAAGGCAGATTAATAAGGGATTGAGTTCAGTACAGGGAAATAAAAGCGAATAAAATCAAAGAGATAAAACAAACGGGATCGAATGTAAATCACGAGATCAGACAATGTCCTAGCATGCATGTATAGTATTTACTTTTGGGCAATATTTTCCATTTATAGCAAAGAACTGTTTAACAGGAACTTGTAGCTTTCGCATTCTAAGAACCGAGTTTACTCTTTAAATTAAATTCCTTTATTGTCACTTATAAAGGGTGCCTAACACGTTAAAGAAGTAAACCTATTTTTAAGAAACAAGTTATTTTGACTTAATGAAAAAGTGTTTTAATTTGGAAAACTTAACTTAAAGAGATCCTTGGCTTTTGACCAAGAATCAGATTTTAATCCCACAAACGCGTCCGCAAATAGTTTCAAAATCGTTTTCTAAAATTATATCAAGTAATCCTACTTAACCAAACGAACTACTTTCGCTCTTTTCGTTTGGTCAAGAACTAATTTGGCTTAATCTCAAGTATGGACGACTTTCGATCTTACCCATAAACTTTTGAACACATTTAAACCAGTATTAAAAGCAAAAACATCCCAAAGGTATTTCTATTAGCATGGCATACAGAACATAGTTATGATTCGATCCTCACATTCTAACCCTAATAAATTTAGCTAGACATGGTAAGCATTTAAAGTCTATAAAACATGTAGACTATGATAAGAGCGTTTAGAGTCTATAAAACGTGTAGACTATGGTAAGAGCATTTAGAGTCTATAAAACGTGTAGACTATGGTAAGAGCATTTAGAGTCTATATAACGTGTAGACTATGGTAAGAGCATTTAGAGTCTATAAAACGTGTAGACTATGGTAAGAGCATTTAGAGTCTATAAAATGTGTAGACTATGGTAAGAGCATAAAATAAATGAAAGCAATTAAATTAGAACCTTGCTCCAATCGGAGGCTTGAATCTTATACAAGTCGTGGAAATGTAAAAGATAGTTTGATAAACTTCAACCAAAGTGCTCCAAACTTGAATATAATCTCGCACACTCAAGTGTGATAACTTCCCGATGTGAGAAGATTATCACTTTACAAAGTAGTAATATATGCCTAAGCAGTAACTTGTCTGGATCTAAGTTTGCATCTAAGTTTGGATTAAAACGAAAATGAAATGAACTTGCTATTTATAGAAGATTCTGAAATTATGCAAAGACGAGCATGCCCCTCAACTCCTTCTGAGCGAGAAATGGTTTGTGAAGGCCGTGGGCGCGGCCACCCTCCCCGCGGGCGCGGTGAGTGAAAATGGAGAGATCGTGGGAACGTGGCAGTTGGTCCCTGGGTGAAAGTGCGCCATGTCAGCGCGTTCCCTGTAGCCGGCGCGGAGCTGGACGCCATATGTGTATTTTCTTAGAAAAACCCTATTTTTCTGGCGTTTTCGCTCGTTTCTTTTCTGAAGGCTCTGAAAGGACATGTGACCTGAAAAAAAAGGAAACAAGGGCATAATACTAGAAAAACAATAATAAAACTAAGGAAAACATGTGATATTCGAGTCAGAAACATAGTGCGATTCGGTGTTATCAAATTCTCCCACACTTAAACCTTTGCTTGTCCTCAAGAAAAAACTCTCAGAAGTAGTCAAAGGGATACAAGTGTTTTTTTTTCTAGTTATCGAGCTAAAGCAGTAAGGTTCAAGTGAGAGTGTGTTCGATAGGTACCAACTATTTGAACTAAAAACATCGAAGTGACACTTTACTGTAGAATGCATACATAAACCTTATTCCTACACAAGTTAACTCCTATTACTCCCACTATGCTAAGACTTCTCTTCTGGGTAAGGTCCTTTTCATTCAGGTGTAATCACATTAAGCCCGTTATCCGTACATACTCATAGTGTAGTGACCGGTTAATGATTCTGATCTTTGCAATGGGATTCTGGTACAAGAATTGGTGTAATCCCGTTATTACCCAATTATAGCTGTGGGGGATCAGATCGTAATCTGCCCTACCGAGTTCAGCACCGGATACCTGTGAACCAGCCATAATGGGTAATGCCTTTTATTATTATTTTTCACTTTTTTTGTTGATGTTCGCGACCAGTGGAATTAAATGATCGTGTGAGGATCACCCAATTCATGGTCGTAACCATACATTTTTGCTTATATATATATATATATATATATATATATATATATATATATATATATATATATATATATATATATATATATATATATATATATTTCAAGGTAAAAAGATCATTCACTTATTTTCATCGATCCTACACGTAGCGCATGCTTAGGCCGGAGCAGACTACGAGAATAAACTACTTAGGACCCGTTTTGTAAAATTAAAATCATAGCATGCGGAGAAGACATAATTAACTCTAATATTTACAAGGTCTATGGTGTAAAAGACGATGTTGATTTTTTCAAAAAGGGTACCTAAGACTAATCACACTCTATCCTAAATCTAAAAACTTTACTTATGGCTCAAAAAACTAACTAAAAACATGTTGTATTCATTTTTAGCAAAAAAAATTTCTCAAGGCTAGGAAGTGGTGGAGAACTTAAGGATACACTATGCAAAATGACTCGTCAATCACATGTATTTTATTTAACGGCTAAACTACTAAAAGGGAAATAACTAAAAGATACTGAAAAAAATAAAGTACTGAAAAGGGAAATAACAGAAAAAGAAATAACAGAAAGGAGATAAAAGCGATAAAATGCTCCTCCCACACTTGAATTGGACATTGTCCCCAATGTTACAAAACAAGTCTAGGTAAGAGGTACCTGGTAAAACTAGTGAGGTCCACTAGTACCCTCGCCATCCTGAGGTGAACGTCCAGAACGACGACTACGATTACGGTGGCGGCGATCTCTATCGAGGCTAAACTGTGCCATGCGCTCAGTGAGAGCAGCATTTGCAGCTTGTAGCTCCCTAGTCCGACCAATAAATGTGCCTTGTGTGGCCTCCATTAATTGGAAGTGAGTAGCGAAGCTAGTCTGTTGACGGTGCTGCTGGTTCTGGAAAGCCAATTGACTTTCCTTGATGGTAGTCAGAGAGCGGGTATTTTGAATTTGAGACGCCTGCATGAAAGCCATGTTGTCGGCAACCTGTTGCTGGATCGTAGAAAGGAGGGCATCACGCCTTTCCTCTCTAGCCATATGCTCTCTCCACATGTCCTCAGTGACATGGAAGCTCGGGACGGTACCTGCAGGAGGGTTAGAAGAAGATGGTGCAGTGTGTGATGGTGTAAATCGAGGAGGTGACTGTGTTTGAAAGTCATACTCGTCATCAGTGTTGTTCCCCTCCTCTAAAGGAACATTCGGAGGTAACGGACCAGTGAAAGCGGGAGCGCTTAAATCATAGGTCCAGTTACCCTCCAATCTAACGTTAGTGCGACGGGTAAAGGGGAGAACAACACTTGGTACAACAACATTACCAATCATAAGGTAATAGCCACCTTCCCTTCTCGCTTTACAGAGGCGCATATCTTTCAAAAATTTCAGGCCTGCAATATGAGGAGGAAGTGGCTCTAAAGTAGCAAGCTCGGTGGCCAAGCCAAAGGCATGAGCGATAGTAGTAACCAGGCCACCAAAAGAAATCAGTGCCCCATTTTTTCCGGACATAGCTCATGTGAGCAATCATAAAGGGCACCTGGTTGATTTTGGTGTCGGTGAGGCATGCTTGCATAATAATTAACTCTTTAGCATTCACCTTGTTCGGGTTTTCCTGAGCAAAGATGGTGGATGCTAAAAGGTATCGGAAGACACAGATGGCCGGATTATGGACACTCGAGGCTAGCAGGCCATCAAAAGAATTTGCTTCTTGGTTTGTAAGTTATTGCCATAAAGCATAGCCATCGATTGTCCATTCCGCATCCAAGGGTGCTTCACAAATAACACCTTCCCCAAAAGGCATCCCTAACAACTCAGCTAAACCGTCGGTGGAGTAACTATATTCACGGTTAAACATTCTAAATTGTACCCCACCTACGGTACTAGCAGTGTTAGGTGTGACATTATAAATAAGTGAACTTAAAAACTCATATGTCAACCTTGGGTATGTAGGTTCTTTTGCAGAGAAAATATTATGCATGCCTATTTTATCTAATAAATGAAAAACACTATGATAAATACCTAAAGTGTAGAGACAGTCTTCATCAACATACCTGGTTGAGTAAATTGCCGTAGACTGTAGCTTTTCGAGCAGTTTCCTTTATGTGGATCCCGATTTGCCATTTCGAAGAACATACCCATTGAAGTCCATTTTGATTGTTTTGAACGATTTGGAGAAAGGAAAATAGTAGGGTGGAGGAAGAAAATAGTGATTTTTATATATTTGGAAGGATTGTAGTGGGAAAAGAAATATAATAAAGAATTAGTTGAAGTGGAGAAATTATGGAAGGTAAGGTATAAAAATATGGGTAAAATGAGGAAGAAAATAGGGTTTAAATAGGAAAAAATGGAGTAAATGGTGAGTTTTCCGAAAAGTAGCCGTTTTTTTTACCGTTGGAGGTCTGTGGGCGCAGTCCCTCCCTCCGCGGGCGCGGCCTGTTGAATTTCTAGCATGGCCGGATATTGCTCTTTGGGCAATTGGGTTTCAAAAATGGTGGCTTGCTCTTGTCATTTGGGGTGTACCTAGCGTTTTAAGGTGAAAATATATTTTTTTTGTAAAATATATGTGTATATCATACACATACATTTTATTTTCTACTTTTTGCAAAATAAAATAAAACAAGTTAAGAGAAAACCAAATAAACACACAATATATATGTAAATGTAAGTGAGTACGAAGTGCAACTGAACTGAAAAACAGAAAAAGTAATTCTGAGAAATAAAATAAAAATAGTATAATAATAATAACAATGGTGGACGTCTCATGATCAGATATCAGCAAAGTCACGTCCTCGCAGCTCAGCCACCTGGCGTCTGAGCTCAGCAATCTCGTGTGTCAAATCATCGATCTCGCCAGCATATGTGGAACCATCTAGCGCTACCTGTAGGATGAGATCAGCCACCTCTTGGCGAAGTGTAGCCATCTCATCTCTCATGGCTGCCATCTGCTCTTTCATGTCGGGCTCTTGTAAGGTAAGTTTATTAGTATATACAACGGTATGCTCAACCTCAGGTGCAGGCGTGTACTCTGGGGTAGGATTCTCTGTAACTGGATCCTCAGTGATCGGGTTGTCTAACTCTGGCTCTAACTCTGGTGAATACTCTAGCTCTGGCTCTGGTGAATACTCTGGCTCTGGCTCTGGTGAATACTCTGGCTCTGGCTGGTCAGTGATGTCTATAGCTGTCTCACCCCAACCCTCTAAAGTGTAGTTCCAGTTTGCCCGGTTGGAGACGCAGGTCATCTGTGGATCAGGCAGGGTGAAATAGTAGACAGTCTGATCGTCAATAAGGAGCCTGTACTAATATGGATGAAAAGAAGCCCGGGGCATAAGGCCATGGTCTAAGCAGAAGTCAATGTCGATGCATGTACTATCACAGTATGGTGTCAGGCGGAGTAACTGGCTATCCAAGCCCAGAGCAGATGCAATCAGCGTCACATTCCCACCAGCGTGCAAGTATCCCTCAGAGGATAATGCAGCCATATCTAGACTTTCTATCAAGAAAGCTCCACTCGCAATGGGACGTGACTGACTAGCGCAGTATAAAAATAGTATCTCCTATGCAGTCACTAAATTATCATAATAGCTACTCCCGAAGAAGGTATGACAAAGAATCATCTCAAAGTACCTGAAAGTTGGGTTATGAATCCTCTTATACAGTTGCTCAGATGGGTCGAGGCTGCCCCCGTCGGTAATAGCTCTCCAGAATATGTCTATATCACTGCTCATGAAATACCCTAGAGGAAGCTCAGGGATGGCAGTAAGTGCAGCCTCGAATCCAAGCAGATCTCTAAACTGTCTCAAAGTAAAAGCATACTCTGCTCTGAACATGCGAAAACTAATCCGCCCACGGTCCTCTCTGGTACCAACATAGGGCTCATACTCTAGTGAGCTAAGGAACTCCAAGGTGAGGTTCCTGTAGGTCACGTGGATCTCGTCAGCATATGCATCCCAACTGACCTGATGGCACAGATAACGGACACTGACCTCAATGCCTAGTGCATCCATGCAAGCAGAATCAGGGTATCTAGTTGGAAGCATCGGTCGAGCAGACAATGTAGAAAATCGCTCCCTCTGAGCGTCGTCTCTGAAGATGACATCGAGTCCATCAACGAAATCCATCTGAAAAAGGTGATATAAGAGCACTTGGTCCTAAAAAAAAGATATATGAGTCAGTCCAAAATTACAATTTTAATTACGTAAAAGAAAAACTAAAATTAAAAAATAAAGAAAAAAGATCGTGGGTTGCCTTCCACGCAGCGCTTTGTTTAACGCCGTTAGCTTGACGATAAGATCTCACTTTACAAGTTGGGATTGATGGGTCTATCAGAGTCTGATTAGAGTAGTCAATAGGCAGGTCACCTCCTCTATACAACTTCAGTCGTTGTCCATTTACCACGAAAGGAGCGCTTGAGTTATTCTTGATTTCTACAGCTCCTGATACTAACACTTTTGATACCTCGAATAGACCTGTCCATCTTGAACGTAGCTTGCCAGGAAAAAGTCGTAATCTGGAATTAAACAGAAGAACAGGATCATATACATTGAATTCTTTCTTAGTAATTTTCTTGTCGTGCCATATCTTTGTTCTTTCTTTATAGATGATGGCATTCTCA
Source organism: Vicia faba (assembly GCA_948472305.1). NCBI lineage: Eukaryota > Viridiplantae > Streptophyta > Magnoliopsida > Fabales > Fabaceae > Vicia > Vicia faba. The sequence continues at coordinate 1,202,453,716 of OX451739.1, read as the reverse complement.
TAAGCATTTAGGCGGAGTTCTTCTAACTTATGAATGTCCAGAATTCGTTTCTCTCCAGCTCCTAGGTAGTCTAAATTCAAGGATTTTATAGCCCAATAGGCTTTGTGTTCTAACTCGAAAGGTAAGTGGCAGGATTTTCCATAGACCAATTGATATGGGGTAGTTCCAATAGGGGTCTTGTAAGCTGTTCTATAGGCCCAAAGTGCATCTTTCAGCTTTCCGGACCAATCCTTTCTGGATATTGACACGGTTTTTTCTAGGATTTTCTTGATTTCCCTATTCGATACCTCCACTTGGCCACTGGTTTGAGGGTGATATGGTGTTGCTACTCTATGTTTGACTCTGTATTTGTTTTAAAGTTTATTGAATATCTTGGATTTAAAGTGCGATCCTCCATCACTTATGACTAGACGGGGTGTTCCAAACCTCGGGAATATGATGTTCTTGAACAATTTGATCACTACTCTCGTGTCGTTTGTGGGTGCCGCTATTGCTTCTATCCACTTGGACACATAGTCAACTACCACAAGAATATATTTATTTCCCATCGATGATGGAAAAGGCCCCATGAAATCTATACCCCATACGTCAAAGAGTTCTACCTCTTTAATATTTCTTAATGGCATTTCGTCACGCCTTGAAATGTTCCCAGTGCGTTGACACCGGTCACACTTGGTGATGTAAGTGTGGACATCTCGCCATAAAGTTGGCCAGTAAAGGCCTGCTTGAAAGATTTTGGCACATGTCTTTGATGTGCTCGCGTGTCCACCATAAGGCGTGGCATGACAATGTTTGATGACGCTTTCCACTTCCTCCTCTGGAACACATCGTCTAAAGATGTTGTCTATTCCTCTTTTGAACAAGAGTGGTTCGTCCCAATAAAAGCTTTTGATGTCATTGAAGAACTTTTTCTTTTGTTGAAAACTTAAGTCTGGGGGTATGATGTCAGCAGCTAGATAGTTCACAATGTTTGCGTACCAAGGTACGTTTCTTATCATTGAGACTTTTTCTAGTTTAAATTCTTTATAGGTTCAGAGTCATCCTCGCTCATTGTGTTTATCCTAGCTATCAGTCCGCCGTAAGTGAAGTGATCGTCTATTGGTATTAGATCTGGTTTAAAATGTTCTAGCCTAGATAGATGATCGACTACTAAATTCTCAGTGCCTCTCTTATCCTTAATGTCTAAGTCAAATTCTTGGAGTAAGAGAATCCACCTGAGCAATCTCGGCTTAGCGTCTTTTTCGTTTAACAGATATCGGATTGCTGCGTGATCAGTATAAACTACAATCTTAGCTCCTACTAAATAAGACAGGAACTTATCGATTGCGAATACTACAACTAGCAATTCCTTCTCTGTAGTTGTGTAGTTAAGTTGGGCGGTGTCTAGGGTTCTACTGGCATAGTAAATGACATGTAGTTTCTTGTCTTTTCTTTGCCCTAAGACAGCCCCAACTGCATAGTCACTAGCATCACACATGATTTCAAATGGTTGCTCCCAGTCAGGGGGTTGAATGACAGGAGCTGAAATCAATGCTTGTTTTAGAATGTTGAAGGCTTTAAGACACTTCTCATTAAAGTCAAATTCAACATCTTTCATAAGAACGTTAGTTAAGGGTTTTGTTATTTTGGAGAAGTCTTTTATAAAGCATCTGTAGTATCCAACATGTCCTAGAAAACTTCGTACTTCCCTAACGGTTTTAGGTGGGTTGAGGTTCTCTATAACTTCTATTTTGGCTTTGTCAACTTCTATCCCTCTCTCGGAGATGATATGCCCTAAAACTATTCCTTCGTTGGCCATAAAGTGATACTTCTCCCAATTCAACACAAGGTTCACTTCCACACATCTTTCTAAAATTTTCTCAAGGTTCGAAAGACAATTTTTGAAATTGAATCCACATACAGAAACATCATCCATGAATACTTCCATAATTCCTTCGAGATAGTCCGCGAAAATGGACATCATACAACGTTGGAAGGTGGAGGGTGCATTACAGAGTCCAAAGGGCATCCGCCTATAGGCAAACGTTCCATAAGGACAGGTGAATTTAGTTTTTTCTTGGTCCTCTGGGTGAATAGGGATTTGGAAAAATCTGGAATATCCATCTAGATAACATAAATACGAATGCCTAGCTAGACGTTCGAGCATCTGATCTATAAATGGAAGTGGGAAATTATCTTTCCTAGTCACCTTATTTAGCTTTCTGTAATCGATGCACATACGCCATCCTCCTTCAGTTTGTTTTGCTACTTTGTCTCCCTTATCATTTTCAACAACCGTGATGCCTCCTTTCTTCGGCACCACATGTACAGGACTTACCCACTCACTATCTGATATCTGATATATTATACCAGCTTCCAGTAACTTAAGAACTTCTTTCTTAACTACATCACTCATTATAGGATTTATTCTTCTATGATGCTCTCTAGAGGGTTTCGGATTTTCTTCTAGCATGATCAGATGCATGCATACGAACGAGCTTATCCCTTTCAAGTCAGAGAGTTTATATCCTAATGCTGAAGGGTATCTTCGTAAGGTATCTAAGAGTTGATTTGTTTCGTTTTGGCCTAGAGTGGCGTTAATTATAACTGGGCGATTCATCTCTTCGTCCAAAAACTCATATCTTATATTCTTGGGTAGTTCTTTGAGTTCTAGAGATGGATTTTTAAGACACGGCATATGATCGAGTGTAAGAGCTAAACATTCAAAGAGGTTTTCATCAATGTAAGGTTCTTTATATCCATCATCCTCTAGAATGGGTGTTGGTGGTAGTTTAATTAAGGATTCATCTTGCTCAAGTTCGTTTACGCATTCATCAATGATGTCGATTGCATAACATGCATCTCCTATCACAGGTGCCATAAGGAATTTAGAGAGGATAAATTCTATCTTTTCATCTCCTACTTTGAACGTAAGTTTTCCTTTCTTAACGTCGATTATAGCTCCAGCGATTGACAAGAATGGTCTTCCTAAGAGAATCGGGATTTCGTCATCTTCTTTAATATCCATTACCACGAAATCGGTTGGGATATACAACTGACCTATTCTAACTGGTATATCCTCTAATATCCCTGTGGGGTACTTGACAGATCTATCAGCTAGTTATAAAGACATTTTGGTTGGTTGTAGTTCTCCTAAGTTTAACCTCTTGCAGACTGCCAAAGGCATTAAGCTTACGCTTGCTCATAGGTCTAAAAAAGCTTTGTCGATCATATGATTTCCTAGGATGCAAGGAATAGAAAAACTTCCAGGATCTTTGTCCTTTTTTGCAAGTTTATTTTCAGAGATGGAATGACATTCTAGGGGTTTAGGATCGTCGAGTCTCCGTTTGTTTGACAGGATTTCTTTTAAGAATTTAGCATATGATGGTATTTGGGTAATCGCTTCGGTAAAGGGAATCTCTACATGGAGTTTCTCAATTACTTTGATACATTTTTGGTATTGGCTTTCTATCTTGGTTTGTTTAAGTCTTTGTGGGTATGGTATTGGAGGTTTATAGGGTGGAGGTGGTGTATAAGTTTTATCTTCGATTCTTCCACCTGGTTCTGTTGGGTTCTTGGTTCCTCTGGTTTCTCTACTTGGTCCTCAGGTATGCTATCTTTTATTGGTTTTTCGAGTACACACATCATTGGAAGTTTTGGTCCATCGTAAGCAGTTCCACTTCTTAGAGTGATAGCATTCGCTTGTCCTTTAGGATTAGGTTGAGTTTGTCCAGGGAATTGTCCTCCAGGTGTGGTTTGCGTGGCTTGCGTTTGAGCCACTTGCGAGATCTGAGTCTCGAGCATCTTATGATGGGTCATCATTTGGTCAAACTTAGTTGCTAGTTGTGTTACTAGTTCGTTTGTATGGGTGCTCTGGTTCATAAATTCTTTGTTTTGCTGAGTCTGGGTTGTGATAAAAGTATCTAGGGCTTCCCTAAGATTTGGTCTTGGTGGCACAGTTTGCATAGGTTGGTTTGATTTTTGAGGTTGAAAACCTTGCGGTTTGGGTGTTACAGGATGTTGGATTAGATTGTTGTTCTTATAGGAAAAAATCGGGTGATTCCTCCATCCAGGGTTATAGGTGTTCGAGAACGGGTTTCCTTGGGTGTAATTGACTTGTTCTGAGCTAGACTCATTCAACAGGTAATAATCTGAAGTTGGATGTCCTTGGGTTCCACAGAGTTCGCATTCCGAGTGGAGTGCAGCTACCGTGGCAGGGTTTTGGGATATGATATCTACTCTTAAGGCTAGGGCATCCATTTTAGCTTGCATCATGTCCATGCTACTTATCTCATGCACCCCTCCTTGGGTCTCCTTCTTCTCCACTATCGCTCGTTCTGCCCCCCATTGGTAATGGTTTTGGGCCATATCTTCGATCAGAGCACAAGCTTCAGGGTAAGGTTTGTTCATCAGCGCACCACCTGCGGCGGTGTCGATAGACATTTTGTTATTATAATGGAGTCCATTATAGAAGGTGTGAATGATCAACCATTACTCTAGGCCATGGTGCGGACAAGCTCTTAAAAGGTCTTTATATCTTTCCCAAGCTTCAAATAGAGATTCTCCCTGGTTTTGGGTGAATCTAGTTATCAGGTTTCTAAGAATAACCGTTTTGCTAGGGGGAAAATACCTGGCAAGGAACACTCTTCTAAGGTCCTCCCAAGTTGTTATTGAATTGGCAGGGAGGGAATCTAACCAATCGTGAGCTTTCCCTCTTAGAGAGAATGGAAACAATCTTAGGCGTATTGCTTCAGATGTGGCACCATTTTCTATGAGGGTGTCGGCTAATTGGATAAATGCCTTCAAGTGTTGATTCGGGTTCTCGGTAGCGAGACCAGCGAATTGGTTTTGTTGAACTAATTGTAATAGCGAGGGTTTTAGTTCGAAGTTGTTAGTTGTTATAGCTGGATTTACTATACTAGAACTAGGTTCCTCGTTAGATGGTTGGGCAAATTCCTTAAGCGGTCTTTGATTACGGTCCTCGGCCATAGCTTTCTTTAACTTTCGTATAAAGAGACAGGCTCGAGCGAAACTTTCAGGTTCTACTAAAGGATCTATTAGGTTACCGGTGCTACGATTTCTACGCATCAACCGGCTAAATAATTAGCCTTAGTCTAAACGGGATAACAAAAAGGGTACGGAATTTGGCAAAGTTGGTCCCTGGCAACGGCGCCAAAAACTTGATGGGCTTTTACTGTATAGTCTAAATTATAACTGCAAGTGCACATCCTATCGAAGTAATATATAAGATTATCGAACCACAGAGACCAATTGTCAATCTATCGACTCTATTGTTAAGGTGTTTATCTAAGGCAGATCAATAAAGGATTGAGTTCAGTACAGGGAAATAAAAGCGAATAAAATTAAAGAGATAAAACAAACGGGATCGAATGTAAATCACGAGATCAGACAATGTCCTAGCATGCATGTATAGTATTTACTTTTATGCAATATTTTCCATTTATAGCAAAGAACTGTTTAACAGGAACTTGTAGCTTTCGCATACTAAGAACCGAGTTTACTCTTTAAATTAAATTCCTTTATTGTCACTTATAAAGGGTGCCTAACGCGTTAAAGAAGTAAACCTATTTTTAAGAAACAAGTTATTTTGACTTAATGAAAAAGTGTTTTAATTTGGAAAACTTAACTTAAAGAGATCCTTGGCTTTTGACCAAGAATCAGATTTTAATCCCACAAACGCGTCCGCAAATAGTTTCAAAATCGTTTTCTAAAATTATATCAAGTAATCCTACTTAACCAAACGAACTTCTTTCTCTCTTTTCGTTTGGTCAAGAACTAATCTGGCTTAATCTCAAGTATGGACGACTTTCGATCTTACCCATAAACTTTTAAACACATTTAAACCAGTATTAAAAGCTAAAACATCCCAAAGGTATTTCTATTAGCATGGCATACAAAACATAGTTATGATTCGATCCTCACATTCTAACCCTAATAAATTTATCTAGACATGGTAAGCATTTAAAGTCTATAAAACATGTAGACTATGATAAGAGCGTTTAAAGTCTATAAAACGTGTAGACTATGGTAAGAGCGTTTAGAGTCTATAAAACGTGTAGACTATGTGTGATACGGTGGGAGAATTGACTTGAGGTTTTGCGTTTGTATTCGCACTTGTTCGGTTTATCAAGAGTCGCCACCGACTTTTTATTTTATCCTAAAGGAAAGGTTAAAAAAGCACAGGAAAAACCTTTGAGATGTTTCGTGGGTTCGGGGGGTAGATTATAGAAAGGGAAGGTATTAGCATCCTTTCTATCCATGGTTATCCATGGGCTCTTAGTTACTTGTTTTAGATCACTTGCCTTTGATTTTCAATTGCTTGGAATGGTGGTGTGTGTGTGTGTTTTGAAAATATTTTGAAAAAGATGCCTTGTCTAGGCAACCGTTGTAATAATTCTTTACTCGAATGTTTTACAAAGGGTGTTTGTCTTTTCGAAAAGATGTTTCAAAGTTTTTTGAAAGTTGTTTTTGAAAGTTGTGTTGTGGAGTGTGTTTTGAAAGTAGGCAAGTGTGTTTTGCAAGTTTGATCAAGTAACTAAGAGTTGTCTACCCCTAAATTTACTCAAAGATTTTTCTCATGTTTTAACCCTTTTAACAGTATTGTTCCACCATTGTATTTGGTGGACAATCTTGTGTTAGGATGTTAACGGGACGGGCACAGGTCATTGTTTAGACCATGAATGCAACAGTTCCAAGTGTCTTTGGCAATTTTTCCTTCAAGGGACTATGATCATTTTGTTTAGGCAACTTCGAAAGCGTCATCGAGGGACTATGATCATTTGATTTGTTTTGTTTTGCCAAAGAAACTCAACATGCAAGCATGGCCCATTTTGGAAGGCAACAAGCGGGATTACCCTAAGGGTGCAAGTGTGAATTGTGTATTGATTGTCATGCATTTGTCTTGTATTAGGTTATCTAGCGGTTGATTTTGAATCTTCGCATACAAACCCTAATTACTATACAGTATATAGAAAGCGATAAATTGCGGGAATTTAAAGTCTAAGCTATTACAAATAAGTATCCGGGAATGGGGGTACAAATATTTATAAATGGGGATGATTTATCAGGATAGTAGTGTCCAAATAATATTTACAACCAAATCGAATCGCATTCTCAATCTAAAATGTAGCAATGTATAAGCATAAAAGCAATGTGTCAAAAGTATTTGTGTAAGTGTATATGATTATTTACAAATGAGAAAAGTATGTTAACTTAATGCAATATTAAGTATTTTATTTATCTTTGGATTTTTGTTGATTATGTACAAACAAATGTTTTAGTTAAGAAAGGGAATATTCAACCTTAACAAAAAAAGTCTATTTTTATGTATTTTATTGATATTTTATACAAGGTTTAAATTTAAACAAAAAAAAGGTTTTAATAAAAGAAAAAAATGTTTAATCTTAATAAAATCTAATATTTATGTATTTTTTAATGTTTTATATACAAGATAATGATTTATTCTTATTTAATCAAAGAAAATTAGATTATATCACATAAGAAAATAAAGTAAAGAAAAGGTATTAATTTGTGTAAAGTTTTGAGAAAATAAAATGGGCTTAAGGGGAATGCTTGGCCCAAACAATGTAAAAATAAAATGGACTAAAGCAAAAAGGGGGGGGGGGGGGGGTGCACACGCCTGAAGACGTTGGGCTTTAGGGATTTCTGTGGGGCAAGGCCCAAACGCGTTTTACCATATTTTGTTTTAGGGTTTCAACGAATTTGTTTCATTTTAGGGTTACAGTGTTGAGTGGCGTCGTTCATCTTCTTCTCCTCTTCATCTTTATCGTTCTCAACGAAGGCCATTGTTTCTGAACAAACTTCCTCGCTGCCTAGCTACCGGACGCCATCTCCGCTTCCTCCTCTCCATGGTCACGCGGGCGGTGGTTATACATGGTAATGATTATGTCTTAGCGCATTTTTTAGGGTTTCAGATTTCCACTCTTGCACGTTTTACTTGTGTTCTGATATTTGATTATCGTTATTTTCTGTGTGAGGCGTGAAAAGAAAAAAGGAAAAGGAGATTAACCTTTGGAGGCTTTTGGAGATGGAGGAGAGGTGGACTGGAGGCGTGTCTCAGGCATCCAGGGCGAGGGAGTGTGAAGCTGTGCTAGCTTTGTGGAAAACTGGTACTTTGTATTTTGCTTTTTAGTTTGATGGTTTTATGATGAATATCTGAGAACCCTAGCTTATCTGTTTCTGCATACTTCTTTTCCTCTTCCGCTTGCTTCTGTATGATGATGATGCTTGAATATGAGTATGTTTTCGTTGGACCCTGTGATGAGCCTAGCTCTGAGGGTTGCTGTTGCTTCAGTTGTTGTTGATATGTTGGTTCTGAGTTTCCTTCGCTATGCTTGCTCAATGATGAACCTAGGTTCTGAAAGATTGTTTGGATATGTTTGATTCTGAGCTTGCCTTGAGCTTTGATTGCTAACCCTGTGATGAATTTATTCTGAGGGTTTAGGAATTAGGTTATGTTTGTTTTGGTTTTGAAAGGTTTGAGGGCCTTTGGTCTGAGTTGCTTTTGGCTTGGTTGGAATTTTGTTTGGATAAAGGCTTATGCAGGTTGAAGCTCCAGTTTGCAAGCTTGTTTCTACCAGCTTTGCTTTGGCTTCAAGGCAGTTTGACAGGTTATGAGTTTTTGCTTGCTTAGGCTTTATTGTTTTGGAACAGGCAGGATGTTTAGGCTTTGGACACAGGTTTGTAGTTGAATGTTTGAACTTTAAACTCAGGCTTTTGTTGTTTTTGGTCTGAACAGTTTTGATTTGTGGGGGTTTAGGCCTCGTGTTTGAATAAGTTTAAGGCAGGTTTGAGAGTTTACAAGCTTTGAGGTTTGCGTCTTGAACCAGGTTTCAGGACTTTGGCTTGTTTGAAGCAGATTAAGGCTTGAGGCAGGCTCTTTGTGTTATGCAACAATTTGTAGTTTTAGGCTTTTAGTTTGAGATTACAGGTTGAGAGCTTGGTGTATTCTGCCTCCTTTTTCTTTGTTCTGGTATATCTTGTTATTATCTTTAAGCCTTAAGCCTGCTGTACTGTAAGCCTCTTCTCTCTCTCCTCCTCTCTCTATCAGAAAAAGCATTGTTTATTGCTTACTGTACTATATACTCTGAAAAAGGGTTGGCCTTGAAAATGATGATATTTTTGAATGTTGCTTGCATTGTATCTTTCCTCTGGACATTCCAGATTTCCTGCATATCTCTTGTGTACTTTGTTGACAGCTTTATTGGCTTTTGATATCTTTGACAGTTTGACAGCTTTGCACTTGGTTAGGCATTTTTCAGTTTGCATATGCGCAGTTCAGTTTGGACTTTGTAATTCAGTTTAGTTTCTTGCAGCTTGGTTGACATTTTTGTTGACACTTTGCAATTTGAAATTATGCAGCCTTGGGCATTTTGTTTAAATTTGCAAGCATATAAATTCTTTCCCTCTTTGTGAACCAAGAATTTTCTTGTGATTTGCAGAGAGGGCAAACAAACTGATTCCGGCCAACTCTTTTAATGATGAGTTTTAAATATTTGTCTGCTATTGATTTCATCTGTGTTGACTTCTCTTCTTTTTTTTTTGTTTTTGCAGATGAAAGTCAGTTGAGCAATGGGGAGCAGCAATAGAGGATGAAGACTTAGGAAAATTAGGATGCAATTTTATTTTACTTTTAATCATTGTAATAAATATTATTATAAATACTTGTAAACAATTACTGTATTTAAATAACACTTGTACAAATAATTAAAAAAATAAATAAAAGTCTTTTTATTGCCAGATATCTCTTTTATTTCAACTATTTATTTGATTATTTAAGCTTTCTTGAATTAAAATAACTGGAAGTAAATCCAATTATTCTAACTTAGATAAAATAAATAATTAACAAACACTGTAGCCTTGCAATCAATAATAAACTCGGCGTCCCAATTAAACATAAGCAATGCACAGTTAATCAAACAAACGTCCACATGTCTTTTCTTTTACTGATTAAGCCAAACACTGCAAGTTCTCAATTCAACTGCCTCAGCTCATATCCCAAAGTGAATTGAAAAGAACTATAGAATTAATTCTTTCCGAGAATGCGCACACAAACCCTAGTTCTTGATTTATTGTCAAAGAAGCGCCTGCCTGATCAAACCCTGAGCCAAACTCAATCAAACCCTAATAATCTGCTTGAACTTTTCTAGAGTCCATGAAAACCCTAATTTGGATAGACTGATAAGAAAAAGTTTGTTTGACTGATTCTTAGGCCAATCTGAAAAATCAGGAAAAGCCCGAAGCTGTGATTTCTTGTGGAAAAGAGAGGGCAAATTTTGGGGTACAACAGTTGCCCCTGTTCAATCTTCTTGAACCTGAAGAGTTAGATTGGCAAGTTTGCCTTTCGCGACTCGAGGGTAAAAGGATATTGGACACTAGAGTGCCCAAAAAATTTGCACTCGGTGATGTGATGGTAGAGGGAATGGGCTTAAAGATGCCATTTGGGAATTGTTGGTAGAAGGATGGGCTTAGAGATGCCATCTGGAAATATCTGTTGTAGGTGAGTGGACGAGTATCAGAAAGGTGTCCATGTTTTTGGAAAATCTCTAAATTGGGGGTCTGAATAAGCGATAGATTGACATCTGTATCTGGAAGCATCCGTAAACTGTTTTCAAAAGTCTTGAAGTTGAATAAGCAATAGAGCAGCATCCATGTTGGGAAGCGTCCGTAAACTGTTTTCAAAAGTCTTGAAGTTGAATAAGCAATAGAGCAGCATCCATGTTAGGAAGCGTCCGGAAACTGTTTTCAAAAGTTGAGTTTGAACAAGCGATAGATTAACATCCGTGTTTGGAGAATTCGTAAACTGTTTTCAGAAGTTGAAGAATCTGAACAAGCGATAGGTTGACATCTGTATCTGGAGAACCCGTAAACTGTTTTCAGAAGTCTTGAAGTTGAATAAGGAACCGGTGTAGGGTTTCCTGATGATGAGTCAGTGTAAAACTGCATCTGGATGAATCTGGAATAAGTATAAGAATGTCGCCATGTCTGGGTCACATCTAAACTATGTCTGGGTGAATCTGGAATAAGTATCAAAATGTCGCCATGTCTGGGTCACATCTGAACTATTTCTAGAAAGAATCTCGGAAGATGATGATCTTTGTCTGTTGACTGATCTTTCCTGAAAAGGTAAAGAGTTAGTTGTATGCAATGTCATGATGCATGATGCAATGTATGTTATATCAATGTTTATGATATGAATGCGCATGTAAGCTGATGAGCTGTCTTGCTGAGGATAGATGACTCCTGGATAGCCGGAGATAAAAGAGTCCTGACTGCTGCCGGGGAAAGTGAATCCTTGACTGCTACAGGGGATTGCAAGAATCTCTTGATCGTTGAAAATGAGAAGTCCTGGGACCGCTGTTGGGGGATCAGGATCTTGGGTTGTATGCCAATCTACTAGGGATTCCTGTCTTGAGGAGATCTTCATTGGGGAATATCTGAATATCCTGTGAGGAACTGAGAATGAGAGTCTTCATTTTGTCTGGGCATTGATAGTTGGGAGTTTTAGCTCCGTTGGGGATTGCAAGAATCTTTTGATTGCTACAGGTATGGATCTGGGATCTTGAAAAGGTTGGTCGGTGAGATAGTTGTCCTGGATGGTTTCAGGTATTGATCTCTGACCTGAGAAAGAAAGATAGTTTTCCTGGCTTGTTACATGTATTAATCTTCAATCAGTCGTCCACAGATATTTTCCTGGCTTGCTACAGGTATTAATCCGAAACTTAAGAAAGGCTGGTCAAGGAGATATTGTCCTGGCTGGTTTCAGCTATTGATCTCTGACCTGAGAAAGAAAGATAGTTTTCCTGGCTTGTTACAGGTATTGATCTTCAATCTCTTCATGTAGATGATTTCCTGGCTGGTTTCAGGTATTAATCCACAATCAGTCGTCCACAAATATTTTCCTGGCTTGCTACAGGTAATAATCTGGAACTTGAGAAAGGTTGGTCAAGGAGATACTGTCATGGCTGGTTTCAGGTATTGATCTCTGACCTGAGAAAGAAAGATAGTTTTCCTGGCTTGTTACAGGTATTGATCTTCAATCTCTTCATGTAGATGATTTCCTGGCTGGTTTCAGGTATTAATCCATAATCAGTCGTCCACAGATATTTTCCTGGCTTGCTACAGGTATTAATCTGGAACTTAAGAAAGGTTGGTCAAGGAGATATTGTCCTGGCTGGTTTCAGGTATTGATCTCTGACCTGAGAAAGAAAGATAGTTTTCCTAGCTTGTTACAGGTATTGATCTTCAATCTCTTCATGTAGATGATTTCCTGGCTGGTTTCAGGTATTAATCCATAATCAGTCGTCCACAGATATTCTCCTGGCTTGCTACAGGTATTAATCCGGAACTTAAGAAAGGTTGGTCAAGGAGATATTGTCCTGGCTGGTTTCAGGTATTGATCTCTGACCTGAGAAAGAAAGATAGTTTTCCTGGCTTGTTACAGGTATTGATCTTCAATCTCTTCATGTAGATGATTTCCTAGTTGGTTTCAGGTATTAATCCATAATCAGTCGTCCACAGATATTTTCCTGGCTTGCTACAGGTATTAATCCGGAACTTAAGAAAGGTTGGTCAAGGAGATACTGTCCTGGCTGGTTTCAGGTATTGATCTCTGACCTGAGAAAGAAAGATAGTTTTCCTGGCTTGTTACAGGTATTGATCTTCAAACTCTTCATGTAGATGATTTCCTGGCTGGTTTCAGGTATTAATCCATAATCATTCGTCCACAGATATTTTCCTGGCTTGCTACAGGTATTAATCCGAAACTTAAGAAAGGCTGGTCAAGGAGATACTATCCTAGCTGGTTTCATCTATTGATCTCTGACCTGAGAAAGAAAGATAGTTTTCCTGGCTTGTTACACGTATTGATCTTCAATCTCTTCATGTAGATGATTTCCTGGCTGGTTTCAGGTATTAATCCACAATCAGTCGTCCACAGATATTTTCCTGGCTTGCTACAGGTATTAATCCAGAACTTAAGAAAGGTTGGTCAAGGAGATATTGTCCTGGCTGGTTTCAGGTATTGATCTCTGGCCTGAGAAAGAAAGATAGTTTTCCTGGCTTGTTACAAGTATTGATCTTCAATCTCTTCATGTAGATGATTTCCTGGCTGGTTTCAGGTATTAATCCATAATCAGTCGTCCATAACTATTTTCCTGGCTTGCTACAGGTATTAATCCGGAACTTAAGAAATGTTGGTCAAGGAGATACTGTCCTGGATGGTTTCAGTTATTGATCTCTGACCTGAGAAAGAAAGATAGTTTCCTGGCTTGTTACAGGTATTGATCTTCAATCTCTTCATGTAGATGATTTCCTAGTTGGTTTCAGGTATTAATCCACAATCAGTCGTCCACAGATATTTTCCTGGCTTGCTACAGGTATTAATCCGGAACTTAAGAAAGGTTGGTCAAGGAGATACTGTCCTGGCTGGTTTCAGGTATTGTACTCTGACCTGAGAAAGAAAGATAGTTTTCCTAGCTTGTTACAGGTATTGATCTTCAAACTCTTCATGTAGATGATTTCCTGGCTGGTTTCAGGTATTAATCCACAATCATTCGTCCACATATATTTTCCTGGCTTGCTATAGGTATTAATCCGAAACTTAAGAAAGGCTGGTCAAGGAGATACTGTCCTGGCTGGTTTCATCTATTGATCTCTGACCTGAGAAAGAAAGATAGTTTTCCTGGATTGTTACAGGTATTGATCTTCAATCTCTTCATGTAGATGATTTCCTGGCTGGTTTCAGGTATTAATCCACAATCAGTCGTCCACAGATATTTTCCTGGCTTGCTACAGGTATTAATCCGGAACTTAAGAAAGGTTGGTCAAGGAGATATTGTCCTGGCTGGTTTCAGGTATTGATCTCTGGCCTGAGAAAGAAAGATAGTTTTCCTGGCTTGTTACAGGTATTGATCTTCAATCTCTTCATGTAGATGATTTCCTGGCTGGTTTCAGGTATTAATCCATAATCAGTCGTCCATAACTATTTTCCTGGCTTGCTACAGGTATTAATCCGGAACTTAATAAAGGTTGGTCAAGGAGATACTGTCCTGGATGGTTTCAGTTATTGATCTCTGACCTGAGAAAGAAAGATAGTTTTCCTGGCTTGTTACAGGTATTGATCTTCAATCTCTTCATGTAGATGATTTCCTGGCTGGTTTTAGGTATTAATCCATAATCAGTCGTCCACAGATATTTTTCTGGCTTGATACAGGTATTAATCCGGAACTTAAGAAAGGTTGGTCAAGGAGATACTGTCCTGGCTGGTTTCAGGTATTGATCTCTGACCTGAGAAAGAAAGATAGTTTTCCTGGCTTGTTACAGGTATTGATCTTCAATCTCTTCATTTAGATGATTTCCTGGCTGGTTTCAGGTATTAATCCATAATCAGTCGTCCACAGATATTTTCCTGGCTTGCTACAGGTATTAATCCGGAACTTAAGAAAGGTTGGTCAAGGAGATACTGTCCTGGCTGGTTTTAGGTATTGATCTCTGACCTGAGAAAGAAAGATAGTTTTCCTGGCTTGTTACTGGTATTGATCTTCAATCTCTTCATGTAGATGATTTCCTGGCTGGTTTCAGGTATTAATCCATAATCAGTCGTCCACAGATATTTTCCTGGCTTGCTACAGGTATTAATCCGGAACTTAAGAAAGGTTACAGAATGGAAACCGTGTCTGGAGCATATCTGGACCGTATCTTCCAACAGGTGATGAAGGAATTTTTGATGATGATCGCAACTTCCAGAAGGAAATTTTGAACGCTCTTGAATTTGACATTCGAATGCCCCAAGTGATGGTGACAGTGACTTGCCCCAGTTTACTCTGAAAATTGAGAGATTTCTTGAAATCTTGACTGGACTGCCCCAGGTTAATTGAACTTTGAAAGATTTGTTGAAATCTTGACTGGACTGCCCCAGGTTAACTAAACTTTGAAAGATCTGTTGAAACCTTGACTGGACTGCCCGAGGTGTGCTGGATAGTGACATGTCATGCCCCTTTGTTGATAGGAGATTTGTCATTGGAAGTGTCATCCTTTTGAAGTGATTTTGTTCACTGAGAGAGCTTTCGTTCATCGGATATTCATTGTGTGAATTTCTCCGCTGTCAAACAAATAGCCAAATGCAAACAGTGATATTCAGGTAATGCAAAGTTTATGTCTGTCTTGAAGTTTTGAAAAATGCGTTTTTTAGCAGAAAACTTTTTATAAGACAAGTTCAACACAAGATTTAGAGCAAAGCCTTACAGGAGTCAGGATACCTTTTGTAACAGTATGCTTTCGAACTAACCCATGCTTCAATTAGGACTTTTGAAGGGTTGTAACGTGGCTTGGTTCACAGTTTAAGAAACAAAGGATAAAGGCTCAAAGTATATTTGTACCCACCCGCTCTTCATAGTGTCCTTCAATCCTAAACTCAGTTAATTGCGCGTCGCACTCTATTCGAGTTTGGAACGACTTTTGGGTGATGGTTCACCAATTGAATTTATTGGGAAGGCAGTCATCATTTTTTTTGCAACATTTTTTTTGTTGAGAATTTGTAATGACCTTGTTTTTTTTTTATTTGTTATCCCTAACTTTTGCCTGACTATTCCCGTTTTCGAGATTACAGTCAGCGGGATGCCCCAACTTTCTTAAACCTCCTTTATAGGTTTTGGCTTAGTGGGCTTTTCTCTTTTGAGAGGTAATGACCGCCTATGAGATAAGGAACCATCACCGTCTTTTGATTCCAAAGGAATGTCTATATTTTTTGATGTCGTTCGTTGTATTACGAACTGAGAGTTTTGTGACTTCAATGCGCATCTTTTGTATTAACTGAGAGACTACCCTGCCCCAGGTTTAAATCAAAGGTTTCAATTGTTTAGAACAGAAAACTCCTACTTCTTTGGCTCGAAGGGGTTGACTAGGGATTATCTTCCTTATAACTCTAGTGTTTGGGAATTGAAAGAAATGCCTGTACATCATCAACAAGGTCTGTTCAAAAGCATACTGTATGAGAATATGGTATTGTTTCGTCATCCTCCCTCTAAAGGCTTGCAGCTTTTTATCAAGAGTTAAATATCATAAAGAAAGCATAAGAGTAGTGAAAACGAATGGATGAATTCAAGACAAACATATGCAATGCATTAATGAAACAAAGTTTGACATTAATAGATAATTGTTTGAATAACAAAGAGATTACAACTTGAAAATTCAAATGAAACAAAGGCGCTCTCAATGATTTGGCATAGTAGCAGTGATCACATTTGGAGTCTCCGGAGGGTCAAAACTTGATCTCCTCGGCATCAATCAAGTCTTGAATTTTGTTCTTCAGGGTCCAACAGTTGTCAGTGTCATGTCCAGGACCATGGGAGTGGTATGCACACCTTTCACTCGGGTTATACTTGGAAGAGGAAGTATCAGGATTTTGAGGAGTATCCTTTAGCGTGATTAGCTTCAACTTCAACAAATGTTGTAATGCTTGAGACAAAGGCATGTTGATGTCAGTATACTGCCTTTCTTGATATCTTACCCTACGCCTCTTGCCCCGTTTTTGTTGAACAGTCGTGGGATCAGAGATCAGGATTGCCCCTACATGTTAATCATGACGACTCTTTTGACCAGTCACTGCATTGGACTCTTCCTTCCCGTTGTGGGGAATTTTCTGAACATCAGAGGGAGTAGCTCCTTGGATCATCCCACTTTTGATGCCAGCTTCGACCCTTTCACCGGTCAGTACTAGCTCAGTGAACCCGACTGAGGAGCTTCCAATTAAGTGATTGAAGAAAGGCCTTGTCAAAGTTCCCATGAAGATGTCAATCAACTCTCTGTCTGTTAAAGGGGGTTGCACCCTACCAGCCAAATCTCTCCACCTTTGGGCATATCCTTTGAAGCTCTCGTCAGGACCCATGGTCATGTTCTGCAATTGCACACGAGTTGGTGCAAGATCAGCATTGTACTGATACTGTTTGTAAAAAGCAGTAGCCAAATCCTTCCAGGTGTGGATGCGAGAACTCTCCAATTGATAGAACCACTCCAGTTGAGTCCCTACCAGGCTTTCTTGGAAGAAATGGATCCAAAGCTTTGGATCAGTTGTGTATGGTTGAATCTTGCGGACATAAGATTTTAGATGCATCTGAGGGCAAGAGACTCCATCGTACAGGGCGAAGGTAGGGACTTTGAACTTTGGCGGAATGACCAATCCAGGAACCAAACCCATGTCTCCTAAATCCAAGCCAGGTATTTGTTGAACCTCCATAGCATTGAGGCGATCCTCCAACTGTTTGTACTTGTCATCAACAGGAGGATATTGTTCTTCGGAGTAACCAGCTTCATCAATCTCCAAATTGTGGTCTTCTTCAAGGCTGACCCTCTTGTCTTTGAGAATGAGAGCTTTCAGATCCTCTTGCCCTTTACCCATAGCCAGAAGCATTTGATGGAATTGAGCGTTTTGAGCCTGGAGATCTTTCACCGTTTGTTCAATATCCATCTTACTGAAATAAACAGTAGGAAGATAAGGAGACCTGTATGGGAGAAACCTGCTATGCAATGATATGTATGATATATGTATGCAATGTTTTCAAGGATCTCTTGGGGTAAACACAAGAGAATGTTAGAGGTTGAACTTTGATCTTTGATTGGAGAACTTTGCGCCGGTGGATATCTTTCCACGAGAATCAAGCTCACCATGTCCAGTGGGTCATAGCCCCTGATTCAAGTTGTTGCACTTGATCTTTGATGGAATTTGTTTAGAGGAGGAACCTCTTGCCTTTTGGTAGACGTCTGGTTCAACGTGACCCTGCATCAAAAGAACCCTCGAGATCCTTGAAATGGTTATTGAAAATGCTATGGTATGATGTCATGATGTTATGTACATGTATGCAAAAGCAAGTAAGTGTATATACAGGTAATCATATTCACACAAAGCAAACAAGTCCTTAGGTTTAGGCTTGCATGGGGTTTGTAGGTAAGTACCCTCTTGAAGTTAGTTGGCTCATCCTGTCCTAAAATAGAAACTGGGTTCTAAGGAGCTCAATATCACTGGATTATTTTCTGTGTTCATTGTTTTGGTTTAGCCACTTAACTGGCGACCAAAATATTCCAAGAAAACAATCCTCAACGAGTGTAGTATCGAGTATCTACCAACTTCAGACTGCACCAAAGTCGGTCATCTCACTACCCCTAAAAAGGCTAAGATGGTCAATTAAGGTTCTAAGAGTTCGTTAGTGCTTCATGACATCACTCAGCGGCCCCGTACTCTCCTTGATTGAACTCAAGGGTTACCGGTACTCACAAATATGTCACACTAACATAGCTTACTGCTTCAACCATGTAGGTATACCCCGCACAGTTCCCTCACAGTTTTATTGCTATTTACCTAAGAAGGTGCCCCAAATCCGGGTGTATGATTTACAACAAACCCAAACAAGGACCCAAAAAGTAAAGCAATCAAAGCAATCAAAGCAAGTATGTAAAGGTGATCTAAAACCCTAAGGTAACCCCACTTTTGAGTAGTCCCCAGCAGAGTCGCCAGTTCTGTGATACAGTGGGAGAACTGACTTGAGGTTTTGCGTTTGTATTCACACTTGTTCGGTTTAGCAAGAGTCGCCATCGACTTTTTATTTTATCCTAAAGGAAAGGTTAAAAGAGATCAGGAAAAACCTTTGAGATGTTTCGTGGGTTCGGGGGGTAGATTATAGAAAGGGAAGGTATTATCACCCTTTCTATCCATGGTTATCCATGGGCTCTTAGTTACTTGTTTTAGATCACTTGCCTTTGATTTTCAATTACTTGGAATGGTGGTGTGTGTGTGTGTGTGTTTTGAAAATGTTTTGAAAAAGATGCCTTGTCTAGGCAACCGTTGTAACAATTCTTTACTCGAATGTTTTACAAAAGGTGTTTGTCTTTTCGAAAAGATGTTTCAAAGTTTTTTGAAAGTTGTTTTTGAAAGTTGTGTTGTGGAGTGTGTTTTGAAAGTAGGCAAGTGTGTTTTGCAAGTTTGATCAAGTAACTAAGAGTTGTCTACCCCTAAATTTACTCAAAGATTTTTCTCATGTTTTAACCCTTTTAACAGTATTGTTCCACCATTGTATTTGGTGGACAATCTTGTGTTAGGATGTTAACGGGACGGGCACGGGTCATTGTTTAGACCATGAATGCAATAGTGCCAAGTGTCTTTGGCAATTTTTCCTTCAAGGGACTATGATCATTTTGTTTAGGCAACTTCGAAATCGTCATCGAGGGACTATGATCATTTGATTTGTTTTGTTTTGCCAAAGAAACTCTACATGCAAGCATGGCCCATTTTGGAAGGCAACAAGCGGGATTACCCTAAGGGTGCAAGTGTGAATTGTGTATTGATTGTCATGGATTTGTCTTGTATTAGGTTATCTAGCGGTTGATTTTGAATCTTCGCATACAAACCCTAATTACTATACAGTATATAGAAAGCGATAAATTGCGGGAATTTAAAGTCTAAGCTATTACAAATAAGTATCCGGGAATGGGGGTACAAATATTTACAAATGGGGATGATTTATCAGGATAGTAGTGTCCAAATAATATTTACAACCAAATCGAATCGCATTCTCAATCTAAAATGTAGCAATGTATAAGCATAAAAGCAATGTGTCAAAAGTATTTGTGTAAGTGTATATGATTATTTACAAATGAGAAAAGTATGTTAACTTAATGCAATATTAAGTATTTTATTTATCTTTGGATTTTTGTTGATTATGTACAAACAAATGTTTTAGTTAAGAAAGGGAATATTCAACCTTAACAAAAAAAAGTCTATTTTTATGTATTTTATTGATATTTTATACAAGGTTTAAATTTAAACAAAAAAAAGGTTTTAATAAAAGAAAAAAATGTTTAATCTTAATAAAATCTAATATTTATGTATTTTTTAATGTTTTATATACAAGAAAATTATTTATTCTTATTTAATCAAAGAAAATTAGATTATATCACATAAGAAAATAAAGTAAAGAAAAGGTATTAATTTGTGTAATGTTTTGAGAAAATAAAATGGGCTTAAGGGGAATGCTTGGCCCAAACAATGTAAAAATAAAATGGACTAAAGCAAAAAAAGGGGGTGGGGGGTGCACACGCCTGAAGACATTAGGCTTTAGGTATTTCTGTGGGGCAAGGCCCAGACGCGTTTTACCACATTTTGTTTTAGGGTTTCAACGAATTTGTTTCATTTTAGGGTTACAGTGTTGAGTGGCGCCGTTCATCTTCTTCTCCTCTTCGTCTTTATCGTTCTCAACGAAGGCCATTGTTTCTGAACAAACTTCCTCGCTGCCTAGCTACCGGACGCCATCTCCGCTTCCTCCTCTCCATGGTCACGCGAGAGGTGGTCATACAAGGTAATAATTCTGTCTTAGCGCATTTTTTAGTGTTTCAGATTTCCACTCTTGCACGTTTTACTTGTGTTCTGATCTTTGATTATCGTTATTTTCTATGTGAGGCGTGAAAAGAAAAAAGGAAAAGGAGATTAACCTTTGGAGGCTTTTGGAGATGGAGGAGAGGTGGACTGGAGGCGTGTCTCAGGCAGCCAGGGCGAGGGAGTGTGAAGCTGTGCTAGCTTTGTGGAAAACTGGTACTTTGTATTTTGCTTTTTAGTTTGATGGTTTTATGATGAATATCTGAGAACCCTAGCTTATCTGTTTCTGCACACTTCTTTTCCTCTTCCGCTTGCTTCTGTATAATGATGATGCTTGAATATGAGTATGTTTTCGTTGGACCCTGTGATGAGCCTAGCTCTGAGGGTTGCTGTTGCTTCAGTTGTTGTTGATATGTTGGTTCTGAGTTGCCTTCGATATGCTTTCTCAATGATGAACCTAGGTTCTGAGAGATTGTTTGGATATGTTTGATTTTGAGCTTGCCTTGAGCTTTGATTGCTAACCCTGTGATGAATTTATTCTGAGGGTTTAGGACTTAGGTTATGTTTGTTTTGGTTTTGAAAGGTTTGGGGGCCTTTGTTCTGAGTTGCTTTTGGCTTGGTTGGAATTTTGTTTGGATAAAGGCTTATGCAGGTTGAAGCTTCAGTTTGCAAGCTTGTTTCTACCAGCTTTGCTTTGGCTTCAAGGCAGTTTGACAGGTTATGAGTTTTTGCTTGCTTAGGCTTTATTGTTTTGGAACAGGCAGGATGTTTAGGCTTTGGACACAGGTTTGTAGTTGAATGTTTGAACTTTGAACTCAGGCTTTTGTTGTTTTTGGTCTGAACAGTTTTGATTTGTGGGGGTTTAGGCCACGTGTTTGAATAAGTTTAAGGCAGGTTTGAGAGTTTACAAGCTTTGAGGTTTGTGTCTTGAACCAGGTTTCAGGACTTTGGCTTGTTTGAAGCAGGTTAAGGCTTGAGGCAGGCTCTTTGTGTTATGCAACAGTTTGTAGTTTTAGGCTTTTGGTTTGAGATTACAAGTTGAGAGCTTGGTGTATTTTGCCTCATTTTTCTTTGTTCTGGTCTATCTTGTTTATATCTTTAAGCCTTAAGCCTGCTGTACTGTAAGCCTCTTCTCTCTCTCCTCCTCTCTCTATCAGAAAAAGCATTGTTTATTGCTTACTGTACTATCTATTCTGAAAAAGGGTTGGCCTTGAAAATGATGATATTTTTGAATGTTGCTTGCATTGTATCTTTCCTCTGCACATTCCAGATTTCCTGCATATCTCTTGTGTACTTTGTTGACAGCTTTATTGGCTTTTGATATCTTTGACAGTTTGACAGCTTTGCACTTGGTTAGGCATTTTTCAGTTTGCATATGTGCAGTTCAGTTTGGACTTTGTAATTCAGTTTAGTTTCTTGCAGCTTAGTTGACATTTTTGTTGACACTTTGCAATTTGAAATTATGCAGCCTTGGGCATTTTGTTTAAATTTGCAAGCATATAAATTCTTTCCCTCTTTGTGAACCAAAAATTTTCTTGTGATTTGCAGAGAGGGAAAACAAACTGATTCCGGCCAACTCTTTTAATGATAAGTTTTAAATATCTGTCTGCCTTTGATTTCATCTGTGTTGACTTCTCTTCTTTTTTTTTGTTTTTGCAGATGAAAGTCAGTTGAGCAATGGGGAGCAGCAATAGAGGATGAAGACTTAGGAAAATTAGGATGCAATTTTATTTTACTTTTAATCATTGTAATAAATATTATTATAAATACTTGTAAACAATTACTGTATTTAAATAACACTTGTACAAATAATTAAAAAATAAATAAAAGTCTTTTTATTGTCAGATATGTCTTTTATTTCAACTGTCTATTTGATTATTTAAGCTTTCTTGAATTAAAATAACTGGAAGTAAATCCAATTATTCTAACTTAGATAAAATAAATAATTAACAAACATTGTAGCCTTGCAATCAATAATAAACCCGGCGTCCCAATTAAACATAAGCAATGCACAGTTAATCAAACAAACGTCCACATGTCTTTTCTTTTACTGATTAAGCCAAACACTGCAAGTTCTCAATTCAACTGCCTCAGCTCATATCCCAAAGTGAATTGAAAAGAACTATAGAATTAGTTCTTTCCGAGAATGCGCGCACAAACCCTAGTTCTTGATTTATTGTCAAAGAAGCGCCTGCCTGATCAAACCCTGAGCCAAACTCAATCAAACCCTAATAATCTGCTTGAACTGTTCCAAAGTCCATGAAAACCCTAATTTGGATAGACTGATAAGAAAAAGTTTGTTTGACTGATTCTTAGGCCAATCTGAAAAATCAGGAAAAGCCCGAAGCTGTGATTTCTTGTGGAAAAGAGAGGGCAAATTTTGGGGTACAACACTATGGAAAGAGCATTTAGAGTCTATAAAACGTGTAGACTATGGTAAGAGCATTTAGAGTCTATAAAACGTGTAGACTATGGTAAGAGCATTTAGAGTCTATAAAACGTGTAGACTATGGTAAGAGCATTTAGAGTCTATAAAACATGTAGACTATGGTAAGAGCATAAAATAAATGAAAGCAATTAAATTAGAACCTTGCTCCAATCGGAGGCTTGAATCTGATACAAGTCGTGGAAATATAAAAGATAGTATGACAAACTTCAACCAAAGTTCTCCAAACTTGAATACAATCTCGCACACTCAAGTGTGATAACTTCCCGATGTGATAAGATTATCACTTTACAAAGTAGTAATATATGCCTAAGCAGTAACTTATCTAGATCTAAGTTTGCATCTAAGTTTTGATGAAAATGAAAATAAAATGAACTTGCTACTTATAGAAGATTCTGAAATTCTGCAAAGACGAGTGTTGTATCCCAAAATTTGCCCTCCCATATTCTTCAAGTTTGCCAAGAATCATCTTCAATTGGTTCAAGGTTTCTCAAGGGATTGCACAGTCAAATGCCTCCTAAGGCAGTCAAAATTAGGGTTTTGTTTCTCTCAATGAAGTTGAGGTTTTCAAGGGCTCAATCAAGTCACATATGCCTATACACATTGTCAAGCATCTACATGTCAAGTTACAAGACTCACAACATCAAATTGCACAGTCAAAAACCCTAGTTGCTCTACAGTCAACTATAGGGGCAAAATGGTCATTTGGCAGCCAAAAGTTAAATTTTTTGGTCAACATCTTATTTTGAAGCCACAATCATCATTTGATAAAGTCTTGATCATGATTCCACAAGAATGGTTCAAAAATCATCAAGATGCAAAAGTTTCCATTTTTGAACAGCTGAAAAGTCAACTGTAACTTGACCAAGGCATAACTTTTCAATGGTTCATCAGAAAAATCCCATACAATTCTCATTTTGAAGGGGATGACATTTCCTACAACTCAACTTCACATTCCAAGTCCAAGAAATGCTCTCACAAAAAGTTATCAATTTCAACATTATAGGTCATTTTCAAAAGTCAACAAAAAGGCATTTTAAGTCAAAGACCATAACTTGAGATTGGTAAATCCAAATGACATGGGACCAAAGGCATTGGTTAGATGACTTCAAGACCTTTCCAAAATGTCCAAGAACATGTTCATATGATTAAAATTGAGCAAGATATGCATTGGAGAAGTTGGGAAATTTTTGTGAAATGGCAAAAGTCAACTATCCTTAAAACTTCAAATTTTGACAAAAGGGCCCACTTTCTTCCACTTGATTCAGCCTTGTCATGCCATACACGTGTCCCATAATTAATTTCAAGATCAAACATTTATTTCTCTATTTTTTTTTAATTTTTATTGATTTAATTCATTTTAAATCCATAATAATTCAAATAAAATCTAAAAATTTAATGGAATGGCATCTTTTGGTTTTAATGGCTTTCATGTGTCATATTCCAGCAGCCAAATTCGTGCTAGGCTATTTTGTGCACAAAATCATGGTTTTTGCTCCAAGTATGGAAAGCTTTCAATGGTGGTTAAGAAAAATCTCAAGACATCAATACAATGGATCCCAAGCCTAGCTGCTGACCTAATTCCCTTCACACATACATAAGCAAGCGTTGCAGACCTAGTACACGATCCAAGCATCCCTGAAACGGCCAAACCATATTCAAAAAAATCAAAGAAAACTTGAAATCTATTTTCCCAGTTCCAGCATAATTCAAAGCTTTAGAGCAATTCAAACACATTGCTAGCATTCCCAGGAACACATTGCAATCCAAAACAAGCCTCAAAGCTCAAGAACACGTGCTACACAGACCCACGGTTTGTCAAATTTTTTCATAATCACATACACTGATTCATGCATATTTAACATCTTTGGTTGTTTGTTTTATACTCATAGAACTCAGGTGAAGCTTTTGGTGTGGTTCAATTGGTTTATAATGCCCTGAAACAGAAAACGCCATGAACAAATTCTAGGGTTTTCAAGCTCTTGATTTGGGGCTTTTCAAAATAGGAAAAATCACGCTTCATGACACCCATGGTTGAAATCAGAAGATCAATACGAACTGAATCCAACCCTCGCGCCCAATTTATATAGCCTGTAGGGCTATTCGTTATTTTTTCTCATGTTATTTTTTGGGGGTTAAAAACCCCCGCTAATCATTTGTTTTTTTTGCAGGCACGAAGAAGAAGATGATTACGTGTTCACATATGGCTGGCTGGTTTGAATAAGACGCGCGCTTTTTGTTTTGATAGCATATGAATCAATTTTGACATATTATAATTAATGCCCACTATACTAACAGATGCAGCACCATGGCGTAGTGGAAAGTGAGGTGTACGTTCACCATTGGGACCTGGGTTCGATTCCCAGGTCCCCCAAATGCTTGTTCATATTTTTTCTAACTCAATCACACACAGGCTTCCTAAGTGTATCCCACCATACGCCTCATCCTGATGCATGCCATGTGGCCACCACTACCAATCCAGTGGTCAAAAGAGGAAGACCATGGTACGTTCTAGTCAATGCAGGCGTGGACAACTCAGGAAAGTCAAACAAAGGCTTGAGCTTGATGGGCCAAATTGCTTCTCCACACCTCCAAAAAGGCCCAGAACCCCCCTTTGGTTCATTCTTTTTTTCTTCTTATTTTATTTCTTTTATTTTGTTTGTTTATTAATTATTTTTTCTAATTATTATTTATTATCACTAAAACTAATCAATTAACATTTTCACAATAAAAATTTAGAAAACCAAAAAATGTAAATATTTTATTTTTATTAATTTCACTTAGGTAATTATTTTGTAAATAAACATTAACCTAAGTTAATTTAGTTTAATTAGGTTTGAATTTTAATCCTTTTATAATAAATAAAAAACAAATTTAGACTTAGGCTTTTCTTTTGACATTTTAATTATTTTTTTATATTTTATTTTCATTAAAAACATAAAAATACAAAAACATTTTTTTTAATTAATTAATTGATTAGTAAATTAGGTTTAATTTCATTAATTGCAAAAAAGGAACAAATTCAATTCTTTCTCAAAAAAAGGGTCAAAACCCTCATGACGTCCCAATTCATTCTTTCGCGTGCAGTTTATTTTAATTCATTATATTTATGTAACTGCTTCCGGAAATGTAATAGTTAATTAGGTTTATCTCTTTATTTACTATTTCCCGCATTCTTATTTTCAAAACGGGTTTTTGTTTTTGGCGATGTATAGACCCGCACCTTGTAATAGCTAGGATTTATCTTTCCGCAATTTATTTCCCGCACCCCTAACTGTTAAAAAATGCATGAAAGACTTGTATGAATAATAAAACCAATCCGTAGCTCATAAATAACATGCAAAGATAAACATAAACTGAATTCAACACACATGCACATGCCACTCTTAGGGTACGCCTCACTGGTTGCCTCGAACATGGTCATCAAGTATAGGGTGTCTTAGAGGTCGCCCTCCTGTCTAAGATCCAGTTGCCTCGAAACGGTTGCCTCAGATAAAAGGATCTAGGACATTAGGGTTACCACTAAGGTGTCCTACCATTGCTTTGGTGACCACATTGTCCCTTAATCGAATTGACCCGAATACCTCAAACGATGGTGCTACCTACCTCTCAATGGTGGGATAGAACTATCTAAAGGACTCTTACACAGCCTAATTCCTTAGGGTAGGTAGATCTCATAGGTACTTGCTCTTTTCAAAACAAACAAAAACAACTTTTCGCACCTACACTTTCAAAAGGTTTTCAAACAAATATTTCATACACTCTTGAGGACAGATACAAGAGTTACTTAGAAATTTTTCAAACGAAACTTTTTCAAAACCCACACACACTTGAAAAGCAAACAAATTTTTGAAAACATAAGAGCAAGTACCTAAGAGCCCGTGGATAACCACTGATAGAAAGGGTGCTAACACCTTCTCTTTCTATAAATCTACCTCCCGAACCGAGAGACATCTCGAATAAAGGAATTTTGTTGTGCTTTTGTCCTTTCCATGTTGGAGAACATAAAAGACGGTGGCGACTCTTGCTTACCGCGACATTTTGCGAAACCAGCTAAAAACAGTCAATTCTATTTCCACCGATCACAGAACTGGAGACTCTGCTGGGGACATTTAATAAGTGAGGTGTACCTTAGGATTAGACCACTCTTATGTTTTCAATTGCTTGTTTTGTTTGCTTTAAAATGGTGGGCCTGTTTCGGAGTTCTATAGATCCTAACCCGGATCTGGGGGATACCTCTTAGAAAGTAGCAACAAAACTGTGAGGGAACTGTGCCGGGTATACCGACACGGTTGAAGAAGTTTGCTACGTTGATGTGGCACTTTAGTGAGTACCGGTAACCCTTGAGTCAAGTCAAGGAGAGTACGGGGCCGCCGCGTGGTGTCGTGAAGCATCAACTGACCTTAGGAACCTTACTTGACCATCCTGGCCTCTTTAGGGGTAGTGAGATGACCGACTTTGGTGCAATCCGAAGTTGGTAGATACTCGATACTACACTCATTAAGGGTTGTTTTCTTGGAATATTTTGATCGCCAGTTCAGTGGCTAAATCAAAATAATGAACATAGAAAACAACCCAATGATATTGAGCTCCTTAGAACCCGGTTACTTTTGATAGGACAGGTTTGAGCCCACCAACTTCAAGAGGGTAGTACCCAAACCCCATGCTGGCCTAAACTCTAAGGGCTCTGTATGAGTTGTGTGCCTTCAAACTTGAATTACTTGCACACTTGTTATCTAACAACACGAGTTCCTTGCAGGTTTTGTTTACAGTCCTTAATTGGGACTCATTACAGGGCCTACTTACACCACTCCATGCATAGCATAACATCATACCATTGCATACATCCTACATAAGGACTAATCCATTTCAAGGATCTCAAGGGTTTGTGATGCAGGTCATGATGAATCAAATGTCTAGCAAGGGGAAAATAGGATTTATTTTCCCCTAGCCAAGGTTGATAACTTGAGTTAGGGGCTATGACCCACTCGATATGGTGAGCTTTGACTCTTGAAGAAGGACTCTCAACAACATGAAGTTCCTTCAATCAAGCTACCGAATTCAAATTCTAACAAGTTTCTCTGTTTACCCCGCGAGATCCTTGAAAACATTGCATGCATATCATACATATCATTGCATTACAGGTACACTTTTTACAGGTCACTTACCTTCTTTGCTGTTTATTTCAGCAGTCATCATGAATCCTGAATCATCCAATGAACAAGCTATCAAGGCCCTCCAGGCCCAGAACGCCCAGTTCCAGGAGCTGGTCATGAGCTTAGCCCAAGGACAACATGAATTGAAGACTCTGCTTTTGAAAAAAGAAGAAGAGGACTGTTTTGTTCAACCCTAGACGCAGATCTGGGAATGGATCACAAAATGAGGCTGAGCTGACCACCCCATCTGCTGGGAAAGACAGCCCACAAGGGAGAGAGGTTCCTAGTCCCGTGGTCTCCGACTATGAGACAGATTTCAATGATGAACAGTACCCTCCTGCTGAGGACAGGTACAAGCAGCTGGAGGACCGGTTAAATGCTATGGAGATTCAACGTGTACCTGGGTTGGATTTTGGAGATCTAGGTTTATCTTATAGGGTGGTGATCCCTCACAAGTTCAAGGCGCCTGCCTTTGCGAAATACGACGGGGCTTCCTGTCCTAAGCTGCATCTCAGATCCTATGTAAGGAAGATCCAACCTTACACTGTTGACAAGAATCTATGGATCCATTTCTTCCAGGAAAGTCTTTCAGGGACTCAACTCGAATGGTTCTATCAACTGGATGGAACCAGTATTCGTAACTGGGAGGACTTGGCTACTGCGTTTTACAAGCAGTATCAGTATAATTCCGACCTCGCTCCCACGCGTACCCAACTCCAGGGTATGTCACTTGGGACGGGTGAAGGTTTTAAGGAGTATGCGCAAAGGTGGAGAGACCTGGTTGGAAGGGTGCAGCCGCCTTTGACTGACCGTGAACTCGTCGACATGTTCTTGGGGACCCGGTCTGGTCCTTTCTTTAACCATCTAATTGGGAATTCTTCTGTTGGGTTCACAGATCTGATCTTAACTGGTGAGAGGATAGAAGCTGGTATCAAATCCGGGAAGATACAAAAGGGTGACTCCTCGAACGCTGAGAAGAAACCATTCAAGAAAGAGTCCAATTCTGCATACAGTCAGAAGGATCGTCGTGACCAACACGTAGGGGCAGTCATGATCTCAGGTTCTGCGTCACGCCGACAACCACCAAAGGGAAATCAGCGAAGGCCAGACGAGCCTAAAAGACAATTCACCAACATCAACATGCCATTGTCACAAGCATTGCAGCACATGTTGAAAATGAATCTGATTGCGGTGATCAACCCTCCTGCAAATCCCAAGACCTCTTCTCCAAACTACAACCCAGATGCGAGGTGTGCTTATCATACCGGAAGCCCGGGGCACGATACTGAGGATTGTTGGGCGCTGAAATACAAAATTCAGAACATGATTGACGCCAAGGAGATCGAATTCGAGCCTGCTGAGACTCCCGATGTGATCACTGCTCCCTTGCCAAAACATGGCTAGGATTGAGAGAGTCTTGTTCATTTAAATTCTGATATTGTATTTTTCTATGCTTATTCAAACAATTATCATGTCAAACTCTATTATTTCATTAATGCATTACACGTGTCTGTTTTGAAGTAATTGTGTTCTCTATATTCAAAATTGCTTTTATTTTTTCTTGATGTTCAACTCTCGATCTAAAATTCTAAGCCTTTTGAGGGAGGATGACGAAAACGATACCACGATCTTTACAGTATGCTTTTGAACAGACCCCACTGATGAGGTACAGGCATTGTTTCAATTCCTAAACACAGGAGTTATAAGGAAGATAAACCCTCGTCAACCCCTCTGAGCAAAAGAAGTAGGAGTTTTTCTTTTCAAAAACTAAAACCCTTAATCATAACCTGGGGCAGGGTAGTTCTCTCAGTTGATCCAGATGCACAACGAATGGCACCAAAGAAGTCCTTACGAAACAAAAGACAGTGATGGTTCCGAATGATCATAAAGACAGGCAGTCATTATCTCTCAAAATAAAAGCCCATTAAAGTCAAAACCTATGAAGGAGACTTGCAAAACTGGGGCATCCCGCTGGTTGTAGTCATAAAAATAAACAGTTCAGGAAAAAGACAGGGATAATAAAATCAAAGAAAGAGGTCCTGCAAACCCTCAACAAAAAGGACTTCCTGTTCAAAATAAATTGTCAGTATACGAACCATCACTAGAATATCAGAGCAAAGACTCAAACAAGATCTAAATGCACAATTAGTTGAATTTAGGATCGAAGAACATCACTAAGAATGGGCGGGTACAAATAAAATTTGAGCCTTTATCCTTTGTTTCTTAAACCGTGAACCAGGCCACGTTATAACCCTTAAAAGTCCTAGCTGAAGCATTGGTTAGTTCGAAAGCATACTGTTACAAAAGGTATCCCGACTCCTGTAGGGCTTGCTGTAAACCCTGAGTTGACATCACATTTTACAAAATTTTCCTATCTTACTGAAAAAATGCATTTTCAAAAACTTCAAGACAGACATAAGCTTTGCATTCTTAAAATAACATTGTTTGCATATGACTATTTGTTCAACAGCAGAGAAATTCGCACGACGAATATCTAGTGAACAAAAAACTTTTCAATAAAAAGGGTCACCTTAAGTGGAAAAAACACTTCCAACCAAGAGGCACGACATGAGCATTGTCTATCATCTGGGGCAGTCAAGTCAAGATTCAGATAATCTCTCAAAGATGCCAAATAGCCAGGGGCAAATCTCCATCTGAGTCACTTGGGGCATTAGACATGGATTCCCGCAACGAATCTTGCATGATCAAACAAACATCTTATGGTAGTATGGCAATACAACACTATCGACAGTGACACCTCCCTACACCCTGAGAGCGTGGACATAGTCAAAAAAGTACTACGCACAATTAAAGACCCGCTAGGTTGACAGGCCTAGGCAAAAATAAGGGCATCCCGACGAACCAAAAGGGTTCGGGCAAAAATTAGAGATAAAAACAAAAAAGGTTTGTACACCCGGAAAGTCGAAAACCTGAAAAGGCGGCTTGGGCAAAAAAGGGTATTCCGGTGGACTGAAAATCTGAAAAGACAGTCCAGGCAAAAGTTAGGGATTAAAGCGTACGACCATGTCCCGTCATCTCGTCACTTGCCTACCAGAAGAAGACTTGTCATTTCAATCGGCAGTTACCCAGCATATCATAGGTTGGGATAGTATTCAATCCACAAGGTCTCCGCAAGCACCTTCTCCCACAGATACAGAGGGAGAAAAGTCTCGATGCAAAGTCATCGTTATATCCTCAGCATGCGTCCCAATAACATTAACTCCCCGTAGGGTAAGGAGAAAGATAGTGGTGTTAGCTCTCCCTAGCCGAGACTCACAACTGTGAATGAATTGGCGATATTCTCCCCAAAGTAGAGTTTATGTACCATCAGCATTAAAAAGTCTTATCATCCCTAGCGGAGTATAAAAAATCTTCCCCAGTGGAGTTTGGAGAATTAATCCCAATAGACTCTGGAAGATTGTCACCAGTAGAGTCTAAAAGGTTATCCCCAGTAAAGTCGCAACTGAAAGATCATCCCCAGTGGAGTTCATTCCTTTCACAAACAGAAAACCAATCCCCAACAAGTTTCATTATCGCCAGCAACGGTAATTCACCCACAGCTGAATTTGTCAGCGGAATCCTCAGCAGATCATCTCTTCCCCACAGAGTAATCTCCTCATCAGTTTATTCCCCAGCGAAGTTATCCTCTCCTGCAGGTTTATTCTCACAATCATCTTCATTTACTATCTCAAGCGGAAATGAAGACTCTAATTCTTTTCTCCAGCAACTATCCGGGATTTATTTTCTCCAGCTAAAAACATCACATTTCCATACATCATGACACATGCATACGCATCATACAACACAATCTCATTTATTTTGAGGACATCATTTCTTGATACATATCATGCATTACATACATCTAAGCTTTACCTTTCAGGAAAGGATACGATTAAATTCTCACAAGTTCAAGCTATGAAGCTTCTACCTCAGTCGAATTACAGACGAGTTCCTAAATCTCGACAAAGATATTTCCTCGGTTGAATTACGGACGAGTTCCTAAATCTCAACAAAGTTGTTTTCCTCAATTAAATTACGGACGAGCTCCTAAATCTCAGCAGAGATGTTTCCTCGGTTGAATTACAGACGAGTTCCTAAATCTCAACAGAGATGGTTTCTCAGTCGAATTATGGACGAGCTCCTAAATATCGACAAAGATATTACTTCAGTTGAATTACGGACGAGTTCCTAAATCTTAGCATAAATATTCCCTTAATCGAATTACGGACAAGTTCCTAAATCTCGACAAAGATATTTCCTCAGTTGAATTACAGACGAGCTCCTAAATCTCAGCAAAGTTGTTTTCCTCATTCGAATTTCGGACAAGTTCCTAAATCTCGACAAATATGTTCCTCAGTTGAATTACAGACGAGTTCCTAAATCTCAGCAGAGATGTTCCTCGGTTGAATTACAGACGAGTTCCTAAATCTCAGCAGAGATATTTCCAGTTGAATTACGGACGATGTTCCTAAATCTCAGCAAAGTTATTTCCCCAGTTGAATTACGGACATGTTCCTAAATATCGACACCTCAGTTGAATTACGGACAAGTTCCTAAATCTCGACACCTCAGTTGAATTACAAACGAGTTCTTAAATCTCGACGCCTCAGTTGAATTACAGACAGGTTCCTAAATCTCGACACCTCAGTTGAATTACAGACGAGTTCCTAAATCTCGATGCCTCAGTTGAATTACGAACGGGTTCCTAAATCTCGACACCTCAGTTGAATTACGGACGGGTTCCTAAATCTCAATAAAAAATGATTCCCCAGTTGAGTACGGATGATCGAAGCTCCTAAATATCAACAGAGACGACTCATTAGCAGAATAACGGACGCTGAAGCTCCTAAATTTCTACTTCTCTCAACAAAGATCAGACTTCCCTGGCGGAATTTTCCTCGATAACAAGTATACCAGCTATCACTAAGGAATCTCTTATGCGATCGACACTCCTCCAAATGGCATCTGTAAGCCCATTCCCTATATCACAAGACAATTATCACTTCATCCGAGTGTAAACTTCTGGGCACTCTAGTGTTTAATCCTCTTCCACCTTTGGATCACGAAAGACACGAAAGCCAATCTACATCCTCAGGTTTAAGAAGATTGAACAGGGGCAGCTATTGTACACCAAAATTTTCCCTCACATATTTCTCAAAACATTGCAAGAAAGATCTCCAAGTTTCTCAAGAAAGTCCAAGGATTGGTCAGACAAGCTCTCTCCTAAGGCAGTCTACCCCAAATTAGGGTTTCATGTTGCATCAAGATACTTGAGTCCAAGTGATCCCAAATGCTCACCAATGTCCTAATATGTTCTCAAGATCATCCATGTCAAGTTTCAAGCCTTGCAGAGGATGTTTGCTCAGTCAATTGCTCAAAGGTCCAAAAATCGACTTTGCTAGGGCAAAAGTCAACTGTGACCTACATACAGTCAAACTTCAAGATTTTTTGTCATTATTCTCATTTTGAAGTATATTTCATCATTTTATCAATGGTTGATCATGATTCATTAAGGATTGCTCACAATTCATCAAGATTCAAAAGTTGCTAAATTAGGGTTTTATAGGAAAAGTCAACTCAACTTTGACCAAGCATAACTTTCTCATACTTTATGAGAAATGACCCATCCAAAGCTCATTTTTAAGAGGATGCAATTCCCTACAGTCCATCTTCAGCTCCCAAGATCAAAATATCCATTCAGAAGAAGTTATGAATTTGGACATTATAAGTCATTTTGAAAAGTCAACAAAAACACCTTTTTTGTCAAAGCTTCATACTTGAGCATGGAATATCAAATAGAGATGATACTAAAAGGGTTTCTTAGAGGACATCTCAAGATTTCTAAAAAGTCCAAGAACACCTCCAAAGAGTCAAAATTGAGGAAGTTATGCATTGTTGAAGTTGGACTTTTTTGCAAAATTGCCAAAAGTCAACTATCCCCAAAACTTCAAATTTTCCCAAATGGGCCCATTCTTTTTCACTTGTTTTGAGTTGGAATTATAGCCCACGTGCTCTAGCCTTGGCCATGTGTCCATATCATATTTTTATTATTTTATTTTATTTTTATTTTTATTTGAATTAATTCATTTTAAATCAAATTAAATCAAATAAAATCAAAAATATTGAAAACCAAATATCTTTTGATGATTTCAGGCTTCATTGGACAACTAGCACCATTCCAAACTCGCATCAAAGCTTGTGTGCACAAAAAGATTCAAAATAAGCCAATTTTGGAAAGCTTTAAAGGAGGATAAAATCAAATATCAAAGTCATTGAAAGAGGAAGATTTGGGCAAGGTAATCAACCCTAATGCATTGTACAATACATAAGGAGGCGAGGTATATCAAAATCAAGGTTAGAATCAGGCACAGAGCAAGAATAGAATTTGAAAAAAACAAGCAAAAAGTGTAAGATCGAATTGGTGGTTAGAGGCATCCTCAAGACTTGTTATCGGTCCCAATCGTTTCCTGGCACTCTCAGGAACCTAAAGCAATCGAAACCAAGCGTTTTTAAGCCCTCCCACGCGCTGTAAGTCCGTCACGGTATCACTATGTTCTTGAATTCAAATAGCCTTATTCTATCCATAGTGTAAATTAATGGCATATTCTTAACATATGAAGAATTTGCAAACTTTTGGCATTACTCAATTTCATTTATATGGCATGTGCTGTAACTCACCATTGTTAGGTTTTCAAGCTTGGTTTTAGGGCTTTCAGTTTCAGGGACAATTGGCCTTGGTAATGGGTATGGTTGTGATCAGGAGGACGAGACGAGTCTAACCATGGTGTTAGATGCCATTTATATGTCCTATATAAGATTTTGGAACGAGCATGACTTTTAGCGACGGACACTGTCCGTGGGTATAGGTCCTTGAATTTTTAGCCACAGAGAGAGGAAGGGGATGGAGGCGTGTCACTCCCTCATAGGCCAATTCAAATTCCAGCGTGTTTTTTAATTTTTGTTTCCACTAATATTTGTTTTCTTATATTATTATTAGTTTGTATTATGTTAACAATAAAAAGCACATGGCGTAGTGGTTACCAGGTGTATGCTTAAGGCGCTAGGAGGCTGGAGGTCAGGGGTTCGATCCCTGCCTCCAGTAATTTCCATTTTCTAGTTTTATTCCAGGTTATCATATGCATGTGCAAGCCAAGCGTCCATCATACTCCCTCATCATCCAACGCGCCAGATGGCCAGATGGCCAGATCTGGTGGCCATCATTGAGGGTGCACCACAAGCCAGTTAAACGCAACGCATAGGATCCAGAAAGTCAGCATGGACCTCCATTTGGGCCCAGAATTCTTGCTATTGACACCCTAATTTCAGGCCCAACATCTCTATCCTTCTTTATATTTTATTTTGTTTCATTTATTTATTTTGTTTATTTATTTACTAACCAATAATTTAATTATTTTCTTTATAAAAAAATCACCAAAAAATATTTTTTATGTCCAAATTAAATGTTAGATATTTATTTTTAGTAAAAAATTAATCAATTTTAATTAGGTTATTCATGTTAGATAACTTTAATTTATTTTGCAAATATTTAAAATTAATTATAATCAATAGGTTTTAACACTAACTTAATTATTTTGTTTCTTTCCTAAAATAATAAAAAATCCAAAAATATGTCATGTAATTATTTTTCATTTATTAATTTAATAACTAATTAATTTAGCATTTAATTTTAGGAATTAATTTCTTTTTTTAAAAATAAAAACAACCAAAAAAACATTTTCTTTTAATTAGGAGGGTAAAAACCCTAGTTTTCGCATTCGATCTAATTTTCTCGTGCGCTTTATTTTTATCCAATTATTGTATCTGCTCCCGGTTTGTAATAATTTAATTAAGACATTTATTTATTTCACCGCTTTTAAATTTCAAAGGGCTTGTCTTTGGCGATGTAAATATTTGACGCCTTGTAATAGTTTAGTTTAAATTCCGCCCTTTAATTTCTGCAAATATTCAATTGTTAGATGTTTGATAATAGGGTTTGCATGACAAGAATGAATGTCTGAATTTAAAACAGTTAGATCACCCTTAATTGTGCAAAGATAAAAATAACTGAAATCAACACATTCGCACATGCGCACTCCTAGGGTACATCCCACTTGGTTGCCTTCGTAAACGGTCATTAAGTATAGGTTGTTTTAGAGGTCGCCCTCTTGTCTAAAAGATCATAGTTGCCTCGAAATGGTTGCCTCAAATATTGTTGCCTCGAATAAATGATCTAAGACATTAGGGTTACCGCTAAGACGTCCTAACGTTGCTTTAGCGACCATATGTCCCACTTTCGAATTGACCCTCAAACTCCGATGACGGTGCTACCTACTCGCTAATAGTGGGATAACATTGTCTAAAGGAAACAAACATAGAACGATTCCTTTTTTGAGTAGGTAGATTAATTCTTAAATACTTGCTCATTCCAAACAAAATTTTCACACTAACACTCTTTTACGAACAAGTTTTCAAAAACACTTCATTACACTCTTGAAGACAGAAGCAAGAGTTAAATCGAAGTTAAATACAAAAACTTTTTCAAACCCACAAACACAAAGAAAACAATTTTGAAAAAAATGAGCAAGTATCTAAGAGCCCGTAGATAACTACGGATAGAAAGGGTGCTAATACCTTCCCTTTCTATAATCTACCCCCCGTACTCAGAAATATCTCGAAAAAGGAATTTTTCTATGCTTTTTTCCTTTCCTTGTTGGATAAAATAAAAGTCGGTGGCGATCTTGCTTACCCCAACATTTTGAAAAAACAAACGCAAAACGCGAACCAGCATTTCAAAAATAGTCAGTTCTTCCCACCGTATCACGCCCATATTCAAAACACCGGTTGATTTATTTTCCTTCTTCTTCTTTTCTTTGATCAACAAAGTTTTCAAATCCTCTTGTCCTTTTGCCAAAGTGAAGAACATTTGTTGAAACTGAGTGTTTTGTGCCTGGAGATCTTTTACTGTCTGCTCAAGATCCATCTTACAGAAATAAATAGTAGAAAGATAAGGAGGCATGTGGTAAGAAACCTGTTTGTGTTATGATGAATGGAGATGCACATGCAATGATTTCAAGGAATTTAGAGATTTAAATTTGCTTTAGACAAAAAAGGAACACACGTCATATTAATAAATCAAAGTTTGAGTACATCATGCCTCTTTAGGCTTAAAAAGAAATAAAAATACAAAACTTTAAGACAAAAAAGTTGAACGCATCCTCTTTGGTGCGATGTAGGCATTCAGACTCCGCTCTTCATGAAGCTGTCTGGTGAGTTCCAGAATCTTCTTCTCGCTGGCATAAAATTGGGCCTCGAAAGTGTCTCGCTCCCCCTTAAGCTGTATCCAATTCCTTTGCAAGTCCTTGAGAGAGATGGGCATGTTAGGATGAAGGATAGTGTACGGGACCTCTCCTTCCACAACAGGCTCTATGATAACTGGGAGAATGGAGGGGTAAGGCATCATAAGACTTTGAGCATGGGCTTGTACCCAATTGAGATAAGGCTCAAGAGGGATGAAATTCTTGTGCCGTAGTGTCTTGCTATCCATCTTGTTTACCATCTTCCAAGCTTGCATGAACCTATGACCATAGCCTTGATCGTCGCTTTCGTAGTAGAATACCAAACCTTGGATGAGCATCTCATGAGGACCATATCTCCGGGAATACCCAAACTGTTGTAAATCTAAGCAAGGGTTGTAAGTGATACCTCCCCTAATGCCAAGTAGAGGTACATTAGGGAATTCCCCACAACGTTCGATGATAGAAGTATCATCCGAGGATCTTGAACACCAATGAATATCAGAGTGGGTGAGGGACATCTTCCTCTGAGACCATGTCAATCTTTGCTCGTTCTTCAATGTTGATCGAGGTAGGTGTGAAATGAACCACTTGGCGAGTAGGGGAATACAACATAAAAGGGTACCTCTTTTCTTCATGGTGCGGGTATGGATGCAATGTAAGATGTCTCCCAACAAGGTAGGTATAGGATTACGGGAGAGAAAGACTTTGATGGCATTTACATCTATGAATTGGTCCGAGTTGGGGAAAAGAACCAAACCATATATGAGAAGGGCCAGGACATGTTCAAAGGCTTGAAAATCCATATCTTCCCAGGACGAACAAGCTTTCTCTAATATAAATTTGGCTAGGAACCCTTTAATTCCACTTCTAGTCTCCCAATTTGCTATGATGCCGGCTTTCTTCGGATGTAGAGCTTCGGCCATGACCTCAGGTTTCGAGATCCCTTCTAGACCAGTTAACGGTATCTGATCACCCACGGGCACTCCTAATGGTAGAGAGAACTCTTCTAGTGTAGGTACTAACTGATAGTCAGGAAAGGTGAAGCAATGATAAATGGGATCAAAGAATTGGAAGAGCACACACATCATTTCTTCTTGGAAGTTGAAGGTAGTTATTGTACCCCAAAATTTGCCCTCCCATTTTTCATAGAAAACATAACCCTAGGGTTTCTCAGGTATTCAAGTTGGCTCAGGGATCGATCATACATATTCTCTTCTGTGGCGGTAAACCAACAACTAGGGTTTTTCTTGTAATTCTCAAAAGAAATAAATTCTCAAAGATCCAATTGGCTTTCACATGTTTTCATGCTTTCTCAAGCTTACTGAAAAGATAGTGTTTATTCTCAAGGTATGGTTATTTGGGACAAGAGATGGAATTTAAGACTGTCATGCAAGATACTCATGATTGTTTAATCCATGTTAACAAGATGATTTGCATCTTCTAAAACATTTTCTTGTTTAGGAAATGGAATAGACAGTGCGTATTTGTTTGGAATACAGTTGCAAGATTACAAGATTATTGGAATTTAAATTATCAGATTGGAGCATTTTATTTCAATTATCTTGATTGGGAATCTTTAAGAATCAGTTAAGATGCGAAGAGAAAATTACAAGTTATTGACAGTAAAAGGTTTCAATGGACACCAGAATATCTCATAAGACTTTCTCCATTTATTTCAAACGTTGTTACAAAACAATTTATTATTTAAATACTTTAGGTTTTACAACTTATGGTATTTGAAAATGAATTAGTACAACTATTGGATACAATGCAAGAATGATTATTCTAAAATACAAGGAAAAATTCAAATGCTTGATTGGCCTAAGAGAACTAATCTATGCCTAAGTTTGACTGAAGTTCTTTTGCTATCTCCAAAGACCTTTCTTGCTTGCCCTATGGTTCTTGCCTTCCATGCTTTTCCCTCGCCATTGTGCTCATATGAAAATGGAAGAAAGAAAAAGTTAGTACAAATTAATTGGACATGAGCAAGAATTTTCAAAAGAAAAAGTGTTCATCATTAAAGTTTGCAAATTGGAATCAGAAGGCTATTTTTAATTCATCATATTTTTATTTTCCCTATTTGCAAACACAAAAGATTATTCTTCTTGGTTCACAAAAAGAAGAAATGTAAGCAAGCTATCCAAACAAGAGAAATGTAAGCAAGCTATCCAAACAAACAAGATGCCCAAATAGAAGCCAAACAAATATTCCAAACAGAAGGCGCAAAACAGAGCCAAACAAGCAGCAAAATGGCAAGTAATAAACAACAGTGCAAACTGGGAAGCAGTACAAGCAACAAGCATCATAAGCTAGAGCTGTCAACAAAAGAAAATATGGCAATATAATAAGCTAAGTCAAAACAAGCAAGAAACTTGTTCAAGAAGCCATTTTCATCATTTTCCATTTTTATTGCAAAATTTTCAGAAAAAGGCAAAAGAGAAATTGACTCTTAGGGTCATTGAGAGAGAAGAGAGGAAAGAAGTCACCTAGGGAAGCACAACCTTGCTGCCTTGACTGTAACAATTGCATAGAAGCTGCTAGAAAACAAAACTGCCATCAAAAAGCCAAAGGAACAACATATCAAAATATTCAATTTCTTTGTTTTCCCCCCCTTTTGAATAAGATTTCAACATAAGCAACATAATATAACAGTAGACAATTCTCAAGCAAAAGGAGATAGATAAAATTATCAAACTCAGAGCAAATTATGAAACTTCAAAAACCTCAAAAAACTCAAGTCTTCAAAAAACTGTCAAAGTTCCAAAAATCTGGAACAAATCTCAAACCAACAGCAAGAACCAAATCACAAAACCTCCCAAGCCTGTCAAAAATAGATAACCAAAACATATTCAAAACAAAACAGAAAAAGTCTCAAGCTTTAAACTGAAACACAACCTTCAAACCTGTCAAAAGCCAAACTGTAACCAAATCCAAAAAGAAACTGTCAAAACCAACAACAAAACCAAAAAAAAAACCAAATAATCCCAAACCATCCTCTAATCTCAAACCTGTAGCAAACTGTTAAAACCATCCTCAAATCATCAAACCTGTAGAACAATTCAAACCAAATCTCCAAACCTCAAACCATCTCAACACCATCAAACCTCCAAAAACTGTAAACCAACATACAAATCAAAAACCAGAAAAAACATACTCAACCAAACCTGCAACAATATCACAAAACTCAAAAACTCTCAAAAGAACCAAACTCATCAAACCTATTGGAACACCAACATCAAAAACATAACAAAAAAAAACAGAAATACCAACCTACAAACTGTAAACCAAAATCTCAATACCAACATTCCAAAAATCCATAACCAAAAACAAGATCAAAAACTTGCAACAAACAACCTATAACTCAAAGCACAATAACACCATCCCAAAAAACCTAGAATCATTTTCAAATTCACCAAAACAGTAGAAAGCTCACAAAAATCACAAAACCCAGAAGCACAACATCATCATCATTCAAAGCTCAGAGGACAGAAAAAAGGTTACTAGAAATACCAAGGCCTTCATCTTCATTTCTTCCCCCCCCGTTTCCGGCCACCAAGGAGCGTCACCCTCAGTCTCACCATTCCTTTCCATTTCACAGAAGAATTCCAAACAGGTATGAACTTTTCATCTTTCTCATAAGTCCCTAAAAGCCATTTCCTGCATCTCAATGGATAATAAAGTAGATTAATAGAAGAACATGAACAAGACAAGAAAAAAAAACGATGAAATTGTTAAGCTTTAAATGAAATAAAATCTCACCCTTTTCAAAGAAAACCATTAGAGCTTGGTTAGGAGGCAAGGGAGAGCGCTCCGGAAACATAACTTTGGGGGGGGGGGGGGAGATCAGATAAGCTAGAATCATACATTTTAAGCATAAATATGACCTTAGGGTTTTTCATAGAAACACGAATCACAGTGAGATGAGGAGAGATTAGGTTGTTAATAGGGCGTTTCAGCCATGAGCTTAGAAGGTTGAGACATTTCTGAGATGAAAACATGAATAATTTGGAAGAGGAGAACGAAAGAGACGAAACAACACCGTCATGAACCACAAACCTTAATTTGTTTTGACCCTTAATAAAATGCTTAAATAGTTTAAGGATCTGGGCTTGTTTCTTTTTTCTGTTAACCATAAGCCCATTCGCTTTTTGCTAACCCACCCCCATCTGGCCTTGTTTCATTTACAGCAAATAATAACCATGTTTCTTTGGGCCTAACACTTCCAAAATCTCCTAAGCCCATTTTTCTTTTTTTAATTTGTTTTTTTTATTGTTTTGTTTTGAAATGTTAAATAAAACCCAAGACATTTTTATTAATTTAATTTAGGTTTTAGTGTTTAATTTCTATCATTTTCTCTTTTCATGTAAACTACCTTTTATTAATTTATTTTACATTTAATAAAACATCAAAAAGAATTAATTTAGTTTAGTTTCTTTCTTTAAATTTACATAATTAATAAAATACAAATAATAATAATAAAGATTTTTAATTTAATCAATTTCTTTTTAGAATAGGTTTTATTTTTCTCTTTTCAAGTAAATACATTTCATTTCATATTTTGTTGACTTTATTTCATAAATTGTCGTAGCTTTATATTAAATCGCACAAACATTCAATTTGGTTGTATTGCTTGCTATTTGGATTTTGATATCTCATTTGATTTATCCCCCATTTGTAACAATTGTACCCCCATTCCCGAACATTCTGTAATAGCTTAGAATTCCAATTCCCACAATTTACTGCTTTCCATATACTGTATAGTAACTAGGCATGTATGGCAAGATTCAAAAATCAATCGCTAGATGAC
Source organism: Vicia faba (assembly GCA_948472305.1). Lineage (NCBI taxonomy): Eukaryota > Viridiplantae > Streptophyta > Magnoliopsida > Fabales > Fabaceae > Vicia > Vicia faba. The sequence continues at coordinate 1,202,411,628 of OX451739.1, read as the reverse complement.
CTAATCAAAGAATAAAATAACTTGAAACCAACACATTTTCTCACACGCGCACCTCTAGGGTAACCTTGCTTGTTGCCTCGGAAATACAATCATGTCCCTCGAATATGAGACACTTTAGCAATGACCCTTCAATAAACAAAGATCTTAGTCCCTCGATGACCCTCGATGTTGCCTTCGATTAAAACGATATCGTCCCTTACAAAAATTGCTAAAGCGTCTCACAAGTTGCCCTCAATGATTGTGAAATTGACCAACGCCTGTCCCTTCACATCCAATGGTGGGGCTTCTTACCAAATCAATGGTAAGATATCACCATTAAAAGGAAGAAGAAAAGAACAACTTAAGACCTTTCGAGTAGATAGATTCAGTCTTAGTTACTCGCTTGCTCACGATAAAAAACCTTTACACCTACACTCTCATTTCAAAAACAATTTCAAAAATACAAAAACGTTTTGTATAAGTTCTTATAGAGATGAGAACCATTGAAAAAACTCTTTTCAAAATACCTTTTGAAACACGATTCAAAAACACATCTTTGAACCACTTTTCAAAACAAAACTCTGTATACGTTCTTATAGAGACGAGAACCATTACAAAGAGATTTTCCAAAATACTTTCAAAACCCACACCACAAGCACACAATCAAACAAAAGCAAGTGATCTAAACGAGTAACTAAGAGCCCATGGAAAACCATGGATGAAAAGGGTGCTAATACCATCCCTTTCATAATCTACCCCCCGAACCCGAGAAAATTCTTGAAAGGTCTTTCCTGTGCTTTTTTACCTTTCCTTTTGGATAAAAGAAAATTCGGTGGCGACTCTTGCTAACCGCACAAGTGCGAACGAAACACAAAACATCTAGTCAGTTCTCCCACCGTATCACAAAACTGGCGACTCTGCTGGGGATATGATATAAAAGTGGGGTTACCTTAGGGTTTTAGATCACCTTTACATGCTTATCTTGCTTGATTTGTTTGCTTTACACTTTGGTTCTATTGTTTGGGTTTGAATCCTCTACCCGGATTTGGGATACATTCATAGGTAAATAGCAATACATTATGGAAACTGTGCGGGGTTAACCGACATGGTCTAAGTAATAGCTATGTTAGTGTGACATATTTGTGGGTACCTATAGCCTTTGAGTCAATCAAAGAGAATACGGGGCCGCTGAGTGATGTCATGAAGCACTAACGAACTTTTAGAACCTTTACTTGACCAACTTGGCCTTTTAGGATGTAATGAGATGACCGGCTTTGGTGCAGTTCGAAGTTGGTAGATGCTCGATACTACACTCATTGAGGGTTGGTTCCTTGGAATATTTCGGTCGTCGGTAAGGCTGAATTGAAACAATGAACAAGGAAACAATCTGGTGATATTGAGCTCCTTAGAACCCGGTTACTATTTCTATGACAGGTTGAGCCAACTAAACTTCAAGAGGGTACTTACCTATGAAACCCCATGCAAGCCTAAACTAGGAATTTGTGTGATTTGCTTGTACATATATACTTGTGCATAAAATCATGGACATCATGAGCATCATATGCATCAACTAACCATTTCAAGGATTTTTGGAAGTTCATCTTTGTTCCTGTTTTGTAGGCTATGGATTCACTTCGCAGGAAAACTATCCAGGTCAACCTTGTGAGAATTCCTCCACAACTCAAGGAGCTCGCTTCCAGGATTCCTGAGAACTCTCCATTCACCGAAAGGCATGGTCGCCTTCTCAACTTAGTCACTTCCAACACAGAGGAAGACATGATGAAAGTTCTTTTCCAGTTCTTTGACCCTTTGCATCACTACTTCACATTTCCTGACTACCAGTTGGTGCCTACCTTGGAGGAATTTTCTCAACTCTTGAGGATTCCTATTCTCAATCAACTACCCTTCAACGGTACGGAAAGAGATCCAAAGCCTGAAGATGTTGCTCAAGCCCTGTACTTGCAACCATCAGATATTACAGGTCATTGGGAAACTAGAAGTGGTGTCAAAGGCTTCTTGGCAAAGTTCTTATTTGAGAAGGCCCAAAGCTGCTGGAATTCCTTGGACTTACAAGCTTTTGAGGAGATTGTAGCTCTTCTCATCTATGGGATGGTCTTGTTCCCTAACCCTGACCAACTCATAGATGTGAGTGCTGTCAAAATCTTCATGACTCGCAACCCGGTGCCTACATTGCTTGGGGATACCCTCCACTCTTTTCACGCTCGTACAATGAGGAAAAGAGGTGTTCTCATGTGTTGCACTCCTCTTCTGGCCAGATGGTTTATTTCTCACCTTCCCCAATCAGTCTTGAAGAATGAGCAGTGTTTGAGGTGGTCACAATGATTGATGACTCTTACACATTCAGATATTCATTGGTGTTCTCGAACCAAAGAGAATGTTATCATCGTCGACCGTTGTTAGGAATTCCCTAATGTCCCTCTACTTGGCATTAGGCGAGGCATCACCTACAACCCCTTCTTGGCTCTGAGACAGTTTGGTTATTCCCGAAGGGATGACCCACATGACATGTTGATTCAAGGCTTGGTTTTCGACTTCGACAATGATAATCAAGGACTCCGACAAAGGTTCATCCGAGCTTGGAGGATGCCTAACAAGGTAGACAGTAAGACCTTGGGACACAAGAATTCCACCCCCCTTGAGCCTTACCTCAAGTTGGTACGAACCCGCGCCCAAAGTCTTATGATGCCTTACCCCTCTATTCTCCCAGTGATTATAGAGCCTGTTATGGAAGGAGAGGTTCCATACACCCTCCTACATCCTGACATGCCAACATCACTGGAAGATCTACAAAGGAGTTGGATACAACTCAAGGGAGAACGCGATACTTTTGAAGCTAAATTCTATGCAAGCGATAAGAAGGTTTTAGAACTCACTCGGTTACTTCACGAAGAGGAGACTCTCAACACCTACATTGCGCCAAAGAGGATGCACAATGTCTTTTTACCTTAGAATTTTGTATTATTTTGCCCAAGGAGCATTGATGTACTAACAAATTCTATCTTATTAATATGACGTGTGTTTCTTTTTTGTTTAAAACAAATTTGAATTTCTGAATCCTTGAAAGCATTACATGAATACATATCATTCATCATATGCATAAGCATGTCTTTGCAAGAAGTTTCCTCATCCCTCTGCTGTTTATTTCAGCAACATGGATCTTGAACAAACGGTTAAATACTTGCAAGCTCAGAATTCACAATTTTAGCAGCTACTCTTGACCTTGGCCAAGGGGCAGGAGGAGATGAAGACTCTGCTAGAGAAAGGAAAAGAGAAAAAGAAGAAGAAGCGAGTTGGTGTGGCTACCATGGGCAGAAGGTTTGAAAGACAAGCCAGAAGGGCCTTAGATTTTCCATCAACCTCTGAGGAAGGGGAAGGAAAAGGTAAAGAGACTGTAGTGCCTCCAGATTCTGAGGCTGAAGAAGAAGAAGAAGAGGACTACTCTGGACAACAATACCCTCCGGTCGATGTCAAATACAAAAACTTGGAAGAACGTCTAGCAGCTATGGAAATGAAAAGAGTACCGTGGCTAGATTTTGAGGAGCTAGGGTTGGTTTCTGGAATTGTAATCCCTCCTAAATTTAAAGTGCCACTATTTTCTAAGTACGATAGGGTGTCTTGTCCCAAGATGCACCTACGATCTTATGTCAGGAAAATTCAACCGTATTCTGCTGACAAAGATTTGTGGGTCCACTTTTTCCAGGACAGTTTGTCAGGAACATAGCTTGATTGGTTCTACCATTTGGAGAGGTCTGATGTACACAATTGGGAAGACTTGGCAGACGCCTACTATAAGCAGTATTAATACAACGCCGACTTGGCGCCAACCCGTACTCAGCTACAGAGTATGGCCATGGTGTCCAACGAGGGATTCAAAGACTACGCCCAAAAGTGGAGGGATTTGGATGGAAGGGTGCAACCACCTTTATCTGAGAGGGAGCTAGTGGACATGTTTCTGGGAACTCTGTCAAGACCGTTCTTTAATCATCTGATTGGAAGCTCCTCTGCGGGGTTCACTGAGTTGATTTTAACTGGTGATAGGATAGATGCCGACATAAGAAGCGGGAAAATTCAGAAAGATGCGTCTACCTCTGCCGCTATAAAAAAGCCCTTCACTGGAAAGAAGGAAGTATCAGCTGTCTACTCTCAGAGGGGTCAAGGAAGAGTTGAGTGCCATCCAGCGGTGGGGACTGTTATGATTCAAAAGTCTGCATCAGACAAACCAAGAAACAATCAGCCTAGGAATGATCAGCCTAGAAACAACCAACAAAGGGTGGAAAGGCCTGTACGATAATTCACCAAGATAAACATGACTCCTGCTTAAGTCCTACCATATCTTCTAAAGTTGAACCTTGCCATGCTGAAAGAGGCCCCTAAAAATCCTAACACTGCTTCTCCATATTACCATCCGAACGCCAGGTGCGCTTACCATTCAGAGAGTCCGGGGCACGACACTGACAATTGTTGGGCCCTGAAGAATAAAATTCAGGATTTGATAGATGCTAAAGAAGTTGAATTCGACGCACCTGAAAAACCCAATGTTATCTCTGCTCCAATGCCAAGGCACGGCCACAACGCCCATGCTGTTGAGGAGGATCTGTTTGTTGCTACTGTAGATGATTTGATAACTCTGCTCCCTATAATAAAGTTAAATTTGTTGAAGGCTGGGGTTTTCCCAGGTTGTGAAGAAGATTGTCACCTTTGTTCATCCTCATTAACCCACTGTCGTTGTTGAAGATATGCATCCAACGCCTAATTGATAACCAAGAAATCCTATTTGAGAAGTCCCCTATTTTACCAACTCCTGTTAACGATGTTTCAATAATAACCATATCCGCCAATCCTTCCAAGGTCCCTAAAATACCTGTTAGGATTACACCCGCTCCGAAGGCTGCACCTTTGAAGATAACCATGCCCGGGCCAGTCCGGTACAAGTCCGACAAATCAATACCATGGAACTATGGTGGAGAAATATACTACCATGGTGTCAAACAAATTGAACAGACTACCGAGGAAGACAGTTATGAAGAAGACAATTCCGACATCAGTAACATTGCCAGAACAAGCAAAGTTACCCGTAGTGGAAGAATCTTTTCTCCAAAGATTGCCCCTCCAAAGGAAATTTCTGGACCCTCAGCTGCTCCTCAGGTTATCTCTACACCGGTAAACATATCTGCAAGAACACCAATCATAGAAGAAGTCACAACCCCCGTGGTTATCCCCTCTGCTGCTACTGATGTTCAAGGGAAAGGTATCCAAGAAGAGCCCGTCAGGACAAGGGCTCAGCCGTTGATCATCCATGAAACCTCTCAAAAAGAAATGGAGGAAATTTTGAAAATAATCAAGAAAAGCGATTATGATATGGTGGAACAGCTGGGGAAACCCCCTCAAAGATCTCCATGTTGGCCCTGTTGCTTTGTTTAGAAGGTCATGCTAAGGATTTCATAAGATTTTTGAAGACGGCCCACGTTCCACAAGAAACCTCCGCTGATCAGTTCCAGGAATGTGTGGCTAGTTTAACAACTGACAATTGTCTAGGATTCTCCGATGCAGATTTAACTTTGAAAGGGAGAAAACATAATGATGATTTGCATGTCTCGGTGGATTGCAGAGGGACAACCCTAGCACACGTACTGGTAGACACTAGTTCGTCTTTGAATGTCTTGCCGAAGAAAGCCTTAGATATAATGGATTATGAAGGCCTAACTCTGAAACCCAGTAATATAATTGTCAGAGCCTTTGATGGTTCTAAAAGGATGGTCCACGGGGAGGTGGACATCCCGATTAAGGTGGGAACTGAAACCTTCAACTCCACATTCTATGTGATGGACATTCGTCCTTCTTACTCTTGCCTGTTGGGAAGACCTTGGATCCACCATGCTGGAGCTGTCACTTTTACTCTGCATCAAATTCTCAAATACCCTGTCCAGGGGAAAATCATAAATGTTCATGGCCAAGAGGAATACATGATCAGTCATCTGAATTCTTTTAGTTATGTAGAATTGGATGGCGAATTCATCGAAACTCCTTTCCCGCATTTTGAAGAGGTAGCTCAGGAGATAACGGCGACCAAGACAGTGTCCTCTGTACCCACGATTACCAGACCTCCACCTCAGATGTCATCCCTCAAGGATGCAAAGGCAGTGATTGAAGAGGGAGGAAGCACAATATGGGGGCAGCTTCCAGACTTTCCTTTCAAATCAGACATGTTCGGCTTGGGTTCACCTCAACTGCTTAAAAGGCCGTGCGACGCGCCCGTGCCGAAGGGCCACCTGTGAAGATCAGCCACCAAGGGGTTAATGCACTAGAGGATAGTGAATAAGAGGGCAGCCTGGAAGACTGGATTTTTCCTACTATTGACGGAGGACTGTGCAACTGGGAAGCAAAATACTTTGTTCCGATTACTTTCATACCGCAATAATTTATCTTTTCCATTTCTGTTGGATCTGTAATAATTCACAAACAATTCGTACTTTTTCAACCTTGTGTCTTACCCGAGGCACAATGGTCCATTTGTAAGGGTTCTTATTTCATTTTCATATGTCATTTCAATGAATCATGGACGTTTTTCACACAAACTTTTGTGTTCATTGTCTTTCTTTTTAAATTTTATTTGTTTTAAGATGGCTATACCCTTACACACACCTACACTCACAGATGCAGGTACCCTTCTGTGATACGGTGGGAGAACTGACTTGAAGTTTTGCATTTTTGTTCGCAAATGTTTCGGTTTAGCAAGAGTCGCCACCGACTTTTTATTTTATCCAAAGGAAAGGTCAAAAAGCACAGGAAAGACCTTTGAGATGTTTTCTTGGGTTTGGGGGGTAGATTATGAAAAGGGAAGGTGCTAGCACCCTTTTCATCCATGGTTTTCCATGGGCTCTTAGTTACTTGTTTAGATCACTTGCTTTGCTTTTTCAATTGTTTGAAATGGTGCTTTTGTGTATGGTTTTGAAAGTATTTTGAAAAGAGGCCTTTGGTTAGGCAACCTTTGAAATGATTCTTGTTTGAATGTATACAAAGGTGTTTGTCTTTTGAAAAATGTTTCAATGTTTGAAAGTTTGTTTGGAAATTGTTTTGAAATTGTGTGTGTGTTTTTGAAATTAGCAAGGATGTTTGCAAATTGATCAAGTAACTAGGAGTTGTCTACGCTAATCAAAAGTCTTTCCTACACATTTTTAACCCTTTGACATTGTTGCTTTACCATTGTATTTGGTAAACAACCTTATCTTTGGATGTTAAACAGGACGGGCGTGGGTCATCATATGACCATGATAACAATGTTGCTAAGTATCTTAGTAAGCTTTGAGGGACTAGATCATTTTTGTTTAGGTAACCAAGATAGCGTCATCGAGAGACTATGATCTTTTGTTTTGTTTTGGTTTACCAGGATACCTAGCATGCATACCATGGCCATTTTAAGGCAACAAGTGGGTGAAACCCTAGGGGTGCTTGTGTGTAATGTGTTGTCATTTTCATGCATTTTTGTCTTGTGTTTAGTCATGCTATTTGTTTGATTTTGGTCTTTTGCATACAAAACCTTAATCTTACTATCATGCATATAAAAGCAATAAAATGCGTAAAAGTAAATCTATGCTATTACAACAATATTACGGGGAGGGGGATACAAGTTTGAATATGGGGTATTTGCACAAAATAAAGCCCTAAAACTATTACAACCAAATTGAATTAAATGTACAATAAATAAATAAGCAAATATTTAAATATCCAATAAAATGTAAATATGCACAAATGTTATTGTATTTTATTTTATGTATGTAAAATAAATTTATTTATGGCCTAAAAATAAGAAAAATAAAAATCATTATTTTTGAAAGGGTGAAAACCCTAGTTTTTGTTTAAAAAAGATATATTCTATATTATTTATTTATTCATTTTTTGTTTAAGAAAAATAATAATAATATATACAAAAATGTTAAAAATTAAATATTGTACGAAAATATTAATTTAAATGTATAAATAATAAAAATATATAATATTTTTGTATTATTTACAAATTTATTCAAGAAAATAAATTATATTTAACCTAATAAACTAATTTTATGCCCAAAAATAAAATAAAAAAAATATGAAAAATACAAAAAAATAAAGAAAATATTTTTATGATTTTTAATGTTTAGGAAAAAATAAATAAAAGTCAGAAATGTGAAATATGCAAGAAAATATAAAAAAATAAAAGAAATGGGCCAAGGGGGTGCAAATAACAGAATGGGGGGTGTCAAAAGTAAGAGGCCCAAGGCGCCTGGCCCAAACACACTTCGTCCCCGTCCTCTGAACACGCGCGCGCCATGGTTCTGTGCTGGAATCCTGTTCTCTCTATTGCTTGCATGAAATCAAAAACTCACAACATGAAACTTATAGAGCTTTAAACCACGATTCTAATGATATAAAAAACTTGATCCAACTCTCAAAGACCAGAGAGAATTTCAGTGGCCCTAAATCTTGACCTAGTTTTTTTAGCAAGTTCATCATCCAAATTCTCCTAGCTCAGTTAATATAAATACAAGCTATGCATATGTACATCTCAAGGACATTAAGGACTACATTTTTGCTTCACAAACCTAAGCCTAAGGATGTCTAAATACGGAGATAGAAAGTTGGAAATTACCTTGTTCAGTCAAGTTCGAATATGGCAATGCAGCAACTTTGAATGAGGCCTGAAGGACTTTTGAGCTTGCTTGATGTTCCCTCAACCTTTCCCAATGCTTAGCTTGCTTTGAAATGGTCTGAAACTCCTTGTAGAACTCAACCTGCAAAGCTTCAAAATGAAAATGGTGAAGTGTGCAAACGAGGTTACAGTTGCAAAGTAATGGCCTGGACAATTTAGGTGGGTTGTATGGAATGTGTCTGAAGTTGTTCAAGGCAAAATGCACGAGGGGAATTTGTTTTGGCTTGAGTTTTGCAGAGCTTGCCATGTTTTGGGCAGAAATGGAGTTTTTTTGTGTATTTGGGTGTTTGAGATGCTATGAGCTCGTGTTTTAGGCTTGGTATAATGTGCTGAAGTTGTTTGAAATGAACTCAAGGCTTGGTTTTAACAAATGCACAAGTTGTGGACCTTTTGCAAACGTACTTGCTTTTGAAGCAAAAGTGAGTTGACAAAGGCAAAGGCTTGTACAAGCTAGCACAGGGTCTGCACATAGTTGGTACACTTTTCCTAATATTTGTGGAGTTGGTTTGCAGCAGAAGCTTTGGTCCATGGCTCAAGATAAACAAAATTGCATAAAGTGTGCTTTATCAAAGTAGCAATGTAACCTTTTTGCCGTTTTTGGATTAAACCTTTGTACAAAGCTTCAAAGATCAAAACAATTCCATTAACCAATGTATTTGCATTTAATTTATGAGTGTAGAAAGGATTAGAACCTATAAACCAAGTACAAGCATGATTCAAACTGATTTGCAAGTTGTAACATGGTGCAAAATGCCTTGGACAAAAGTGATGATTTACCATTTTCAAACTTTCGATTCTCCCTAACCATAAATGACCTTGGAGAGTTCTTTGACATTTTGGAAAGGTTGTAACATGATCTACAATCCATATTTGAAATGAATTTTGATATTCCACTTGGAACTATGTGAAAAGTTACCATGAAGATAAGTCAAAATCCTGCTAAACTAAGGCAAAATTTCACTAAGTTAAAAGTTTTATGGACCCTTGTTCACAAAATCATAAATTGAGATCCAAGCATCTTTTGGGTAAACTTTGTGAATCAAAGTTGTAGATTTTGTGGAGGACTACAACTTTAATGTTGGAAGTTTTCTTTGAATCCAATTTCATCATGGTGAAAAAGTTGGGAAAAAATAAGAAATTTTCATAACTTAGAAAATTTCTAAGTTATGAAATTTTTCAATCTTAAACCCTAATTTCCAAAATTAGGTTTCTTGGTGAACAAGTTTCATGTTTTGACACATCTTGATGAAAAATGACCCTTGGCACTTGATTTTGACCAAAAAGTCAAAGTTTGACTTTTCAGTGTACAATTGATTTTTGATCAATTGACTGGAAAATTCATCTGTCAATCCAATGCATTTGAGATCTTTTGAACTATGTGATTAGGTCAAGATTATGCCATTGAGTCATTTAAACCATTCTTGAACCCAATTTTCCATTGGCTAGGTGAAAAATCAGAAATTGCCCTTCTATAGTCAAAACCCTAAAAATGACCATTTTTCCCTTTTGATGATCTGATCAAATTTCTTGAGGAGTTGTGGTCCAAACTTGATAAATTGGTTCATATGAGTATATGATGTTGATTTGGATCAAAAATTATGAGGTTTGACTGTAAATTGGCCACAGTTGACTTTTTCCCCAATACAGCTGATTTTTAGGTCAATTATCCAATTGACCGCGCAAAAACTTGATTCAAGGCTTGAAACTTGGTATGAACAATCTTAGGAGTCCAACATGAAGTATGAAAGTTATATGAGGCATTGGAAGTCCAAAAATCCTTGTGCAAACTCAAACCCTAATTTCAGGTCATCAGTGCAAGGAGATGTCTTGAGCTGAGCAAACCCTAATCTGGTCTGGAGTCCAAAGAGTCTTGTGAGGAGAATCTTGATAAAATAAGAGTGCAAATTTTGGGGTACAAAAGCTTCCCCTGTTCAATCTTCTTGAACCTGAAGAGTTAGATTGACGAGTTTTGTCGTTCGTGACTCGAAGGTAAAAGATGCCATTTGGGAATGGGCTTAAAGATGCCATTTGGAAAGGTGACAGAATCTTGTCGGAGATGGGCTTAAAGATGCCATTTGGAAAGGTGACAGAATCTTGTCGGAGATGGGCTTGTAGATGCCATCCAAGAATGTTCGTTGGACTGTAAGTTGCAGGTCAGAAGAATGAGTGTCAGAATGGTGTCCATATCTGGAACGTATCTGTACTGTATCTGGAGACTGAATCTGTATGAGCAAAGGAATGGCGTCCGTGTCTGGAGCGTATCCAAGCTGTAACTGTAATTGAATCTGAATGAATAACATAATGACTTCCGTGTCTGGAGTGTATCTGTATTGGATCTGTATGAGAAAGGGAATAACATCCGTGTCTGGAGCGTATCTAAGCTGTAACTGTATTTGAATCTGAATTCTGAATAGGCGACATAAGGGAATCCGTGTCTGGAGCACCTCTGGGCTGGGGAAAAAGTCAGAATAAGTGACAACATGGCTACCGTGTCTGGAGCGTATCTGGACTGTATCTGAATCTTGTATTTGAATAAGCGACAGAATAGCATCCGTGTCTGGAGCATCTCTGAGCTGGGGAAAAAGTCAAAATAAGTAACAACATATGGCTACAGTGTCTGGAGTGTATCTGGACTGTATCTGAATCTTGTATTTGAATAAGCAATAAAATAACATCCGTGTCTGGAGCATCTCTGAGCTGTATCTGAGCTTTGAATCTGAATAAGCAATAGAATAGCATCCGTGTTTGGAGCATCTCTAAGCTGTATCATGATTGTATATTGGTAGCTTGTTAATCTTATCCTGAAAAAGGTAAAATGTTAGCTGAAACATAAAGTTATGTTGCATGTATGATGCAATATATGTGTTTTATCAATGTTTATGATATATGAATGTAATGTATGTGCATGTAAGCTGATTTGTTGTATTGCCGAGGAAAATAAATCCTTGATAGCTGGAGATAATGAAATCTTGACTGCTGCCGGGGAAAATAAATCCTTGACTGCTGCTGGAGATTCAAAATCTTTGACAACTTTTGTGGGGATTTGAGGATCCTTCATGACTTTCCTGGGGATATAGGGATCCTTCAAGTCTTTGGAGTTGGAGTACTGGCAAAATCTGTTGTGAGACAAATGCCAAGTGCTATTTGAGAAACCTGCTTGGGGAATCTGAGAACTTTGATGACTATGGCTGGGGATTGCACAATGGGAATCCTTACTCGGCTAGGGAGTAAGGAAAACTCTGGCGATCTCTACCCGGGATCAGACAAAGGAAAAACCTTGATCTGCTGGAGAAAAAGGAAGACTCTGATGGCTTCTGCGAGGAACTAAGAATGAGAATCTTCGATCTCCTGGGTAATTTGAATCCTTGGGGACTTCATGTCGGGAAGTCAAGAATGAGAATCTTTGATCTGCAGGGGATTAAAAATTCTGACACATTCATGCTGGGGAGTAATGAAGACTCTGGAAACTTCACTAGGGAATCAAGAATGAGAATTTTAATTCTGTTGGGGAGTAAAAACTCTGGGGAAAAGCTTATTCCTGTTTGGAAGACGTTCATGAGTTTGGGTTGTATGCCAATCTACTGGGGAATTATCCTAGTTTTGGGAGAGACAAAAGTTAACTGTTATCTGGTTGATTCTCAGACTTTAAGAAAACTTGTCGGGGAATCTGGGGAAAACTGAATGGTTTCCGCTGTAGATTGATAGTTGGAAATTTGACTACATTGGGGAAGAAGGTTTCATCTTTGCTGAGGGTCTGTAGTTCAAAGTTTTGTTCTGCTGGGGATTGGGAGTTTGAAAACCTAACTCTGATGGGGATTTTGAAATTTAACTCTGCTAGGGATATGTATTTCAAGGTTTTAGCTCCACTAGGGACATAGATGATGTACTGCAGGGGATTTCTCCTAGAATAGCCTGAAAATGTTTTCATATACTTTCAACCTGTCAGTAATTATTCTTTCCCATTTCGTTTTATTTGTAAACAATGATTATATTCAAATGCATATGCTCCTTTAATAAATCATTGGACGTTTTCAAATAAAACACAAGTGTAAAAAGAAAGAAAAGGCAAATAGTTTTCTTCACTTTGAAATATCTTTGTATTAACTTTGTGTAAGTATTTTGTACAAAGGAGACAGACATCCTAGTAAGAGAACGTTGTCATAAAAAATGGGAAAAATTTATACAAAGAAAGATGGCTATGTGTAAAAAAATCCATGGGGTTCCCATTCTGCTATAGCCTTCGTAACTCTGAATATCCTGTCCATTTGTTGCTTCATCCGAAGATGATTGAGTTGATCAGAAACCCGAAGCTTGTCCGTGAAGAGATTGTCCTTAAAGTGATCCGACGAGACATAGTCACACGCTTTAATTCCCTAACTTTTTCCTGGACCGCCCTTTCGGGTTTTCGATCCACCGGGAAACCCTTTTTTTGCCCAAGTCACCCTTTCGGTTTTTCAACTTGCCGGGTGTACATATTTTTTTGTTTATCCCTAACTTTTGTCTGAATCTCCCTTTCGGGTTTTCAGTTCACCGAGATTCCCTTTCTTGCCTAGTGTGTCAACCTAGCGGGTCATTTATTCGTAGTATCTTTTGATTATGTCTGCGTTCGCAGGGTGCGGAAGGTCATCACCGCCCATGGTGGTTAATATTATTGCCCCACCAGAAAATATGTTTTTGATCACAAATGGTCCTTCGTAAGTAGGAGTCTATTTTCCCCTGGGATCACTTTGCGGCAAGATGATCTGCTTGATTACAAGATCCCCGACTTGATATACCTGGCACCTGACTTTCTTATTGAAAGCCTTGATCATCCGTTTTTGATACGTCTGACCGTGGCAAACAACAATAAGTCGCTTTTCATCAATCAAGTTAAGTTGATCAAGCCGGGTCTGAATCCAATCGTCTTCACTCAAACCAGCATCCTTCATGATTCTCAAGGATGGAATCTGAACCTCGATAAATAAAACAACTTCCATGCCGTATACCAAAGAATAGGGTGTTGCCCCAGTTGATGTTCACGCAGTGGTACGGTACCCGTGGAGAGCAAACGGTAACATCTCATGCCAGTCCTTGTAGGCGACTTTCATCTTTTGTATGATCTTCTTGATATTTTTGTTCGCAACTTCGACAACACCGTTCATCTTTGGCCAATAGGGAGATGAATTGTGATGTTGAATCTGGAACTGCTCGCACAAGGCAGTGATTATAGTGTTGTTAAGGTTTGTACCGTTGTCAGTGATGATCCTGTCGGGGATACCATACCGGCAAATGAGGTTCTCTTTGATGAAGCGGGAAACCACATTCTTTGTAACGGATGCGAAGGAAGCTGATTCGACCCACTTGGTGAAGTAGTCAATGGCCACCAGAATGAAACGGTGTCCATTGGATGCTGTAGGCTTGATCTCTCCAATCATGTCGATTCCCCACATAGAGAATGGCCAAGGAGCTGTTAAGACATTGATTGGAACTGGAGGTATATGTACCTTGTCCGCATAGATTTGACATTTGTGACAAGTCTTGGAATATTGATGGCAGTCAGCTTCCATGGTAGACCAGTAATAGCCTACCCTTAGAATCTTCTTAGCCATTGTATGCCCGCTAGAATGAGTGCCAAAGGTACCATTATGCAGTTCAACCATGATCTATTCAACTTCAATCTTGTCCACACAATGGAGCATAATGCAATCATGATTGCACTTGTATAGGATACCATTGCTCAGGAAGAACTTGGCAGAGAATCTCCTCAAGAATTTTTTGTCTTTGACTGAAGCTCCTTTAGGGTATTCTTGAGCCTCGAGATACCTTTTGACTTCGTGAAACCAAGGTCGGTCCACTACTTCTTCGGTATTAATCTCTTGACAATGTGCAGGTTCGTCCAACCGCTCAATGGTGATTTGGGGAGCCTCATTATCCCAGTTAAGTTTAAACATGTATGACATTGTAGCTAGAGAATCTGCTAGCTGATTTTCTTCTCGCGGGAAGTGCTCGAAGGTAATATGCTCGAAATGTGGTAACAATGTCAAGACATGTTCTTTGTAAGGGATGAGGTTTGGATGTTTAGTATCCCACTCTCCTTTGATCTGATTGATGACCAAAGCTGAGTCTCCAAACACAACCAAAGATTTGATTCCCAGGTCTATTGCAGCCTTGAGACCAAAGATACAAGCTTCATACTCGGCCATGTTGTTGGTGCAGTTGAAGCAGAGTCTGGAGGTGAAAGGTGTATGGCAACCTTCTGGAGAAATGAGTACCGCGCCGATACCATTGCCAAGTGCGTTGGAGGCACCATCAAAGTACAGGGTCCATCGGGATCCTTGTTCAGGTCCTTCATATGGTCTGTTCTCTTCAATGTTATCCAATGTCATAATGTCTTCGCCGGGGAAGTCGAACCTCATGGATTGGTAATCTTTGACATCTTGATGAGCCAGATGGTCATCTAGCACACTCCCCTTTATAACTTTTTGGGTCGTGTACTGTATATCGTATTCGGTCAGGATCATCTTCCATCTAGCTATTCTTCCAGATAAAGCAGACTTCTCAAAGATGTACTTGATCGAATCTATCTTAGATATCAGCAAAGTGGTATGAGTCAACATATACTGCCTTAGCCAGCGAGCAGCCCATACCAAAGCGCAACAAGTTTTCTCAAGCAGTGAGTATCGGGTGTCACAGTCGGTAAACTTTTTTCTAAGGTAATAAATGGCATGCTCTTTTCGGCCAGACTCGTCATGTTGGCCCAGTACACACCCCATTGAATTCTCCAAGACAATCAGATACATGATTAGCGGTCTTCCTTCGACAGGCGGCATCAAGATAGGTGGTTCTAGCAAATACTCCTTGATTTTATCAAAAGCAATTTGACAATCATCATTCCATTTAACCACCTGATCTTTCTTCAACAACTTGAAGATTGGCTCACAGGTAGATGTTAGGTGAGAAATGAACCTTGCAATGTAGTTTAGGTGTCCCAAGAAACCTCTGACCTCATTCTCAGTGTGAGGAACAGGCATTTCTTGTATAGCTTTGACTTTGGCAGGATCAACCTCGATGCCTTTGTTGCTGACAATAAAACCCAAGAGTTTACCAGACCTGACTCTGAAAGTGCACTTGTTAGGGTTCAGTCTGAGCTTGTACTCCTTCAACCTGACAAACAGCTTTTGCAGATGGTCGAGGTGTTCTTCTTCAGTTTGTGACGGGCTATCATGTCATCTACGTAGACCTCTATCTCATGATGTATCATATCATGAAACAAAGCTACCATGGCGCGTTGATAAGTTGCCCCAGCATTCTTCAGTCCGAATGACATCACTTTGTAGCAGAACGTACCCCACTGTGTAACAAAAGTAGTTTTCTCCATGTCCTCAGGGGCCATTTTGATCTGGTTATAGCCTGAAAATCCGTCCATGAAATAAAATACCTTGTTCTGAGCTGTATTGTCAACCAAGATGTCAATGTGCGGTAGTGGAAATTCATCCTTAGGGCTGGCCCTGTTTAAGTCTCTATAATCCACGCACATTCTCACTTTTCCATCCTTCTTTGGCACGGGCACAATGTTAGCAACCCATTATGGATAGGAAGTAACAGCAAGAAATCCAGCATTGAATTGCTTCATAACTTCTGCTTTGATCTTTTCAGACATGTCGGGCCTCATGCGGCGAACTTTCTGTTTAACTGGTGGACAGTCTTCTCTTGTGGGTAGACGGTGAACCACAATGTCTGTATCGAGTCCCGACATGTCTTCGTATGACCAGGCGAATATCTCAACATATTCATGTAACATCTGAACTAAGCTCTCCTTGACACTTGGCTCTAGGTTGGCACCCACTCTAACTTCTTTTTTGTCTTCGTCAGTACCCAAGTTGATTGTCTCTAACAACTCCTCATGAGGTAGAATAACCATTTCTTCCTGTTGTAGCAGTCTAGCCAATTCTCCCGGCACTTCACAATCTTCCTCACCTTCGTATTCATCATGGTAGACCAGATCTTCAGAGTCACTGAAGGCCATAGAAGAATTGTTACCCATGGAATCCGGAATGGAAGGGTACCTGCATTTATGATTGTGGGTGTGTGTAAGGGATAACCACCTTTAAAAAAATAAAATGTAAAAATAAACACAATGAACACAAAATTTTATATGTGAAAACGTCCATGATTCATTAAAATGGCATATGAAGATGAAAAATCAAACCCTTACAAATGGACCTATGTGCCTCGGGTAAGGCACAAGGTTAAAAGTGTACGAATTGTTCAAGAATTATTACAAAACAACCGAAATGTTTGAAAGATAAATTACTGATTTATGAAAGTAATCGGAACAAAGTCTTTTGCCTCCCAGTTGCACAGTCCTCCGTCAACAGTAGGGAAAATCCAGTCTTCCAAGTTGTTCTCCTCTTCACTATCCTCCAAAGCATTGACTCCATGATGGGTGATCTTCACTGGCGCCCCCCATCCCGGGCGTGGCGTACATCCTTTTGAGCAGAAGCAGTGAAACCCAAGCCGAATTTATCTGATTTGAAAGGAAAGTCGGGAAGTTGCCCCCAGATTTTTCTTCCTCCTTCTTCAATCACAACCTTTGCATCTTTGAGGGATGACTTCCGAGGCACGGGTTTGGTAATCATGGGTACAGAAGCCACTGTCTTGGTTGCCGCAATCTCCTCAGAAACTTCCTCAAAGTGTTGGAAAGGGGTCTCGATGAATTCACCATCCAATTCTACATAGCAGAAAGAATTTAGGTGGCTTATCATGTATTCTTCTTCGCCATGAACAATTATAATTTTCCCCTGGACAGGGTACTTGAGCATTTGATGCAGAGAGGAAGTGACGGCTCCAGCATTGTGAATCCAGGGTCTTCCTAACAAGCAAGAGTAGGAAAGACGGATGTCCATCATATAGAATGTGGAGTTGAAGGTCTCAGTTCCCACTTTAATCGGGATGTCCACCTCCCCGTGGACCATCCTTTTAGAACCATCAAATGCTCTGACAATTATATTGCTGGGCTTCAGGGTTAGGCCTTCACAATCCAGTCTATCCAAGGCTTTCTTCGGCAAGACATTCAACGAAGAACTAGTGTCTACCAGTACGTGTGCTAGAGTAGTCCCTCTGCATTCTACCGAGACATGCAAAGCGTAATTATGTTTTCTCCCTTTAGATGTTAAATCGGCATCGGAGAATCCTAGACCATTGTCAGCTGTTAGGCTAGCTACACATTCCTGGAACTGATCCACGGAGGTTTCCTGGGGCACGTGGGTTGTCTTCAAGAATCTTATCAAAGCTTTAGCATGAGCTTCTGAACAAAGCAGCAGGGCCAACATAGAGATCTTTGAGGGGGTTTGCCCCAGTTGTTCCACAACATCATAATCACTTTTCTTGATTATTTTCAAAATCTCGTCCATTTCTTTTTGAGAGGTCTCAGGGATGACCAATGGCTGAGCCCTCATCCTGACGGGTGCTTCTTGGATCCCTTTCCCTCTATCATTAGCAGCAGCAAAGGGGACAACCACAGGAGTTATAACTTATTCAATAATCGGAGTTCTCACAGATATGTTGACTGACACAAGGGTAACCTTAGGAGCATTTGAGGGTCCGAAGATTGCCTTTGGAGGGGCAATCTCCGGAGAGAAAATTCTTCCACTGCGGGTGATTTTACTCGTTCCAGCAATGTTTCCAATGTCGGGAGTCTCTTCATAAGAACTCTCTTTAGTGGATTCAATTTGTTTAATATCGTGGTAATAGATTTCTCCACCATATTTCCACGGTATTGATTTGTCGGACTTATACGGGATGGGCCTGGGCATGGTTATCTTCAAAGGTGCAATCTTTGGATCATATGTAATCTTAACAGGTATTTTGGAGACCTTGGAAAGATTGGCGGATATGGTTATTATTGAAATATCGTTGATAGGAGTCGGTGTAACAGGAGTCTTCTCAAAAAGGATTTCTTGGTTATCCATTAGGCATTGGATGCCTAACTTTAACAATGGACAGTCGGTTGGTAGGGATGAACAAAGGTGAAAATCTTCTTCACAACCTGGGAAAATCGCAGCCTTCAGCAAATTTAACTTGATTATCGGTAGCAGAGTTATGAAATCATCAACAGTAGCAACAAAAAGATCTTCTTCAACAGCATGGGCATTGTGGCCATGCTTTGGCATTGGAGCAGAGATTACATTTGGCTTTTCAGGGGCATCGAATTCCACTTCTTTAGCATCTATCAAATCCTGAATCTTATTCTTGAGGGCCCAACAACTGTTGGTGTCGTGCCCCAAGCTGCCTGAATGATAAGCACACTTGGCATTTGCATGGTAGATAGGAGAAGTAATATTCGGATTCTTCGGGGCCTCTTTCAAACTTTCAAGGTTTAACTTCAAGAGATGGGGTAGAACCTGAGAAGGAGTCATGTTTATCCGAGTGTATTGCCGTGCAGGCCTTTCCACCCTTGTTTGGTTGGTTCTAGGTTGATTTTTTTTGGGCTGATCAGCTGCAGACTTCTGAATCATTACGGCCTCCACCGCTGTACGGTGCTCAACTCTTCCTTGACCTCTTTGGGAGTAAACAGCTGATACTTCCTTCTTTGTTGGAAAAGGCTTTTTGATGGCAGCGGAAGCAGATGTATCTTTTTGAATTTTCCCGCTTTTGATTTCGGCTACAACTCTTTCACCAGTTAGAATTAACTCGGTGAACCCCGTAGACGAACTTCTAATCAGGTGTTTGAAAAAGGGACCTGACAGTGTACCCAAGAACATATCTACCAACTCCCTCTCAGATAGAGGTGGTTGTACTCGTCCCGCCAAGTCTCTCCATTTCTGGGCATACTCTTTGAAACCTTCATTGGAGACCATGCCCATACTCTGTAATTGAGTACGGGTTGGTGCTAAGTCCGTATTATATTGATACTGCTTGTAGAAGGAAGCAGCCAAATCCTCTCAATTATGCACGTCAGACCTCTCTAGCTGGTAGAACCAATCTAATTGCGTCCCCGACAAACTGTCCTGGAAGAAATGGACCCACAGGTCTTTGTCAGAAGAATGTGGTTGAGTTTTTCTGACGTAAGATTTTAGGTGCATCTTTGGGTAAGACACCCCATCGTACTTAGAAAACAGTGGAACTTTGAATTTAGGAGGGATTACAATTCCAGAAACCAACCCCAACTCTTCGAAATCCAGCTCAGGCACTCTCTACACTTCCATGGATGCCAAACGTTCTTCCAAATTTTTGTATTTGTCGTCTACAGGAGGGTACAGCTGTTCAAAATAGTCCTCATCCTCCTCCTCTTCAGCCTCATATTCAGAAGGTACTGTAACTCCTTTACCCTTTCCTTCACCCTCTTCAGATGTCGATGGAAAATCCAGGACCCTTCTAGCTTGACCTTCAAATCTTCTGCCCAGGGTAGCCACACCAGCCCTCTTCTTCTTCTTTTTCTCTTTTTCCTTCTCTAACAGAGTTTTGAGCTCCTCCTGACCCTTTGCCAAGGTCATGAGTAGCTGTTGAAACTGTGAATTCTGCGCTTGCAAGTCTTTGATCGTCTGTTCTATATCCATCTTGCTGAAATAAACAACAGAGAGATGAGGAAACTTGGTGTGAAGACCTGTTTATGCATATGATGAATGATATGTATTCATGTAATGCATTCAAGGATTCAGAAATTAAAATTTGTTTTAAACAAAAAAAGAAACACACGTCATATTAATAAGATAGAATTTGTTAGTACATCAATGCCCCATGGGCAAAATAATACAAAATTCTAAGGTAAAAAGACGTTGCGCATCCTCTTTGGTGCAATGTAGGTGTTGAGAGTCTTCTCTTTGTGAAGTTGACGAGTGAGTTCTAAAACCTTCTTCTCGCTTGCATAGAATTGGGCTTCAAAAGTATCGCGTTCTCCCTTGAGCTATATACAACTCCTTTGTAAATCTTCTAGTGATGTTGGCATGTCAGGATGTAGGAGGGTGTATGGAACCTCTCCTTCCTTAACAGGCTCTTTAATTACAGGGAGAATGTAGGGGTAAGGCATCATAAGACTTTGGGTGCGGGTTCGTACTCACTTGAGGTAAGGCTCAAGGGGGATGGAATTCTTGTGTCCCAAGGTCTTACTGTCCACCTTGTTTGGCATCCTCCAAGCTCGGATAAACCTTTGTCGAAGTCCTTGATCGTCATTGTTGAAGTCAAAAACTAAGTCTGGAATCAACATGTCATGTGGGCCATCCCTTCGGGCATACCCAAACTGTCTTAGAGCCAAGAAGGGGTTGTAGGTGATGCCTCCCATAATGCCTAGTAAAGGGACATTAGGGAATTCTCCATAATGATCAATGATGATGACATTCTCTTTTGATCGAGAACACCAATGAATGTCTGAATGGGTAAGAGTCATCAATCATTGTGACCACCTCAATCCTTGCTCATTCTTCAAAAATGATTGGGGAAGATGAGAAATAAACCATCTTTCCAGTAGAGGAGTACATCACATGAGAACACCTCTTTTCCTCATTGTTCAAGTGTGAAATGAGTGGAGGATATCCCCAAGTAATGTAGGCACAAAATTCCGAGATATGAAGATCTTGACAGCATTCACATCTATAAGCTGATCAGGGTTTGGGAACAAGACCAACCCATAGATGAGAAGAGTTATAATCTCCTCAAAAGCTTGCAGGTCTAGAGAATTACATCATTCTTGAGCTTTCTCAAACAGGAACTTTACCAAGAAACCCTTGACACCACTTCTGGTTTCCCAATGACCCATGACATCAGATGGTTGCAAGTGTAGGGCTTGAGCAACATCTTCAGGCTTTGGATCTCTTTCCGTACCGTTGAAAGGTAGTTGATGGAGAATAGGAATCCTCAAGAGTTGAGAAAATTCCTCCAAAGTAGGCAATAGCTGGTAGTCAGGAAATGTGAAGCAGTGGTGTAGGGGGTCAAAGAACTGGAAGAGAACTTTCACCATGTCTTCCTCAGTGTTGGAGTTGACCAAGTTAAGAAGTCTACCATGTCTTTCAGTGAATGGAGAATACTCTGGAATCTTGGAAGCAATCTCCTTGAGTTGAGGAGGAATTCTCACAAGGTTGACTTGAATAGTTTTCCTGCGAAGTGAATCTATTACCTACAAAACAGGAACAAAGATGAAGATCCAAATCCTTGAAATGGTTAGTGGCTGCATATGATGCTTCATGATGCTCATGATGTATGCACAAGTATTATGTACAAACAAATCACACAAGTTCCTAGTTTAGGCTTGCATGGGGTTTCATAGGTAAGTACCCTCTTGAAGTTTAGTTGGCTCAACCTGTCCTATAAATAGTAACCGGGTTCTAAGAAACTCAATATCACTGGATTATTTTCTGTGTTCATTATTTCAGTTTAGCCACTTTACTGGCGACCGAAATATTCCAAGAAAACAACCCTTAATGAGTGTAGTATCGAGTATCTACCAACTTCGGACTGCACCAAAGCTGGTCATCTCACTACCCCTAAAAAGGCCAAGATGGTCAAGTAAAGGTTCTAAAAGTCCATTAGTGCTTCATGACATCACTCAGTGGCCCCGTATTCTCTTTGATTAACTCAAAGGCTACCGGTACCCACAAATATGTCGCACTAACATAGCTATTGCTTAGACCATGTCGGTATACCCCGCACAGTTTCCCCAATGTATTGCTATTTACCTATGAATGTTTCCCAAATCTGGGTAGAGGATTTAAACCCAAACAATAGAACCAAATGTAAAGCAATCAAGGCAAACAAGATAAGCATTTAAAGGTGATCTAAACCCTAAGGTAACCCCACTTTTAAAAATATTCCCCAGCAGAGTCGCCAGTTCTGTGATACGGTGGGAGAACTGACTTGAGGTTTTGCGTTTGTGTTTGCAAATGTTTCGGTTTAGCAAGAGTCGCCACCGAATTTTTATTTTATCCAAAGGAAAAGTCAAAAAGCACAGGAAAGACCTTTGAGATGTTTTCTTGGGTTCGGGGGGTAGATTATGAAAAGGGAAGGTGCTAGCACCCTTTTCATTCATGGTTTTCCATGGGCTCTTAGTTACTTGTTTAGATCATTTGCTTTGCTTTTTCAATTGTTTGAAATGGTGCTTTTGTGTGTGGTTTTGAAATGCTGCTTTGTTTAGGCAACCTTTGTAATGATTCTTGTTTGAATGTATACAAACTTGTTTGTCTTTTGAAAAATGTTTCAATGTTTGAAAGTTTGTTTGGAAATTGTTTTGAAATTGTGTGTGTGTTTTTGAAATTAGCAAGGACGTTTGCAAATTAATCAAGTAACTAGGAGTTGTCTACCCTAATCAAAAGTATTTCCTACACATTTTTAACCCTTTGACATTGTTGATTTACCATTTTATTTGGTAAATAACCTTATCTTTGGATGTTAAACGGGACGGGCGTGGGTCATCATATGACCATGATAACAATGTTGCCAAGTATCTTAGCAAGCTTTGAGGGACTACATCATTTTTGTTTAGGCAACCAAGATAGCGTCATCGAGGGACTATGATATTTTGTTTTGTTTTGTTTTGCCAAGATACCTAGCATGCATTCTATGGCCATTTTAAGGCAACAAGTGGGTGAAACCCTAGGGGTGCTTGTGTGCAATGTGTTGTCATTTTCATGCATTTTTGTCTTGTGTTTAGTCATGCTATTTGTTTGATTTTGGTCTTTTGCATACAAAACCCTAATCTTACTATCATGCATATAAAAGCAATAAAATGCGTAAAAGTAAATCTAAGACTATTACAACAATATTATGGGGAGGGGGTACAAGTTTGAATAGGGGGTATTGCACAAAATAAAGCCCTAAAACTATTACAACCAAATTGAATTAAATGTACAATAAATAAATAAGCAAATATTTAAATATGCAATAAAATGTAAATATGCATAAATGTTTTTGTATTTTATTTTATGTATGTAAAATAAATTTATTTATGGCCTAAAAATAAGAAAAATAAAAATGATTATTTTTGAAAGGGTGAAAACCCTAGTTTTTGTTTAAAAAAGATATATTATATATTATTTATTTATTCATTTTTTGTTTAAGAAAAATTATAATAATATATACAAAAATGTTAAAAATTAAATATTGTATGAAAATATTAATTTAAATGTATAAATAATAAAAATAAAAATATATAATATTTTCGTATTATTTACAAATTTATTCAAGAAAATAAATTATATTTAACCTAATAAACTAATTTTATGCCCAAAAATAAAATAAAAAAATATGAAAAATACAAAAAAATAAAGAAAATGTTTTTATGATTTTTAAAGTTTAGGAAAAAATAAATAAAAGTCAGAAATGTGAAATATGCAAGAAAATATGAAAAATAAAAGAAATGGGCCAAGGCGGTGCAAATAACAGAATGGGGGGTGTCAAAAGTAGGAGGCCCAAGGTGCCTGGCCCAAACACACTTCGTCCCTGTCCTCTGAACACGCGCGCGCCATGGTTCTTTGCTGGAATCCTGTTCTCTCTATTGCTTGCATGAAATCAAAAACTCACAACATGAAACTTATAGAGCTTTAAACCACGACTTTAATGATATAAAAAACTTGATCCAACTCTCAAAGACCAGAGAGAATTTCAGTGGCTCTAAATCTTGACCTAGTTTTTTCAGCAAGTTCATCATCCAAATTCTCCTAGCTCAGTTAATATAAATACAAGCTATGCATATGTACAGCTCAAGGACATTAAGGACTACATTTTTGCTTCACAAACCTAAGCCTAAGGATGTCTAAATAAGGAGATAGAAAGTTGGAAATTACCTTGTTCAGTCAAGTTCGAATATGGCAATGCAGCAACTTTGAATGAGGCCTGAAGGACTTTTGAGCTTGCTTGATGTTCCCTCAACCTTTTCCAATGCTTAGCTTGATTTGAAATGGTATGAAACTCCTTGCAGAACTCAACCTGCAAAGCTTCAAAATGAAAATGGTGAAGTGTGCAAACAAGGTTACAGTTGCAAAGTAAGGGCCTGGACAATTTAGGTGGGTTGTATGGAATGTGTCTGAAGTGGTTCAAGACAAAACGCACGAGGGGAATTTGTTTTGGCTTGAGTTCTGCAGAGCTTGCCCTGTTTTTGGAAGAAATGGAGTTTTTGGTGTATTTGGGTGTTAGAGATGCTATGAGCTCGTGTTTTAGGCTTGGTATAATGTGCTGAAGTTTTTTGAAATGAACACAAGGCTTAGTTTTAACAAATGCATAATTTGTGGACCTTTTGCAAACTTACTTGCTTTTGAAGCAAAAGTGAGTTGACAAAGGCAAAGGCTTGTACAAGCTAGCTCAGGGTCTGCACATAGTTGGTACACTTTTCCTGATATTTGTGAAGTTGGTTTGCAGCAAAAGCTTTGGTCCATGGCTCAAGATAAACAAAATTGCATAAAGTGTACTTTATCAAAGATCAAAACAATGCTATTAACCAATGTATTTGCATTTAATTTATGAGTGTAGAAAGGATTAGAACCTGTAAACCAAGTACAAGCATGATTCAAATTGATTTGCAAGTTGTAACATGGTGCAAAATGCCTTGGACAAAAGTGATGATTTGCCATTTTCAAACTTTCGATTCTCCCTAACCATAAATGATCTTGGAGAGTTCTTTGACATTTTGGAAAGCTTGTAACATGTTCTACAATCCATATTTGAAATGAATTTAGATATTCCACTTGGAACTATGTGAAAAGTTGCCATGAAGATAGGTTAAAATCCTGCCTAAACTAAGGCAAAATTTCACTAAGTTAAAAGTTTTATGGACCCTTGTTCACAAAATCATAACTTGAGATCCAAGCATCATTTGGGAAAACTTTGTGTATCAAAGTTGTAGATTTTGTGGAGGACTACAACTTTCATGTTGGAAGTTTTCTTTGAATCCAATTGCATCATGGTGAAAAAGTTGGGAAAATTTGGGGAAAAATAAGAAATTTTCATAACTTAGAAAATTTCTAAGTTATGCAATATTTCAATCTTAAACCCTAATTTCCAAAATTAGGTTTCTTGGTGAAAAAGTTTCAAGTTTTGACACATATTGATGAAAAATGACCCTTGGCACTTGATTTTGACCAAAAAGTCAAAGTTTGACTTTTCAGTGTACAGTTGATTTTTAATCAATTGACTGGAAAATTCATCGGTCAATCCAATGCATTTGAGATCTTTTGAACTATGTGATTAGGTCAAGATGATTCCATTGAGTCCTTGAAACCATGCTTGAACCCAATTTGCCATTGGCTAGGTGAAAAATCAGAAATTGCCCTTCTACAGTCAAAACCCTAAAATTGACCATTTTGCCCTTTTGATGATCTGATCAAATTTCTTGAGGAGTTGTGGTCCAAACTTGATAAAATGGTTCATATGAGTCTATAATGTTGATATAGATAAAAAATTATGAGGTTTGACTATAATTTGGCCATAATTGACTTTTTTCCCAATATAGCTAATATTTAGGTCAACTGTCCAATTGACTGGGCAAAAACTTGATTCAAGGCTTGAAACTTGGTATGAACAATCTTAGGAGTCCAACATGAAGTATGAAAGTAATATGAGGCATTGGAAGTCCAAAAATCCTTGTGCAAACTCAAACCCTAATTTCAGGTCATCAGTGCAAGGAGATGTCTTGAGCTGAGCAATCCCTAATCTAGTCTAGAGTCCAAAGAGTATTGTGAGGAGAATCTTGATAAAATGAGAGGGCAAATTTTAGGGTACAACACCTTCCATTTCGGATCCCATGGGTAACGATACTGCTATAGCCTTTAGTGACTCTGAAGATCTGATCTACCAAGCCGAATACGAAGGTGAGGAAGATTATGAGGTGCCAGGGGAATTGGCTAGACTTCTATAACAAGAGGAAAGGGATATTATGCCTCATGAAGAGCTGTTGGATACAATCAACTTAGGAACTGAGGATGACATAAAGGAAATCAGAGTGGGTGCCAATCTAGAGATGAGTGTCAAGGAGCGCCTAATTCAACTGTTGCATGAATATGTTGAGATCTTTGCCTGGTCATACGAAGACATGCCGGGACTCGATATAGACATCGTGGTACACCGTCTACCCACAAGAGAAGACTGTCCACCAATGAAACAAAAGGTCCGCTGTATGAGACCTGACATGTCAGAGAAGATCAAAGCAAAAGTTATGAAGCAGTTCAACGCTGGATTTCTGGCTGTTACTTCCTATCCTCAATGGGTTGCTAACATTGTGCCTGTGCCTAAGAAGGACGGCAAAGTGAGAATGTGTGTGGATTAAAGAGACTTAAACAGGGCCAACCCTAAATATGATTTTCCACTTCCACACATCGACATCTTTGTTGACAACACAGCTCAGCACAAAGTATTTTCTTTCATGGACAGATTCTCAGGATACAACCAGATCAAAATGGCACCTGAAGACATGGAGAAAACTACTTTTGTCACACAATAGGGTACGTTCTGCTACAAAGTGATGCCATTCGGAGTGAAGAATGCCGGGGAAACCTATCAACGCGCCATGGTAGCTTTGTTTCATGATATGATACATTATGAGATAGAGGTCTACGTAGATGACATGATAGCCCGATCACAAACTGAAGAAGAACACCTTGATCACTTGCAAAAGCTGTTTGTCAGGTTGAAGGAGTACAAGCTAATATTGAATCCAAACAAGTGCACATTCGGAGTCCGGTCCAGTAAGCTCTTAGGTTTCATTGTCAGCAACAAAGGCATCGAGGTTGATCCTGCCAAAGTCAAAGCTATACAAGATATGCCTGCTCCTCGCACTGAGAAGGAGGTCAGAGGTTTCTTGGGACGCCTAAAATACATTCCTAGGTTCATTTCTCACCTAACATCTACTTGTGAACCAATCTTCAAGCTGTTGAAGAAATATCAGGTAGTTAGATGGAATGATGACTGTCAAGTTGCTTTCGATAAAATCAAGGAGTATTTGCTAGAACCTCCTATCTTGATGCCACCCGTCGAGGGAAGACCGCTAATCATGTATCTGGCCGTCCTAGAGAATTCAATGGGGTGCGTACTGGGGCAGCATGACGAGTCTGGACGAAAAGAGCATGCCATTTATTACCTTAGCAAAAAGTTGACTGACTGTGAAACCAGATATTCACTTCTCGAGAAAACTTGCTGCGCTTTGGTATGGGATGCTTGCCGGCTAAGGCAGTATATGTTGACTCATACCACTTTGCTGATATCTAAGATGGATCCGATCAAATACATCTTTGAGAAGCCTGCTTTGTCTGGAAGAATAGCTAGATGGCAGATGATCCTGACCGAATATGATATACAATACACGACCCAAAAAGCTATAAAGGGGAGTGTGCTAGCTGACCATCTGACTCATCAAGCTGTCGAAGATTACCAATCCATGATTTTTGACTTCCTTGACGAAGATATCATGACATTGGACAATGTTGAAGATTTCAGACCATATGACAGACCTGAACAAGGATCCTGATGGACCTTGTACTTTGATGGTGCCTCCAATGCACTTGGCAACGGTATCGGCGCGGTACTCATATCTCCAGAAGGATGCCATACTCCTTTCACCGCCAGACTTTATTTCAACTGTACGAACAACATTGCAGAGTATGAAGCATGCATCTTTGGACTCAAGGCTGCCATAGATTTGGGAATCAAATCTTTGATTGTATTTGGGGACTCGACTTTGCTTATCAGTAAAATAAAAGGAGAGTGGGACACTAAGCATCCAAACCTCATCCCTTACAAAGAACATGTTCTGACATTGCTACCACATTTCAAGCAGATTACCTTCGAGCACTTCCCGCGAGAAGAAAATCAGCTAGCAGATACTCTAGCTACAATGTCCTCCATGTTTAAACTTAACTGGAATAATGAGGCTCCCCAAATCACAATTGAACGAATGGACGAACATGCACACTGTCACGAGATTAATACCGAAGAAGTAGTGGACCAACCTTGGTTTCACGAGGTCAAAAGGTATCTCAAAGTTCAAGAAAACCCTGAAGGAGTTTCAGTCAATGACAAAAGGTTCTTAAGGAGATTCTCAGCTAAGTTCTTCCTAAGCAATGGCATCCTGTACAAGCGCAATCATGATTCTATTCTGCTCCGTTTTGTGGATAAGATTGAAGCTGAAAAGATCATGGTTGAATTGCATGAAGGTACCTTTGGCACTCACTCTAGCGGGCATACGATGGCAAAGAAGATTCTACGGGCAGGCTATTACTGGTCTACCATGGAAGCAGACTGCTATCAACACTCCCGAACCTGCCATAAATGTCAAATCTATGCAGACAAGGTACACGTGCCTCCGGTTCCTCTAAATGTATTAACAGCTCCTTGGCCATTCGCTATGTGGGGAATCGACATGATTGGAGAGATCAAGCCTACAACATCCAATGGACACCGCTTCATTCTGGTGGCCATTGATTACTTTACCAAGTGGGTCGAAGCAGCTTCCTTTCCATCCGTCACTAAGAATGTTGTTTCCCGCTTTATCAAGTAGAACCTTATCTGTCGGTACGGTATCCCCGAAAGGATCATCACTGATAATGGTACAAACCTTAAAAATACTATGATCACCGCCTTGTGCGAGCAGTTCAAAATTCAACATCACAATTTGTCTCCTTATCGACCAAAGATGAATGGTGCAATTGAAGCTGCGAACAAAAATATCAAAAAGATCATACAAAAAATGACAGTCACCTATAAGGACTGGCATGAGATGCTACGCACATCAACTGGGGCAACACCCTATTCCTTGGTATATGGCATGGAAGTTGTTTTACCTATTAAGGTTCAGATTCCCTCCTTGAGAATCATGAAAGATGCTGGTTTGAGTGAAGACGATTGGATCCAAACCCGACTCGATCAGTTAAACTTAATTGACGAGAAGAGACTTACTGTTGTTTGCCATGGTCATACGTATCAAAAGCGGATGATCAAGGCTTTCAACAAGAAAGTCAGACGCCAAGTGTATAAAGTTGGAGATCTTGTGATCAAGCGCATCATCTTGCCACAAAGTGGTCCCAGGGGAAAATGGACTCCTACCTATGAAGGACCATTTGTGATCAAGAACATCTTTTCTGGTGGAGCAATGATCTTAACCACCATGGATGGCGACGATCTGCCGCACCCTGCGAACACAGACATAGTCAAAAGATACTATGCATAAGAGACCCGCTAGGTTGACACACCTGGGAAAAACAAGGGCATCCCGGCAAACCAAAAGGTTCGGGAAAAAATTAGGGATAAAACAAAAAAAAATTTGTACACCCGGCAAGTTGAAAACATGAAAGGGCGACTTGGGAAAAAAAGGGTTCCCCGGTGGACTGAAAACCCGAAAGGGCGGTCCAGGAAAAAATTAGGGAATTAAAGCGTATGACTATGTCTCGTCGGATCACTTTAAAAAAAACAATCTCTTCACAGACGAACTCTGAGGCTTCTGATCAATCCAATCATCTTAGGACGAAGCAACGAATGGATAAGATATTCGGAGTTACGAAGGCTATAGCAGAATGGGAACCCCATGGGATTTTTACACTTAGCCATATTTCTTTGTATAAATTTTTCTTACTTTTATGACACCATCCTCTTACTAGGATGTCTGTCTCCTTTGTACAAAACACTTATTCAAAGTAAATACAAAGATATCTCTTTCAAAATACAGAAAACTATTTTCCTTTTTCTTTACACTTGTGTTTTATTTGCAAAAACGTCCAAAGATTCATTAATGAACATATGCATTTGAACATAATTACTGTTTACAAATAAACATGATGAAAAAAGAGTAATTACTGACAGGTAGAAAGATTAGGAAAACGTCTTTAGGCTATTCCACGAGCAATCCTTACAGCACTTCATACAAATCCCCAGCGGAGCCAAAACTTTGAACTACGGATCCCCAGCGGAGCTGAGACTACCAACTACCAATCCCCAGCAGAGCCGAAACTTCAAACTATCAACCCACAACGGAAATCATCCAGTTTCTCCAGGTTCCCCCAACAAGTTTGTTCTGAAGCCTGAAAATCAGCCAGATAACGGTTAACTTTTTGTTTCTCCCCAACCTAGGGTAACTCCCCAGTAGATTGGCATACAACCCAAACTCCCCAGCGGAATAAGCTTTTCCCCACAGAGTTTTTATTTGCTTCTCGACAGAATAAAGACTCCTGTCAACAATCCCCAGTAGAAGTCATTAAATTTCTCTGGATTCCTCAAGAAGTATTTGGCATTACTCTCACAGTGGAATCCTCAGCAGTCAAGGATTTATTTTCCCCGGAAGCAGTCAAGGATTTATTTTCCCCGACAGCAGTCAAGGATTTATTTTCCTCAGCAATACAGCGAATCAGCTTACATGTGCATACATTACATTCATATATCATAAACATGGATAAAATACATTTATTGCATCATACATTTCATGCAACATAACTTTGTGTTTCAGCTAACATTTTACCCTTTTCAGGATAAGATTAACAACTATCTTTAACAAATATTCAAAGATTTCAGATACAATACAAATACACTCCAGACACGGAAGTCATTCTATTACTCATTCAGACTTAATTTCAAGATACAATACAGATGCACTCCAGACACGGAAGTCATTCTGTTACTCATTCAGACTTAATTTCAAGATATAGTCCAGATACACTCCAGACACAGAAGTCATTCTGTTACTCATTCAGACTTAATTTCAAGATATAGTCCAGATACGCTCCAGACACGGAAGCCATTCTGTCACTTATTCAGATCTTAATTTCAAGATACAATTCAGATACGCTCTAGACACGGAAGCCATTATGTCGCTTATTCAGTTTCATCCTACGGATACGGTCCAGATACGCTCCAGACACGGAATCCATTCTGTCACTTATTCGGATTCAAGTATAGATACAATTCAGATACGTTCCAAATACGGACACCACTTTGATGCTTATTCTTGTGGTTTGCAACAAACATTCTTGGATGGCATCTACAAGCCCATCTCCAACAAGATTCTAACATCTCTCCAAATGGCATCTTTAAGCCCATTCCCTCAATTACACTTTTCTCGAGTGTAAATTTATAGGCACTCTAGTGTCCAATCATCTTTTAACTTCGAGTCACGAACGACAAAACTCGTCGATCTAACTCTTCAGGTTCAAGAAGATTGAACAAGGGAAGTTGTTGTACCCCAACATTTGCCCTCCCATTTTTCATAGAAAACATAACCCTAGGGTTTCTCAAGTATTCAAGTTGGCTCAGGGATCGATCAGACAGATTCTCTTCTGTGGCAGTAAACCAGCAACTAGGGTTTTTCTTGCAATTCCCAAAAGAAATGAATTCTCAAAGATCCAATTGGCTTTCACATGTTTTCATGCCTTCTCAAGCTTACTGAAAAGACAATGTTTGTTCTCAAGGTATGGTTATTTGGGACAATAGATGGAATTTAAGACTGTCATGCAAGATACTCATGATTGTTTAATCCAGGTTAACTAGATGATTTGCGTCTTCTAAAACATTTGCTGGTTTGCATTTTGCGTTTGTTATTCGCAAAATGTCGCGGTAAGCAAGAGTCGCCACCGAATTTTATTTTATCCAACAAGGAAAGGAAAAAAGCACAGAAAAAAAAAATCCTTTTTTGAGATATTTCTCGGGTTCGGGAGGTAGATTATAGAAAGGGAAGGTGTTAGCACCCTTTCTATCTGTGGTTATCCACGGGCTCTTAGGTACTTGCTCAATTTTTTTCAAAATTGCTTTCTTTGTGCTTGTGGGTTTGCAAAAGTTTTTATTTGAAGCTTCGATTTAACTCTTGCTTCTGTCCTCAAGAGCATATGAAGTGTTTTTGAAAACTGTTCGAAAATGAGTGTAAGTGTGAAAAAGATTTTGTTTTTTGAAAGAGCAAGTATTTAAGAACCATCTACTTACTCGAAAAAGGAATCGTTTTATGCTAATTTCCTTTAGACAATGCCATCCCACTATTAATGAGTAGGTAGCACCATCGTTGGAGTTTGAGGATCAATTCGAATGAGGGACTTACGGTCACTAAAGTAATGTTAGGACGCCTTAGCGGTAACCCTAATGTCTTAGATCATTTATTTGAGGCAACAATATCCGAGGCAACCATTTCGAGGCGACTATGATCTTTAGACAAGAGGACGACCTCTAAAACAACCTATACTCAATGACCGCGTACGAAGGCAACCAAGTGGGGTGTACCCTAAGAGTGCGCATGTGCGAGTGTGTCGTTTTCAGTTATTTTTATCTTTGCACATGTTAAGGGTGATCTAATTTGATTTTAAGATTAACATTCAGTATTTTCATGCAAACCCTATTATCAAACATCTAACAGTTATAATTTGCGGAATTAAAATGCGGAATTTAAATTACAAGACGTCGGGTATTTACATTGCCAAAGACAAACCCTTTGAAAAATAAAATAAAGCGAATAAAAAATAATTAAATGTCCTATTTAACTATTACAATCCGGGAGCAAGTACATTATTGGATAAAAGAAAGTAAATCGCGGTGCAAAATTAAATCGGACGCATGATTAGGGTTTTGACCCTTAAAGAAAATATCTTTTTGTTGTTGTTTTTTTTATTTTAAGAAAGAAATAACCTAAATTAATCACTAAATTAAATTAAATTAATTCATAAAAATAAATTTTTTTTTGAGTTTTTGGTATTTTGAGAAAGAAATTATGATAATTAAATTAATGGTTAAAACTAATTAAGTCTAATTAATTTTAATTATTTTTCAAAAGGAATTAAAGTTCTCTAATTAAAACCTAATTAATTAATAGATTTATTAAGAAAAATAAAAGATTAAAATTTGATTTGAAATAAAAATATTTTTTGTGATTTTTATTTTATGAAAAAAAGAATTTTGTGGTTGGTTAGTAATTTAAATAAAATAATTAAAACAACTAAAATAAATAAATAAAATAAATAAGAAGAGGAGAGTATGGGCCTGAATTTTATGGTGTTGATAGCAATTGGAAGGCCCATTAGTGGCTGGCTTTTGTTGACTTTTTGGATTTGGTATGCATGCATAGACTGGGCCTATGGTGGTCCTTCAATCCCTAGCCATCAGATCTGGCCATTGGCCATCTGTCTCCTGGATGCATGAGGGAGTATGGTGCACTGTAGGCTGAAACGTGCATACAATCACCTGAAAAGGAAAAATATTGAGAAAGTGGGGGACCTGGGATTCGAACCCATGTCCTGAAGGAGTTTTCACGTGCACGCTTGCCACTACACTATGATGGTCTGTTTGTTAATATAATGCAAAAAGTATATAATATAATAAAACAAGTCAATGGCCAGAAAGTCAATAAAAACGCGCACGGTATTTGAAAGAGCCAATGGACGGGGGACACCTCATCGTCCATGTCCTCAAACCTGCAACAAAAACACATGCGGATTTGGATCCGCAACTAAAAACGCAGGCATATGCTAAAATACTCTCCAAACCATATAAATCCATTCCAAGAACATGGTTGGATTCGTTATGGCCTCCTGATCAAAGCCATGTCCTTCTTGAGTCACAATTTTACCTGAAATAGAAAACTCTAAAAACAAACGAGAAACCCTAGCTATGGTGGTTCTTCATTCAAGCCAGATAAACGCAATTGAATAATACCAATCGCTTGCAAATGTTATGTAAATTCAAAATATGGTATTGATTCATGAAAAGGATGCTTAAATTCAGAGTTGCGAAATCAAGAACAGGGGTGGTTATCGTGACACTTACAGTGCGTTATGGAGTCTGAAGATGCTTGGTTTTGATCCAGGTAGCTTGAGTGAACACCCAGGAAGCGATTGTGACAAGTCTTGGCTTCTGAAAATGTCTATAGCCTGCACTTTGACCTCCCACTTTTTGTGAATTTTTTGCACTTTTGTTGTGCTTCTCTCTACAGTTTCCAACCCTTATTTCGTGTGCTCTTGTTTGCTTATGTAATGTCCTTTGCATTAGGGTAACAAATATGGACTAAATCTTTCCATATTAATGCATATGAATTTGATTTGATCTCCACTTTAAACTTTCCAAATTTGATTTAATTCAATCTTTTTGCACATGATTTTCTTTGGTACGAATTCCATGGTGATGCTAGCTGTAAACAAAGCCTAAAACAATCAATAAATCAAGAGTTATTAATTATTTGGATTTTCTATGATTTCATTTGATTTAAAATGAATAAATTCAATAAAAAATCAAATTAAATAATAAAAATGAAATATGGGCTCATGGCTGAAGCTAAGACACGTGGGCAACTATGCAAGCTCAAATCAAGTGGAAAAGAATGGGCCCATTTGACAAAATTTGAAGTTTTGAGGATAGTTGACGTTTGGCAATTTTGCAAAAAAGTCCAACTTCAACAATGCATAACTTCTTCAATTTTGAACTTTTTGAGGTGTTCTTGGACTTTTTAGAAATCTTGAGATGTCCTATAACCAACCCTTTTGGTCTCAATCCATTTTGATTTTCCATGCTCAAGTTATAAGCTTTGGAAAAAAAGGTGTTTTTGTTGACTTTCAAAAATGACCTATAATGTTCAAATTCATAACTTCTTGTGAGTGAATGTTTTGATCTTGGGGTATGAAGATGGATTGTAGGGAATTTCATCCTATTCAAAATGAGCTTTGGATGGGTAATTTCTCATAAAGTATGAGAAAGTTATGCTTGGTCAAAGTTGAGTTGACTTTTCCTACAAAACCCTAATTTAGCATCTTTTGAATCTTGATGAATTGTGAGCAATCCTTGATGAATCATGATCAAACCTTGATAAAATGATGAAATACAATTCAAAATGAGAATGTTGACAAAAAATATTGAAGTTTGACTATATATAGGTCACAGTTGACTTTTGCCCTAGCACAATCGATTTTTGGACCCTTTGGGAAATTGACTGAGCAAACTTCCTCTGCAAGGCTTGAAATTTGACATGGATGATCTTGAGAACATATTAGGAAATTGGGGAGCACTTGAGGTCATTGGTACTCAAAGATCTTGATGCAACACAAAACCCTAATTTGGGGTTGACTGCCTTAGGAGATGACTTGTCTGACCCACTCTTGAGCAACCTTGAGCCACTTGGAGATTTTTTCTTGCAATGTCTTGAGAAATATGAGAGGGAAAATTTTGGGGTATAACACTATCCAAACAAGAGAAATTTAAGCAAGCTATCCAAACAAACAAGATGCCCAAACATCAGCCAAACAAATATTCCAAATAGAAGGCGCAAAACAGAGCCGAACAAGCAGCAAAATGGCAAGTAACAAACAGCAGCGCAAACTGCGCAACAGTACAAGCAACAAACATCATAAGCTAGAGAAGTAAACAAAAGAAAATATGGCAATATAATAAGCTAAGTCAAAACAAGCAAGAAACTTGTTCAAGAAACCATTTTCATCATTTTCCATTTTTATTGCAAACTTTTCAGAAAAAGGCAAAAGAGCAATTGACTCTTAGGGTCATTGAGAGAGAAGAGAGGAAAGAAGTCACCTAGGGATGCAAAACCCTGCTTCCTTGACTGTAACAATTGCATAGAAGCTTCTAGAAAATAAAACTGCCATAAAAAAGCCAAAGGAACAACATATCAAAATATTCAATTTCTTTGTTTCCCCCCTTTTTGAATAAGATTTCAACAGAAGCAACATAATATAACAGTAGACAATTCTCAAGCAAAAGGAGATAGAGAAAATTATCAAACTCAGAGCAAATTATCAAACTTCAAAAACCTCAAAAAACTCAAATCTTCAAAAAACTGTCAAAGTTCCAAAAATCTGGAACAAATCTCAAACCAACAGCAAGAACCAAATCACAAAACCTCCAAAGACTGTCCAAAATAGATAACCAAAACATATTCAAAACAAAACAGAAAAAAGTCTCAAGCTTCAAACTGAAACACAACCTTCAAACCTATCAAAAGCCAAACTATAACCAAATCCAAAAGAAACTGTCAAAACCAACAACAAAACCAAAAAAAAACCAAATAATCCCAAACCATCCTCTAATCTCAAACCTGTAGAAAACTGTTAAAACCATCCTCAAATCATCAAACCTGTAAAACAGTTCAAACCAAATCTCCAAACCTCAAACCATCTCAACACCATCAAACCTCCAAAAACTGTAAACCAACATACAAATCAAAAACCAGAAAAAACATACTCAACCAAACCTGCAACAGTATCACAAAACTCAAAAACTCTCAAAAGAACCAAACTCATCAAACCTGTTGGAACACCAACATAAAAAACATAACAAAAAAAAAACAGAAACACCAACCTGCAAACTGTAAACCAACATCTCAATACCAACATTCCAAAAATCCATAACCAAAAACAAGATCAAAAACTTGCAACAAACAACCTGTAACTCAAAACATAGTAACACCATTCCAAAAAACCTAGAATCATTTTCAAATTCACCAAAACAGTAGAAAACTCACAAAAATCACAAAACCCGGAAGCACAACATCATCATCATTCCAAGCTCAGAGGACAGAAAAAGGGTTACCAGAAATACCAAGGCCTTAATCTTCATTTCTTCCCACCCGTTTCCGGCCACCAAGGAGCGTCGCCCTCAGTCTCACCATTCCTTTCCATTTCACAGAAGAATTCCAAACAGGTATGAACTTTTCATATTTCTCATAAGTCCCTAAAAGCCATTTCCTGCATCTCAATGGATAATAAAGTAGATTAATAGAAGAAGATGAACAAGACAAAAAAAAACGATGAAACTGTTAAGTTTTAAATGAAACAGAATCTCACCCTTTTCAAAGAAGACCATTAGAGCTTGGTTAGGAGGCGGGGGAGAGCGCTCCGACAACAGAACTTTGGGGGGGAGGGAGATCATATAAGCTAGAATCGGACATTTTAAGCATAAATCCGACCTTAGGGTTTTTCAGAGAAATGCGAATCACATTGAGTTGAGGAGAGATTAGGTTGTTAATAGGGCGTTTTGGCCATGAGCTTAGAAGGTTGAGACATTTCAGAGATGAAAACATGAATAATTTGGAAGAGGAGAACAAAAGAGACGAAACAGCACCGTCGTGAACCACAAACCCTAATTTGGTTTGACCCTTAATCAAATGCTTAAACAGTTTAAGGATCTGGGCTTGTTTCTTTTTTCTGTTAACCATAAGCCCATTCTCTTTTTGCTAACCCACCCCCATCTAGCCTTGTTTCATTTACAACAAATAATAACCATGTTTCTTTGGGCCTAACACTTCCAAAATCTCCTAAGCCCATTTCTCTTTTTTTAATTTTTTTTTATTGTTTTGTTTTGAAATGTTAAATAAAACTCAAGACATTTTTATTAATTTAATTTAGGTTTTAGTGTTTAATTTTTATCATTTTCTCTTTTCATGTAAACTACCTTTTATTAATTTTTTTTACATTTAATAAAACATCAAAAAGAATTAATTTAGTTTAGTTTCTTTCTTTAAATTTACATAATTAATAAAATACAAATAATAATAATAAAGATTTTTAATTTAATCAACTTCTTTTTAGAATAGGTTTTATTTTTCTCTTTTCAAGTAAATACATTTCATTTCATATTTTGTTGACTTTATTTCATAAATTTTCGTAGCTTTATATTAAATCGCACAAACATTAGATTTGGTTGTATTGCTTGCTATTTGGATTTTGCTATCTCATTTGATTCATCCCCCATTTGTAACAATTGTACCCCCATTCCTGAACATTCTGTAATAGCTTAGAATTTCAATTCCCGCAATTTACTGCTTTCCATATACTGTATAGTAACTAGGCATGTATGGCAAGATTCAAAAATCAATCGCTAGATAACCTAATCAAAGAATAAAATAACTTGAAACCAACACATTTTCTCACACGCGCACCTCTAGGGTAACCTCGCTCGTTGCCTTGGAAATACAATCATGTCCCTCGAATATGAGACACTTTAGCAATGACCCTTCAATAAACAAAGATCGTAGTCCCTCGATGACCTTGGATGTTGCCTTCGATTAAAACGATCTCGTCCCTTACAAAAATTGCTAAAGCGTCTCATAAGTTTCCTTCAATGATTGTTAAATTGACCCGCGCCTGTCCCTTCACATCCAATGGTGGGGCTTCTTACCAAATCAATGGTAAGATAGCACCATTAAAAGGAAAAAGAAAATAACAACTTAAGACCTTTCGAGTAGATAGATTCAGTCTTAGTTACTCGCTTGCTTACGACAAAAAACCTTTACACCTACACTCTCATTTCAAAAACAATTTCAAAAAGACAAAAA
This sequence comes from Vicia faba, assembly GCA_948472305.1. NCBI lineage: Eukaryota > Viridiplantae > Streptophyta > Magnoliopsida > Fabales > Fabaceae > Vicia > Vicia faba. The sequence continues at coordinate 1,202,372,749 of OX451739.1, read as the reverse complement.
CGTTTTGTATACGTTCTTATAGAGACGAGAACCATTGCAAAACCTCTTTTCAAAACAACTTTTGAAACACGATTCACAAACACATCTCTGAACCACTTTTCGAAACAAAACTTTGTATACGTTCTTATAGAGACGAGAACCATTACAAAGATATTTTCCAAAATACTTTCAAAACCTACACCACAAGCACACAATCAAACAAAAGCAAGTGATCTAAACGAGTAACTAAGAGCCCATGGAAAACCATGGATGAAAAGGGTGCTAATACCTTCCCTTTTCATAATATACCTCCCGAACCCGAGAAAATTCTCGAAAGGTCTTTCCTGTGCTTTTTTACCTTTCCTTTTAGATAAAAGAAAAGTCGGTGGCGACTCTTGCTAACCGCACAAGTGCGAATGAAACGCAAAACATCTACTCAGTTCTCCCACCGTATCACAGTAGCCAAACTGAGGAGTCGTCCATATTTCTTGGTAAAAGGAGAAAATCCGGGAAACCTTGATGCTAACTCTTGGAGTTAAGGGTGTGCTTTCACAATGTTGATTCGGATGGTGTTTCTTCGGACGGAGTTCATGGCCTACAAAACAAAAACAAAGATAAATTCCTAAATCCTTGAAATGGTTAATGAGATTGCATATGATGTTATGATGTTCATGATGTTATGTACAAGTAAGCATATATACACAAGGCAAAAACAAGTCCTTAGGCTTAGGCTTGCATGGAGTTTGTAGGTGAGTACCCTCTTGAAGTTTAGTTGGCTCAAACCTGTCCTAGTTAATAGTAACCGGGTTCTAAGGGATCTTAATATCACTGACCTTTCTTTTAGGCATTGTCCCAGCACAATCAATATTTTCTTGCGGTTGGGATATCCCAAAAGTCTAGTCTCAATGAGTGTAGTAGCGAGTATCAACCAATTTTCAGCTTTCCACCGAAATCGGTTATCTCACTACTTCCTAATCGGCCATGTTTGTTCAATTAAGGTTCTAAAGTCAATTAGTGCTTCATGACGCCACTCAACGGCCCTGTATTCTCCTCAATTCAACACAAGGGATATCGGTACCCACAAATGTGTCACACTAACATAGCCATTATTTCAACCATATCGGTCTATGCCGTACAATTTCCACAATCTATTGTTACTTACCTAACAAGGTGTCCCAGATCCGGGTGGAGGATCAAAGCAAGCCCAAACAAGGAACCATAATGTAAAGCATGCAAATCAAACAAAGAAATCAAGTAAAGGTGATCTAGCCCTAAGGTAACCCCACTTTTAAAATTTCCCCAGCAGAGTCGCCAGTTCTGTAACGCGGTGGGAGAACTGACTTGGTTGTTTTGTGTTTAATTGAAAATTTTGCAGTTTAGCCAAAGTCGCCACTGAATTTTCTTTTATCCAAAAGGAAAGGTTGAAAAGAACAGGAAAGACCTTTGAGATGTTTTCTTGAGTTCGAGGGGTAGATTATGAAAAGGTAAGGTATTATCACCATTTTCATCCGTAGTTATCTACAGGCTCTTAATTGCTTGCTAGATCACTTGTTTTTGTTTGAAAATGTGCTTTGTGTGTTTTTTGAAAGTATTTTGAAAAGGGGCCATCATTTAGGCAAACTTTATAATGATTCTCGTTCGTAAGAATGTGTACAAAGTGTTGATCCTTTGAAGATGTTTTCAAGTTTGAAAGATATTGTTGAAAGTGTTGGTGTTTGTTTTGAAAATAGCAAGGATGTTTTTGGTTTGAAAATGAGAAAGCAACTAGGAACATTCTACCTACTCAAAAGTCTTTCATGTTTATTTACTCTTTCCTTTGACATTGTTATCTCACCATTGATTTGGTAAGAAACCTTATCTTTGGATGTAAAGGCACGGGCGCGGGTCATCGTATAGCCATGATTAGCAATGTTGTAAGATATCTTAGCATTTTCTTTAGGGACTAAGATCATTTTTGCAAGGCAACTTTGATAGCGTCATTGAGGGACGATGGTCTTGTATTTTTTGCTCGCTTTTGCTAAGATATCTCACATGCATAACATGGCCATTTTCATAAGGCAACAAGTGGAGTTAACCCTAGAGGTGTAAGTGTGCAAGTGTATTAATTTACATGCATTGTTTTGTCTTTGAATTAGGGTTTTCTAGTTTGTTGATTTTTATCTTCCCATACAAATCCTAATTACTAGAATTTATATGAAAGAGATAAATTACGGAAAGTAAATATTCTATGCTATTACAACCATTATGGGGTTGGGGTGTACAAATTTACAAATAGGGATTGCAAGAAATTTAAAGTCCTAATTATCTATTACAACCATATCGAAATAATATACAAGAAATGTAAAGTGGATTTGTTTTGTTTTTGTTAAGAGAAGAAAATAAGTTTGCTTAAGAAAATATTGTTAGCCTTTTGGTTTTGAAAGAAATAAAAATAAAGTATGTGATGTATAAAAATATTTTCGGTTTTTTTTATATTTGAAAATAAAATTGATATTAAAAATAATAAGAGGAAAGGGGGTCAGAATCAGCGCATTGTTGAAGCAAGTGAGAGCAGAAGTAAGGTGCAGAAACTCTGACTCTAATATACTGCAAGAAAGAGAATATTAGCAGAAAAGGGGATGGTCAGAAGTTCTGGGTCCGGGTACATTAAAATTCTGGGGTTGTTGGGAACAAGGGAAATCCTAGAAGTTCAGATGTAACTGGCTGCCTAGAAATTCTGATAATGAATATGTGAGGTGTCAATGCTGTTGGATGGGAATGTCTAGAAGTTATGGATCAGGGTCACTGTTTTGACAAACAAGCTAAGGGGATTGACCTAGAAGTTCTGATCCATCTAATGGGGTAAAAAGGTTAAGAAATAAACACAAAAAAGGTGTTTCTGGGGATAGAACTCAGGACCCTTGGCACTAATGTTTTATGCATGCGCTCTCTACCGCTGGGGTGGCTATACATTCAGTGTTAGAAGAAAAAACACAAACATATAGCACAAGGTAAGTTCTGATAATGAACTTCATCTCCTTCTCCATACTAATCAAAGCATCTGCAGCTTAGTCACTTCTTAACAAAAAAAGAAAATGCACACATAGAAGTTATGGCAAGTTTCATCATGGTTTCAGAAACATAAAAATATCAAGACTGTAAATCAGAAACAAGCATGTATTTGCTAATCCTAATTTCCTTAAGAAGTTATGAACTGATATTCTCCCTACTTAGGCAAAAAATACATGAAATCTCAGAATATGAACAACATCAGAGTCAGGATGTCTACATTGTATTTTCTAATATGAAAGCATATCAATGCCTAAGTAATGTGATGAGAGTCAACAGGAACCTACCTTGCAGCTGGAAAATGTTCTGTGAACTAGAGTCTGATTCTGACTGTTGTGATGTTCTGGTCAGCTTTCTCACGTGCTTAGAAGGCTGGAAAAATCTTTAACTTGAACTATGAATGACTGGAAAATTCTGGAACAGCCAAGAAGCAAAGTTCTGATTTTGAAATGGAAGCTGGTGGAAATGGAAGTGCAGTCTAAAAACAGAGGTTGGGATGAATTTTAAATGTGTATCCGAAACTATGTTGATAGTTGGGTCGAGAAACACTTGAGGAAAATTGGAATTTGAATGCAAAAAATCAAAGGCTAGCAGGTTTTGGATTTGGGATACAGCTTCGAGTTACTAGAATTTTTAGCAAGTTTTCAAGGCTTTTCTTTTCAATTTTTCGACCTCTTTACATTTACCAATGAAGTTCAATTTATAGGAAAGAATTTTTGTATCTTGGAGAAGTCAAGAGTACAACCATCATGCTAGGGCGCTGACTTATTCTTGAAGCAAGTTAAACAAGTATGGTGATTAGCAGCTTTTAGCCGTGCCTAAGTTGGATTTGTAAGCATGAATTAAGGAAAAGTACCCTCAGAGGCAAAAGCAAAGCATGGGCCCAACATAAACTTGTACAAAAGTTTGCTTTTCAAGGACAACAATGATACTTCTATCTCACATGTGGGGAAATCCTTTGGATAAAAACCCAAAAGTGGAGCATTAAATGATGATGAGATTTATCAAACCATAAATTCTGCAATATGAGATTATGCATCATAGCTTAATTCTAGGTCAGAAGTTCAGCATCAGCATAACTTAGAATAAACATCCAACTTTTGATCTTTGAATCTCTTTGCTCCGGTATATTCTAAAGGAGTTCTCAGACTTTCTAGAAAGCTTGTAACATGCTTTGTAAATCCTCTTTGAATTGCTCTTGCAAATTCTGACTGGACATACATGAAAACTGATTCAGAAGTTCTAACCAAATCCTGTTTTGGGAAGATCCAGAATTTACTGAATTTTTCAGCTTCAATGTCGTGTCTTTGAAGATGTATAACTTGAAATCCTAGCATTTCTAGGAGAAGTTCTATTCTGCAATGTTTTAGATCTTATTGAAATCTACAACTCTTGTGTTAGAAGTTCTTCCAGAATCAACTTGCATTATGGTGAAAATCTGGCCAGAAGTTCTGAACTCATCATATTTCCTGAACACTTAGAAGGATTTCTAAGTATTTAGAATTTTGACTTTTTCAACATAATCTTGACTTTTGATTTTTCTTGATGAAGCAAACTTCATATTCCAACATGTCTTGATGAAATATGATTCTTGGAACTTGATTTTGATCCAAAAATCAATGTTTGACTTTTCAGTGTGTAATTGACCATTTTGCCCTTGTGCCAATTCCAACCCTAAATTGATGTATCGGGGTTGCAAATTTGATGTCATGGGAGATCTTGTGAAAGAATCCTTGATAAATGAGAGGGAAAATTTTGGGGTATAACACCCATTAGCCCAAAAATTCAAGTTTGCTCAATTTGAACTTCATGCATTTGCTCAAAATCTCCTAACTTGCACTAGTCATAACTCTCTAAATTTTTGTTATTTAAAGGTGATCTTGGACTTTTTGAAAAGCTCAATATGTCCTCTACAATCTATATTTTGGTAATTTTTTAATTTGAAGACTTTATATTGATGTAGGTTGCCTTGACAAAAAGTGTCTTTTTGTTGACTTTTTAAATGACTTATAACGTATTGGCCGATATCTCTCTAATGAAGCATTTTTTGGACTTGAACTTAGAGAGACAAAATTGTACAGAATTGAATTTCCTTCAAAATGAGATGTGGTGTAGGAAAATCTGATGAAGCATGTGAAAGTTATGCTTGGTTAAAGTTCAGTTGACTTCTCCTTAAGAAAACCCTAATTTGGTAACTTTTGACTTTTGATGATTTAGGAGTTTTCTTGATGAATCATGATCAACCCTTGATCAAATGATGAATATAACTTCAAAACCTTGATGTTGGCCAAAAATATTGAAGTTTGACTGTATGTTGACTGTAGTTGACTTTTTGTCCAATATAGTTGATTTTCAGTCATCTGAGCAACTAACTGAGCAAACTTGTGATGCAAGGCATGAAACTTGGAGGCATGTAAGAAACCATGAAATCCACTTGAGGCCTTGGAAACTCAATATTCCTTGAGAAATACAAAACCCTAGTTGTAGGCAATTACTTAGGAGGAGCAAATGAAAACCCTAGGAGAATATTCTTGAATAATGGGAGGGTAAATTTTGGGGTACAATAACATCATTACTATTTATTTTGTCAAGTACTAATGCACGGTTGGATTTTTGCCATTTTTTATTTTCTTTTTAAGCCACGTGCCAGCATCTTATTAGACCTCCTTACTAATTGAAAATGATAAGAAGATGCATGAGTGAGTGGAGTTTGCACCCTCACTATGTTGGGCCTGGTACGGCCTTTTAATTTTTTTTTTTTTTCATTATTATTTGTTATTTCTATTTAGTCTAAACAAAATAGAATTAGGGATTAGTGACACTTGGGCCTTGTGTCTAATTCTTTCTCATTAATGCTAACGTCCATTCCAATTAGCACCCCTAGCCTCTAGTTGAATTTTATTTATCAATGATACTTTGATGTGAATAATTATTGAATTTTGTCGCTTAAGATTTCACAATAATTAGTTCAAACATTTCTCAAATAAAATTATTTCAATATTTTACGAAGATATTAAAAACCACACAATTCACCAATGGGCGACACGTGGCCAATATCAAGTCACGTGATAAGGAAGACTTTATTAGACTCCCTCCGCATCCTGCATGACGAGTAACACGTGGCCAATATATGGCCACATGAGGAGGAAGACTTTATCAGACTCCCCACTCTATGTCCTACCATACTCGATCAATCGAAATTCAAAATAGCTAACCAACAACATCAAATCATTTTCTACTAACATAATCAAAATCAAGATATTTTTGAAAGAGGATTAAAGAGAATTACTTTCAAAAGTAATTATGAACTGTGTATACGATCACTCTTTTACAAAACCTAGATAAGGTTCAAGGATAAATTCTAAAGCAATTCTACGCAATTCTAAAAAAACACCAACTAACACTACGAAATATGAATTGTGACTCTAATTCCTCATAAGAGGATACGTAGGCATACGACTAAAATCATGGAGAGTTCTCCTAATAAAACTTAAAACCCTATTTCCTAAGCTGTAATTCTAAACCCTAGTATCCTTGTGAACAAGGTAGATGAGAGGTGCCTAACATCATCCCTTCGTCTAAAAACGAGTCCAACAACTTAGAATCTCTGATCAAATTAGGGTTATCCTTTATATTCCCTTCCCAAAGATAAAACTTAAGGGTGGCAATCTCATTTTAAAACTGGTTACAACAAACATATGAATTGCTTCATATGGAAGATAGAGAAAGCATATATGGTTTCTTCACTAGGGTTACATAACTAGTGAATTAAATCAAGACTTGTTGAGAGATATTAACAACAAGAGAAGTTGTTTCGAAGATCTTAAGATCTTTGGCTCCATAGTTTGACCTTGTGGTAGTTTCCATAGAAGAGTCGAAGGACATGTCATCTTTTTCGAAGGAAGATCTTTAAGGGACGCTTGAATCTCACAAACAAAGAATGGCTGAAAGAGCTGCAGGAAATTCGAAGAGTGATGTGGCTTTGCAGGCTCAATCAGAAAAAGATAAGAAAGTCAAAGTAAGTGTTTCGACAACAAAGGTAAAGGTGGCTAAAACAATTCGACTGGTATAGGAAATCAACATGAAGAAAACTTGTCGAATCAGAGAAGACCATACCAAAGCAACCAAAGAGGTGGTGTTGCAAATAGAGGAAGAGGTGGTGGTCAAAATCCTTATAGAAGTCACATTTAGTGGTTCAATTGTCAGAAGTAAGGTCACTATTTGAGTGATTTTCCAAAAAAGCGAAAGAATCAAGAAAGTGATGCAAAGTTCGCAAAACATGAAGAAGAAGAGATGATGCTGATGTGAAGCCTCTTGAGTCATATGATGTGAAAAATGTTGGTCTGGTGTGAAGCCTAGCATGAGTCATTTGAAGGTATTTGGATCTGTAGCATATAAACATGTGCCAGATCATTTGAGAAGAAAACATGATGACAAGTCAAGTCAAATGATTCTAGTAGGATATCATTCGACAAGAGGTTACAAGTTGTTCGACCCAGTGAACAAGCAGATTGTGATCAGCAGTGATGTGGTCATAGATAAGCTTAAAGAATGGGATTAGACTGAAAATGTTAAGAAAGATTCAGTGTAAATCCTACTTGAAGAACCAGAAACTCAAGTCAATAGAGAAGTTTGACAAGAGGAACCAGCAGTTATAGATCAACCAAGTACAAGAAGACCTCAAAGAACAAGACGCATGCATGCAAGCCTGCAAGATTTTGCGATTACATCAAATAATATGGTTGATAACGAAGTTGAGCTGGTGCATTATGCTTTCTATGCAGATGTCGAACCTGTCAATGCAACTGAAGCATTGAAGGATTCAAAGTGGGTGAAAGCAATGAATGAAGAAGTGAAGTCCATCAAAGAAAACAATACTTGGTCACTTGTAGAATTGCCTCAAGGCAAGAAGGAAATTAATGTCAAGTGGGTATACAAAGTGAAGATGAATCTTAAAGGGGAAGTAACTCGACACAAAGCAAGGCTTGTGGCGAAAGGATTTCTACAGAAGGAAGGAATCAACTTTGATGAAGTTTTTTCACTTGTGGATAGAATCAAAACAATCAAGTTGGTTGTTGGTCTTGCTGAAATAAACAGTTGGCACATATGTCAGATGGACGTGAAGTGTGCATTCCTGAATGGACCCTTAAACGAAGAAGTCTATGTTAAACAACCATTTTGGTTTGTAAAACATAATAAAGACAGAAAGGTGTACATGCTTCATAAAGCCTTGTATGGATTGAAGCAAGCTCTAAGAGCTTGGAATAAGAATATTGAAAGTTTCCTAAGGGAGAAGGAATTTGTAAAGTGCACAACTGAATATGGAGTATATGTAATAAGGGGCAATAATGAATTGCTTATACTATGTCTCTATGTCAATGATTTGTTGATAACATGTAGTTACGAAAAAGTGAGATCAAAGACTTCAAAGGTGCTCTCAACAAGAAATTTGAAATGTCTGATATGGGTGACATTTCATACTTCCTTGGAATTGAATTCTTCAAGAGTAGTAATGGTTTGATGATGCATCAAAGAAGATATGAAAGTGAAGTTATCAATAGATTTGAGATAGAAGAATGTAACTCAACTTCGACACCTACAGAACCAAGACTGAAACTTCCGAAAGATGCAAATGAAGATGATGTCGGCCTAACCCAATATAGAAGACTTATTCAGCCATTAAGATACATTTGTCACATAAGTCCTGACTTAGAATACAATGTAGATATGGTGAGTAAATTCATGCAGAAGCCAAAGGTATCACACTTAGCAGCGGCGAAGAGAATACCAAGGTATCTCAAAAGAACTCTCAACTTTGGCATTTTGTTTCCTGCAGCAGATAAAGAAAAAGAATGCAAGTTAGTAGGGTACATTAATTCAGGTTGGTGTAGTGATGTTGAGGAACGAAAATCCACAGCAGGATATGTGTTTATGCTAGGTGGTGCACCAGTTGCTTGGAGTTCGAGAAAGAAACCAGCGGAGTGTTGAAAGTAATTCCTTGTGTCGAAGCAGTCTGCTCGACAGAGACAAGGAAATGTTGAAAAGATTTGATTTAGTGTGTGTGATACGGTGGGAGAACTGACTTGAGGTTTTGCATTTGTGTTCGCAAATGTTTCGGTTTAGCAAGATTCGCCACCGACTTTTTATTTTATCCAAAGGAAAGGTCAAAAAGCACAGGAAAGACCTTTGAGATGTTTTCTCGGGTTCGAGGGGTAAATTATGAAAAGGGAAGGTTCTAGCACCCTTTTCATCCATGGTTATCCATGGGCTATTAGTTACTTGTTTAGATCACTTGCTTTTGCTTTTCAATTGTTTGAAATGATGCTTTGTGTGTGGTTTTTTGAAAATGCTTTGAAAAAGAGGCCTTGTCTAGGCAACCTTTGTAATAATTCTTGTTTGAATATATACAAAGGTGTTTGTCTTTTGAAAAGATATTTCAATGTTTGAAAGTTTGATTTGGGAAATGTTTTTAAATTGTGTTGTGAGGTGTGTTTGAAAATAGCAAGGATATTTTGAAAGTTTTGATCAAGTAACTAAGAGTTGTCTACCCTATTTTACTCAAAGATATTTCCTTCACATTTTTAACCCTTTTGACAATGTTGTTTTACCATTGCATTTGGTAAACAACCTTGTATTAGGATGTTAAATGGGACAGGCGCGGGTCATCGTATATACCATGATAGCAATTGTGTTGAGTATCTTTAGCAAATTTTCTGAGGGACTAGATCATTTTGTATAGGCAACCAAGATAGCGTCATCGAGGGACTATGATCTTTTGTTTTGGTTTTTGTTTTGCCAAAGTACTTAACATGCATAACATGGCCATTTTTCAAGGCAACAAGTGGATGAAACCCTAGGGGTGCATGTGTGCATTGTGTTGTCAATTACACATGCTTTTTGTCTTTGTATTAGTGAAGCTATTTGTTTGATTTTGGATTTTTTTGCATACAAATCCAAATCTCTAACATGGCATATTTGAAAGCATAAAATGCGTAAAATAAATCAACATTATTACAACATTTGATATGGGAAGGGAGATACAATTTTTGAATGGGGATTATTTTGCAAGAAATAAATGGTACAAATAAATGAATTGGCAATAATTAAACAATTTAAATATAAGTATGCAATATATCATAAATATGTAAAAAATGTTTTTGTTTATTTTTTATGTATGTACAAATTTTTTTTAATGTATATAAAAAAGAAAAGAAATAAAAGATTATTATTTTTTTTACTAAGGGTAAAACCCTAATTTTTGTTTTAAGATAATATATACTATATTATTTATTTTATGTACAAGAAAATAAATACAAATATAGGGCCAGCATGGAGATTTTTGAAGGGGTTTTCCCCAATTGTTCTACGACATCATAGTCTCTCTTCTTGATTATCTTTAAAATCTCCTCCATTTCCTTTTGGGTAGTCTCGGGGATAACCAAAGGCTGAGCCCTCGTCCTGACGGGCGCTTCTTGGATCCCTTTACCTTTATCAGCAGTAACAGCAGAGGGTACAACTTCGGGAGTAACAATTTCTTCAATCACTGGACTTCACACAGATATCTTGACTGGCACAGGAGCACTTGAGGGTCCGAAGACTTCCCTTGGAGGGGAAATCTACGGAGAGAAGATTCTTTCTCTATGAGTTATCTTACTTGTCCCCGCAATATTTCCTACGTCAGGAGTTTCTTCATTGGAATTCTCTTCGACTGATTCGATCTGCTTAACACCGTGGTAGAAGATCTCTCATCCATAATTCCACGGTATCGTCTTGTTGGACTTATAAGGGATAGGCCCCGGCATGGTAATCTTCAGCGGTAAAAACTTTGGATCAGGTGTAATCTTAACAGGTCTTTTGGAGACCTTGGAAAGATTGTCGGAAATGGTAATTATGGCAACATCGTTGATTGTAGAAACAGGAGTAACATGAGTAACAAGTGTTTTTTGAAAGAGGGTCTCTTGATTATCCATTAGGCGTTGGATGCCTAACTTCAATAACAGACATTCGGATTGTAGGGACGAACAAAAGTAACAATCTTTTTCACAGCCTGGGAAGATCCCGACTTTCAACATATTCATCTTGATCATTGGCAAAGGGGTCATTAAGTCATCAACAACAGCAACATACAGATCCTCTTCAATAGCATGGACATTGTGACCATGCTTTGGCATTGGGGAAGAAATCACGTTCGGCTTTTCGGGCGCATCGAATTCTACCTCCTTGGCATCCATTAAATCTTGGATCTTGTTTTTGAGGGGCCAACAGTTGTTGGTGTCGTGCCCTATGCCGTTGAAATGGTAAGCACATTTAGCATTGGCATGATAAAAAGGAGAAGTTGTATTCAGATTTTGTGGCAGATCTCTCAAGGTTGTAAGGTTTAGCTTTAAGAGATGGGGGAGAACCTGGGCAGGCGTCATGTTTATTTTGGTGAACTGCCTAGCAGGACTTCCCCCTCTTTATTGGTTGGTTCTTGGTTGATCATCTCTAGGCTGATCAGCTGCAGTCTTTTGGATCATTACAGCCCCCACTGTTGACCGGCGCTCTACTCTTCCTCGACCTTTTTGGGAATAAACAGCTGACACCTCTTTTTTGGCTGGAAAAGGTTTTTTGAAAGCGACAGAAGCAGATGTATCTTTTTGAATCTTACCACTCTCGATGCCAGCTTAAACTCGTTCACCAGTCAAGATTAATTCGGTGAACCCTGCCGATGAACTCCCTATTAGGTGATTAAAGAATGGACCAGACAGCGTCCCCAAAAACATATCAACAAGCTCTCTTTCAGACAATGGTGGCTCCACCCTTCCAGCCAGGTCCCTCCACTTCTGGGCATACTCCTTAAAGCCCTCATTAGAAACCATACCCATACTCTGTAGTTGAGTACGAGTAGGTGCTAAGTCTATGTTATATTGATATTGTCGGTAGAAGGCAGCAGCCAGATCCTTCCAATTATGTACGTCAGCCCTCTCAAGCTGGTAGAACCAGTCCAATTGCGTACTCGAAAGACTATCTTGAAAAAATTGGACCCACAGATCCTTATCAGAAGAATGAGGTTGGATGTTTTTGACGTAAGACCGTAGGTGCATCTTCGGGCAAGACAAACCATCGTATTTAGCGAACAGAGGAACTTTGAATTTGGGGGGAATGACAATCCCAGAAACCAAACCTAATTCTTTGAAATCCAGCCCAGACACTCTTTGTACCTCCATAGCTGCCAACCTCTCTTCCATGTTCTTATACTTGTTATCTTCAGGAGGGTACTGCTGCTCAGAGTAATCTTCATCCTCTTCTTCTTCTTCTTCAGCCTCAGACTTGGATGGTACTGCAACTCCTTTTCCTTTACCTACCCCTTCATCAGATGTTGAGGGGAAATCCAAGACTCTTCTAGCTTGGTTCTCAAATCTTCTTCCTAGAGTGGCCACACCAGCTCTTTTTTCTTTTTCTCCTTTTCTTTTTCCTTCTCCTTCTCTAACAGTGCTTTAAGGTCCTCCTGACCCTTCGCCAAGGTCATGAGGAGTTGTTGGAAGTGTGAATTCTGTGCTTGCAGATCTTTGACCGTCTGCTCTATATCCATCTTGCTGAAATAAATAGCAGAAATATAAGGAAACCTGGTGTGAAGACATGTTTATGCATATGATGAATGATATGTATTCATGTAATGCATTCAAGGATTCATAAATTCAAAGTTGTTGCAAACAAAAAGAACACACGTCATATTAATAAGAAGAAATTTGTTAGTACATAAATGCCCCATGGGCCAAATATTACAAAAATATTAATGTAAAAAGACATTGCGCATCCTCTTTGGTGCGATGTAGGTGTTGAGATTCTGCTCTTCGTGAAGTCGACGAGTAAGTTCCAAAACCTTCTTCTCACTGGCGTAGAAGCTGGCTTCAAAAGTATTTCGTTCTTCCTTGAGTTATATCCAACTCTTTTGAAATTCTTCCAATGATGTTGGCATGTCAGGATGTAGGAGGGTGTATGGAACCTCTCCTTCTATAACAGGCTCTTTGATCACGGGGAGAATGTGGGGTTAAGGCATCATAAGACTCTGGGCACGGGTTCGTACCCACTAGAGGTAAGGCTCAAGGGGGGTGGAATTCTTGTGTCCTAGTATCTTACTGTCCACTTTGTTGGGCATCCTCCAAGCTCGGATAAACCTTTGTTGAAGTCCTTGAGCATCGTTGTCGAAGTCAAAAACCAAGTCTAGAATCAGCATGTCATGAGGGCCATCCCTTCGGGCATACCCAAATTGTCTCAGAGCTAAACAGGGTTTGTAGGTAATGCCTCCCCTAATGCCAAGTAGTGGGACATTAGGGAATTCCCCACAACGATCAATGATGATGACATTTTCTCTGGACCGAGAACACCAATGAACATCAGAATGTGTAAGAGTTATCAATCGTTGTGACCACCTCAAGCCTTGCTCATTCTTCAAGACTGACTGGGGAAGGTGAGAAATAAACCACCTTGCTAGAAGAAAAGTACATCACATGAGAACACCTCTTTTCCTCATTGTTCGTGTGTAAAATGAGTGGAGGATGTCCCCAAGCAATGTAGGCACAGGATTCCGAGATATGAAAATCAAGATAGCATTCACATCTATAAGTTGATTAGGGTTTGGGAATAAGACCAACCCATAGATGAGAAGTGCTACAATCTCCTCAAAAGCTTGTAGATCTAGAGAATTCCAACATTCTTGTGCCTTCTCAAACATAAACTTTGCCAAGAAACCCTTGACACCACTTCTGGTTTCCCAGTGACCTTTGATATCAGATGGTTGCAAGTGTAGGTTGAGCAACATCTTCAGGCTTTGGCTCTCTTTTCGTACCGTTGTAGGGTAGTTGATGGAGAATAGGAATCCTCAGAAGTTGAGAAAATTCCTCCAAAGTAGGTACTAGTTGGTAATCAGGAAATGTAAAGCAATGGTGTAGGGGGTCAAAGAACTGGAAGAGAACTTTCACCATGTCTTCTTTAATGTTGGAGTTGACCAAGTTGAGAAGTCTGCCATGTCTTTCACTGAAGGGAGAATTCTCTGGAATCTTGGAAACAAGCTCCTTGAGTAGAGAAGGAATTCTCACAAGGTTGACCTGAATTGTTTTCCTGCGAAGTGATTCCATGACCTACAAAATAGGAACACATATGAAGATCCAAACCCTTGAAATGGTTAGTTGGATGCATATGATGCTTTATGATGTTCATGATGTATGCACAAGTATATGTACAAGAAAATCACACAAGATCCTTGTTTCAGGCTTGCATGGGGTAAGTACCCTCTTGAAGTTTAGTTGGCTCAACCTGTCCTATAAATAGTAATCGGGTTCTAAGGAGCTCAATATCACTGGATTATTTTCTGTGTTCATTGTTTCAGTTTAGCCACTTTACTGGCGACTGAAATATTCCAAGAAAACAACCCTCAATGAGTGTAGTATCGAGTATCTACCAACTTTGGACTGCACCAAAGCCGCTCATCTCACTACCCCTAATAATGCCAAGATGGTCAAGTAAAGGTTATAAAGTCCATTAGTGCTTCATGACATCACTCAGTGGCCCCGTATTCTCTTTGATTGACTCAAAGGCTACCGGTACCCACAAATATGTCGCACTTAATATAGCTATTGCTTCAACCATGTCGGTATACCCCGCACAGTTTCCACAACGTATTGCTATTTACCTATGAATGTTTCCCAAATCCGGGTGGAGGATTCAAACCCAAACAAGAGAACCAAATGTAAAGCAATCAAAGAAAACAAGATAAGCATGTAAAGGTGATCTAAACCCTAAGGTTACTCCACTTTTTTTTACTCCTCAACAGAGTCGCCAGTTCTGTGATACCCTGGGAGAACTGACTTGAGGTTTTGCGTTTGTGTTTGCAAATGTTTCGGTTTAGCAAGAGTCGCCACTGACTTTTTATTTTATCCAAAGGAAAGGTCAAAAATCACAGGAAAGACGTTTGAGATGTTTTCTCGGGTTCGGGGGGTAGATTATGAAAAGGGAACGTGCTAGCACCCTTTTCATCCATGGTTATCCATGGGCTCTTAGTTACTTGTTCAGATCACTTGCTTTTGCTTCTCAATTGTTTGAAATGGTGCTTTATGTGTGGTTTTTTGAAAATGGTTTGAAAAAGAGGCCTTGTCTAGGAAACCTTTATAATGATTCTTGTTTGAATATATACAAAGGTGTTTGTCTTTTGAAAATATATTTCAATGTTTGAAAGTTTGATTTGGGAAATGTTTTGAAATTGTGTTGTGAGGTGTGTTTGAAAATAGCAAGGATGTTTTGCAAGTTTTGATCAAGTAACTAAGAGTTGTCTACCCTATTTTAATCAAAGATCTTTCCTTCACATTTTTAACCCTTTTGACAGTGTTGTTTTACCATTACATTTGGTAAATAACCTTGTATTAGGATGTTAAACGGGACAGGCGCGGGTCATCGTATAGACCATGATGGCAATTTTGTTGAGTATCTTTAGCAAATTTTTCGAGGGACTAGATCATTTTGTATAGGCAACCAAGATAGCGTCATCGAGGGACTATGATCTTTTATTTTGTTTTTTGTTTTGACAAAGTACTCAACATGCATAACATGGCCATTTTTCAAGGCAACGAGTGGATGAAACCCTAGGGGTGCATGTGTGTATTGTGTTGTCAATTTACATGCTTTTTGTCTTTGTATTAGTCAAGCTATTTGTTTGATTTTGGATTTTTTGCATACAAACCCTAATCTCTAACATGGCATATTTGAAAGCATAAAATGCGTAAAATAAATCTACATTATTACAACATTTGATATGGGAAGGGGGATACAATTTTTGAATGGGGATTATTTTGCAAGAAATTAAAACCCTAATATTTACTATTACATCCAAATTGAATAAATGGTACAAATAAATAAATCGGCAATAATTAAACAATTTAAATATAAGTATGCAATATATCATAAATCTGTAAAAAAAAATTTTGTTTATTTTTTATGTATGTAAAAAAATATATTTAATGTATATAAAAAAAAAGATTATATATTTTTTTTACTAAGGGTAAAACCCTAATTTTTGTTTTAAGATAATATATACTATATTATTTATTTTATGTACAAGAAAATAAATACAAATATATATATATATATATATATTAAAAAATAAAACATATGAAAGAAAATATTATTTTATATGTATGAGTAATAAAAATAAAATATATAATATTTCTATAATGTTTATAAGTTTTTATTAAAGAAAATAAAGGTATATACCAAATAATAATTATTTTTATGTCTAAAAAAATAATAAATAATTAAATAAAATGTGAAAATTTATGAAAATATTTTTAGGTATTTTTTATGTTTATAAAATATAAAATAAAATCAGAAATGAAAAATAAATGGAAAAATACAAAAATATGAAGAAATAAGCCAGGGGGTGCAGTCAGCAATAAGGGGGTGTCAAAAACAAATCCAGAATCAAGCCCAGCCCGCTGACTTCATCTTCAACCTTTGTCACAAAACGCGCACGCCTGATTCAAACATGGAGAACCTGCATACGTGCCCTAATGCAAAAACTCATAACATCAAAGTTGTAGCATTTTTCAAGACGAATCCAACCATGTAAAGAACTGATTCAAACTCTCAAAGACCAGAGAGAATTTCTATGGCCCTAAATTCAAACCTAATTTTTTCAGGAAGTTCATGAATCAACTTCTCTTAACATGTTTAACTTAAATGAAAACTGAGCATATGTACAACTTCATGGCTATGAGTACTACATTTTTTATTCACAACCCTAAGCCTAATTATTCCTAAATAGAGAGATAGGAAGTTGATAAAAACCTGTTTTAGTTGAAATCATGTATGGCAATGTGGAGCTTTTCAGTGAGGCCTGAGGTGTTTGGGAGCTTGCTTGAACTTCTTCTGACCTTTCCCAATGCCTAGTTTTCCTTGAATGAGCTTGAACAAGCTTGTAGAACTCAACCTGCACAAGCTGAAAACAGAAATGGTGAAGCTTGCAAATGGATTTACATTCACTGCCTAATGGTTGGGATAGCTTGGATAGGTTATATGGAAGGTGTTTGAACAAGTTTGAGGCAAAACACACGAGGGGTTTTTGCTATGGAAGTCCAAGTGCAGAAACTGCCCTGTTTTGCAAGAGGAAGGTGATTTTGTGTTTTGGAAGGTTTGAGGGCTCAATGGCTCGTGTTTCTGGCTCAAGGGAATGTGTAAATCTTGTCTACAATGTTTGCAAGAGTTGGTTCTCATAGATGTTCCAGTTGTGGTGTATTTGACAAGTTTCTTGTATTTTAAGCATAAGCAAGCAATGATGCAAGACAAGCCTGTACAGGCTATCTATCAGTTGGTACTTTTTTATCTTGGCCCCCTCAATTGGTGGATATTGTGTGCTGTACCAGATCTTGTCCAAAGCTCAAGAGATGTGGTTTGACATAAAGCAATTTTGACAAAAACAAAGCCTTAGACCAATGGATTTACATTTAATTATTGAGTATGGAAGGGTTTTGAGACCTGTAATTAAGTACAAATAAGGCTAATTAGATTTTGCAACTTGTATCAACATGAACATGCCATGTATCAAAAGTGAGTTTTTGCCAACTTCAAGCCTTCGATTCTCCTTAACCACAAATGATTTTGGAGAGTTCTTAGACATTTTAGAAAGCTTGTAACATGATATACAATCCATATTTAAAATGAATTTTGAGATTCCAAGTGGAACTAGGTGAAAAATTGCCAAGAAGATAGGTCAAAATCATGCTTAAACTAGGGCAAACTTTCACTAAGTTAAAAGTTTCATGGACCCTTGTTCCAAAAATCATAACTTGAGATCCAAGCTTCTTTTGGGAAAACTTTGTGAATCAAAGTTGTAGATTTTATGGAGTACTACAATTTTCATGTTGGAAGTTTTTTTTAATCCAATTTCATCATGGTGAAAATGTTGGGCAAAGTTGGGAAAAATTAAGAAAATTTCATAACTTAGAAAAATTCTAAGTTATGAAAATTTTCAATCTTAAACCCTAATTTGAAAAATTAGGTTTCTTGATGAACAAGTTTCATATTTTGACACATCTTGATGAAAAATGACCCTTGGCTCTTGATTTTGACCAAAAAGTCAAACTTTGACTTTTTAGTGTACAATCAAATTTTGATCAGTTGACTGAAAAATTCATTTGTCAATCCAATGCAATTGAGATCTTTTGAACCTTGTGAATAGGTCAAGATGATTCCATTGAGTCCTTGAATCCATGCTTGAACACAATTTGCCATTGTCTAGGTCAAAAGTCAGAAATTGCCCTTCTGCAGTCAAAACCCTAAAAATGACCATTTCGCCCTTTTGATGATCTGATCAAATTTCTTGAGGATTTGTGGTCCAAACTTGATCAAATGGTTCATATGAGCTTATAATGTTGATGTGGATCAAAATTTATGAGGTTTGACTGTAAATTGGCCACATTTGACTTTTTCCCCAATACAACTGATTTTTAGGTCAACTGTCCAATTGATTGGGCAAAAATTTGATTCAAGGCTTGAAACTTGGTGGAGGTAATCTTGTAAGTCCAACATGAAGTATGAAAGTCACTTTGAGCATTAGAAGTCCAAAAATCCTTGTGCAAACTCAAACCCTAACTTAGGTCAACAGTGCAAGAAGATGTCTTGAGCAAAGCAAACCCTAGCTTGATCTTGAGTTCAAAGAGTCTTGTGATGAAGAATATTTGATAAAATGAGAGGGAAAATTTTGGGGTACACCAATGTGGAAATAGTTTATTACACACAGATTTATTTTAGATCTAGATAGATTTAATTTAGGTCTAAAATAGAATTGTTTTGATTTAGTTCCAATATAGGTATTTTGGGCTTTTATAGTTTTGGGCTTTGGCTTAGGGAGCAAGCTAACCTAAATATATAAATAGAGGGATTAACCCCTATTTTTGTAATTAATTCAACTCATTATATTCACAAAATTTTCAGTTGCAAGTAATAATAAAGTTTTCCACAGTTTATGGGCAGAGAGAAACTCTATAGAAAATAATTTTCTTTCTTCATCTTTTATTTTTCATTGTTATCACTATGCCAAACAAGCACATAGGCAGCGCTTTTTTGGCCATAGACATCATTTTAAAGTGTTCCCTAAACCAGCGTTGCTATAAGTAAATGCAGCGCTGTGGATTAATGTAAAAGCGCTGCTATATATCCCCTTTAGGTAGCGCTTTTACTTTAAAAGCGCTTTCTTATGCACCCTTTAGCAATGCTTTCTCTTTAGAGAGCGCTTTGGTAAGTACCCCTTTAGCAGCACTTTCTCTTTAGACAACGCTTTTAGTTATCTTTTAGGCATCGCTTTAGACAGCACTTTTCTTTAAAAGCGTTGTTTGTTCCCCACTTTAGGCAGTGCTTTCCCATTTTAGACAGCGCTTTTACCCACTTTAGGCATTGCTTTTTCCCCACTTTAGACAGCGCTTTTCTCATTAAGCTCTGTCTAGTGTTCACAAATTTTTGTAAATATTAGACTTATTTTCACTTACAGAAAGCGTTGTCCAATATCTACAATAAATTTTCACTAGATTTTCACCATATTTTGCACCAGGTTTTCACCATATTTTGCACCAGATTTGGTAGCTTCAATCCAATAAAAATGCACCAAATTTGCATATACAAAAAATCTGCATATATATAATTGATGATATATACAACAACTTGAAAATTGATGATACAACTTGAAAATTATAAAATTCTAAATTGATGTTTAATCTACATATTACTATCTTCGAGAATTTCTAAAAAATAACAACAATGAACTTGTTAGCTCTATCTTTTACATCTGCACCTATAACCTGAAACAAAACCAAAAGATCAAAATTAATACCATGATAAAATAAAAATTTATTCGAATTTATACTCAAAACTCAAAAGTTATACTCAAAATTCTCATTAATGAAAGAAAGATAATATACCTTATAAAATTCTAAACTCCATAATGAATTGACACCATTCCTCCATAAGTTCATCCAATTGATCTTTTGAGTAATGAGCATAATTGAATTCGTCAAAGTACTACATAGTAATATAACATAGTATGTGATTTAGTTAAAATACTATGCCATTTTATGAGAAATATTAAAATAATTCCTAAGTTAGAAATCCATATTGTGGATGGAATCTTTATTCGGTCCAAAAGAAGTGTTTCTTTCATAAACCTCAAGATGAAATAACCGCAATCTATACCATTATGTTGACGAGGACACTACACATGGAAAGAAAATACATATATATATCAAGATATACCCCTTAACTTGTTTTATCAAGTATCATCACTAATATAATCAAAATTGTGAAAATATACATACACTTTGATCCACGTAATGTTATTGGCTCTACTCTTTGGTACTTGAATAACTCTTTGTGATTGAAAAGCTTGTAAAACGCTATAATAAAATATAAACGACTATTTAGAAAAATCTCACATAGATAAATAAATATGCACACGAATATTTAGAACAATATCACTTACGTATCAATCATCTTCTTCAAATCTGGGTATGTTGTCCAATCATTGTATAACGAATCCAGATAGTATACAATTTCTTTTACAGGATTAATTGCAAGCAATAATCAATGTCCACTATAAAATTAAACAAATGTTAGATGGAAAGTTTCTACACAATGTCAAAAAATGAAAAATTATAATAGATGAAGTTAGGATGAAAATCTAACCTGTTTCCAGTATTATATGGTAAAAAGAACAACTTTTATGTATCTTTGTTGGCCACAAATAAACCGAGTACATACGATATGACATCATCTGGTTTTGTTACAATTAACCCTGTGTTGACGATGTTGGGAGCTAAGAAAGTGAATCTTTCTTCCAATCCACGCGGGCGTATCACTTTGTCATACAGAAACCTTAAATAAAAACATCATTAAAATTAGACTATATTCATTGAAATGAGTAAATAAATTGTTCATTTAATTAAACAAAGTTGATCAGAGTATACCTGGTGTATGGATCGATAACACTGAGGCTTAAAGTTAAATGTTGAAAAACTTGATCCATATCTTCTCTACCAATTACTTCCATGTATTCATAACCAAAAATATATGTCTTCATAGGTATAAGACGAGTACCACGAATTGGAATATATGTTATTCCTATATATATATATATATATATGTATATATATATATATATATATATATATATATATATATATATATATATATATATATATATATATATATATATATATATATATATATATATATATATATATATATATATATATATATATATATATATATATGAAGGCATGACCTATACTGAGAAGTAGGTTTTTTGCTAGCCGCGGTCTTCTTACCCCTACTAACTTGTACAATCTCTTTAGCATGCATCTAAATATCATATAAATTAGGTGAAGTATAAGATCATTCTATGCATAAATATCATATAATTGTGGTATACCTCTTTTTTTATGCAACTGACTCGGTTTGTCGCATAATCCCCTTATCTTTTGATTTGGGTTTTGTAGGAGTCTAACATTAGCATGTAAAATAAATGTACGTAAAATGCTCGTAAAAACTTTGAATACTCAAAGATTCATAATGGTTTTAAGCATACATCATCATCTATGCAAATGAGGCTTGACAACCATGCAACATACGCATCTACTTCCTCTCCCACCAATGTTGCATCTGAAACATCATTTGGTATTGGTAATAACGCACCCCCTCTAAAGCAATATCAATTGATACCTTCAAATATCCAGTAGGGAGCGGTTTATGGTGAAGTACTTCTCCCAAATTATTATGCACTTTCCCCTTGCCAACCATCCGATAAATCGATGACGATAAATAGAGTTGACATGGTGAAATGCCCTAAAACCAATAATAAATATGACATTGCTAATGTGTGTGTGTGTGTGTGTATATATATATATATATATATATATATATATGTCAATTAAATAAATTACACTAATTTAATTTCATAATGATATATATAATTACCTCGGGAATATTTAGATGAACATTACAATTGACACTAGCTTTGTCACTAGTATCTTTAAAACCTGAAGCTTCCCTTTCTGATTGATCTCTTTCTTTCTCCTTTCTCATTTCACGAACTTCAGCTTCTAATGCTTGCAAATTTGCCTGCAGTTCTTTATTGCTAGGATATTTTGTCTTTGGATTTTTATTTTTCCCGTCCAGAATACTCACGAACATCTAATGCTCGACTAAGTATGCTCTTGCTATCATTGTAGTCATCTGGAGATATAGACTGAGACAGATCTCCTAAAATTCATATGAATATCGAAAAAGCATGAATATTATATGTTAATAAACTTTTGATTTAATTAAACAATTAATGTTATACTTACACATTTCTCAAAAATTTGTTGAACCTCTTCTTTAACAACTCCATCCTTACCCACGCGGACAGCCTTCCACAAAACATGTTCTGGAACAGATTTTTCGGAACTATTCTCCTCTTTTAACTACACATTAAGACAAAAAATAAGATCAATTATAACTTATGATGAACAAGTATATCATTGCAATTTATAGATACTTACTATTTTTTGTTGTAAGCGTGCATATCCCGTACGCCCTTTTCTATATGGATACACGGGACCTGATGCTCGTTAGCGATTTACGACACTCGTATTATGAAATTTTTAGGTTCTTCGTTTGTATTTAAAAGTGTGCCGTTATTCTGGTGAAACCAAGTCTGCATATTTACTTGGACGCTCAGCATCAACAAAAAACTTTTTGGCATCTCTTAGACACTTGTTTGATAAATAATATATAAACACTCTATGTCTTTTTCCGGCCAATTGAAGACAATAATCTCTTCTGGTATCATCAATGTTGAAAGACCTCTACAAAACACATACACAGAGTGCGTTAGTATAAGTAATTTAAAGACATAATCATAATAAAAAACAAATAATATCACATATGGTACCTGTATCTCACTCTAGATTTTGTCTTTAGCGGTATTCAACTGCTCATTTATCCAATTATCACAAGTAATTGGAACTTCTTTCCTTACAAGTGAACCAATGTAACTTGTCAATTTAGAATCGTTAGGTTCAATTAGTTGCTCATTTGAATTCCAATGCACATCATATTTTATTCCTCTATTTCTACCATGAATGATTTTCTTCATAATAGTTATTCCTCTTCTAATTTCCCTTTCCTCTGCATTAACAGATTTCTTTCCATCTGTTGTACCCCAAAATTTTCCCTCTCAATTTATCAAGATTTCTCCTTACAAGACTCTTTGAACTCAAGGCCAAGCTAGGGTTTGCTTTGCTCAAGACATCTCCTTGCACTGATGACCTGAATTAGGGTTTGAGTTTGCACAGGGATTTTTGGACTTTCAATGCTCAAAGTGACTTTCATACTTCATGTTGGACTTACAAGATTACCTCTACCAAGTTTCAAGCATTGAATCAAATTTTTACCCAATCAATTGGACAGTTGACCTAGAAATCAACTATATTGGGGAAAAGGTCAATTGTGGCTAATTTACAGTCAAACCTCATAATTTTTGATCCACGTCAACATTATAGACTCATATGAGCCATTTGATCAAGTTTGGACCACAACTCCTCAAGAAATTTGATCAGATCATCAAAAGGGCAAAATGGTCACTTTTAGGGTTTTGATTGTATAAGGGCAATTTCTGATTTTTCACCTAGCCAATGGCAAATTGGGTTCAAGCATGGGTTCAAGGACTCAATGGAATCATCTTTACCTATTCACAAGGTTCAAAAGATCTCAATTTCATTGGATTGATAGATGAATTTTCCAGTCAACTGATCAAAAATCAACTGTACACTGAAAAGTCAAACTTTGACTTTTTGGTCAAAATCAAGTGCCAAGGGTCATTTTTCATCAAGATGTGTCAAAACATGAAACTTGTTCATCAAGAAGCCCAATTTTGCAAATTAGGGTTTAAGATTGAAAAATTTCATAACTTAGAATTTTTCTAAGTTATGAAATTTCCCTAATTTTTCCCAACTTTGCCCAACATTTTCACCATGATGCAATTGGATTCAAACAAAACTTCCAACATGAAAGTTGTATTCCTCCACAAAGTCTACAACTTTGATTCACAAAGTTTTCCAAAAAGAAGCTTGGATCTCAAGTTATGATTTTTGGAACAAGGGTCCATGAAACTTTTAACTTAGTGAAATTTTGCCCTAGTTTAGGCAGGATTTTGACCTATCTTCATGACCATTTTTCACATAGTTACACTTGGAATCTCAAACTTCATTTCAAAGATGGATTGTAGATCATGTTACAAGATTTCCAAAATGTCTAAGAACTCTCCAAAATCATTTGTGGTTAGGGAGAATCGAAGGTTTGAATTTGGCAGAAACTCACTTTTGATCCATGGGATTTTCATGTTGATACAAGTTGCAACTTCCATCTAGCATCGTTTGTACTTGATCACAGGTCCATAAACCCTTTCATACTCAATAATTAAATTAAAATCCATTGGTTTGAGGCTTTGTTCTGATCATGGGAGGATTACACAAGAGATTAATCGAAAAATAGCAAAAACGCAACATTGCCATTTTTGTCAAATTTGCTTTATGTCAAATTGCATTCTTGAGCCTTGAACAAAATCTTGTACAACAAAAAATATCCACAAACTAAGGGGGCCAAGATCATAGGGTGCAAGATGGTAGATAGCCTGTACAGGCCTGTCTTGCATCACTTGTTACTTTTGCTTAAAATACAAGAAAACTTGCAAAAGAGAGACAACTTGCATATCTGATATAACCAACTCTTGCAAGCTTTTGAAACAAGTTTGACACATTCCCTTGAGCCAGAAACACGAGTCATTGATCCCTCAAACACTCTTGAACATCAAAACACCAAAAACTTGCAAAACAGGGCACTCCCTGCAGTTTCACTTCCATCTCACAAGTTACTCGTGTGTTTTGCCCCAAACTTGTTCCAATACATTCCATATAACCTATCCAAGCTATCCCAATCATTGGCCACTTACTGTAACTCCATTTGTAAGCTTCACCATTTCTGTTTTCAGCTTGTGCAAGTTGAGTTCTACAAGCTTGTTCAAGCACATCCAAGGCAAACTATACATTGGGGAAGGTTAGAGGAAGTCCAAGTAAGCTCTCAAGCATCTCAGGCCTCACTGAAAAGCTCCACATTCCATACACGAGTTCATCTGAAACAGGTATTTGTCAACTTCCTATCTCTCTATTTAGGAATCATTAGGCTTAGTTTTGTGAATAAAAAATGTAGTACTCATAGCCATGAAGTTGTACATATGCTCAGTTTTCATTTAAGTTAAGTGTGTTGAGAGAATTTGATTCATGAACTTCCTGAAAAAGTTAGGTTAGAAATTAGGGCCAGAGAAATTCTCTCTGGTCTTTGAGAGTTAGATTAAGTTTCTTATATGTTTGAAATCGTCTTGAAAAATGCTACAACTTTGGTGTTATGAGTTTTTGCATTAGAGCACGTATGCAGGATCTGGACATTTTGTACAGGGCGCGCGTTTTCTGAGTTTCAAAGGTTGAAGATGAAGTTCAGTGTGTTGGGCTTTGGCTTGGCCTGCTTTTTGCACCTCCAATTTGCTGACTGCACCCCCCTGGCCCATTTCTTTATATTTTTGCATTTTTCTATTTATTTTTCATTTCTGATTTTATTTTATATTTTCAAAACATAAAAATTACCAAAATCATTTTTATAAATTTTCACATTTATTTTTATATTTTATTTTATTTTTCTAACATGAAAATAATTATTAATTAGATATACTATTTATTTTCTCAAATGAAAGCTTGTAAACAATACATAAAAATATTATATTTTTTAATACTTATATATTTAAATGATATTTTCTCATATATTATTATTTTCTAAATATTTGTATATATTTATATTTATTTTCTTGTACACAAAATAATTAATATAGTATATATTATCTTAAAACCAAAACTAGTGTTTCCACCATTATTAAAAATAATATTTTTTTTCTAATATATTTTATTTTTTGACACTTGAATATGTTTTTATTTTTTATTGTACATCAATAAATAATATTAATAAATATACTTTCTTAAAGAAAATTAGGGTTTTTACCCTTAATAAAAAATAATCTTTTATTCCTTTTGTTTATATATTAAATATTTTATTTTTACATACATAAAAATAAACAAAAAACATTTTTTTTGCATATTCATAATATTTTGCATATTTATTTAATTGACCATTTAAATACTTGCCTATTTATTTATTTGTACCATTTGTTCAATTTGGATGTAATAGTAAATATTAGGGTTTTATTTTTTTGCAAGTACTCCCCCATTCAAAATTGTATCCCCCCTTCCCATATCAAATGTTGTAATAGTGTAGATTTATTTTACGCACTTTATGCTTTCAAATATGCCATGTTAGAGATTAGGGTTTGTATGCAAAAATCCAAAATCAAAACAAATAGCTTGACTAATACAAAGACAAAAAGCATGTAAATTGACAACACAATGCACACATGCACCCCTAGGGTTTCATCCACTTGTTGCCTTTAAAATGGCCATGTTATGCATGTTGAGTATCTTGGAAAAACAAAAACAAAACAAAAGATCATAGTCCCTCGATGAAGTTATCTTGGTTGCCTATACAAAATGATCTAGTCCCTCAAAAATTGCTAAAGATGCTTGGCAATATTGTTATCATGGTCAATACGATGACCCGCGCCTGTCCCGTTTAGCATCCTAATACAAGGTTGTTTACCAAATGCAATGGTAAAACAACACTTTCAAAAGGGTTGAAAACGTGTAGGAAAGATCTTTGAGTAAAATAGGGTAGACAACTCTTAGTTACTTGATCAAAACTTGCAAAAACATCCTTGCTATTTTCAAACACACCTCACAACACAATTTCAAAACATTTCCCAAAACAAACTTTCAAACATTGAAATATCTTTTCAAAAGACAAATACACCTTTGTATACATTCAAACAAGAATCATTATAAAGGTTGCCACAACGATGGCCTCTTTTCAAAACATTTTCAAAAACCACACACAAAGCACCATTTCAAACAATTGGAAAAGCAAAGCAAGTGATCTAAACACGTAACTAAGAGCCCATGGATAACCATGGATGAAAATGGTGCTTGCACCTTCCCTTTTCATAATCTACCCCCCGAACCCAAGAAAACATCTCAAAGGTCTTTCCTGTGCTTCTTGACCTTTCCTTTGGATAAAATAAAAAGTCGGTGGCGACTCTTGCTAAATCGAAACATTTGCAAACACAAACGGAAAACCTCAAGTCAGTTCTCCCACCGTATTACAGAACTGGAGACTCTGCTGGGGAAAAATCTAAAAGGGGGGTTACCTTAGGGTTTAGATCACTTTTACATGTTTACCTTGTTTTCTTTGATTGCTTTACACTTGGATTTATTGTTTGGGTTCGAAATCCTCTACCCGGATTTGGGAAACATTCATAGGTAAATAGAAATACGTTGTGGAAACTGTGCGGGGTATACCGACATGGTTGAAGCAATAGCTATATTAGTGCGACATATTTGTGGGTACCGGTAGCCTTTGAGTCAATCAAAGAGAATACAGGGCCGCTGAGTGATGTCATGAAGCACTAATGAACTTTTAGAAACTTTACTTGACCATCTTGGCCTTTTTAGGGGTAGTGAGATGACCGACTTTGGTGCAGTCCGAAGTTGGTAGATACTTGATACTACACTCATTGAGGGTTGTTTTCTTGGAATATTTCGGTCGCCAGTAAAGTGGCTAAACTGAAACAATGAACACAGAAAATAATCCAGTGATATTGAGCTCCTTAAGAACCCAGTTACTATTTATAGGACAGGTTGAGCCAACTAAACTTCAAGAGGGTACCTACCTATGAAACCCCATGCAAGCCTGAAACTAGGAACTTGTGTGACTTGTCTGTACATATACTTGTGCATACATCATGAACATCATAAAACATCATATGCATCCACTAACCATTTCAAGGGTTTGGATCTTCATCTTTGTTCCTGTTTTGTAGCTTATGGAATCACTCCGCAGAAAAACAATCCAGGTCAACCTTGTGAGAATCCCTCCTCAACTCAAGGAGCTTACTTCCAAGATTCCAGAGAATTATCCCTTCAGTGAAAGGCATGGTAGACTTCTCAACTTGGTCAACTCCAACATTGAAGAAGACATGGTGAAAGTTCTCTTCCAGTTCTTTGACCCCCTACACCATTGCTTTACATTTCCTGATTACCAACTAGTACCTACTTTGGAGGAATTTTCTCAACTCCTGAGGATTCCTATTCTCCATCAACTACCCTACAATGGTACGGAAAGATAACCAAAGCCTGAAGATGATGCTCAATCCTTACACTTGCAACCATCTGATATCAAAGGTTATTGGGAAACCAGAAGTGGTGTCAAGGGTTTCTTGGAAAAGTTTCTGTTTGAGAAGGCATAAGAATGCTGGAATTATCTAGATATGCAAGCTTTTGAAGAGATTGTAGCACTCCTCATCTATGGGTTGGTCTTGTTCCCAAACCCTGTGCCTACATTGCTTAGGGACGTCCTACACTCATTTTGCACACAAACAATGAGGAAAAGAGGTGTTCTCATGTGTTGTACTCCTCTTCTAGCAAGGTGGTTTATTTCTCACCTTCCCCAGTCAGTCTTGAAGAATGAACAAGGTTTGAGGTGGTCACAACGATTGATGACTCTTACACATTCTGATGTTCATTAGTGTTCTCGGTCCAGAGAAAATGTCATCATCATTGATCGTTATGGGGAATTCCCTAATGTCCCACTACTTGGCATTAGGGGAGGCATTACCTACAACCCCTGCTTGGCTCTAAGACAGTTTGGGTATGCCCGAAGGGATGGCCCTCATGACATGCTAATTTTGGACTTGGTTTTCGACTTCGACAATGACGCTCAAGGACTTCGACAAAGGTTTATCCGAGCTTGGAGGATGCCCAAAAAAGTGGATAGTAAGACACTGGGACACAAGAATTCCATCCCCCTTGAGCCTTACCTCATGTGGGTACGAACCCGCGCCCAGAGTCTTATGATGCCTTACCCCTACATTCTCCCTGTGATCAAAGAGCCTATTATGGAAGGAGAGGTTCCATACACCCTCCTACATCCTGACATGCCAACATCATTGGAAGATTTGCAAAAAAGTTGGATACAGCTCAAGGAAGAACGGAAGACTTTTGAAGCCAGCTTCTACTCTAGTGAGAAGAAGGTTTTGGAACTTACTCGTCATCTTCATGAAGAGCAAACTCTCAACACCTACATCGCACCAAAAAGGATGCGCAACGTCTTTTTACATTAGAATTTTGTAATATTTTTCCCATGGGGCATTTATGTACTAACAAATTTCTTCTTATTAATATGACGTGTGTTCTTTTTGTTTACAATAACTTTGAATTTCTGAATCCTTGAATGCATTACATGAATATATATCATTCATCATATGCATAAACAAGTTTTCACACCAGGTTTCCTTATCTCTCTGCTGTTTATTTCAGCCAGATGGATATAGAGCAGACGGTCAAAGATCTACAGGCGCAGAATTCATAGTTCCAACAACTCCTCATGACCTTGGCAAAGGGTCAAGAGGATCTTAACGCACTGTTAGAGAAAGAAAAGGAAAAAGAAAAGAAGAAAAAGAAAAGAGCGGGTGTAGCTACTTTGGGGAGAACGTCTGAGAACCAAGCTAGAAGGGTCCTAGATTTCCCCTCGACGTCTGATGAACGGGTTGGCAAAGGAAAGGGAGTTGCAATGCCCTCCGAGTCTGAAGAAGAGGAAGAAGAAGAAGAGGATGAAGATTACTCCGAGCAGCAGTATCCTCCGGCAGATGATAAGTATAAGAATCTGGAAGAGCGTTTGGCAGCCATGGAGGTACAAAGAGTGCCTGGGCTAGATTTCGAGGAGCTAGGGTTGGTTGCTGGGATTGTGATTCCCCCTAAATTCAAGGTGCCTACATTTGCTAAATACGATGGTTTGTCTTGTCCGAAGATGCATCTGCGGTCTTACGTCAGAAAAATCCAACCTCATTCTTCTGATAAGGATCTGTGGGTCCACTTTTTTAAAGATAGTTTGTCGGGTACGCAATTGGA
Organism: Vicia faba; assembly: GCA_948472305.1. Lineage (NCBI taxonomy): Eukaryota > Viridiplantae > Streptophyta > Magnoliopsida > Fabales > Fabaceae > Vicia > Vicia faba. The sequence continues at coordinate 1,202,342,603 of OX451739.1, read as the reverse complement.
TTGGTTCTACCAGCTTGAAAGATCTGATGTACATAACTGGGAGGATTTGGCTGCTACCTTTTATAGACAATATCAATATAATGCAGATTTAGCACCTACTCATACTCAATTACAGAGTATGGGTATGGTCTCTAATGAAGGCTTTAAGGAGTATGCCCAAAAGTGGCGGGACTTGGCTGGAAGGGTGCAGCCACCTTTGTCTGAGAGAGAGCTGGTGGATATGTTTTTGGGGACCCTGTCAGGTCTATTCTTTAATCACTTGATCGGGAGCTTATCTGCAGGGTTCACGGAGTAGATTCTGACCGGTGAAAGGGTCGAAGCTGGTATTAAGAGCGGTAAACTTTAGAAGGACACACATGCTTCCGCTGCCGTCAAGAAGACCTTTCCAGCCAAGTAAGAGGTCTCAGTTGTTTACCCCCGGAGAAATCAAGGAAGAGTTGAGCGCCGGCCAGCGGTAGGGGCTGTGATGATTCAGAATTCCACAGTTGATCAACCTCGAAGCAGTCAACCCAGAACCAACCAAGCCAGGGTGGAAAGGCCTGCACGGCAATTCACCCGGATCAATATGACACCTGCTCAGGTTCTTCCTCATATGTTAAATTTAAACCTTACAAACTTAAAAGAGGCGCCGAAAAAGCCAAATACCTCTTCTCCCTACTATCATTCAATTGCAAAGTGTGCCTATCATTCGGACAGTGTGGGGAACGACACCAACAACTGTTGGGCCCTTAAAAATAAGATCCAGGATTTAATAGATGCCAAGGAGGTGGAGTTTGATGCCCCCGAAAAACCTAATGTGATATCCTCTCCAATGCTAAAACATGGTCATAATGTCCATGCTGTTGTAGAAGATCTTTATGTTACTGCTGCTGCTGTGAAAAAGATTGTTACTTGTGTTCGACCTTGCAATCCGACTGTCTTCTTTTAAAGTCAGGCATCCAATGCCTGATGGATAATCAAGAAATCCTCTTCAAGAAAACTCCTGTTACTCCAGTCACTCGTATTACTCCAATCAATGATGTTTCTATAATCACCATTTCCGACAATCTTTCCAAGGTCTCCAAAAGACCTGTTAAGATTAAACCCGATCCAAAGTTTGTACCTCTGAAGATAACAGTGTCGGGGCCTATCCCATACAAGTCCAATAAGACAATACCATAGAATTATGGAGGAGAGATCTTCTACCACGGTGTTAAGCAGGTCAAATCGATGGAAGAGAATTCCGATGAAGAAACTCCTGACATAGGAAATATTGCGGGGACAAGTAAGATCACTCGTAGAGGAAGAATCTTCTCTCCGGAGATTGCTCCTCCAAGGGCAATCTTCGGACCCTCAAGTGCTCCTGTGCCAGTCAAGATATTTGTGCGAAGTCCAGTGATTGAAGAAATTGTTACTCCTGAAGTTGTATCCTCTGCTGTTACTGCTGATAAAGGTAAGGGGATCCAAGAAGCACCCGTCAGGACGAGGGCTCAGCCTTTGGACATCCCCGAGACCACCCAAAAGGAAATGGAGGAAATTTTAAAAATAATTAAGAAAAGCGACTATGATGTCGTAGAACAACTAGGGAAAACCCCTTCAAAAATCTCCATGTTGGCCTTATTGCTCTGTTCCGAGACTCATGCCAAAGCCTTGATCAAATTCCTGAAGACAGACCATGTGCCTCAAGAAACTTCTGCGGATTAGTTTCAAGAGTGTGTAGCTAGCCTTACAGTCGACAATGGTCTTGGATTTTTTGATGCCGATCTAACATCTAAGGGAAGAAAGCACAATGATGCGCTGCATGTCTCGGTAGAATGCAGAGGGACCACTATTGCTCACGTTCTGGTTGATACCGGGTCGTCTTTAAATGTATTTCCTAAGAAAGCATTGGACATACTAGATTGTGAATGTCTAATTTTGAAGCCCACAACATCATCGTAAGAGCCTTTAATGGTTCTAAGCGGATGGTCCACGGGGAGGTGGACATCCCAATTAAAGTGGGTACAAAAACTTTCAACTCCACATTTCATGTCATGGACATCCATCCCTCCTACTCTTGCTTGTTAGGAAGGCCCTGGATTCATTATGCTGGAGCTGTTACATCTACCCTGCATCAGAAGCTTAAATACCCTGTCCAGGGGAAAATTGTGACAGTTTGTGGCGAGGAGGAGTATATGATAAGCCATCTGAATTCATTCTGCTATGTTGAATTAGATGGTGAATTCATTGAGACCCCCTTTCAGCACTTTGAAGAGGTTTCTCCTGAAGTTGCGATAGCCAACACAATGACTTCTGTGCCCATCATTACCAAACCTGTGTCCCGGATGTCATCCCTTAAGGATGCGAAGGCTGTGATCGAGGAAGGAGGAAGTACAATGTGGGGTCAACTACTAGATTTTCCTGTCAAGGCAGATAAGTTCGGTTTGGTTTTCACTGCTGCTAGTCAGAAGGCTGTGCGTCGCTCCCGGGCTGGAGGACCACCGTTAAAGATCACTCATCATGGAGTTCATGCTTTGGAAGATGATGAAGATGAGAGCAACTTTGAAGATTGGATTTTCCCGACTATTGAAGGAGGACTGAACAACAGGGAGGCGAAAGACTTTGTTCCCATTACTTTCATCAATCAGTAATTTATCTTTTGAACATTTTTCGTTGGTCTGTAATAATTTTTAAACAATTCGTACAGTCTTTTTGCCTTGTGCCTTACCCGGGGCATATAGGTCCATTTGTAAGGGCTTGATTTCTTCATTTTCATATGCCATTTTTAATGAATCATGGACGTTTTCATTTATAAACTTTTGTGTTCATTTTCTTTCTTTTTACATTTGATTTTGTTTAAAGGTGGCTATCCCTTACACACACCCACACTCACAAAATGCAGGTACCCATCCACTCCGGATTCCATGGGTAACAATTCTTCTATGGCCTTCAGTGACTCTGAAGATCTGGTCAATCATGCCGAATACGAAGGTGATGAAGACTGTGAAGTGCCTGGAGAGTTGGCTAGACTTCTACAACAGGAAGAAATGGCTATTCTGCCCCATGAAGAGCTGTTAGAAACTATCAACTTGGGTACTGCCGAAGACAGAAAAGAGGTTAAAGTGGGTGTCAACCTAAAGCCAAATGTCAAAGAGCGCTTAGTTCAGCTGTTGAATGAATATGTTGAAATCTTCGCCTAGTCCTATGAAGACATGACGGGACTCGATACAGATATTGTGGTTCACCTTCTCCCTACAAGAGAAGAATGTCCACCAATTAAACAGAAAGTCCGTTGAATGAGGCCCGATATGTCTGAAAAGATCAAAGCTGAAGTGATGAAGCAATTCAATGTCGGGTTCCTTGCTGTTACCTCCTATCCACAATGGGTCGCTAACATTGTGCCCGTGCCTAAAAAAGACGGCAAAGTGAGAATGTGTGTGGATTACCGAGACTTAACAAGGGTTGGCCCTAAAGATGACTTTCCACTACCGCACATTGACATATTGGTTGACAACACAACTCAACATAAGGTATTTCCTTTCATGGATGGATTTTCAGGGTATAACCAGATCAAAATGGCCCCCGAAGACATGGAGAAGACTACTTTTGTTACGCAGTGGGGTACCTTCTGCTATAAAGTGATGCCATTCGGACTGAAGAATGTTGGGGCAACCTATCAGCGAGCCATGGTAGCTTTGTTTCATGACATGATACATAATGAGATTGAATTCTACGTAGACGACATGATAGCCCGTTCACAAACAGAAGAAGAACACCTCGACCATCTGCAAAAGCTGTTTGTCAGGTTGAAGGGTATAAGCTCAGACTGAACCCTAGCAAGTGCACTTTCGGAGTCAGGTCCGATAAACTCTTGGGATTCATCGTCAGCAACAAAGGCATCGAGGTTGATCCTGCCAAGGTCAAAGCTATACGAGAAATGCCTTCCCCCTGCACTGAAAAGGAGGTCAGAGGTTTCTTAGGACGCCTAAACTACATTGCAAGGTTCATTTCTCACCTAACATCTACCTGTGAGCCAATCTTCAAGCTGTTGAAGAAAGATCAGGTGGTTGAATGGAATGACGACTGTCAAGTTGCTTTCAATAAAATAAAGGAGTATTTCCTAGAACCTCCTATCTTGATGCCACTCGTCGAAGGAAGGCCGCTAATCATGTATCTGACTGTTTTGGATAACTCAATGGGATGCGTACTGGGCCAACATGACGAGTCTGGTCGAAAAGAGCATGCCATTTATTACCTTAGCAAAAATTTTACCGACTGTGAGACTCGCTACTCACTGCTCGAGAAAACTTGTTGCGCTTTGGTATGGGCTGCTCGCCGGCTAAGGCAGTATATGTTGACACATACCACTCTGTTGATTTCTAAAATGGATCCGATCAAGTACATCTTCAAAAAGCCTGCTTTATCTGGAAGAATCGCTAGATGGAAAATGATCCTGACTGAGTATGATATCCAGTACACAACCCAAAAAGCTATAAAGGGGAGTGTACTAGCTGACCATCTAGCCCATAATCTGTTGAAGATTACCAATCCATGAGGTTCGACTTTCCCGACGAGGATATCATGAATTTGAGCAACATTGAAGAAAACAGACCGTATGACGAACCTGAACAAGGATCCCGATGGACTCTGTACTTTGATGGTGCCTCCAACGCACTTGGAAATAGTATCGGAGCAGTACTTATCTCTCCAGAAGGTTTCCATACACCTTTCACTGCTAGACTCTGCTTCAGCTGCACCAACAACATGGCCGAGTATGAAGCTTGTATCTTTGGTCTCAAGGCTGCTGTTGACTTGGAAATCAAATCTTTGATTGTATTTGGAGACTCAGCTTTGGTTATCAGTCAAATAAAAGGAGAGTGGGATACTAAACACCCAAACCTCATCCTTTACAAAGAACATGTCTTGACGTTGTTACCGCATTTCGAGCAGATTACCTTCGAGCAATTCCCGCGAGAAGAGAATCAGTTGGCAGATGCGCTAGCTAAAATGTCATCCATGTTTAAACTTAACTGGGATAATGAGGCCCCTCAAATAACCATTGAACGGATGGACGAACCTGCACATTGTCACGAGATTAATACCAGAGAAGTAGTGGACCGACCTTGGTTTCATGACGTCAAAAGGTATCTCGAAGCACATGAATATCCTGAAGGAGCTTCAGTCAACGACAAAAAGTTCTTAAGGAAGTTCGCGGCCAAGTTCTTTATGAGCAATGGTATCCTATACAAGCACAATCTTGATTGTGTTCTACTCCGTTGTATGGACAAAGTTGAAGCTGAGCAGATCATGGTTGGACTACATAATGGCACTTTTGGCACCCACTCAAGTGGTCATACGATGGCTAAGAAGATTCTACGGGCAGGCTACTACTGGTCTACCATGGAAGCTGACTGTCATCAACATTGTCGTACTTGTCACAAATGCCAAATCTACGCTGACAAGGTACATATACCTCCAGTTCCTCTCAATGTCTTAACAGCTCCTTGGCCATTCGCGATGTGGGGAATCGACATGATTGGAGAGATCAAGCCTACAACATCCAATGGACACCGTTTCATCTTGGTGGCCATTGATTACTTTACCAAGTGGGTCGAAGCAGCTTCCTTCGACTCTGTTACAAATAATATGGTTGCCCGCTTCATCAAGCAGAACCTCATATGCCGGTATGGTATCCCCGACAGGATCACCACTGACAATGGTACAAATTTGAACAATACTATGATCACCGCTCTGTGCGAGCAGTTCAAGATTCAACATCACAATTCATCTCCCTATCGGCCTAAGATGAACAGTGTTGCCGAAGCTACGAACAAAAATATCAAAAAGATCATTCAAAAGATAACAGTCACCTACAAGGACTGGCATGAGATGTTACTGTTTGCTCTGCACGGGTACCGTACCACGGCGCATACTTCAACTTGGGCAACCCCTTTTTCTTTGGTATATGGCATGGAAGCTGTTTTACCTATGGAGGTTTAGATTCCTTCTTTGAGAATCATGAAAGATGCTGGTTTGAGTGAAGACGATTGGATTCAGACCCGACTTGATCAACTTAACTTGATTGACGAAAAGTGACTTACTGTTGTTTGCCATGGTCAGGCGTATCAGAAACGTATGATCAAGGCCTTCAACAAAAAAGTCAAGAGACAAGTATATCAAGTCGGGGACCTTGTAATCAAGAGAATCATCTTGCCGCAAAGTGATCCCAGGGGAAAATGGACTCCTACTTACGAAGGACCATTTGTGATCAAAAACGTCTTTTCTGGTAGGGCAATGATCCTGACCACCATGGACGGTAATGACCTGCCGCACCCTACGAACGCAGACATAGTCAAAAGATACTACGCATAAATGACCCGACAAGTTGAAAACCCGAAAGGGCGACTTTGGCAAAAATGGGCATCCCGGTGAATCGAAAACCTGAAAGGGCGGTTCAGGCAAAAATTAGGGATAAATAAAAAAAAATTGTACACCCGGCAAGTTGAAAACCTGAAAGAGCGACTTGGGCAAAAAAGGGTTTCCCGGTGGACTGAAAACCCGAAAGGGCGGTCCAGGAAAAAGTTAGGGAATTAAAGCGTATGACTATGTCTCGTCGGATCACTTTAAGGACAATCTCTTCAATAGACAAGCTCCGGGCTTCTGATCAATCCAATCATCTTCGGACGAAGCAACGAATGGACAAGATACTCAGAGTTACGAAGGCTATAGCAGAATGGGAACCCCATGGAATTATTACACATAGCCATCTTTCTATGTATAGATTTTTCTCAATTTTATGACAGAATTCTCTTACTAGGATGTCTGTCCCCTTTGTACAAAATACTTACACAAAGTTAATACAAAGATACTTCAAAGTGCAGAAAATTGTTTGCCTTTTCTTTCTTTTTTTACACTTATGTTTTATTTGAAAACGTCCAATGATTTATTAAATGAGTATATGCATTTGAATATAATCACTTCTTACTAATAAAACGAGATGAGAAAGAATAATTACTGACAGATTGAAAGTATGGGAGAACGTCTTTAGGCTATTCCAGGAGAAATCCTCAGCAGAGCTAAAGCCTTGAAATACATATCCTCAGTGGAGTTAAGTTTCAAAATCCCCGTCAGAACTAAGTTTCCAAACTCCCAATCCCCAGCGGAGCAAAACTTTAAACTGTAAACCCTCAATGAAGATAAAACTTCCTTCCCCAACGGAGTCCAAAATTTCAACCCTTAAACCCCGGTGGAAGACCATTTAGTTTCCTCCAATTCCCCAGAGATTTGTCTTAAAACCAGAAGATCCCTCTGCAAGTTATCTTACTAACCAGACAACAGCTTCGGATAATTCCTCAGAAGATTGGCACACAACCCAAACTCTTGAAAACTTTCCAATAGAACAAGAATTCTCCCCAGAGTTATTTCCCAGCAGATTGGAGATTCTCATTCTCATTTCTCCGGTGAAGCCTCAGAGGTTTCAATTCCCCAGTAGAGATCGTCAGAGTTTCCCTTATTCCCCAGGAAAGTCGTGAAGGATTCTCACATCCCCACAGAAGTTGTCGGAGTTCTTATTAATCCCCACAAGTCGCTAAGGATTTTCTATCCCCAACAGTGGTCCAGGGATTTCTCATTCTCAGCAATCAAAGATTTTGAATCTCCAAAAGCAGTCAGGGATTTATTTTCCCCGGCAGCAGTCAAAGATTTAATTATCTCCACTTATCAAGGATTTATTTTCCTCAGCAAGACGGCTAATCAACTTACATGCGCATTCATTACATTCATATATCATAAACATTGATAGAACACATTTTATTGCATCATGCATATCATGCAACATAACTTTGTGTTTCAGCTAACATTTTACCCTTTTCAGGATAAAATTAAAAGCTATCGTTAACAACTATTAAAAGACTTCAGATACGGTGCGGATACACTCCGAGACATGGAAGTCATTATGCTACTCATTCGGATCTCTTATACAGTATGGATACACCCCAAACACGGAGGTTATTCTACTACTCATTCAGACTTCATCAATCAGATAAAGACTAGATACGCTCCAGACACGGAAGCCATTCTATTTCTAATTCAGATTCAACTATCAACCTCAAGTTCAGATACACTCCAGACATGAAAATCATTTTGTCACTTGTCCGGATCCCAGTTACAGTACAGATACACTCCAGACATGGAAGTCATTCTGCTACTCATACAAGATCTCAACTTCAGATACAGTCCGGATACGCACCAGACACGGTTTCCATTCTGTCACTCATTCGGAATTTATCCCCAGCCCAGAGATGCTCAATATACAGATGTTTCCCTGTCGCCCATTCAGAATTCAGATACAATACAGATACACTCCAGACACGGCAGTCATTCTGATATTCATTCAAGAATCAAATACGGTTACAACTCGGATACGTTCTAGACATGGACGCCATTCCTTTTCTCATACGAATGCAATCTCCAGATACAACTCAGATACGTTCCAGATACGGATACCATTCTAGTGCTCATTCTCCTGATTTTCAACAAACTGTCTTGGATGGCATCTTTAAGCCCATCTCTTGCAAGATTCTACCATCTCCAAATGGCATCTATAAGCCCATTCCCTCATTTACATTTTGACGAGTGCAAATTTACGGGCACTCTAGTGTCCAATCCTCTTTTACCTTCGAGTCACGAAAGGCAAACTTGCCAATCTAACTCTTCAGTTTCAAGAAGATTGAACAGGGGCAGCTGTTGTACCCCAAAATTTGCCCTATCATTTTATCAAGATTTCTCCTCACAAGACTCTTTGAACTCAAGGCCAAGCTAGGGTTTGCTCTGCTCAAGACATCTCCTTGCACTGATGACCTGAATTAGGGTTTGAGTTTGCACAGAGATTTTTGGACTTTCAATGCTCAAAGTTACTTTCATACTTCATGTTGGACTTACAAGATTACCTCTACCAAGTTTCAAGCCTTGAATCAAATTTTTACCCAGTCAATTGGACAGTTGACCTAGAAATCAGCTGTATTACGGGAAAAGTCAAATGTGGCCAATTTACAGTCAAACCTCATAATTATTTATCCACATCAACATTATAGACTCATATGAGCAATTTTATCAAGTTTGGACCACAACTCCTCAAGAAATTTGATCAGATCATCAAAAGGGCAAAATGGTCACTTTTAGGGTTTTGACTGTATAAGGGCAATTTCTGATTTTTCACCTAGCCAATGGAAAATTGGGTTCAAGCATGGGTTCAAGGACTCAATGTCATCATCTTTACCTATTCACAAGGTTCAAAAGATCTCAATTGCATTGGATTGGCAGATGAATTTTCCAGTCAACTGATCAAAAATCAACTATACACTGAAAAGTCAAACTTTGACTTTTTGGTCAAAATCAAGTGCCAAGGGTCATTTTTCATCAAGATGTGTCAAAACATGAAACTTGTTCATCAAGGGTTCATGAAACTTTTAACTTAGTGAAATTTTGCCCTAGTTTAGGCAGGATTTTTACCTATCTTCATGACCATTTTTCACATAGTTACACTTGGAATCTCAAACTGCATTTCAAAGATGGATTGTAGAGAATGTTACAAGCTTTCCAAAATGTCTAAGAACTCTCCAAAATCATTTGTGGTTAGGGAGAATCAAAGGTTTGAATTTGGCAAAAACTCACTTTTGATCCATGGCATTTTTATGTTGATATAAGTTGCAACTTCCATCCAGCATTGTTTGTACTTGATCAGAAGTCCATAAAACCTTTCATACTCAATAACTAATGCAAATAAATTGGGTTGAGGCTTTGTTTTGATCATGGGAGCATTACACAAGAGATTAATCCAAAAATAGCAAAAAGGCAACATTGCCATTTTTGTCAAATTTGCTTTATGTCAAATTGCATTCTTGAGCCTTGAACAAAATCTTGTAAAACAAACAATATCCACAAACTGAGGGGGCCAAGATCATAGGGTGCAAGCTGGTAGATAGCCTGTACATGCCTGTTTTACATCACTTGTTACTTTTTCTTAAAATACAAGAAAACTTGCAAAAGAGAGACAACTTGCATATCTAATATAACCAACTCTTGCAAGCTTTTGAAACAAGTTTTACACATTCCCTTGAGCCAGAAACACGAGCCATTGATCCCTTAAACACTCTTGAACATCAAAACACTAAAAATTTGCAAAACAGGGCACTCTCTGCAGTTTCACTTCCATCTCACAAGTTACTCGTGCGTTTTGCCCCAAACTTGTTCCAATACATTCCATATAACCTATCAACCTATCCCAATCATTGGCCACTGATTGTAACTCCACTTGCAAGCTTCACCATTTCTGTTTTCATCTTGTGCAGGTTGAGTTCTACAAGCTTGTTCAAGCACATCCAAGGCAAACTATACATTGGGGAAGGTCAGAGGAAGTCCAAGTAAGCTCTCAAGCATCTCAGGCATCACTGAAAAGCTCCACATTGCCATACACGAGTTCATCTGAAACAGGTATTTTTCAACTTCCTATCTCTCTATTTAGGAATCATTAGGCTTAGGTTTGTGAATAAAAAATGTAGTACTCATAGCCATGAAGTTGTACATATGCTCAGTTTTCATTTAAGTTAAGTGTGTTGAGAGAATTTGATTCATGAACTTCCTAAAAAAGTTAGGTTAGAAATTAGGGCCAGAGAAATTCTCTCTGGTCTTTGAGAGTTAGATTAAGTTTCTTATATGTTTGAAATCGTCTTGAAAAATGCTACAACTTTGGTGTTATGAGTTTTTGCATTAGAGCACGTATGCAGGATCTGGACATTTTGTACAGGGCGCGCGTCTTCTGAGTTTCAAAGGTTGAAGATGAAGTTCAGTGGGTTGGGCTTTGGCTTGGCCTGCTTTTTGCACCTCCAATTTGCTTACTGCACCCCCTGGCCCATTTCTTTATATTTTTTCATTTTTCTATTTATTTTTCATTTCTGATTTTATTTTATATTCTCTAAACATAAAAAATACCAAAATCATTTTTATAAATTTTCACATTTATTTTTATATTTTATTTTATTTTTCTAACATGAAAATAATTATTAATTAGATATACTATTTATTTTCTCAAATGAAAGCTTGTAAACAATACATAAAAATATTATATTTTTCAATATTTATATATTTAAATGATATTTTCTCATATATTATTATTTTCTAAATATTTATATATATTTATATTTGTTTTCTTGTACACAAAATAATTAATATAGTATATATTATCTTAAAACCAAAACTAGGGTTTCCACCCTTATTAAAAATAATATTTTTTTTCTAATATATTTTATTTTTTGACACTTGAATATATTTTTATTTTTTATTGTACATAAATAAATAATATTAATAAATATACTTTCTTAAAGAAAATTAGGGTTTTTACCCTTAATAAAAAATAATCTTTTATTCCTTTTTTTATACATTAAATATTTTATTTTTACATACATAAAAATAAACAAAATTTTTTTTTTTGCATATTTATTTAATTGACCATTTAAATACTTGCCTATTTTTTATTTGTACCATTTGTTCAATTTGGATGTAATAGTAAATATTAGGGTTTTATTTTCTTGCAAATACTCCCCCATTCAAAATTGTATCCCCCCTTCCCATATCAAATGTTGTAATAGTGTAGATTTATTTTACGCACTTTATGCTTTCAAATATGCCATGTTAGAGATTAGGGTTTGTATGCAAAAATCCAAAATCAAAACAAATAGCTTGACTAATACAAAGACAAAAAGCATGTAAATTGACAACACAATGCACACATGCACCCCTAGGGTTTCATCCACTTGTTGCCTTTAAAATGGCCATGTTATGCATGTTGAGTATCTTGGCAAAACAAAAACAAAACAAAAGATCATAGTCCCTCGATGACGCTATCTTAGTTGCCTATACAAAATGATCTAGTCCCTCAAAATTGCTAAAGATGCTTGGCAATATTGCTATCATGGTCAATATGATGACCCGCGCCTGTCCCGTTTAACATCCTAATACAAGGTTATTTACCAAATGCAATGGTAAAACAACACTGTCAAAAGGGTTGAAAATGTGTAGGAAAGATCTTTGAGTAAAATAGGGTAGACAACTCTTAGTTACTTGATCAAAACTTGCAAAAAAATCCTTGCTATTTTCAAACACACCTCACAACACAATTTCAAAACATTTCCCAAAACAAACTTTCAAACATTGAAATATCTTTTCAAAAGACAAATACACCTTTGTATACATTCAAACAAGAATCATTATAAAGGTTGCCACAACGATGGCCTCTTTTCAAAACATTTTCAAAAACCACACACAAAGCACCATTTCAAACAATTGGAAAAGCAAAGCAAGTGATCTAAACAAGTAACTAAGAGCCCATGGATAACCATGGATGAAAATGGTGCTTGCACCTTCCCTTTTCATAATCTACCCCCCGAACCCAAGAAAACATCTCAAAGGTCTTTCCTGTGCTTTTTGACCTTTCCTTTGGATAAAATAAAAAGTCGGTGGCGACTCTTGCTAAACCGAAACATTTGTGAACACAAACGCAAAACCTCAAGTCAGTTCTCCCACCGTATTACACCATCATTAATAGAATCATTATATGGGTGATCCTCATTACTAGTCATCTAACCTGTAATAAAGAAAAACATAAGTATATAATGACAAATATATAATTCCAAATATATAATTCCAAATATCTAATTCCACAATTAATTGAGCATATAAAATGAAAAATATATAAGTATATTGAATGACGGAATATATAACATTTTACTATATTACCTCTTTCTCTAACATCTATTTCTTTTCTTGGTTGGATTGTGAATTACTTGTCTCTTAAGAACGCGGACGGATGGATTGATCCAAATTCCATCATTATGATCCTTTCTGTATATGATTCATTGGCTATAATATTCTCATCTCAATCGTTTCTAATATACGACTCATTCTCAACATCAATATCACCTTGATCTGCACTTTTATCATCAAGTACTTTGTTAGATAAAAGCACTATAGACCATTTTGTACTCTTCAGTCAGTAGCGTAGAACACTTCTTTAGCTTGAGAGGCAAGAATAAATTACTCATCTTTGTACCCCATCCTATTAAGATCCACTTGTAAAAATCCTGACTTATCCATTCGTATTCCACTATTATGTACCCACTTGCAACCAAAGATAGGAATCTGAAACTTCTCGTAATCAAACACCCAAATGATCGATAACCCCAAAATTTGACATATTTTCATATTTTGGGTTTAAGTCCTTCATACTTGAAATGTGCATTGCTTCAGCTACCACGGTGACACCACTATTTTGCATAGTATTTTTATAATCTTGTTCTTTGGTGTAAAATGTGTATCTATTAATTGCGTATGCGCTATGAGAAAACACATGCAAACTTGGACCATATGCCAAACATCACTACCTTTCTGTTATTGAAGCGGGATCTGAATAAAACTTTAAATAAATATGATCCTTAAACCATTGTATAAAACTTTGATTGTGCCCTCGTACTATCCAATTTTCATTTCTATTCAAATTCTCACCTCAGAGTAGATCCTTGGGCATTTCAACATACGGCTCAACCTCATTGTCATTGTGCAGAACATACAAATGCACTTGATCCCGTTCATCCCTAGATACTATCACAATTTTATTTCCAATTAATTTTGTACCTTCTTTTTTTTCTTCAAAAATATGAGATTTAAGGAGTCCAATGGATTGCACATTGGACAAATATTCAGTACAAAACTCAACTGCTTCTTCAACAATGCATCATTCAATAATACAACCCTCTGGACGACTTCGGTTTTTCATGTAACCTTTTAATATTTTCATATAACGTTCAACAAGGTACATCCATCTCATATAAGCTGGTCCACACAATTGTGTCTCTTTTACAAGATGAACAACTAGATGTACCATTATGTCAAAAAATGGGGGAGGAAAACACATTTCAAGCTCACACAAAGTAATAACTATTTATTTTTACAATGTCGGTAAGATTTCAGGATCGATCACCTTACTACAAATTGACCTGAAGAAAAAACACAATTTAGTTATTGCGCTTCATACTTTTTCTTGAAAAATAGAATGTATACCTATTGGTAGAAACTGTTCCATTATGACATGGCAATCATGTGTATTTAAACTCTTTAACTTGAGGTCTTTCATAGACACAAGTCTTCTATATCTGAAGAGTATCCTTCAAGAACTTTAACTTCACTCTGTTGGCTCCCAAATTCGACACTTGCTATATTTGGACTCGTTGACCAAAAAACTGGGAGTGGACTACACCAGGAGTTGTAATTCGACGCATGAGATAAATTAAGGAAAAGGATCCAAGATATGATAAGAAAGCTTCAACCAAAGGTTCATTCGACCGGAGCAGATGTAGGTTGTTTTGACTGAAGGGAAGTATTCGCACCTTGGCACATGGGACGAAGACCATTTTGAAATTTGAATTATTGGAGGGAAAGGTGGTTTTCATCATCGTCTAAGGGAAGGAAACGTGGAAAAAGGCTATGGGTCGAGAGGCATGCAGGAGACACTTGTCTTCATCCTAGTGAAGAATGTCCCCTCGACGGTTACCTATTTTTAGTATAAATTAAGAAGTTTGTGTGATTTTTAGTGTGTGCAACTGATAGTACAAGACCTCTCAAATATTATCCAAGTAACTACTGCGTGAGAAAGGATAAAAAAGCAGAGCAATGTACGTTAGAAACACCCTTTTTACTTAATAAAAGTCTTTTTACTTTACTTTACCATTATCTTGCAAAGTTACCTTTTTACTTCTTTTACTTGCATTTTTATGCTTTCATTTACTGTTCAACAATCTTAAACATCTCTCCCCTAGGTCGAACGTGTGTTCTTCCTTCTCACTCATTTTTACATAAAGATTAGCATATGTTCTGGGATTAGTTTGGTCGATCCCGCAAGTAAACCAAAAAACTTACCCTTTTTGGAGACCAGCGGTTGTTTACCAAAAACAACGGTAAACAAATTGGCACGCCCAGTGGGACGTTGCTAATTGTCTATATTATTGTGTGTTTTTTTCCTGTACAATTATAACATTGCATGTTATTATGAAGTGGTAGAATAACCAAATAATATACTGTTAGGAAAGAAAACAGAGAGAGTAGTATGGCTAATGAGCCAAACCATGGAGAAATACCTCCACCGATCACAGGGACATTAGTTACTACTGTTGTCGAAGGGAATATCCCAACTTCTGTCGGATCCATACCAGTGTCAACCATGAATCAAACTGGACCCTTACTCACGTATGTGGGTCCAAGAGGTCCTTCAGGAACACCCCCACCAAGGATGAACCTAGGGTCTCGATCAACTGTACCCCCAGGCTTTTCGACAACCTGGATGGGTCGAGAACAGTCATATGGCATGCCAACTACTGAAATGGCTAGCCTTATGAATGTTGCGTCTACTTTCTTAGAACCTTTGGTAAATGCCACATCACCATTACAGGGATCTGGAGCCAGTAGAAACCAATTTTTAGGGGGGCCATCTCATATGATACCAAGTCTCACAAATGCTTCGACAGCAATTTTGAGGCAACATATGGAAGAAAGTAACCATGAAATGGTACAAATGTTAGCATAAACTTTAAGTACAGTATTAAATCCCCTCATTCAGACTGCTACGCAGTCGAATCAACAGATGACAACGCAAATAACGCGCATGGCTGAATTCTTTGGGGTGCCTCAAGTTGCTCAACTGCCCCAAGTTGTTCGACAGCCCCAGACGGTACCAATAAGATTAAATCAAGGAGTAATCATGGAAGAAGATTTGACCATTAATCCAAACCCCCAAGTTCCAAGGGTCGAAGTAGAACAACCAAGATTAGAGATACCTCGAAACCATCGAGAAATCGATCAGGGCATTATTCTGGCTAATAGAAACCAAAACGCTGACGAATTAATACAACAAGTTCGACATCAGAACTATGGGGCAGATAATAATTTAACCGCTATGATCGAGAGAATCATGCTTCAAAACGGGATGAATGTTGGTTTCCATAGACCAAACTTTAAATCCCCATTATCAGAATATATTCTGTAAACGGACTTACCACCTAGGGGAAAAGTCCCAAAATTCACTAAATTTTCGGGGGATACGACAGAGTCGACTGTCGAACATGTGGCTAGGTATATGATAGAAGCGGGAGAAATAGCAAACAATGAAAACCTTAGGATCAAATACTTCCCAAGTTCATTAACTAAAAATGCTTTTACTTGGTTCACTACCCTCCCATCCAATTCGATCCATAATTGGAACCAATTAGAAAGATTGTTCCATGAACAATTTTACATGGGTCAAACCAAGATAAGTCTAAAAGAATTGGCTAGTGTAAAAAGAAGGTTCACTGAACCAATTGATGAATATCTAAATAGATTTCGACTACTCAAAGCCAGATGCTTTACACAAGTACCTGAGCACGAGTTAGTTGAAATAGCAGCAGGTGGCCTGGATTATTCGATTAGGAAAAAGTTGGATACACAATACCTAAGAGATATGGCCCAACTTGCTGATAGGGTTCGACAAGTAGAACGTCTTAAGGGTGAAAAGGCCAAAACTGTTAAAACTCTTCGACGAGAAAGGGTAGCTTATGTCAAAATGGATGATGACGATCCAGAGACATGCAGCGATCCTGTAGACATTGAAGAAGGTGAAATCGATCTAGGTGAATTAAAAAATGGACCACCATATGCTTGTAAATTGTTGGTGCAATCAAATGGAAAAAATCTTGTGGAACCTGAGAAAAGTAGTGATAAATTTCCTAAGAAAACTTATAGTTTTGACATATCAAAGTGTGACGAAATATTCGATCTATTAGTTAAAGACGGACATATGATATTTCCTCCAGGGGCCAAATTGCCTCCTTTAGAATAAAGAAAGAAAAGAGGTTTTTGTAAATATCATAATTTTTTAGGACATAAGACCTCACAATGTTTCCTTTTCAGAGATCTCGTTCAACAGGCACTGAATGAAGGAAGACTGAAATTTGCTGATAAACCAGCAATGAAAATCGAAACCAACCCATTGCAAGCAGAAGCTCATTATGCCGAACCAGTTGGCATTCATATGGTAGAAGTGTCTGAAGATTTCATCACAAAACCCATCTTCGGAAGTTTCACTGGGAACATCTTCAGGAAAACAATCGAAGGGGTGAGAAAGGCTAATGAAGGCCTTGACTCAAAGAAAGAAGTTGGCCAAGCGTCAAACGAAAAGGCTGCTGTTGGCCTTAAACTAATCAAAGGGGTTGCTGAAAGCTCCAGCAAAAGAACCATCACAGGTTCTTATTTGGATACTGCAAAGGGTTCGACAGAAGCCTTGGAGACCAAAATGCAGAAGATGAACCTGACTTCCAAAAGCAACTTACAGGTTAATGTGGTCGAAGTCTCTGAAGCCAGAGTTTCATAGGAAACCCTTCGACAAGAGGAGGTAAACAAAACTGCATTCCCAAAGGAGGATGAAAATTTGGCAGATTTTTTGCATAGATGTTAAAAGAATAAATCAGAGGTTATGCTATGCCCTAGGTGTAGCTCTATTTTTGATAAGAAGGCCGCTGAACACATACAAGGGATGCAGACTGTAAAAGCGAAACAGGGTACCAATGCCCAACAAAGAGTGGGTCCAGAAATTCGATTTGACCCCAGAAGGGGACATCAACAAAGACCCATGACTCAAGAAAGGAGGCCA
This sequence comes from Vicia faba, assembly GCA_948472305.1. Lineage (NCBI taxonomy): Eukaryota > Viridiplantae > Streptophyta > Magnoliopsida > Fabales > Fabaceae > Vicia > Vicia faba. Next base: position 1,202,324,914 of record OX451739.1, on the reverse strand, counting down.
CCAACTTTTAGGCCTCCAACTAATGTGCCTACTGATACCTGGCTGAATACCATGGGAAGAAAATGGCCAAATGAAGAAAAGTGGCAGACATTCGACGTACCAAAAGGTTCCTCTCTAGATTACAGAAAGGAATACCATGCCTCTACATCGAACAAAATGACCCATGTGTCAAGCAACTATAAAGGAAAGAATCATATGTCTCGATCATAATGGAGGAGGTTTTAGAGACGGAGAAAAGCTGAGAAAGTGGCAGCTGGGCCTCATCCAGAAGTTAGCACCAATGTGCAGAAAAGACAAAGGAAACCTCTGGAGAGAAATCCTATGCCCTGGGCGGAAGAGTGTGGGTCGAATGACGATGACTCCGACTCTAGTGACAGTTTGGACATCATGGTGAATTTCATATTCGTGCTGCCCAAAGAATATAACCGAGAGGTCGAAGTCAAAGAGACTGACCTAATGGTTGAACAAGAACTGGCTAGACATAAGCCAGTATGTTATTATATAATGAACAATGGATGCATGGAAGAACAAAACGCATTCTTTGAACCCCCAACAGAGGCAATGAAGAGCCATCTGAAACCAATGTTCATTAGAGATAAAGTGGGGGAGGTAACCATAAACAAAATTCTGGTTGATTGTGGGGGAACCATTAATATCATACCACAATTTATGCTGGAAAAGTTAGGCAAAGGGGATGCCGACATAAAGCCACACAACATGGTATTATCCAACTATGAAGGGGGAATTGGCACCACAATGGGTGTCATTCAATTCGACCTCAAAGTGGGCTCAATCCTTCGACCCACCATGTTCATGGTTATTTCAGCAAAGCCCAACTACAATCTACTCCTTGGTCGAGAGTGGATACATGGCATTGGAGCAGTGCCATCTTCGATGCACCAAAGGGTCCTAATGTGGCGCCCAGATGGCATTGTGGAGAACATTGAAGCAGACCAGAGTTACTACCTGGGTGAAATGAATAGTGTCAGAAAGAACGATTTCGACAGGAATTTGGCTCACATAGGGCCTTGTAACCCACCAGAGTTTGATTTGACTCCAACTCCAAATGCGTTCTGCTCTCTATACTTGCACTCTGATTATGGTTTCCAGTGGGATAAAGAAGATTTATCCAACATAGACTTTGGAGGAATCAGTGATATACGACCAATTGGCTGGGGCAGAGAATTTGATGATGATGACTGAGTCATCAACTCTCCAAAAGATTTCGGCCTATGTGGCTGAAAACAGAATGATAGCGGCTTTAGAGGCTGAAGTTAAATATGTGGCTTCCAAGGCCAATGAACAGGTTATGTCGAAGATAGGACCTGGGAAAGATTTCGATCCTGAGCCTCCTGACTTGGGAACAGAAGACTTTATAGACCAGAGGTTAGACGCCATCTATGACGACGAACCTCTTAGTTTCAAAAAGGACCCGTTGGCACACAATGTCAGAATGTTGGCACAAGATCCTCTAGAAGAGGTAAATCTGGGCGAAAGTCCTATGAACAGGCCCACATACATCAGCGCAAAGATGGATCCAGGACTCAAGGTCGAAATGATTAAATTACTGAAAGAGTTCAAGGATTGCTTCGCGTGGGACTATGACGAAATGCCTGGTCTCGACAGAGGATTAGTCGAGCTGTAGTTACCAATAAAGCCTGGAAAGAAACCCGTCAAGCAGACTCCAAGACGGTTTGCACCAGAGATTTTATCAAAAATCAAAACGGAAGTCGAAAGGCTGCTGAAGTGCAAGTTCATTAGAACAACCAGGTATGTCGAATGGATTGCAAATATTGTACTTGTGATAAAGAAAAATGGTACCTTGAGGGTGTGCATTGATTTCAGAGATCTCAATGCTGCGACCCCCAAAGAAGAATATCCAATGGCAGTGGCGGAAATGCTTGTGGATTCTGCTGTTGGTTTCGAATACATGAGTATGCTGGATGGCTACTCTGGCTACAATCAAATCTTCATTGTTGAAGAAGATGTGTCGAAGACGGCCTTTCGTTGCCCTGGGGCTTTAGGCACCTATGAATGGGTAGTGATGCCTTTTGGCCTAAAAATGCAGGGGCAACGTATCAAAGAGCCATGAATTCGATCTTCCATGACTTTATTGACACTTTCATGCAAATTTATATTGATGATATTGTTGTCAAATCTGTTTCAGGGAAGGCTCATATGGATCATCTTCGACAATCCTTTGAGAGGATGAGACGTTATGGCTTGAAGATGAATCCTCTGAAATGTGCTTTTGGTGTAAAAGCAGGAGATTTCTTAGGTTTTGTGGTCCACAAGAAAGGTATCGAGATAAATCAAAACAAGACCAAAGCTATCTTACAAGCCAAAGCGCCAACTAACAAAAAGGAATTGCAATCCCTACTTGGGAAAATAAATTTCCTAAGGAGATTTATATCCAACCTTAGTGGGAAAACGCAAGCCTTTTCTCCATTACTTCGACTCAACAAAGGAGGATTTGAATGGAAGGAAGAACATCAAGAGGCCTTCGACAAAATCAAAGAGCACCTCACTAAACCACCTATTCTGGTGCCTCCTTGTCTAAATAGAAGTATGAGGTTGTACATAGCCGCGTCAGATAAGACTTTAGGGAGCATGCTTGCTCAGGAGGACGAACATGGTGTCGAAAGACCCATATACTACCTCAGTAGAGTTTTAAATGATGCAGAAACTAGATATAACGAAGTTGAAAAACTGTGTTTATGTCTATATTTTTCGTGTACAAAACTTAAGCAATATATAAAGCCAGTTAATGTTTATGTCTCGTCTCATTTCGAAATTTTCAAGTATATGTTGTTGAAACCCATTCTGCATAGTAGAGTTGGCAAGTGGGCACTTGCATTGACTGAGTATTCATTAACTTTAATGCCTCTTAAAGCTATAAAAGGCCAAGTGGTTGCGGACTTTATAGTCGACCTCTCTATACAAGAAAGATCACTAAATTATTTGGAGATCGAACCATGGAAACTCTACTTCGATGGATCTCGTTACAAAGATGGAGTCGGAGTCGGCGTCCTTATTATTTCTCCCAGTAAAATTCCAACAACATTTAAGTACAAAATAGATGGAGATTGTTCGAATAATGAGGCTGAATATGAAGCACTAATTATAGGCCTTGAAATTTTGTTGGAATTGGGGGCAACTCGAGTCGAAATAATGGGAGATTCGGAGTTAGTCCTAAAACAAATTACGAAAGAATATAAATGCATAAAAGAAACCCTTATTATGTATTTCATAATAGCCAGACGGTTGTTGAAAAATTTTGAGGCAATTAACATTCGACACATACCCAGATTAGAAAATCAAGCAGCCAATAATTTGGCACAAATCGCTTCCGGGTATAAAGTTTCGAAAGAGAGGCTGAAACAGGCAGTCGAAGTTAGGGGGAGAGTAACTGCCACCAAATTATTTCCATCAGACTTAAAGAACACAAAGTTGGGGTACACTGATCAGAAGAATTTTGAAATATCGTTCATAGACAATCTAACAGAACAGGATTGGAGAAAGCCTGTAGTGGATTATTTACAAAATCCAACCGCTTCGACAGAACGAAGGATAAAGTACAGAGCACTGAGTTATATGTTGATGGGGAACGAACTATTTAAGAAAACGCCAGAAGTTGTTCTCTTGAAATGCTTAAGTGAAACAGAAGCATATGTGGCCCTTTTTACCACACACGCTGGGGCATGTGGAGCACACCAAGTAGGCCAAAAAATGAAATGGTTATTGTTTCGACAAGGCTTATATTGGCCCACTATGCTAAAAGATTGTGTTGAGTTCGCCAAAGGATGCCAAGAATGCCAAAAACATACAGGCATTCAACATGTGCCAGCAAATGAGCTTCACTCGATTGTGAAACCTTGGCCTTTTAGAGGATGGGCTTTGGATCTCATTGGAGAAATTCGACCAGCGTCTTCTAAAGGTCAGAAGTATATATTGGTGGGCATTGATTATTTTACTAAATGGATCGAAGCAATTCCTTTAATCAATGTAGACCAGGAGAATGTCATTGAATTCATTCAAAAGCACATCATATACAGGTTTGGGATCCCTGAGACAATAACTACAAACCAAGGATCAGTCTTCACTGGCCGAAAAATGCAAGATTTCGCTGCAGAAATGGGGTTTAAGCTATTAACATCTACGCCTTATTACGCACAAGCTAATGGTCAGGTCGAAGCAGCAAACAAAGTGGTGATCAGTTTAATAAAGAAACATGTGGGAAAGAAACCCAGAAACTGGCACAAAACACTAGATCAAGTCATGTGGGCATGTCGAACGTATCCCAAAGAAGCTACAGGGACAACACCATTTCGCCTAACCTATGGTCATGATGCAGTGTTACCAGTGGAAATCCACTTGCAAGCGACAAGGATTCAAATACATCACGAGATCCCTTCTGAAGTCTATTGGAGCATGATGTTGGATGAGCTAGTATACTTAGACGAAGAAAGGTTGAAAGCTTTAGATCTTTTGAGACTACAAAAGAAGCGAGTCGAGAAATCCTACAATCGAAGGGTAAAATCCAAGATGTTTCAGCCTGAAGATCTAGTTTGGAAAGTAATACTCCCAATGGATCGAAAGGACCGGAGCTTTGGAAAATGGTCCCCTAAGTGGGAAGGACCTTTTAGGATTGTGCAGGCTTTCTCAGGTGGAGCCTATGAGATCGAAGAGGTAAGCGGAGATCAAAGACTCTTGAATGTAAATGGTAAATACTTGAAAACGTATAGACCTATGCTTCAAGAGATAAAAATAGATGATATATAATCACTAATTATAAAGAATGCCAAAATGGAAACTTAAATGATTTTCATTAAAGAGGCCAAAATGGCTTTGAAATTGTTACAGAAAGTGATTACATAATAAAGAGGAACAAGATTCAGTAGGGAAGATTAGCTTTAATCTGGAGGTACTTGATTCGTTGCAATTCTAGCCTTCGATCACAGAGAGCTTTTGATTGGTGAAGGGTTTCGAGCTTAGCGTCCAGAGATTGAGCTCGATCGACATGTCTTAACCCTTCAGCCAATTCTTCTTGGCTTTCTAACTCAGTGTTCACAGCAAGAAGCTCCTCTTTCTTTTTATCGTTGGCAGCAAGTTTTGCTTCCAACTCTGCAATCTGTGCTTTCAACTGAACACTGTCTTGATCAATCTCCTCGACTTCCTGTTGCCTGGCCTCCTGGGCCTTCGACAAGTCCTTTACTCTAGAAGTGGATTCAGTGGCAGCATACTAGGCAGCAGCCACTTGGCCATTGGCTTCCTTAATATCACGATTAATGAGTCTTTGACGATTGAAGTCTGTTGATACTTGCTCGACAATAGAATGTAAATTCAGGATTACACTGGCTACATCTGGAGGGGTAACAAGAAGATCGACAGCTTTCAAGATAGTCTTCAGATAGGAAGGTGCTACTGGTTCCCCCTCTAAAGTTAACATCAAATCTCTTTTAAAGATTTGTGCTTTAACCTTTTGAAGAGCTTCGTCGAGAGGGGAAGTCGAGGTAGATCTTCCAGATGCAGTCGAGGCGCTACGATCAGAGGAGCTCTCTCGACCCTCCAAGATTGCAGTCAAATAACCTAACAGATCTTGTTGTTTCAGTAAAGCCAAATCCTCTTTGGTTCTGGACCCCGTCTAAGGGATGCTTGCGTTGGATTCAATAACCATGTTAGGTACTTGAGTAGGGATTGCCTCAGCACCTGGAGGATTTTGGTTTCCTTCAGCAAGAGCTTCTTCATCCTCAGCTTCTGGGGTCTCCCCATGCTCCTTCTATGTCTCAACTTCGACCACAGGGATCCTAACCTCCTATTGATTTCCTTCAGCTTCTTCTTCATCAGCTTCTTCTATGGTTTCATGCTGGGGTTCAGAAGTCTGATTCACTTCGTCAGCTGAACTCACGAAAGAGTCTTTGGCTGAAGTAGGTCTGTAGGTAAGAATCCCATCACTATTCAAGCAAGTGGTCGAGTCCTCGACATGAGTAGGATTTCGTGTCGAAGTGCCAGCAGTGTCCTGAAAAATAGAAAGAATTTATTGTTTTTAAAAGCGTCACAGAGTTAGAGGGAGTGAGAAGTACATAACAAGCAGTCGAAGTGGATACATGTACTGGAATTTCAGCACCAAGACTAGAATTATCACTTTCACTAGGATTGTTTAATCTGGCGATTATCTCATGTTCAGTGGGTTCATTGATAATGACAGGAGGTAGCCTCCCCACTGTAGTTTTAATCTTGATTTTTGGACGGGTTTCGACAGCAGGAGTTGGTTTTTTCAATCTTCGTCTCTGCAAAGGAACAGGTGGAGATTCCTCTTCCTCATCACTAGAGATTTGAATCTCTTGAACCTTCCGCTTTTTGGGGGATGATTTCTAAGCATATAGAAAACCAAGTCGAGAAGATCAATAACTACGTCAGATAAAACTAAGGGTAAAAAGGGAAAGGTAAGTACCTTAGGAGAGGGATTGATAGCAGAGTCTCCCCCTTTTGTACTCTCAGCGGTTTTCTTCGAAACAACCCGCTTGACAGCTAAACGAAAGGAAAAACAGCTATGGTTAGTTGGGAGTTGGTAAAATAAATCTAAAACGAAGGGATGAAAAAAGGAATACCTTTTTTGACTCTGTCGAGAACCAGCTTGAATGCCTCACGCAAATGGTGGGCAAAGTCCTTCTCGTCGAAGAACTCTTCCTCATAATAATGTCTCCACCACGTCTCAGAAATGGTAGAGTTCAGAAAATGAAGGTTAAAGTTGAACAAGGTCAATGTAGTTCGACCAGAATACCTACCAATATGCTTGGTAGCGGCATCCTCTGAGTAATTTGAATTATAAAAGAGTAGCAGTTTCTCTCGAGGGTATATAGGCGAAGGAAGCGATTGAGCAATGCCAAACTATCAAGAGACAAGATTGGGTTGATAGGCAATTAAGCTCAATTGGTTCTTCGAGCTCTTAAATCTTAAAGGCATGATCCTGGGGTGGAGAAACGCTTCCCACATACTCACGAATTCGTCAACCACGTCATCTTCTTCTAAAGGATATGGTCTAGTAAACCATTTCGGGCCAACTTTTCGACTGGCAAAAGGAGCCATAGTCGAATCAAAGCTTTTTCGCTCCGCAAACATCATTATGAAGCTTGTAAAGGCTTTTTGAAACTGTTGGCCTTCATCAGTAGGAGTTAGCAATGCCAACCTGGTGCCTTCGACTCTCCTGTTTAAAATTTCAGGAGCTTCCTCATTGATCTTGTTCTTTTGAGGGAGGAAGGATTCGAAGGTGGCATTAAGCCACAGCTGCAGAAGCCAGAAGGGACCAGATAGCAACAAACTTCCTCTGTCTCCTAGAACCTTAAGTTGAGTCACACCATTACTGATGGACTCATATAAGTTGGCCATAATCAATTCATCCAAGCAAATAGGGTATTTGTGATGGAGCTGTGTTGCAAGCGTCAGCATCTTTTTCGTCACCTGCAGTGATTTGGTGCAGAAAACGAATCGAGACAACCACATGGCCAAAAAGGCTATCTGCTCCACCTCCGACACAGTATTTGAAGCCTTGTCATGAAAGTGGTTTATGAAGGTGGTATAAGTGGGTTTGGTAGCAGCAAACCTAATGGGATCCTCAGACAAGTCTTCAGGGTCGAAATAGTCACCAATGGGTCGAAGACCAGTAATGGCAGCTATGTCGAACAAGGTAGGGGTCACCATCCCACAAGGAAGATGAAAGGTGAAATGTGCACTGTCCCAAAAATACAATGAGGATACCAGCATAAGGGGGCAATAAGGTAACCCTGTCTTCGACAGCATCACCAAGTCATAGATGCCCATCTCCTTCCAGATAGAAGCTTGCACCCTCTCCATTTTATTCAGCCAGTCGGAGTATTCAGAAGAAAGGTTAGGGCTTGATTGAAAGATGCAGTTCCCTTTATTCATGAACTGGAGGTTGATATCATCAGTAGTTTGAGGATATTGCTAGTTAGCCGGTGTAGCATCTTTAACATCTGCCCTAGGTTTTTTGGCACAACCTATGGGTTTAAGCCTTGGATGTGTAGGGAAAAAGGCATTGTTTTTTAAGGGATTTTTGGCACATGAAGATAATGGGCCGGACATAGCATACATCTTTCCACCATATCTGACGGGAATAAGGAGTTGAGAATCATAGGCTTCTCGCCCTTCTCTCATAGGTTCAACAATGTACCTGTTAGGCGAGGAAGAAGGAGAGTTGATAGAAAAAATATCTGGTGGTTTCTGAACATCATTAGCATTCTTTGGTTGCGGATTGTTTGGGGCATTAGAGAGAAAGGCCATTGTTAAAGACTTAAGAGAAAAAGCGAGGGTGACAATACAGTGTTGTGAGGATGTAAGGGGTTTAAAAAAGCTGAAGATGATAAAAGTTTAAAATAGAGAAGTTTGGAAGTATTTATAGCCTTCAGAAGTGGGAAATGTCTCGTCAAAAGCATTTAATGTTTTGCAAGTAGTGGGGCACATGGCGAGGCAGGAAACGATTACCGTGCAGGCGTTGGGAAACGTTGGGACATGCTTGCCTAGATTATAGGAACGAGGCCATCATGGCGAGTGTGGTAATGACAGTTTTGAAGAGACATTTTGGGGAAAAAAAGTAATGATGGTTTTATCAAATATAGCAGTTGTTGGAAGGCGAAGGGTACACGTCAAAGCCTGGTGGACAACTGGTAAGACAGGTGTCGAATAGGAAGTTCAAAGAATGGTTATTTCTTTGGGCATCGAAATAGACATTCTTGGGGGGCAATTTGTTGGCTCCCAAATTCGACACTTGCTATATTTGGACTCTTTGACCAAACAACTGGGAGTGGACTACACCAGGAGCTATAATTCGACGCATGAGATAAATTAAGGAAAAGGATCCAAGATATGATAAGAAAGCTTCGACCAAAGGTTCATTCAACTGAAGCAGATGTAGGTTGTTTCGACTGAAGGGAAGTATTCGCGCCTTGGCACATGGGACGAAGACCATTTTAAAATTTGAATTATTGGAGGGAAAGGTGGTTTTCATCAGCGTCTAAGGGAAGGAAACGTGGAAAAAGGCTATGGGTCAAGAGGCATGCAGGAGACACTTGTCTTCATCCTAGTGCAGAATGTCCCCTCGACGGTTACCTATTTTTAGTATAAATTAAGAAGTTTGTGTGATTTTTAGTGCGTGCAACTGATAGTACAAGACCTCTCAAATATTATCCAAGTAAATACTGCGTGAGAAAGGATAAAAAAGCAGAGCAATATACGTTAGAAACACCCTTTTTACTTAATAAAAGTATTTTTACTTTACTTTACCATTATCTTGTAAAGTTACCTTTTTACTTCTTTTACTTCTTTTACTTGCATTTTTATGCTTTCATTTACTGTTCAACAATCTTAAACATCTCTCCCCTGGGTCGAACGTGCGTTCTTCCTTCTCACTCATTTTTACATAAAGATTAGCATATGTTCTGGGATTAGTTTGGTCGATCCCACAAGTAAACCAAAAAACTTACCCTTTTTGGAGACCAGCAGTTGTTTACCAAAAACAACGGTAAACACACTCAGAAACTTACACAATAGTTTTTTCTCCTTTCAAGATAGAGTATGAGCAGAAGGTGGTAGATATTTTCATTTTCCTTTCTTCATGGGTCCTAATTCAGTTCTTATTCCCATCTTCACCATGTTCTCCTTTGCTTTAATGCCATCCCTAGACTTTCCTTTTATATTCAGTAATGTACCAATAACACTTTCAAATACATTTTTGTTCAATATGAATAACATCGAGAAAATGTATCACATACAAAGACTTCCAATATGGAAATTCAAAAAAAATCGACCTCTTCTTCCACCCACCTTTGACAACTGTATGTGCAAAAGTCTTTCCAAACTGAGTACACACATCTTTCACCTTTTCAAAAATTTGGTCACCTGACAATGCAGGTGGAGCTTTACGTTGTTCGGTGTCTCCATTGAATGCTTTTCTCCACCCACGGTAGTGATGTTTAGAATTTAAGAATCCACGCTGACCGAGAAAGATATTCTTCTGACAAAGGTCCAATCGCGTCGTATCGGTTCCATCTTCACAAATAGGACACGCTTTTTGACCTTTAATGTTATTCCCTGATATATTCCTGTATGCTGGAAAATCATTAATTGTGTCAAACAACATCACCCTCAAATTGAAACTTTGTTTCCTATATCCATCATAAACCTCCACATCGTTCTCCTATAAAATCTTTAAATCTTCGATCGAAGGTGTCAAGTATATGTCTATGTCATTCCTTGGTTGTTTAGGCCCAGAAATTAACATAGATAATATCATGTACTTACGCTTCATTCATAGCCATGGAGGTAGGTTATAAATCATAATAATTACAGGCCATGTGGTATGTGAGATAGTTTAAAGACCATGTGGGTTCATTTCATCCGTAGATAATGCCCAACGAAGGTTTCTTGCTTCTTCTCCAAAATCAAGAAAATCATTATCAATTTTTGACCATTGTTTTGAATCTACCGGATATCGATAATTTCCATAAATAATCTTTCATCTGCATGCCAAGTCAAGTTTCTTGCATCGGTTTCACTATGAAACATGCGTCTAAATCTCAGAATTATAGGAAAATACTATAATACTTTTACTGGAGACAACTTTTTCTTATATCGAGATAAACCGCATTTAGGGCACTCATTTAATGATGCATATTCGTTTCGAAACAATATGAAATCATTTGTACAAGCATGTATCTTATCATAGCTCATTCCAATAGAGCATAACATTTTTTGGCCTCATAGGTTCGATTAGGAAGAACATTATCCTCCAGAAGCATATCTCTCATAATGGCTAATAACTCTGAAACTTTTATCTTACCATCCATTGCCCGCTTTTAAGTTGTACAACTTTAATCAGTAGATTAGCATAACTATGGCAGGCAAGATTAATGAGTAACAGAGTTAGTAAATGTTAACATGAAGTTAATAATAGCAGAAAATAACAGAAAATATGTTATAAATTAAAATAGCAGCGGAGATAATTTAAGTAGCAGAATAATAATGGCTTCATTAATTTAGTTGAAAACTATTTATAGGGCTTATCCGCAGAATAATTTAGTGGAAGTACTTTAGTAGGAACGTGTTAATAACATTATTGGCATGTGTAAGTTGTTGTGTTGTTGTTACTAATTATTGAAGTTGTAGGTGATGAATCTTGTTGTGTTGCCTCTATTGATTGCAAATTATTGAGTTGTAGGCCTATGGCCAACGTTGATTTATGTTGAATTTTTATTGGTTTTCATTGTTGGTTTATCTATGTTGTGTTATTGTTACTAATTATTGAAGTTGTAGGTGATGAATCTTGTTGTGTTGCCTCTATTGATTGGCAATTATTGAGTTGTAGGACTATGGCCAACATTGATTTATGTTTAATTGGTATTTGTTGTCATTGTTGCTTTAATCATGTGGTGGTAATACTGGATATGTTGTATCTGAGTGCAAGCATAAATATATGATTTGTTTCAATTATGGTGAAGAAGGACACATTGGTAGTCAGTGTTAGAATCCGAAGAAGGCGCAAATCGGTGGTAAAGTGTTTGTGTTGGCTGAGAATCAGACAACTAATAAGGACAGACTCATCAGAGGTACATGTTTCATTAATAGTACTCCTTTAATTACTATTATTGATACTGGTGCTACCCATTGCTTTATTGTTGCTGGTTATGTTGAAAGATTGGGTCTTATGTTATCTTCTATGTATGGAGATATGGTCTTCGATACTCCATCCAAGGGATCGGTGACTACTTCTCTTGTGTTTTTAAAGTGTACTTTGTCGATCTTCGACAGAGACTTTGTTGTTGATTTGGGTTGTTTGCCTTTAAGAGGGTTGGATGTGATCCTAGGTATGAACTGGTTAGAGCATAACTATGTTCATATTAACTGTGATAACAAGTCGGTGAGGTTCTCTACTCCTAAAGAAGAGGAAGATGGTTTGTTGTCTGCTAGATAGTTGCGGAAGTTGATGCAATAAGAGGCTCAGATGCTCTCGTTGATGGCAATGCTATCTGTCGAGAATCAAACTGTAACTGAGGAATTGCGAGTGGTGCGTGAATTTCCTGAAGTTTTCCCTAATGAAATTCCTGATGTACTGCCGGAGAGGGAAGTCGAGTTTGTTATTGATCTTGTACCTGGTACCAGACATGTTTCTATGGCACCATACATGATGTCTGCATCTGAATTGTCAAAATTAAAGAAGCAATTGGAAGAGTTACTTGATAAGAAATTTGTAAGACCAAGTGTATCATCGTGGGGAGCTTCAATATTGCTAGTAAAGAAGAAAGATGGAAGTATGAGACTTTATGTTGATTATAGACAATTGAATAAAGTGACGATTAAGAACAAGTATCCACTTCCAAAAATAGATGACTTGATGGATCAATTGGTGGGTGCTCGAGTGTTTAGTAAGATTTATTTGAGGTCGGGCTACCATCAGATTAAAGTGAAGGATGAAGATATCCAGAAGACGGCTTTTAGAATGTGTTATGGACACTATGATTATTCAGTGATTCCTTTCGGTGTTACTAATGCGTCGGGAGTATTCATGGAGTATATGAATTGTATCTTTCATACTTATTTGGATCAGTTTATAGTGGTGTTCATTGACGACATTTTGATTTATTCTAAATCGAAAGAAGAGCATACAGAACACTTAAGAATAGTATTGCAAGTTTTGAAAGAGAAGAAGTTGTATGCAAAACTGTCTAAGTGTGAATTTTGGCTAAAGGAGGTTAGTTTTCTTGGTCATGTGATCTTGGGTATTGGCATTGTTGTAGATCCATCTAAATTACATGTTGTGTTGCAATGGGAAACTCCAAAGTGGGCTACCGAGATTAGAAGCTTTTTGGGATTAGCTGGTTATTATAGAAGGTTTATCGAAGGTTTTTCTAAGTTGGAACTTCTGTTAACTAAGTTGACTTGTAAAGGTAGAGCTTTTGTATGGGATGTTCAGTGTGAAGAAAGTTTACAGAATTGAAGAAGAGATTGACGTTGGCTCCAATTTTGACATTACCTAATCCGGGAGAACCTTTTATGGTATATTGTGATGCTTCCAAGATGGACATCAGAAGCTTGCAGGGTTTATGCAACCGTTAGAAGTTCCATAATGGAAATGGGATAGCATTTCAATAGACTTTGTGACGGGATTACCTAATACTTCATGAGGGCATGATATAATTTGGGTCATTGTTGATAGGCTTACGAAGTCGGCTCATTTTATTCCTATTAAAATCAATTTTCTAATATCAAAGTTGGCAGAGATTTACACTAGTGTAATTATGAAACTGCATGGTGTTCCTTTGTGCATTGTGTCGAATAGAGATCCGAGGTTTATGTCTGATTTTTTGAAGAGTTTGCAAGAGGCATTGGGTTTTAAGTTGAGGTTGAGTTTGGCGTATCATCCTCAGACAGATGGTCAAACGGAAAGAACTATTCAGTCATTAGAAGATTTATTGAGAGCATGTGTTCTTGAGCATGGAGGTTCGTGGGATACTTATCTTCCATTGATAGAGTTCACTTATAATAACAGTTACCATTCTAGTATTGGAATGGCACCTTTTGAAGCGTTGTATGGTCGGAGATGTAAAACTCTTTTATGTTGGCATGAGTTTGGAGAAAGTGTAGTGCTTGGACCTGAAATTGTTTGTGAGACTACCGAGAAAGTGAAGTTGATTCGAGAAAAGATGAAAGCTTCCCAAAGTAGACAGAAGAGTTATCATGACAAGCGAAGGAAAGATTTAGAATTTCAAGCAGGTGACCATGTGTTTTTTAGAGTTACACCTATGACTGGTGTTGGGCGAGCATTGAAGTCTAAGAAGCTCACTTCTTGTTTTATTGGTCTGTATCAGATTTCGGAAAGAGTTAGAAATGTTGCTTATAGAGTGGCTTTACCGCCTAATCTCTCAAATTTGCATGATGTATTTTGTGACACCCCAAATAATCCGATTATTAAATAATTAGAATTTTTAATTATTAATTTAATTGGAAATTTAATTATTGGTATTTTGGATTATTGGAATTAATTTAATTAATTAAAGGAAAGAAGTATTGGTGGTGTGAAGAGTGATTAGAGGGTGTGAGGGGTAAAATACTCTACTCTTACTAATTACTAATTTAATTATTTTATTGGAATAATAAAAGGAGTATTAAAAGGAAAAAGAAGAGAAAGAGAGTTATTTTGGAATATTCATCATACGTGCATTTGAGAAGAGGAAAAAGAAGGAGAAAACCGGAAGCGCCAGAATTCGAAGAACCCACAAGGTAAGGGGTGATTTCGATTAGTTAATTCGTATTATCGGTTTAGCTATTCAATAGTATGGATCATAGTATGTTAGGGAATCCCGGTTTGGAATTCTAGGGTTCCGTAGAATTGTCCCTATTGCGTCGAATTGTAGGTTGAAAACCATTAGGGTGTCAGATGATAAAAAGGAATGATAAAATAATGTTGTTTGATGTTATAATGGTGCAAAATGGATGTGTTTTGGTGTTTCTCATGTTGCAATTCGTATGGGTATATTTGGAATTGGTTTAGAATGAATAAATGCTGTCAAAAGTGCAGAATTTGACTCTGCAGGTCGTGGGAACCGGTTCCCAGTGGGGAGGAACCGGGTTCCACTGTGTGAATTTATAAAAACTGGCAAAAATGCACGTAGGAATCGGTTCCTGTATAGGTAGGAACCGGGTTCCCATACATTTTCCAGAAGCGTGATTTTTGAACTTTGCAGGAACCGGTTCCTGCATATGTAGGAACCGGGTTCTGCTGTAACTTTTTGAAAAATATTAAACTTTGAAAATTCATAACTTTCAAACCATAAGTCCGTTTTGAGTGCCGTTTTGGACGTTATTTCTTAAATTTAATGCTCTATTTTATAAATTGAAAAGATTTCCTAAAACCTGAAATTATTTTGAAAATGAGTCAAATCCCAGAATAAGTGATTATTGGCTAACGCACATGGGTGTGTATGTAGCAGTGAACCTGTGATGGATGGATGTATTAGTATTGTGTGAATGAAAGGCATGTTTATGTTGCTAATGATGGTGTGCATGATCGTTGAGATATCATGTTTTTGGTTTTGGTTCAGTTATGATAAATTGATGTATTTCATAGACTGATTTGATGTTGCATGCTAGTGATGTGTGTGCATATGCATTGTTTTGGTGAAGTTATTTCCCATTGTGTGGAATTTCACTTGTATTGCCGTTAACCGATACCCGGGTGATGATGGGTGGTTAGGCTGGATTCGTGTCCGGGTGTTTATGGACGAATCGATGGTTGCTGTATCCGATTGATGATGGATTATTGTTGGGTGACTTGGTCACGTGTTGGTACCACATGCATTGTGTCTGCATTTGTGTTTGCATGGAATTGTAACATGTTAGGATGTCTTCCAGTGTTACAATTCTTTGGTTGATTATTAATTTGTGCATAATGACTTGTATGATTGGAACTGCGTGTTGAATCTGAATTTATGCTAAAATGGGTGAAATAATATGCTTGTGATATAATGTTGATTGAGAAGCTTATAATGCATGTTAATTATGAGAAATCTCACCCTTACTTTAACAATTTCAGATTAAAGTTAGCAGCTCAGGAGTTGGTGAGGATGGCTCTAGAGCTATGTTACTTTAAGTCTCTGTCAGTGTCGTGCTCTGGTAGGTTGTAACACTGGGGAACATTTAGTTGAGGAATTAGTTATTATTCAATTGTTTCTTTGAATTTCACTGGGAATAATTATGTTTTGGTTTATTCCGTTTTGGTTATGGTATTTTCCGCTGTGTAAGACATGGTCTTAATTTGATTGAATTATTTGAATAATGACCCTCAGTGTAGCATGACTACTGTTTTATTGGAAGTTTTATTTATTTCATAATTGTGACATCCCTTGTTTCGTGTTAACTCTGATGGAATATGTCTTTAATCATTGATATAATTAATATTATTCGGGGTATTTTAGAAGGGGTGTTACAATAGTGGTATCAGAGCATAGTTGGTCTTGTCTTGTGTCGTTATCCCTTTTGTATGCGACTAGTGTAAGATGACACTGTCGATACTTGTGTGCTGATGAGGTTGTTTTGTAATGTTACAAGAACAATGGCCGGAAGAGGTAACGGAAGAAACGACGATGCTATTGCTGAAGCATTGGGAATGTTGGCTGGAGTACTCAGAGGGAACCAGCAGGGAGCTGTGATTGGTGCTGACCGACAATTGGGGAATTTTCAGAGGAATAATCCTCCGTTGTTCAAGGGTGCACATGATCCCGAAGGTGCTCAGAAGTGGTTGAAGGAGATCGAGAGGATCTTTAGAGTAATTGACTGTGCTGAAGGGCTGAAGATGAGATACGGAACTCACATGTTAGCAGATGAAGCTGATGACTGGTGGGTTGCTACCATAACTGAAATGGAAGAAGATGGTATTGCATTGACTTGGGATGTGTTCAGGAGGGCTTTTCTAAGGAGATACTTTCCTGAGGACATCAGAGGCAAGAAGGAGATTGAGTTTCTGGAACTCAAGCAGGGTAACAAGACTGTCAGTGAGTATGCTTCGAAGTTTACTGAGTTAGCGAAGTATTATGCTCATTATACTAACGATGCAGATGGAGAATTTTCCAAATGTATCAAGTTTGAGAATGGTCTTCGTGATGAGATTAAGCAGGGTATTCGGTATCAGCATATCCGAAGATTTCCTGATCTGGTTGACTGTAGTAGGATTTTAGAGGAGGATCTTGCTAGCACTAAGTCGAATGCTCGAGGGTATGTTGATAGGAAGGGTAAGCAACAGATGGATCGTGGTAAGCCTTATGATAGAAGTAATCAGAGACCCGGTGGTTGGAAGAAGTTTGGTGGAGGAGATTCTAGTTCTTCCATTAAGTGCTACAAGTGTGGTGAGACAGGACATCGTATGGTGGATTGCAAAAGTAATGATAAGAAGTGTTTCAAGTGTGGGAAACTCATCCATGTGGCCAATGATTGCAGATTAAGAGTGGTGACTTGTTACAACTGTGGTGAAGAAGGTCATACTCGTCCTCAGTGTACAAAACCCAAGAAGGAGCAAGCTGGTGGTAAAGTGTTTGCATTGTCTGGGTCAGAGACTAAGCCAGATGATCGGCTGATTAAAGGTACATGTTTTATTAATGACATACCTTTGATTGCGATTATTGATACTGGAGCTACGCATTCTTTTATTGCTTTGGATTGTGCTAAAAGATTGAATTTGGAAATTTCTAATATGGATGGAAGTATGGTTATTGATACTCCTGCGTCGAGTTTAGTGACTACTAAGTATGTTTGTAGGAATTGTCCTATTGTGATTTTTGGTAGGGGTTTCGGTATGGATTTAGTGTGCCTACCATTAGAACAACTTGATATCATCCTTGGAATGAACTAGTTCGAATTCAACCAGGTTCATATCAACTGTTTTGCGAAGACGGTTATTTTTCCTGAAGAGGTTGGTGTCGAAGATGTGACTATGTCGGTTAAACAGATGAACCTAGCTGTGAAAGATGGTGATGTGGTATTTATGTTGTATTCTGAAATAGAAGCGGAGGGAAAAGCAAAGAGTGATGGATTGCCAGTGGTGAATGAATTTCCAGAGGTTTTTCCGGAAGACGTTAGTGAATTTCCACCTGAGAGGGAGGTAGAATTTACTATAGATTTGATTCCTGGAACTAGTCCGATGTCGATGGCGCCTTACCGTATGTCGGCATCTGAATTAGCGGAGTTAAAGAAACAGTTGGAGGAGTTACTTGAGAAGAAGTTTATTCGTCCGAGTGTTTCGCCGTGGGGTGCTCCGGTGTTGTTGGTTAAGAAGAAAGAAGGTTCAATGAGATTATGTGTTGATTACAGACAGCTGAATAAAGTTACAATCAAGAATCGGTATCCTTTGCCGAGGATCGATGATTTGATGGATCAACTAGTTGGAGCTTGTGTATTTAGTAAGATTGATCTGCGATCTGGATATCATCAGATTCGTGTGAAGTCGGAAGATATTCAGAAAAATGCATTTAGAACGAGGTATGGACATTACGAGTATTCTGTTATGCCGTTTGGAGTTACTAATGCACCTGGTGTTTTCATGGAGTATATGAACAGGATATTTCATCCGTATCTTGATAAGTTTGTGGTGGTGTTCATTGATGATATTCTAATTTATTCGAAGAGCGATGAAGAGCATGCAGAACATCTCAGAGTTGTGTTGGAATTGTTGAAAGAGAAGAAGCTTTATGCGAAGTTGTCCAAGTGTGAATTCTGGTTAAGTGAAGTAAGTTTTCTTGGCCATGTAATTTCCAAGAATGGAATTGCTGTGGATCCTACGAAGGTAGAAGCAGTATCTCAGTGGGAAGCACCAAAGAATGCTTCTGAGATCCGTAGTTTTCTGGGTCTTGCAGGTTATTACATGAAGTTTATAGAAGGATTTTACAAATTAGCGTTACCGTTGACTAAGTTGACCAGGAAGGGTCAGATGTTTGTTTGGGATGTTGAATGTGAGAAAGGATTTCAAGAGCTGAAGAGGAGGTTGACAAGTGCTCCGATCTTGATTTTGCCAAATCTGACTAAGTCTTTTGTTGTGTATTGTGACGCATCATTAATGGGATTAGGTGGTGTGTTGATGCAAGATAAGCAGGTGGTGGCTTATGCTTCGAGACAATTGAAAGTACATGAAAGGAATTATCTGACTCATGATTTGGAGTTGGCAGCTGTTGTGTTTGTTTTGAAGTTGTGGAGGCATTATTTATATGGTTCTCGGTTTGAGGTGTTCAGTGATCACAAAAGTCCGAGGTATCTCTTTGATCAGAAAGAGTTGAATATGAGGCAGAGGAGATGGTTAGAATTTCTAAAGGATTATGATTTCGGTTTGAATTACCATCCTGGTAAGGCAAATGTTGTTGCGGATGCCTTGAGTAGGAAGTCCTTGCATATGTCGATGTTAATGGTCCGTGAGTTAGATTTGGTTGAGCAGTTCAGAGATTTAAGTTTGGTATGTGAAACTACTCTGAATAGTGTGAAATTGGGTATGTTGAAACTGACTAGTGGTATTCTGGAAGAAATTCGGAATGGACAGAAGTCCGATGTTGGGTTAGTTGATAAATTGACATTGATCAACCAAGGTCAAGGAGGCGAGTTCCGGATTGATGAGAATGGTGTTATGAGATTTGGTAATAGGGTGTGTGTTCCGGATGTTGCAGAGATTAGGAAGAGTATTTTGGAAGAAGGACATCGTAGTGGATTGAGTATTCATCCTGGTGCTACTAAAATGTACCATGATTTGAAGAAGTTGTTTTGGTGGTCGGGAATGAAAAAGGAAATTGCTGAGTTTGTGTATGCTTGTTTGGTTTGTCAGAAGTCGAAGATTGAGCATAAGAAACTGTCAGGATTGATGGAACCGTTGTTTGTTCTGGAATGGAAATGGGATGGAATCTCTATGGATTTTGTGTCTGGTTTGCCAAGGACATCGAAGAATTGCGATTCTATCTGGGTTATTGTTGGTCGGTTGACGAAATCTGCTCATTTTATTCTGATAAGAATGGATTATCCGATGTAAAGGTTGGCAGAATTGTATGTTGAGAAGATTGTGAGTTTGCACGGTATTCCTTCTAGTATTGTGTCGGATCGAGATCCGAGGTTTACATCTAAATTATGGACGGGATTGCAAGAATCTTTGGGTACTAAGTTGCGTTTGAGTTCCGCTTATCATCCACAGACAGATGGTCAGACGGAGAGAACGATTCAGTCGTTGGAAGATTTGTTAAGAGCTTGTGTGTTGGAGAAAGGTGGAGCTTGGGATAGTTATCTACCATTGATTGAGTTTACCTACAACAATAGTTTTCATTCGAGCATTGGTATGGCTCTGTTTGAGGCATTGTATGGTAGGAGGTGTCGGACACCGTTGTGTTGGTATGAATCTGGAGAGAGTGCTGTGATTGGACCGGAAATTGTCCAACAGTCTTCGGAAAAGATTAAGATGATTCAGGAGAAGATGAGGACTTCTCAGAGTCGTCAGAAAAGTTATCACGATAAGAGGAGGAAAGATCTTGAGTTTAGCGAAGGAGAACATGTTTTTATGCGAGTTACTCCGATGACTGGTATTGGTCGAGCTTTGAAGTCAAAGAAGTTGACTCCACGTTTTATTGGTCCGTTTAAGATTACTAAGAGAGTTGGGAAAGTTGCTTATCAGATTGCTTTGCCGCCGTCACTTGCAAATTTGCATGATTTTTTTCATGTATCTCAGCTAAGGAAGTACATTGTTGATCCGTCTCATGAGATTCGGGTAGACGATATACAGGTACGAGAGAATTTGACTGTGGAAGCGGTACCTGCGAGAATTGAGGATCGGAAGTTGAAACAGTTGCGAGGCAAGGAGATCGTGTTGGTAAGAGTGGCTTGGGGAGGACCAGCAGATGGAAATGTCACTTGGGAGCTGGAGAGTCAGATGAAGGACTCGTATCCCGAACTGTTCGTCTAAGGTATGTTTTCGAGGACAGAAACTCTTTTAGTTAGGGAGAGTTGTGACACCCTAAATAATCCGATTATTAAATAATTAGAATTTTTAATTATTAATTTAATTGGAAATTTAATTATTGGTATTTTTGGATTATTGGAATTAATTTAATTAATTAAAGGAAAGAAGTATTGGTGGTGTGAAGAGTGATTAGAGGGTGTGAGGGGTAAAATACTCTACTCTTACTAATTACTAATTTAATTATTTTATTGGAATAATAAAAGGGGTATTAAAAGGAAAAAGAAGAGAAAGAGAGTTATTTTGGAATATTCATCATACGTGCATTTGAGAAGAGGAAAAAGAAGGAGAAAACCGGAAGCGTCAGAATTCGAAGAACCCACAAGGTAAGGGGTGATTTCGATTAGTTAATTCGTATTATCGGTTTAGATATTCAATAGTATGGATCATAGTATGTTAGGGAATCCCGATTTGGAATTCTAGGGTTCCGTAGAATTGTCCCTATTGCGTCGAATTGTAGGTTGAAAACCATTAGGGTGTCAGATGATAAAAAGGAATGATGAAATAATGTTGTTTGATGTTATAATGGTGCAAAATGGATGTGTTTGGGTGTTTCTCATGTTGCAATTCGTATGGGTATGTTTGGAATTAGTTTAGAATGAATAAATGTTGTCAAAAGTGCATAATTTGACTCTGCAGGTCGTGGGAACCGGTTCCCAGTGGGGAGGAACCGGTTCCCAGTGGGGAGGAACCGGGTTCCACTGTGTGAATTTATAAAAACTGGCAAAAATGCACGTAGGAATCGGTTCCTGTATAGGTAGGAACCGGGTTCCCATACATTTTCCAGAAGCGTGATTTTTGAACTTCGCAGGAACCGGTTCCTGCATATGTAGGAACCGGGTTCTGCTGGAACTTTTTGAAAAATATTAAACTTTGAAAACTCATAACTTTCAAACCGTAAGTCCGTTTTGAGTGCCGTTTTGGACGTTATTTCTTAAATTTAATGCTCTATTTTATAAAATGAAAAGATTTCCTAAAACCTGAAATTATTTTGAAAATGAGTCAAATCCCAGAATAAGTGATTATTGGCTAACGCACATGGGTGTGTATGTAGCAGTGAACCTGTGATGGATGTATTAGTATTATGTGAATGAAAGGCATGTTTATGTTGCTAATGATGGTGTGCATGATCATTGAGATATCATGCTTTTGGTTTTAGTTCAATTATGATAAATTGATGTATTTCATAGACTGATTTGATGTTGCATGCTAGTGATGTGCGTGCATATGCATTGTTTTGGTGAAGTTAATTCCCATTGTGTGGAATTTGACTTGTATTGCCGTTAACCGATACCCGGGTGATGATGGGTGGTTAGGCTGGATTCGTGTCCGGGTGTTTATGGACGAATCGATGGTTGTTGTATCCGGTTGATGATGGATCAGTGTTGGGTGACTTGGTCACGTGTTGGTACCACATGCATTGTGTCTGCATTTGTGTTTGCATGGAATTGTAACATGTTAGGATGTCTTCCAGTGTTACAATTCTTTGGTTGATTATTGATTTGTGCATAATGACTTGTATGATTGGAACTGCGTGTTGAATCTGAATTTATGCTAAAATGGGTGAAATAATATGCTTGTGATATAATGTTGATTGAGAAGCTTATAATGCATGTTAATTATGAGAAATCTCACCCTTACTTTAACAATTTCAGATTAAAGTTAGCAGCTCAGGAGTTGGTGAGGATGGCTCTAGAGCTATGTTACTTTAAGTCCGCGTGTCAGTGTCGTGCTCTGATAGGTTGTAACATTGGGGAACGTTTAGTTGAGGAATTAGTTATTATTCAATTGTTTCTTTGAATTTCACTGGGAATAATTATGTTTTGGTTTATTCCGTTTTGGTTATGGTATTTTCTGCTGTGTAAGACATGGTCTTAATTTGATTGAATTATTTGAATAATGACCCTCAGTGTAGCATGACTACTGTTTTATTGGAAGTTTTATTTATTTCATAATTGTGACATCCCTTGTTCCGTGTTAACTATGATGGAATATGTCTTTAATCATTGATATAATTAATATTATTCGGTGTATTTTAGAAGGGGTGTTACATGTTTCATGTGTCACAACTCCGGAAGTATATTTCAGATCTATCTCATGTGATTCATATGGATGATGTGCAAGTACAGGATAATCTTACTGGGAGGCGATGCCTGTACGAATCGCGGATCATGAAATGAAGACTCTAAGAGGCAAGGAGATTGCTTTGGTTAAAGTAGTCTAGCTAGGAGCTTCTGAAGAAAGTATGACTTGGGAGTTGGAAAGCAAGATGCGGGACTCTTATCCTGAGTTATTTGAACAAGGTAATTTTTTGAGGACGGAAATATTCTAAATGGGGGAGAGTTGTAACACCCATTTATTTAATTAATTAATTAATTAAATTATTTTTGGATTATTTGTTGAAGTTGTGAGATGTTGAGAATTGTTGGTATAAGTTGTTAGACTATTATTAATTAATTAATTGATTAATAATAATATTAATGTTGGAATTAATTGTATTAGTTGCCGGGCTTGTTTTGGTGATAGATGTAGTATTAAGGGGGTGTGAGAATTAAGCCCAATGGAAATAATAATATTATTGATTTTATTTATAATAATATAAAAATAGGTTTTTGTCAAGAAGAAGAAAAGTAATAAGGGTTGGAAGAGAGAAAGAGAATGTAGAAGTTGCAGAGCAAAGAAGAAAAGAGGCAAAGCGGGGTTCGATCAGAAAAATCGTAGAGCGACCTTCAATCCAAGGTAAGGATGGGGTTTTGGATCTATAATTGGGTTTATGATGCATGTTACATAGGGATTGGGTTGTGTAACATTGTTGTTGTGTGTGATTTGTGTACGGATAAATTATTGTTTGGTATATGTGGTAATTGTGTTGATGTTTGTTGTACCCCAAAATTTGCCCTCCCATATTCTTCAAGGTTTGTCAAGAATCATCTTCAAATGGTTCAAGATTGCTCAAGTGATTGCATAGTCAAACCACCTCCTAAGACAGCTGAAATTAGGGTTTTGTTTATTTCAAGGAATTTGAGGTTTTCATTGGCTCAATCAAGTCTCATAGGCCTATATACACCCTCTAGCATCTACATGCCAAGTTTCAAGACTCACAGTGCCAAGTTGTACAGTCAAAATCCTCATTTGATCTACAGTCAACTGTAGGGGCAAAATGGTCATTTTGCAGTCAAAAGTCAGAATTTTTGGTCAACATCTTATTTTGAGGCAACAATTATCATTTGATCAAGTCTTGATCATGATTCCACAAGAATGGCTCAAAAATCCTCAAAGATGCAAAAGTTACTATTTTTGGACAGTAGAAAAGTCAATTGTATCTTGACCAAGGCATAACTTTTTCATGGTTCATCAGAAAAATCCCATCCAATGCTCATTTTGAAGAGGATGCCATTTCCTACAATCCATATTCACACTCCAAGTCCAAGAAATGCTCTCATAAAAAGTTATCAAGTTCTACATTATAGGTCAAATTCAAAAGTCAACAAAAATGCACTTTAAGTCAAAGACCATAACTTGAGATTGGTAAATCCAAATGACATGGGACCAAAGGCATTGGTTAGAGTACTTCAAGACCTTTCCAAAATGTCCAAGAACATGTTCATATGATCAAAATTGATCAAGTTGTACATTGGAGAAGTTTGGAAATTTTTATGAATTTGCAAAAGTCAACTTTGCTCAAAACACTTTGTTTTTGCTAATAGGCCTCAAATTTCTTCTTGAAACTTTATCCATGGCCTATGCACTACCCATCAAGCTTAATTGAATGATTTTCTTATTTTTTATTAATTAATTGGATTTTTAATCAATATTAATTCATTTAATTAATTTAAATTGTAGGAAAATATAAAGATATGGTTTTTCAATCTTTTTGTGAAGCAAGAATGACCTAAAAAGGCTGGCAATTTCGTGCACCAAGTCAAAGATGCAATATCTCCAAATTTGGCAACTTTTTCCAATCATGAAGATTCAAAAATATATGATTTCCAATCAAATATTCAAATCATCATTCCATGGATTTTTTCTCAAGATTCTGACCTAATCTCATTCTCCTATAAATATACAAGCTAACCCTGATCATGCACACGTGAAATTTCTGCAGAAAAAGCCATAACCAATTCAAGAAATTTCCAAGAAAACTTGAAACTGATTTTCACATTCCAGACCAATTCAAAGCTTTTTATTGATTCAAACACATTGCAGGAAGTGTGAGGAACGTGTAGCAATCAAAATCAAACATTAAAACTCAAGGAATCATCAAGAACAGAACCACGGTTTGCTTATTATTTTCAGAATCGTATTGGTTATTTCATGCGCATTTAACATGATTTATTGTTTATTTTGCATTTCCTGAATCCATATGAAGCTAATGGTATAAGTTAATTGAATTATAATGCACATAATCAAAAGTTGCCATGGACGATTTCTAGGGTTCTTGAATTATGAAATCGGGGCTTTCTAAACCCAGAAAAATCAGGACTTGTAAGGCATATGGTTGGATTCGTGAGAACCAGACGAACACATTGGACTATTCGCGAAATATTTATATTAATCACAACCCTAATCACTATTATTCCTCGTGTCATATCGTGGGGGTTAAAAACCCCCGCTATCTAATGTGTTTTTATGCAGGCGAAGGAAGAAGATGATAAGCTGTTGATATACTATTGGTCAGTTCAAAAAAGGGCGCGCGTGTTTTTGTGTTACAGCATATTTGTGTGTTTGTCAATATGATAATTGATTTTTCTTTTACTAACGAATAAAGCGCGCAGTTGGAGTGGTTAAGGCATTGGGGTATTGATCATTGGGACCTGGGTTCGAATCCTAGGTCCCCCAAAATTATTATTGCTATTTTTCTTGCAGCTTATCCAGTATGCCTTATGCCTGGTGGTCTACCATGCATCTCAATTGTCCACACGCCAAGTGGCTTGCAAAGCAAATCTGAAGGCCAAAGATGAAGGACCATCATACTCCCAGTCAATGCACATGTGGACGATCTCATAAGTCAAACAGGCTTGTGTGCAAATGGGCTTCAGATTGCCAAACGTACCTCCTTGTTGGGCCCAACACCCCCCTGGTTCATTCATTCTTTTCTTTTCTTTTTATTTTCTTTTACTAATTATTATTATTAACTATTATTATTTTAATTAACATAATTATTTATTTTCATAATAAATTCAGAAAAAAATAAAATATATTATTATTATTAATAATTTCACCCTTTAATTTACTATTTTTGTAAATAAATATAATTAATTAATTTAGTCTTTTTAATTAGGTTAACTTTAATTATTTTCACAATAAATAAAATCCATGTAGAATTAGGTTTTTGACAACTTTTAATCATGTTTAATTTTATTTTCTTTTATTTTCATTAAAAACATAAAAAACTAAAAAATACTTTGTTCTTTTAATCAATTAATTAATTAGTTTTAGGTTTAATTTAATTAAATACAAAAAGGACAAAAAACTTCTTTCTTTCTCAAAAAGGGTCAAAACCCTAAAGACTTTTCTGATCCAATTTTTACTCGCGCATATTAATTTTTGATCATATTTATGTAATTGCTCCGAGAATGTAATAGCGTTAATTAGGACCTTTTTATCACTTTCATTTATTTTCCGCAATTTATTTTTCAAGGGTTATGTTCTTGGCGATGTAAATACCCGACGCCTTGTAATAGCGTAGATTTATTTTCCGCAAACTATTAACTGTTAGATGTATGTTAATTAGGCTATGCATGCAAGACTTATCTGAAAATAAAATCAACCCGTAGCTCACCATAAAAATGTGCAAAGATAACTTAACATGAAACCTGACACACTCGCACATGCCACTCCTAGGGTACGCTTCACTTGGTTGCCTCGACGTGGTCATTGAGTATAGGGTGTTTTAGAGGTCGCCCTCCTGTCTAAAGATCCAAGTTGCCTCGAAACAGTTGCCTCGGATAAAAAGGATCTAGGACATTAGGGTTACCGCTAAGGCATCCTACTATTGCTTTGGTGACCACATGTCCCTATAATCGAATTGACCCGAATAACTCAAATGACGGTGCTACCTACTTCTCAATAGTGGGATAGTAGTGTCTAAAGGGCATTTACACAGCTTAATTTCTTTTGAGTAGGTAGATTTCTCCTAAGTACTTGCTCTTTCAAAACAAAAACAACTTTTTGCACCTACACTTTTCTGACAAAAGTTTTCAAACAACACTTCATTACACTCTTGAGGACAGATACAAGAGTTAAATCGAAGTTTTCAAACAAAACTTTTTCAAAACCCACAAACACAAGAAAAGCAAAACTTTTTGAAAACATAGTGAGCAAGTACCTAAGAGCCCGTGGATAACCACGGATAGAAAGGGTGTTAACACCTTCCCTTTCTATAATCTACCTCCCGAACCGAGAAACATCTCGAAAAGGAATTTTGATGTGCTTTTGTCCTTTCCTTGTTGGAGAAAATAAAAGACGGTGGCGACTCTTGCTTACCGCGACATTTCGCGAACCAGCATTCCAAAACAGTCAGTTCTATTTCCACCGATCACAGAACTGGCGACTCTGCTGGGGAATAATATAATAAGTGAGGTGTACCTTAGGATTAGACCACTCTTGTTTTCAATTGTATGCTTTGTATGATTTATCTTTGTGGGCTTGTATCGGAGCTTTATAGATCCTAACCCGGATCTGGGGTACCCTTTTTTAGGTAAGTAGCAATAAACTGTGAGGGACCTGTCCGGCGTAGACCGACACGGGTGAAGCAGTAGCTACATTGGTGTGACACCTTGGTCTGTACCGATATCCCTTGTGTTGGAACGAGGAGAATATGGGTCTTCTGAGGAGTCATTAAGCACCAACTGGCCTTAGAACCTTAAATTGACCAACTTGGCCATAGAACAGTAGCAGTATGCTACACTCATTGAGGCTAAACTCTCGCGATGGTTCCGGCCGCAAGAAAAGGTTGCCAAACTGGAATTATGACCGATTGAGGGTAGTCAGTGATATTGAGATCCTCTAGAACCCAATTACTATTTTTAGGACAGGTCTTAACCAACTGAAACTGAAAGAGGGTAGTACCTAAACTTTATGCTGGCCTGAACTCTAAGGGCTCTTTTGTGTGACTTGTGTGCCTTCAAACTTGAACTACTTGCATATTCTTGTTATCTGACAACATGAGTTCCTTGCAGGTTTTGTTTACGGTCCTTATTCACTGCAGGGCTTATTTACATCACCTCACACGCATAGCATACACATCATAACATCATACCATAGCATTTCCTAACCCATTTCAAGGATCTCAAGGATTTGTGATGCAGGTCATGATGAACCAAATGTCCAGCAAGGGGCAAAGAGGATTTATTTTCCTCTAGCCAAGGTTGTCTGGAGATCAAAGCACGATAACTTGAGTCAGGGGCTATGACCCACTCGATATGGTGAGCCTTGACTCTTGAAGAAGGACTCTCAACAACATGAAGTTCCTTCAATCAAGCTACAAAGTTCAAATTCTAACAATTTTCTTGTTTACCCCGCGAGATCCTTGAAAACATTGCATACATATACATACATATCATTGCATTACAGGTACCCTTTTACATGTCACTTATCTTCTTCGCTGTTTATTTCAGCAATCATCATGTCTACTGAACCTTCCACTGAACAAGCTATCAAGGCCCTCCAGGCCCAGAATGCCCAGTTCCAGGAGTTGGTTATGAGCCTAGCCCAGGGTCAACAGGATTTGAAGACTCTGATTCTGAAAGAGAGGAAGAAGAAGAAGAAGAGGATTGTTTTGTTCAACACTAGACGCAGATCTGGGAATGGATTACATAATGAGGTTGAGCTGACCACCTCATCTATGGGCAAAGACAACCCCCAAGAGAGAAGGGTTCCTAGTCCCGTAGTCTCCGACAACGAGACAGATTATGATGAAGAACAGTATCGTCCTGCTGAGGATAAATACAAACAGCTAGAAGACCGGTTAAGCGCTATGGAGATACAGAAGGTGCCCGGTCTGGACTTCGAAGATCTAGGTCTGTCCTCTGGGGTGGTGATTCCCCATAAATTCAAGGCACCTGCCTTTGCCAAATATGACAGAGCTTCCTGTCCTAAGTCGCACCTCCGTTCATACGTAAGGAAGATCCAGCCCTACACGGATGACAAGAATTTGTGGATCCATTTCTTCCAGGATAGTCTTTCAGGGACTCAACTCTAATGGTTCTATCAGCTGGATGGAGCCAGCATTCGTAACTGGGAGGATTTGGCTATTGCGTTTTATAAGCAGTATCAGTATAATTCCGACCTCTCTCCTACGCGTACCCAACTCCAGGGTATGTCACTAGGGGCGGGTGAAGGATTCAAGGAGTATGCTCAAAAGTGGAGAGACCTGGCTGGAAGGGTGCAACCATCTTTAACTGATCGTGAACTTGTTGATATGCTTCTGGGGACCCTGTCTGGTCCATTCTTTAACCATTTGATTGGAAACTCTTCAGCTGGGTTCACAGAACTTATCTTGACTGGGGAGAGAATTGAAGCTGGCATCAAAAGTGGGAAGATTCAAGAAGCTACACCTTCTGATACTCAGAAAAATCCCCACACTAGAAGAAAAGAGTCTAATGTTGTGTATGGTAAAAAGAGTCGTCGTGATCAACATGTAGGGGCAACCCAGATCTCCGATCCTACGCCTGCTCAACAAAGACAGGGGCATCAACATAAGGAGGTCACGCCTAAAAGACAATTCACTAAGATCAACATGTCACTGACTCAAGCGCTACAGCAAATGTTGAAGGCAGGGCTGATTACATTAAGGGATCCTCTCCGGAATCCCAACACTTCCGCTCCTACCTATCATCCCAACGAAAGGTGTGCATACCACTCTGACAGTCTGGGACATGACGCAAACAATTGTTGGACCCTGAAGAATAAGGTCCAAGACATGATTGATGCCAAAGAAATCCAGTTTGACCCTCCAGAGACTCCAAACATAATCACTGCTCCTATGCCAAATCATTGAAGGCTTTTGTTTATTTGAATTTTCAAGTTGTATTTTTCTTTGCTTATATAAACAATTATTGTCATGGCAAACTTTTTTATTTCATTAATGCATCGCATATGTCTGTTTTGAATTAATCCATTCGTATTCACTATATTCAAATTGCTTTCATTTTTGTTGTGATGTTCGACTCTCGATTAAAAATTTCTAAGCCTTTTGAGGGAGGATGACGAAAACAATACCACGATCTTTACAGTATGCTTTTGAACAGACCTCGCTGATGAAGTACAGGAATTGTTTCAAATCCTAAACAGTGGAGTTATAAGGAAGATAATCCCTCGTCAACCCCTTTGAGCCAAAGAAGTTGGAGTTTTTCTTTTCACAAAAATTAAAAACCCTTAATTATAACCTGGGGCAGAGTAGTTTTCTCAGTTAATCCAGGTGCACAATGAACGACATCAAAGAAGTCATTCCGAAACAAAAGACAGTGATGGTTCCGAATAATCATAAAGACAGGCAGTCATTACCTCTCAAAATAAAAGCCCAATAAGTCAAAACCTATGAAGGAGACTTATAAAACTGGGGCATCCCGCTGACTGTAATCACAAAAGAAACAGTTCAGGCAAAAGACAGGGATAGTAAAATCAAAAAGAAAGAGATCCTACAAACCTTCAACAAAAATGATGACTGCCTATTCAAAATAAACTATCAGTATCCGAATCATCACCGGAATATCAGAGCAAAGACTCAAACAAGATCTAATGCACGATTAGCCGAGTTTAGGTTTGAAGAACATCACGAAGAACGGGTGGGTATAAATAAAATTTGAGCCTTTATCCTTTGTTTCTTAAACCGTGAACCAGGCCACGTTATAACCCTTAAAAAGTCCTAGCTGAAGCATGGGTTAGTTCGAAAGCATACTGTACAAAAGGTATCCTGACTCCTGTAGGGCTTGCTGTAAAATCCTGAGTTGACATCACATTTTACAAAATTCACTTTTTTTATTGAAAACTGCATTTTCAAAAAACTTCAAAACAGACATAAGCTTTGCATTCTTAAAATAACATTGTTTGCATATGGCTATTTGTTCAAACAGCAGAGAAATCCGCACGACGAATGTCTAGTGAACAAAAGCACTTCCAATCAAGGGGCACGACATGATCATTATCCATCATCTGGGGCAGTCAAGTCAAGATTCAAGGAATCTCTCAAAATGCCAAATAGCCAGGGGCAGATCTCCATCTGAATCAACTGGGGCATTGGGCATGAATCCCAGCGACAAATCTGGTACGATCAAACATCTTCTGGTAATATGATAACACAACACTACTGACAGTGACAACTCCCTACATTCTGAGAGCATGGACATAGTCAAAAAAATACTACGCATAATCAAAGACCCGTTAGGTCGACTGGCCTAGGCAAAAATAAGGGCTTCCCGGCGAACCAAAAGGGTTCGGGAAAAAATAAGGGATGAAAATGAAAAAAATCCGTACACCCGGCAAGTCGAAAACCTGAAAAGGCGGCTTGGGCAAAAAAGGGTATCCCGATGGACTGAAAACCCGAAAGGGCGGTCCAGGCAAAATTTAGGGATCAAAGCGTACGACTATGTCCCGTCATCTCGTCACTTGCCTACCAGAAGAAGATTTGCCAATCGACGGTTATCAAGCACCTTATAGGCCTTCTTCTCCCGCAGAAACAGGGGCAATAAGAATTGTCTGAACTATGCAGTTGCTCTGTCCACCAAGGTACCAAGGTAGCTTCAGCTTAAGAATATGACCAAGATACCTTCACTCTCCGCAGAGTAAGAAAATAATGGAAGCTCTCCCCGCTGAGACCTGCAACTACAAAAGAATCAACAATACTCTCCCCAAGCAGAGTTGGTCTCCCATCAGCCCTAAAAAGGCACAGTATCCCCAGCAAGTCAGAAATACTCTTCCCAAGCAGAGTTAGTTCACAATCAGTCCTGGAAAAATTGGGTATCCCCAAAAGATCTTAATATTCCCTAGCAGAGTATGCAGACATTCCTCAGCAAGCATCCTCGACAGTCTTAATATTCCTCGACAGAAATATAAGATTGTTCCCCGGCGGAATACAAGATACCCTCAGTGGATCCATTTCCCAGCGCAATCTGAAAAGTTTCCCCAGGAGAGTTGAACCATCTCCCCAGTAGATTCTGGAAGCTTGTCCCCTGCAGAGTACAAATGCATCTCCTCATCCATATTTAGAAGGTTATCCCCACCAGAGTCTAACTGGGTTATCCTCAGCAAATTGCAACAGAAAGATCGTCCTCAGCGAAGTTCTTCCTATCCCCAGCGGAGTTCATCATCAAAATCCCCAACAGGGTTTATCAACGGAACCCCCAACGGAGTTATCGTTAAAATCTCAGCACAAGATCTCTTCCCACAGAGTAATTCCCTGCGGTGTAATCTCTTCACCGAGTTTATTCCCCAACAGAGTCATCTTCTCCCACCGGTTTATTCTTGCAATCATCTTCATTCATCATCCCCAGCGGAAACGAAGAACTCTACTCTTTAACATCAGCCCAGGATTTAACAAACTCCCCGGCACTTGTCAAGGATTTATTCTCCAGACAAAAATACATTCATAAACATTTCACATTTCATACCTCCTGCTTACATACATGATAAAGTGCATACGACACAATCTCATCTATTTTTGAGAATATCATGACATCATGCATTTCATACATCATGACATTGCATACAACTAATGTTTTGCCTTTTCAGGAAAAGGTCAATCAAAAGATGATCACCATCAACCTTTGCAGTTCCAGATCGACACCTGTAACTAGCCAGGAAATATCTGTGGACGACTGATTGTAGATCTATACCTGAAACCAGACAGGAAAGTTATCTACATTGAAGAGATTGAAGATCAATATCTGTAGCAAGCCAGGAAGTCATCTTTCTTTCTCGGGTCAGAGATTAATACCTGAAACCAGACTGGACAACTATCTCATCGGCCAGCCTTCTTAAGTTCCAGATCAACACCTGTAACTAGCCAGGAAATATCAGTGGACGACTGATTGTAGATCTATACCTGAAACCAGGCAGGAAAGTTATCTACATTGAAGAGATTGAAGATTAATACCTGAAACCAGACAGGAAAACTATCTTTCTTTCTCAGATTTCCTTTCAGAAATAACTTAGAGATGCTCCAGATCCGGATGCTACTCTATTGCTTATTCAGAGTTTCCTTTCAGAGATAGCTTAGAGATGCTCCAGATCTGGATGCTATTCTATTGCTTATTCCAGATTTCCTTCTAGAGATAGTTCAGTTATGACCCAGATATGGCGACATTCTGATACTCATTCCAGATTTTCTTTCAGAGATAACTTAGAGATGCTCCAGACCCGGATGCTATTCTATTGCTTATTAAGATTTCCTTTCAGAAATAGCTTAGAGATGCTCCAGATCCGGATGCTGTTTTATTGCTTATTCAGATTTCCTTTCAGAGATAGCTTAGAGATGCTCCAAATCCGGATGGTATTCTATTGCTTATTCAGATTCAAACTTCTAAAGACAACTTAGAGATGCTCCAGACCCGGATGCTACTCTATTGCTTATTCCAGATTCCTTCCAGAGATGGTTCAGGTGTGACCCAAGCATGGCGACATTCTGATACTTATTCCAGAATCATTCAAGAGACAGTCTAGATACGATCCAGATTCGGATGTCATTCTGTCACTCATTCAGATGCAGTAGGGATATACCCCAGCCACGGCGGTCATTCTACTACCCATTCAGACGTCAGCAATTAGATACAAACTAGATATGCTCCAGACACGGAAGCCGTTCTATGTCTCATTCAGATTCAACTATGAACCTCAAGTGCAGATACGCTCTAAACACGGAATTCATTCTGTCACTTATACAGATCTCAAATACAGTCCAGATACGATCCAGATTCGTATGTCATTCTGCCACTCATTCAAGCCCAATTCAGATACGATCCAGATTCGGATATCATTCTGTCACTCTCTCAAATAAAGTCTAGATACGATCCAGATTCGGATGTCATTTCGTCACTCATGTCTCAGATGCGCCCTAGAGGCAGGCACAATTCTGATAATCATCTAGTTCCCGTCAATGAAGACAACCCGTCAACGAAGACAAAACTACCAACCAACAATTCCTAGATGGCATCCTTAAGCCCATCTCCACAACTATCCATTACATTTTCAGATGGCATCTATAAGCCCATCCCCGACAAGATTTTATCGCATATCCAGATGGCATCTATAAGCCCATCCTCCTATTCATCATATATCCAGATGGCATCTGTAAGCCCATTCCCGACATCACATTGCTGATACTACACCATGCGAGTGCAAATTTCTGGGCACTTTAGTGTTCAATCATCTTCCACCTTCGGATCACGAAAGGCACGCGAGCCAATCTATATCCTCAGGTTTAAGAAGATTGAACAGGGGCAACTGTTGTACCCCAAAATTTTCCCTCCCATATTCTTCAAGGTTTGTCAAGAATCATCTTCAAATGGTTCAAGATTGCTCAAGAGATTGCACAGTCAAACCACCTCCTAAGACAACTGAAATTAGGGTTTTGTTTCTTTCAAGGAATTTGAGGTTTTCATTGGCTCAATCAAGTCTCATAGGCCTATATACACCCTCTAGCATCTACATGCCAAGTTTCAAGACTCACAGTGCCAAGTTGCACAGTCAAAAGCCTCATTTGATCTACAATCAACTATAGGGGCAAAATGGTTATTTTGCAGTCAAAAGTCAGAATTTTTGGTCAACATCTTATTTTGAGGCCACAATCATCATTTTATCAAGTCTTGATCATGATTCCACAAGAATGGCTCAAAAATCCTCAAAGATGCAAAAGTTACTATTTTTGGACAGTAGAAAAGTCAATTGTATCTTGACCAGGGCATAACTTTTTCATGGTTCATCAGAAAAATCCCATCCAATGCTCATTTTAAAGAGGATTCCATTTCCTACAATCCATATTCACACTCCAAGTCCAAGAAATGCTCTCATAAAAAGTTATCAAGTTCTACATTATAGGTCAAATTCAAAAGTCAACAAAAATGCACTTTAAGTCAAAGACCATAACTTGAGATTGGTAAATCCAAATGATATGGGACCAAAGGCATTGGTTAGAGTACTTCAAGACCTTTCCAAAATGTCCAAGAACATGTTCATATGATCCAAATTGAGCAAGTTGTGCATTGGAGAAGTTGGGAAATTTTTATGAATTTGCATAAGTCAACTTTGCTCAAAACACTTTGTTTTTGCTAATAGGCCTCAAATTTCTTCTTGAAACTTTATCCATAGCCGATGCACTACCCATCAAGCTTAATTAAATTATTTTCTTATTTTTTATTAATTAATTGGATTTTTAATCAATATTAATTCATTTAATTAATTTAAATTGTAGGAAAATATAAAGATATGGTTTTTCAATCTTTTTGTGAAACAAGAATGACCTAAAAAGGCTGGCAATTTTGTACACCATGTCAAAGATGCAATATCTCCAAATTTGGCAACTTTTTCCAATCATGAAGATTCAAAAATATATGATTTCCAATCAAATATTCAAATCATCATTCCATGGATTTTTGCTCAAGATTCTGACCTAATCTCATTCTCCTATAAATATACAAGCTAACCCTGATCATGCACACGTGAAATTTCTGTAGAAAAAGCCATAACCAATTCAAGAAATTTCCAAGAAAACTTGAAACTGATTTTCACATTCCAGGCCAATTCAAAGCTTTTTATTTATTCAAACACATTGCAGGAAGTGTGAGGAACGTGTAGCAATCAAAATCAAACATTAAAACTCAAGGAATCATCAAGAACAGAACCACGGTTTGCTTGTTATTTTCAGAATCGTATTGGTTATTTCATGCGCATTTAACATGATTTATTGTTTATTTTGCATTGCCTGAATCCATATGAAGCTAATGGTATAAGTTAATTGAATTATAATGCACATAATCAAAAGTTGCCATGGACGATTTCTAGGGTTCTTGAATTCTAAAATTGGGGCTTTCTAAACCCAGAAAAATCAGGACTTGTAAGGCATATGGTTGGATTCGTGTGAACCAGACGAACACATTGGACTATTCGCAAAATATTTATATTAATCACAACCCTAATCGCTATTATTCCTCGTGTCATATAGTGGGGGTTAAAAACCCCTGCTATCTAATGTGTTTTTATGCAGGCGAAGGAAGAAGATGATGAGCTGTTGATATACTATTGGTCAGTTAAAAAAAGGGCGCGTGTGTTTTTGTGTTACAGCATATTTGTGTGTTTGTCAATATGATAATTGATTTTTCTTTTACTAACGAATAAAGCGTGCAGTTGGAGTGGTTAAGGCATTGGGGTATTGATCATTGGGACCTGGGTTCGAATCCTAGGTCCCCCAAAATTATTATTGCTATTTTTCTTGCAGCTTATCCAGTATGCCTTATGCCTTGTGGTCTACCATGCATCTCAATTGTCCACACGCCAAGTGGCTTGCAAAGCAAATCTGAAGGCCAAAGATGAAGGACCATCATACTCCCAGTCAATGCACATGTGGACGATCTCATAAGTCAAACAGGCTTGTGTGCAAATGGGCTTCAGATTGCCAAACGTACCTCCTTGTTGGGCCCAGCACCCCCCTAGTTCATTCATTCTTTTCTTTTCTTTTTATTTTCTTTTACTAATTATTATTATTAACTATTATTATTTTAATTAACATAATTATTTATTTTCATAATAAATTCAGAAAAAATAAAATATATTATTATTATTATTAATTTCACCCTTTAATTTATTATTTTTGTAAATAAATATAATTAATTAATTTAGTCTTTTTAATTAGGTTAACTTTAATTATTTTCATAATAAATAAAATCCATGTAGAATTAGGTTTTTGACAACTTTTAATCATGTTTAATTTTATTTTCTTTTATTTTCATTTAAAACATAAAAAACTAAAAAATACTTTGTTCTTTTAATCAATTAATTAATTAGTTTTAGGTTTAATTTAATTAAATACAAAAAGTACAAAAAACTTCTTTCTTTCTCAAAAAGGGTCAAAACCCTAAAGACTTTTCCGATCCAATTTTTACTCGCGCATATTAATTTTTGATCATATTTATGTAAAGACTTTTTATCGCTTTCATTTATTTTCCGCAATTTATTTTTCAAGGGTTATGTTTTTGGCGATGTAAATACCCAACGCCTTGTAATAGCGTAGATTTATTTTCCGCAAACTATTAACTGTTAGATGTATGTTAATTAGGCTATGCATGCAAGACTTATCTGAAAATAAAATCAACCCGTAGCTCACCATAAAAATGTGCAAAGATAACTTAACATGAAACCTGACACACTCGCACATGCCACTCCTAGGGTACTGTTGTACCCCAAATTTTGACCTAAGATACCATCTCCCATCTGCATCATTACATTGCAAGTGTTTTGACCTATTTTTTATCAAATTTTCAAAGCAGATTTAAATTCATAACTTTTTTCAAGTCGAGAGCTGTTTATTTTTGAACGCTAAGTTTATTAACTTATCAGACAATGTTTATTAATTATTTATTATCCTAAATTTAAATAATTGGAATTTGTTTTCAGTTATTATATAATTCAAAGATTTATGAATAATGAAATAAACATTTGAAAAGGAGTTTATTAATTGACCAAACAATGTTTACTTAATTATTTATTGTTATAAGTTTAAATAGTTGAAATTTTATTTTCAGTTATTACAATTTAGAAGAATTAAAAATAATGAAGTAAATAATTGAAGTTATTAATTGGTCAATGATGTTTATTTATTTGTTTATTATTCTGAATTTAAGTAATTGAAATTGATTTTTCAGTTATTATATAATTTAAAGAATTATAAACGATAAATAAATAATTGGAAAGAAAAAGAATTAACTGGAAAAATAATAGAATTTTATTCACTTTATTCTATTTATTACAATTGTTGTTTAAATACTATTGTACAAAGTTTTTATAATGACAATTACATAAAAAGTTTAAAGTAAAATAAAAACTATTTTTCTAAGATTCTAATTCTTCAGCTTCTATTCAATGCTTCTTTGATTGCTCGTTTAATTTTACCTGCAAAAGAATTAAAAGAAAAGTCAGAAATAAATAATTAAAAGCAAACAAATTAAGTTTAGCGTTCATCATTAAAAGCAAACGGCTGGAATCAGTTTACCCTTTTTGCAAATCACGGGATTTCTACCGGTTCACAAAAAGGGATGAAATTTTATTTTCAAAAATGAATGCACAATTTAAAGAAAATGCACAAATTCATTTTTTGTCAAAATGGCACACTTTAATTGAAAACTGCATAATTAAAAAATCCAATGCATAATTCAAAAGCAAATGCATATTTCAAAAAATACAAACAGCATATGCATTTTCAACACAAGCATTCTAACGTAAACATGCCCCAAGTGTGGAAGAAGTCAAAACATAAGGCTCCCATGCAGTAGACAAAAGAAATATGCAGTTTAAAAAACCATATGCAAGCAATGTATATTCCATTCTCATCATTTTCCAGCCTATGCAATTTCAGAACAAGTACAGCATACATCATTTTAATGTATCAATTTGTACTAAGAGAGAGAAGAGAGATAGAAGTTTGGTTTTACAGGTTTGGCTTAGGCAGAAAGAGTTACAAAACAAACTGCAGCAGCATACAGTAAGAAATAGAAAGCATAAGAAAGGAATACAAACAAACTGTTGGAGCAGTAGATGTGCAGAAGGCCAAGAAAATATAATAAAAGTATTTAACCTGTAACGTAAACCAAGAAGCCAGCAAAATTGATATACAACACAAACCCCTTCAAAAACGAGAAGAGTACACAACCTGTTCATCAAGCCTTCAAGCCTAGAAACAAACTGTCAAAATATACAAAGATTTTCTCAAGCCATAAAAACATAAGAACCTGCTATCTGCATATACCATAGAACCAATATTGCCTAAAACCATCACCAAGCCTTCCACCTACTGTCAAACATTAAACCATAAAACCATTAACCTGCATAACCATAAAACCTGTGCCATTCTAAACTTTGGCCCTGTCCAACCTAGCCAAATAACCATTTCAAAATCTCATGGCCAAACCAAAAACCAGTTCAAGGCTATAACCTGCAAAACCAGTTGAAATATTGGCC
Organism: Vicia faba; assembly: GCA_948472305.1. NCBI lineage: Eukaryota > Viridiplantae > Streptophyta > Magnoliopsida > Fabales > Fabaceae > Vicia > Vicia faba. The sequence continues at coordinate 1,202,286,204 of OX451739.1, read as the reverse complement.
TAAAACCAAAAAACCTACTGTGTCAAGCTAAGCAAAAACCAGAACTTGTTGCCTATCCAACCATATACGCCCAAAAAGCCAAAAAATCCGAATACCACAACATACCAACTTTGAAAAATGTCCAAACCACTAAGCCTCGGTGTTGCTCCATCATAGGCCAACAATAACGAAGCAACAGAATCACAGAAAGAAGAAGAAGAGAAGCTAGTCAAAATAATTTTTCAACAATAGCATTCGAAATGTTCAAGGCAACATAGGCAAGCGTCCAGGCAAGAAGAAGAGGAGACAAAGCATACAACGAAGGCAAATTCAAGGCAACTAAGAGAAGAGGAAAAGAAGCATTGCATAAGCGAGGCAGGGTCACAGGAGAAGAAGAAAATATCTCAATAATCAACATCATCATCAACCACAAATCAAAGAAGTAAGAAACACAAACCAGGATCTCCAAGCTCACAGCGCCTCCGCCGTCCTTCCCCTCGCCTTGGCCTCCTAGCTCCATCCAACCTCCCTCCTCCGTCTCCAAAGGTAACCTTTTCCTTCTCTATCTTTGAAAACCTCAGATAACCATTAACATATTAGAGTCAGAATCAAATAAGACCAAAATCAACACATGCAATCGTAACCAAAACCCTAATGAAATATAAGACGAAATTTACCGTGAATCTGTTGCCCAAGCATCTTATTGGAGGGAAGAGGGATATCAAGGTAGTGGTGGCCATGGACAAAAGGAGATTTCAGAAGCGAACGAAGAAGATAACGCGCGAAGAAGACGAGTCAACAAGATGAGCGCCGCTCTGCCAAAACGTGAACCCTAATCCTTTTCTCAGCTAACTTAGACAAAAGCGTTTAACCCCTAAGCAACAAATTATGAAATAATGTATGGACTTAACCCTTTTCCTGCCAAAGCCCAAACGAAATTGCCTATCCATCCTTTTTATTTCTAATACACCCCTTCTTTCATTTTACTTTCTATTAGTTTTTTTAGAGTATTATTAAGTTTAGTTAATTAGTAGATTAATCAAATAAGAGTATTTAATTAAAACATTTTAAATAATTGGATCTTTTATTAAGTTTAGCTTTAGGTTTTAATTTAATAATTATTAGTATTCCTTTTAATTAGATTTAAGTTAATAACCTTTTAAGTTTTAATTTAGTTTAATTATTTAATAATTCTTAAAATAATGCTTTATATTAATATTAAAGACATATAATAAAAACTCTAAAAACATATAAAAAATAGAAAACTTAAAAAATATTTTATTTCCCTTAATCAATTCCCTCGCTTTAATATTAGATAAAAATCTAAAAAATGCATGTTCACACCATTTAGTCTTTTATTTAAATTGTTGTATATCATTTATCCATCATAATTTTCTGTTTACTTGATTATTCCGTTTACGTCTAAATCCAAGGGAAACGATTAAATTTGTTGACTTCATGTCCTCAAATCGAATCACGCGAACATTTGCATTTCATTAAAACTTAAGACAATTTTTTCCCCAAATATCAAAATTTTCAAAACTTATACCTTTTAAGCAAAAACTTTGACATTAGGTCGTCGTATCTTCAAAAACCCGTCCGTACCCCTTTTCGGCCAAAACAATTTACTTTTAATCAAACGAACATTTTAATAAACAGATATTTCAAAAGGTTCCTATAGAGTACTATAGATACATTGGGTGCTAATACCTTCCCATTGTATAACCAACCCCCGAACCATAGATCTCTTTTCAAAAACGCCTTGTATTTATATTACTTTAAAAAGTATTATTTACATTGCATATTTAGGGTTTTATTTCGCTCTTTTCCCTTTTTCCTTGGAAATAATAAAGCGCGGTGGCGACTCTTGCTTTTGTGAGACGAATTAATCAATAATTCGATCTCCGATTTACCCCGCTACATTTTTTATCGCTACAGAATTGGCGACTCTGCTGGGGACAGATTGACCTCTTGCTGGTCCATCCCTAAGTGGGTTAAGCCTAGTTTGTTTTATCTGTTTTATTATTATTTGATTTATTTGATTATGTGTTTAAATTGGGGTTGTTTGGGTTTTTTGCAAAGGACGAATCCTATACCCGGATTAAGTTACACTTAAGAATAGGACGGGTGGTACAGTCATGTTAACTTTGAGGGAGTAATCCCGAAGAAGGAGGCATGAGATCCCCCACTCAATGGAAGGCCCTCTTGAACTTAATATTTGTTTACCGAGTAATCGGGAAGACATTATTATTTTCGACCTAGGAGCCCGAGAAATTGAGGACCGTAGAACCCTAAGCCATCTTGGCCTTTTTAGGTGTAGCGCGGAGACTATAACAGAGTAATTCGAAAGTAGTTGTTACGCGATGCTACGCTCGGACGAGTTTCTCTTGAGAATATTGCTAATTATTGAGTAATCAAGACGTTGGTAATATCCGAAGGAGGAATGTAGACTCTGGGAACTCTTAGAACCTTGTCTTACAGGTGTGATTGAACCATTAGTACATACCTTTGGGTGGGCTTTACCCTCGACTCCATGCCGAAACGTTGAACCTTTGAACCCCATGTTTGTGAACTTGCGTGTAACTATTGCATTATCATTCATTCATGCATTCATCAACATTTTTTGTAAAAAACTTGTTTTTCAAGGAACTTAGGAATGATTTTTGCAAGACATCTCAGCTATTATGGAATTTGGAAGGAGAAACACTCGGAGTTTTAGTTTTAAGGAGCCCGAGATTGAAGAACTGAAGAGTTTGATTCCTGAGATCGAGAACCCGACGGATTTTCAGAAGAAGTATTGGTCCATTATACCTCTCATGAAGCGCAAGATGAAGGAAGGAATCCTTAATACGTTGGTCCAATTCTACGATCCTTTGTACCGATGTTTCACCTTTCCGGATTACCAGTTGATGCCCACCTTAGAAGAGTACTCTTACATACTTGGTTTGCTGATCACTGACTGTGTTCCTTTTTCTGGATTAGAAGAGGAACCCAAATCTCACGAGATAGCGACCATCACCCACTTGAAGAAGTCAGAGATAGAGGAGAACATGACTACAAAAGGGGGAATCCGAGGTTTGTCTGCGCAGTTTTTGTTGAGGAAAGCTCGTCATTTTGCTGAGGTAAAAAATACTATTGCCTTTGAAGACGTCTTTGCTTTACTCGCTTATGGTCTATTCTTGTTCCCTAACGTTTATAAGTTTGTGGACATCAACGCCATCAGAATCTTCTTGATTGGAAATCCGGTCCCTACGCTGCTAGGAGATACCTACTACTCCATCCATCTTCAAAACTCTTATTGAGGAGGGATGATTATTTGTTGTGCACCATTGTTGTATCAGTGGTATGTTTCTCATCTACCTGGGTCTGATGTTTTTTGGGATCTCGAGAAGGAGTCGCGATGGGCGCCAAAGATTTTGGCTCTCACTCATTTCGACATTGATTGGTATAATCGAGTTTACTATGACGTGAAGATCATCGATAGCTGTGGTGCTTTTCCTAACGTGCCTCTTCTCGGTACGAAAGGTGGAATTAACTATAACCCTGTTCTCGCGCGCCGTCAGTTTGGATACCCGATGAGGGACAAGCCAAACAACATCCATGTGGGTGGTTTCTTTCTTCAAGAAGGACAAGATCATCAGGCAGTTAAGAGGGAGATCGAAGGATCTTGGCGCCACATCCATAGGAAAAGGAGAGACATGTTAGGACATAGAGGTGCCGTTTCTTTGGAGCCTTACCTACAGTGGGTCCGTGCTAGGGCTTGTGCTCTCAAGATGCCCTATAAACCTGAAAAACCTTTATTCTCTACCATTGCATCATCATCTGTTGTTATCCCTATCGAGAATATGGGAGAATACCAAGGAAATCTGGCTAGGATGAAGTCCGAGAGAGATGCTTGGAAAGAAAAGTATAATATGTCTGAATATGAGAATCGAGTCCTGACTCGACAGCTAAAGGAAAAGGAGGATTTACTCTTTATTCAAGACGGCTGGTTCATTGATCACGATGAGAAACTTCGTCAAAAGGATGCTTTATTGAAGAAGTATGCTAGTGAAAGGAAGAGAAAGAAGGAAGGTTCGATAAGCGTTGCTCTTGTTCCTAATCCGCAAAAGGAAATCATTGATCGACTGGTAGCTGAGAAGAAAGAGATGGAAAACTTTTATGAAGAGAAGATCAGGAAGCTCCGGTTACAGTTGATGTTTGGTCCTTCATCTGATGATTCTGAGTGATCTTTAGCTTTTAGTTTTATTTTATTGATGTCATTTTGTAAAACTTTGTAAAAGGGCTTCATGTTCCGAAGTTGTAATTTACTGCTTTTATTATAGACTTCATGTCCCAAAGTTGTAATTTATTGCTTTATTATGGGCTTCATGTTCCAAAGTTGTAGTTTACTGCTTTTATTATTGGGTTGTTATCCCAAGGTTATAATTCATTGTTTTGTTATTCCAAAGTTGTAAGTTGTAATTTACCGCTTTTGATTAATGGATTGAGTTTTTGTTGTTCCAAATTCCTTTACCATTGATGTGTGCAAAATTATTGAAGTTCCTTGAAAAAATATTAAAATGAATCATCATTTGCATCACACATCATGCATCATTCAACATTCCACTTCACATGTTTTCTAGAGTCTTATCCTTGTTTCTTTTTCCACTCCGAAGGTTGTCAAGCTGTCTCATCGATACGACACTCGAGCCAATCGTCAGAGGAAAATGGAAGATCTGGAACAGGAAAATCATGAGCTTTGTGGGGAAGTTGCTACCCTTCGTATCGAGATGGAAAAGTTAACTGTGTTAGTGGAAAGTTTGGTGGCTGTTCAGAATCAGCCATCGACTATAGCTGCTGAGACTCAGACTTTAACTACTGTGGTTTCCGAGATTGTCACCGTTCCAACATCTGTGACTCAAATCAACTCTTCGCTTCAACATCAGATGCCGAAAGGTTTTCCGTGGGGAATGCCTTACAACTTTGTGCCAGAGGGGTATCAGCCTGCCGTACAGCCTTTGTTTCAACCTACTTTGTCTCTTCCTCAACCAGAGACAACTGCCATGCCACCGGTAATCCCGTCTGTGACACCTTTTCCGCAACCGGTAATGACAACCGTTGCTCCTGTGGTTCACTCCGTGCCGTATTTGAATGAACCTACTTATCCTGCCGAGCCTGCTGAAAGTTTGGGTCTTTTTGATAGAATGGAAGAATTTCAAGATCAATTCCAAGAAATGCAGAAGGAGCTCAGAGCGTTAAAGGGGAAGGATTTGTTTGGGAAGAACACGCATGACCTTTGTTTAGTTCCGAATGTCAAGATTCCAGCAAAATTCAAAGTGCCAGACTTTGAGAGATATAAGGGTGATTCGTGTCCTCGAAGTCACTTGACTATGTACGTGAGAAAGACGTCTACGTATTCCGATGATCATGACTTGTTGATTCACTATTTTCAAGACAGTTTGACGGGTGCTGCTCTAAAGTGGTATATGGGTTTAGACAGCATTCAGATCCGCAACTTCAACGATGTTAGAGAAGCCTTTGTTCACCAGTATAAGTATAACGTTAACATGGCACCGGACAGGGATCAACTCCGGGCGATGTCGCAGAGAGACAGAGAATCTTTTAAGGAATACGCCCAGAGGTGGTGTGAAATTGCTGCTCAAATCTATCCACCTCTTGAGGAGAAAGAGATGACGAAGATATTCTTGAAGACTTTAGGTTCCTTTTACTATGAGAGAATGATTGCCAGCGCACCCAGTGACTTCACCGAAATGGTAAGCATGGGCATGCGGTTAGAGGAAGGGATTCGTGAAGGGCGTTTGGTTAAAGAAGGAAGTCCGTCTAGCAGTACTAAGAAGTTTGGAAGTGTTTTCCCGAAAAGAAAAGAGCAGGATGTTAGCGCATTGTTCCCAGGGAGACCAAGGAGAGGTTACTCTCACGTTGCGGCAGTCACTCCGGCTGTCCGCCCAGCTTTGATGACCCCAGCTCATCAAACCCCACCAACTCAACAACGGCCATTTCAGCAGCAGCCTCGACAACAGGCTTATCCATTCAACAATCAGAACCGTTCACCCAGAAAACCGCAGTTCGATGCCATTCCTATGACTTATACTGAATTGTTCCCTGCTCTTATCAGAAAGAATCTCATAACGACAAAGCCTCCTCCTGTCGCACCAAACAGTACTTCTCCGTGGTATAAGGCGGATCAGTTTTGTGAATATCATCAAGGGTCGCTGGGGCACAACCTTGAAAACTGTTTTGCTTTGAAGGCGGACGTGCAGAGATTGATTAAGAATGGTATCTTGTCTTTCAAGGATGTTAACCCGAATGTTAGAGATAATCCTTTGCCTCGACATGGGGCAGCTTCAGTGAATATGGTGGAAGTTTGTCCGGGAAAGTTTCGAGTTTTTCAAGTTGAACACATAAGAGAGTCGTTGATCAGATTACATCGGAGTTTGAGAAGACTTGCCTTTGTTAGGCATCAACATGATTATGACGTTTGTGAATTTTGTTCAAGGGAGGTTGATTGCCCTATTGTGAAGGAGGATATTCAAAAGTTGTTAGACCAGAGAGTTATCACTATTACATATGACAAAAATCCGGAGGATGAAGTGAATGTTATAATTCCACAATTCAATTTGCCTGAATCAGTAGAGATCGTTTACGACAGTCAGACTGCACCTGTTGATCCTTTGATTATTTACCCACCTGGTCCTGTGCCTTACAACTCATACCAAGCTATACCGTACAAGTATAATGCTACAATGATTGAGAATGGGGTAGAAGTCCCTATACCAACGAGACCGTCTTTTGTAAACATTGCTGATGTGAGTAGAGTTACGAGAAGTGGACGTGTTTTTGCAGCAGTACCTTTGAAGAGACCAGAAGTTCAAGTCAGGAGGCCCATACCGGCAGAAATTCCAGCGATAAATGTTGAACCAAGGGTTGAGATAGGCCGATCCAATGAACCTATCCCTCGCCCTGAGGATGATGAGATTCTGAAGCTTATCAAGAGAAGTGAATATAAGATTGTGGATCAACTATTGCAAACTCCTTCCAAGATTTCTTTGCTTGCTTTACTGAGAGATTCTGGTGCCCATAGAGAAGCTTTGATGAAAGTCGTGGACCAGGCATTCGTGGATCATAATGTGACGGTTGATCAATTTGATGGAATTGTGGGAAATATTACTTCGTGTAACAATCTTGGTTTCAGTGATGAAGAGCTTCCGGAAGAGGGGAGGAACCATAATATGGCTTTGCATATCTCAATAAGTTGTGGAAATGATACTTTATCAAGTGTGTTGGTAGATACAGGTTCGTCGTTGAATGTAATGCCCAAGACTACATTGTCTCGACTCTCATATCCAGGTGCTCCCATGAGACCTAGTGGAGTAATTGTTAAAGCGTTTGATGGTTCTAGGAAGACTGTCATTGGTGAAGTGGATCTTCCTATAGTAATTGGTCCTCATACTTTTCAGATCACGTTTCAAGTAATGGATATTCGTGCTTCCTACAGTTGCCTATTGGGTCGTCCATGGATCCACGATGCAGGGGCAGTCACTTCCACGCTCCATCAGAGATTGAAGTTCGTAAGGCATGGAAAGCTAGTAATGATTGGTGGAGAGCAGGCTATGGTGGTAAGCCATTTGTCGTCTTTCTCTTTTATTGATGCTGATGAGGATGTTGGAACCCAATTCCAAGGTCTATCTGTTGCTAAGAATGAAGTGAAGAAGCAAGGGACTTCTATTTCTTCTTTTGAGGATGCGCGACGAGTGGTGGAAAGTGGTTCGGCTGAAGGTTGGGGCCAGGTGTTGACTCTACCCGAGAACAAGTCTGGAGAAGGTCTTGGTTTTCATCCAGTGTCTGTAAGAGTCAAGCAAGAAGTGGTTACTCGTCCGATTTAAGAGGTTTTCCGAAGCGCTGGTTTTATCCATTCGATTCCTCTTGAGGTTGATGCTATCATAGGGGACGATTCCGAGGAGGATTTACCCGATTTTGTGACGCATGGATTGGCTTGCCAAAATTGGATTGTTGTTGATGTTCCTGTTGTGATGCATATTTCCGAGTAATGTTTTATTTTGTTTTTTGAAAACTTTCGCTCTGCCCAAGGCGAAAAGTATTTTGTGTCTGGCTATGATAAAAATAAATCCTTTTGCTCTGCCCAAGGCAAAAGAGAAATGTCTGGGCTCTTTGTTTCAAGTATTTCCCTTCAATGAATAAAAATGTTATTTTGTCCACTACTGTTTTATTTTTCACATTTTTTCTGGGAAATAGTAATGAAAATTAATTGGTAGTAATAGGAAAATATAATAATATTTTGTTTCATTTATACAACATTCATATTAATCAATTTCTAAAATAAAGCATAATCATATGTACAGATTAATCCATGACTTAACCATTGAAAACAATGATCCTATGCCCTCTCCCAACTTTGAATTCCCTGTGTTCAGAGCCGAAGAAGAGGATAGTGAAGAGATTCCTATTGAAATTTCCCGTTTGCTTGAGCACGACGAAAAGATTATTCAGCCGTTTGAATAACCTATAGAGTTGATCAATTTGGGTGATGAAGAAGATAGAAAGGAGGTCAAGGTCAGAGAATTGCTTATCCCAGAGGTCAAAGAGAAAATGTTGGAGCTTCTCAAAGAGTATGTTGATGTGTTTGCTTGGTCCTACCAAGACATGCCAGGTTTGGACAACAGTATTGTAGAGCATCGTTTACCGTTGAGACCTGAATGTCCGCCGATTAAGCAGAAGTTGAGAAGGACTCGTCCCGATATGGCTGACAAGATCAAAGAATAGGTTCAAAAACAAATTAATGCAGGTTTCCTTGTTACATCGGTCTATCCTCAGTGGTTAGCCAACATAGTGCCTGTTGCTAAGAAAGATGGCAAAGTTCGGATGTGTGTAGACTATAGATATCTGAATAGAGCTAGTCCAAAGGATGACTTCCCATTACCGCACATTGACGTATTGGTCGACAGTACTGCAAAGTTCAAAGTATTTTCTTTCATGGATGGTTTCTCTGGTTACAATCAAATCAAGATGGCACCAGAAGATATGGAGAAAAAAGCCTTCATTACACCTTGGGGAACATTTTGTTATCGGGTTATGCCGTTTGGTTTGAGGAATGCTGGTGCGACATACCAAAGAGCCATGACCGCTTTGTTCCATGACATGATGCATAAAGAGATAGAGGTGTATGTGGATGACATGATTTCCAAATCATAAACTGAAGAAGATCACTTGGAACATTTATTGAAGTTATTCCAGCGTTTGAGAAAGTATAAACTCCGTCTGAATCCCAACAAGTGCACTTTTGGTGTTCGTTCTGGAAGACTTCTGGGTGTCATTGTCAGTCAGAAAGGTATTGAGGTAGATCCTGATAAAGTCAAAGCTATTCGGGAAATGCCCACACCCAAGACAGAAAAACAAGTAAGAGGATTCCTTGGGAGACTGAACTATATTTCTAGATTTATATCTCATATGACTGCTACCTGTGGGCCGATTTTCAAGCTTCTCCGAAAGAACCAAGGATGTGTGTGGACAGAAGATTGTCAGAGAGCTTTTGATAGTTTCAAAGAATATTTACTTGAACCTCCCATTTTGATTCCTCCGGTGGAAGGAAGACCTTTGATTATATACCTAACTATATTGGAAGATTCCATGGGATGTGTGCTTGGTCAACAAGATGAGACTGGAAGAAAGGAACATGTTGTATATTATTTGAGTAAGAAATTCACAGACTATGAGTCTCGATACTCATTGCTTGAGAAAACCTATTGTGCTTTAGCTTGGGCTGCTCGCCGTCTGCGCCAGTATATGATTAACCACACCACTTGGCTGATCTCCAAAATGGATCCGATCAAGTATATCTTTGAGAAGCCCGCCTTATCTGGAAGAATAGCCCGTTGGCAGATGTTGTTATCTGAATATGACATTGTGTATCACACTCAGAAAGCAATCAAAGGGAGTATTTTAGCCGATCATTTGGCTCACCAACCAATTGACGATTATCAATCCATCAAGTTTGATTTCCCAGATGAAGATGTTATGTACTTGAAAGCTAAAGATGGTGAAGAGTCGTTACCTGAAGAAGGACCTGATCCCGAATCCCATTGGGGTTTAATATTTGACGGAGCTGTGAATTCTTATGGAAATGGAATTGGGGCAATTATCGTCACTCCCCGAGGCACTCATATCCCGTTCACGGCGAGATTGAAGTTTGACTGCACGAACAACATGGCTGAATATGAGGCATGTATTATGGGTCTCGAAGAAGCAGTAGATCTAAGGATTAAGATTCTTGATATTTACGGAGATTCGGCACTGGTAATTAATCAAATCAAAGGAGAATGGGAGACTCGTCATCCTGGTTTGATCCCTTACAGAGATTATGCTAGAAGATTGTTAACCTTCTTCAACAAAGTGGAATTACATCATATCCCTAGAGATGAGAACCAAATGGATGATGCTTTAGCTACTTTGTCTTTAATGTTTCAAGTGAATGGTTGGAACGATGTGCCTACAATCTAGGTTATGCGCCTCGACAGACCTGCTCATGTGTTCTCAGTAGAAGAGGTCACCGACGACAAACCGTGGTTCTATGACATTAAACGTGTTCTTCAAACTCAGGAGTACCCGCCCGGGGCATCCAGTAAAGATAGGAAGACATTGAGAAGATTAGTAAGCAGTTTCTTCCTCAATGAAGAGGTTTTGTATAAGAGGAATTACGACATGGTCTTGCTCAGATGTGTAGACAGACGTGAAGCAGACGTGCTGATGCAAGAAGTACATGAAGGATCCTTTGGCACTCATGCCAACGGACATGCAATGGCTAGGAAGATGTTGAGAGCTGGTTACTATTGGATGACAATGGAATCTGATTGCTGCAAATATGTGAAGAAGTGTCATAAATGCCAGATTTATGCGGACAAGATACATGTGCCACTGACTCTCCTCAATGTTATCTCTTCACCTTGGCCTTTCTCTATGTGGGGCATTGATATGATTGGAATGATTGAACCCAAAGCTTCAAATGGTCATCGTTTCATCTTGGTAGCGATCGATTATTTTACCAAATGGGTGGAAGCAGCGTCTTATGCTAATGTAACCAGACAGGTGGTAGTCAGATTTATCAAGAATCAGATCATTTGTCGATACGGTATCCCGAGCAAGATCATCACTGATAATGGTTCGAATTTGAATAACAAGATGATGAGAGAGCTTTGTGAAGAGTTCAAGATCGAACATCATAATTCTTATCCTTACAGACCGAAGATGAATGGGGCTGTTGAAGCTGCTAACAAGAATATCAAAAAGATTGTCCAGAAGATGGTGGTAACTTATAAAGATTGGCATGAAATGCTTCCGTTTGCTCTGCATGGATACTGTACTTCAGTTCGAACTTCAACAGGTGAAACCCCATTTTCCCTAGTTTATGGTATGGAAGCAGTACTCCCCGTGGAGGTTGAGATTCCGTCTTTGAGAGTGTTGATGGAAGCTAAACTTTCTGAGGCTGAATGGTGTCAAAGTAGATATGATCAGTTGAATTTAATTGAAGAGAAGAGATTGACAGCGTTGTGTCACGGTCAATTGTATCAACAGAGAATGAAGAAGTCTTTTGATAAGAAGGTTCGACCATGCGAGTTCAGAGAAGGTGACCTTGTGCTCAAGAAGATATTATCTTTCCAACCTGATTCTAGGGGCAAGTGGGCTCCGAATTATGAAGGACCGTATGTCGTTAAGAAAGTTTTCTCTGGAGGTGCCTTGATTCTCACCAATATGGACGGTGACGAGCTCCCGCGTCCCATGAACGCCGATGCAGTCAAGAAGTATTTCGCTTAGGTTTGAGCTGACAGTTTGCTAGGTTGAAAACCCGAAGGGGCGGCTTAGGCATGTTTTTGGTCAAACCAGTCTTGGCATTTGAGCACATTTCGGAATTCGAAGTTGTTAGGGAGAATAGTGATCATTGTTTTTGTGTAACCCTTTCTTTCATGTACTATTTCCCAAACTTTTGTAAACCATTGGAGTCGCATTGTTAGCAAACTACCATCTTATTAATGAAATTTGAGTATTTTTACCATTTGTGGGCAAAATTTTAATTTTTACGGAAATATTTGAAACAAAGTTATTTAAAGTATTCTTATTTTTAAAAAAAATGTGTCGTGAATGATGAAAGGAACGTTGACAGTTGTTCCGAGGATGGTAAAGCCATGAAATGCAAAACAATACAGTAATTTATCCTTGCATGATGAACATGTTTCGTTTCAAAATCGTCATGAGGGGTTGGTTGTGTTAAACTTGCGTTTCTGGTGGTACTAAGTTTGTTGACTCCCCAGTTGTTCCAGTTAAGCGTTGTTTTGGTTACCTCTATTTGGGCGATTTCTGAAGTGTGGTACGCTTTGTCTCATGCCAGTGGTCTATTGGTATTAGAAGTTCGGATTTGATACTTTTCTCCTCAGAAGATTTGAGCCTTGTGGCATGTTACGCTCCGACGTTGCTTTGGGGGTTCCAGTTCCAGTTATTTTCCGTTTTTTAAGATTGGCCGAGTATCTATTATGCTGTGACATCTTATTATCTTCAAGTTATTCTGTCTGCTCGTTTCGTCAGCATAACATTCATTTATTCATTTACACTCATATCCTGCACGCATATTCACATTTGCCGTTGATTTTGGTTGTACTCTGTTTATTCAAACAACGTACAAGTTTCTTTCCAAGTAGAAAGCTAGTTTAAGCAGAAAATGTGCTTCCTTTCTAAATTCCCCAACTGAGCTAATCCTCATGGATGATTTTTGATTTAGCTTACCTTGTCCATTTCTGGATAGGATGAATTCCCCAATCGAGTTACTTTCTCATTGGTTGGAGTTTTGTTTGACTGTTTTCTCTTTAGTCTATTCCTGGATGAAGTTGTTGTCTCTTGCGTAGGCTATCTCATGATTTTCCCCAGTGAAGTCGCGACCTGGACGAATGGTGCATTTATTTTGCACATTTAAGTATGTGATCTCCTCGGGAAGGATTGATTCATGATTCTCTTTGACGAAGATTTTATTCTCTGCCAGTGTCAACGCATTTTCCTTCTGAGTTATTTTGGAAAACGACAAGCGGCAGCCCTTCACGAGCAACTTGTGCGTTATTATTATCTTTGGAAAACGACAAGCGGCAGCTCTTCATGAGAAACTTGTGCGTTATTATTATCTTCGGAAAACGACAAGCGGCAGCTCTTCACGAGAAACTTGTGCGTTATTATTATCTTCGGAAAACGACAAGCGGCAGCTCTTCACGAGCAGTTTGTACGTTATTATTATTTTGGGAAAAAGGCAAGCAACAGTCTCTTTATTTGAGCAACTTGTACGTTATTTTTCTTCTGGAATACAGCAAGCGGCAGCTTCTTTATTTGAGCAGCTTGTATGTTATGGGTATTGGAAAACAGCAAGTGGCGGCTTCTTTATTTGAGCGGCTTGTATGTTATTGACATCCCTGGACGACAGCAAGTGGCAGCCTTTTTATTTGAGCCACTTGTATGTCATAATATTTTTGGAGGACAACAAGTGACAGCTTCTTTATTTGAGCAGCTTGTTTATCTACAACCATATTATATCTCAGCATTAACTGGTATATCTCGGGAAATCTCGCAGAGAAGTTTGTTATGAATCTTTACCTTCAGAAGTTGGTAATCCATCATCAGCAAATTTGATACTTTCTGTCTATCTTTGACCTCGAGTTGTGAACTCACTATTTTTGGGTCAATAATCTATTTGTATGGCCTATGCAAGATGCCTTCTTTGTTAGAGTCAGAGGCCGTATTCCCTCAATTTTATTCGCCGTCAAGAGTCTGTCATTTGAAGTCGATGGCTCGTTTCCCCAGTAGTGTATAATCCATGTCTGTGTTTTGTTGGTGTTTGATTCCTCCAGCATTGTCTTGTCTCATACAAATCTTTCTCTGTGAATTCAATCACTACATTCATATCAAACATAATGGCGGTATCTTAGAGCAAAATTTGCGTTCTATGTATTTAAGTACCTTCAATCTCGTCGAGACGAAGATTTTAATCTTCATATCTCCGGATAGAAGAAACTTAAATAGGGGCAACTGTTGTACCCCAAATTTTGACCTAAGATACCATCTCCCATCTGCATCATTACATTGCAAGTGTTTTGACCTATTTTTTATCAATTTTTCAAAGCAGATTTAAATTCATAACTTTTTTCAAGTCGAGAGCTGTTTATTTTTGAACGCTAAGTTTATTAACTGATCAGACAATGTTTATTAATTATTTATTATCCTAAATTTAAATAATTGGAATTTGTTTTCAGTTATTATATAATTCAAAGATTTATGAATAATGAAATAAACATTTGAAAAGGAGTTTATTAATTGACCAAACAATGTTTACTTAATTATTTATTGTTCTAAGTTTAAATAGTTGAAATTTTATTTTCAGTTATTACAATTTAGAAGAATTAAAAATAATGAAGTAAATAATTGAAGTTATTAATTGGTCAATGATGTTTATTTATTTGTTTATTATTCTGAATTTAAGTAATTGAAATTGATTTTTCAGTTATTATATAATTTAAAGAATTATAAACGATAAATAAATAATTGGAAAGAAAAAGAATTAACTGGGAAAATAATAGAATTTTATTCACTTCATTCTATTTATTACAATTGTTGTTTAAATACTATTGTACAAAGTATTTATAATGACAATTACATAAAAAGTTTAAAGTAAAATAAAAACTATTTTTCTAAGATTCTAATTCTTCAGCTTCTATCTAATGCTTCTTTGATTGCTCGTTTAATTTTACCTGCAAAAGAATTAAAAGAAAAGTCAGAAATAAATAATTAAAAGCAAAAAAATTAAGTTTAGCGTTCATCATTAAAAGCAAACGGCTGGAATCAGTTTACCCTTTTTGCAAATCACGGGATTTCTCCCGGTTCACAAAAAGGGATGAAATTTTATTTTCAAAAATGAATGCACAATTTAAAGAAAATGCACAAATTCATTTTTTGTCAAAATGGCACACTTTAATTGAAAACTGCATAATTAAAAAATCCAATGCATAATTCAAAAGCAAATGCATATTTCAAAAAATACAAACAGCATATGCATTTTCAACACAAGCATTCCAACGTAAACATGCCCCAAGTGTGGAAGAAGTCAAAACATAAGGCTCCCATGCAGTAGACAAAAGAAATATGCAGTTTCAAAAACCATATGCAAGCAATGTATATTCCATTCTCATCATTTTCCAGCCTATGCAATTTCAGAACAAGTAGAGCATACATCATTTTAATGTATCAATTTGTACTAAGAGAGAGAAGAGAGATAGAAGTTTGGTTTTACAGGTTTGGCTTAGGCAGAAAGAGTTACAAAACAAACTGCAGCAGCATACAGTAAGAAATAGAAAGCATAAGAAAGGAATACAAACAAACTGTTGGAGCAGTAGATGTGCAAAAGGCCAAGAAAATATAATAAAAGTATTCAACCTATAACGTAAACCAAGAAGCCAGCAAAATTGATATACAACACAAACCCCTTCAAAAATGAGAAGAGTACACAACCTGTTCATCAAGCCTTCAAGCCTAGAAATAAACTGTCAAAATATACAAAGATTTTCTCAAGCCATAAAAACATAAGAACCTGCTATCTGCATATACCATAGAACCAATATGGCCTAAAACCATCACTAAGCCTTCCACCTACTGTCAAACATTAAACCATAAAACCATTAACCTGCATAACCATAAAACCTGTGCCATTCTAAACTTTGGCCCTGTCCAACCTAGCCAAATAACCATTTCAAAATCTCATGGCCAAACCAAAAACTAGTTCAAGGCTATAACCTGCAAAACCAGTTGAAATATTGGCCTAAAACCAAAAAACCTACTGTGTCAAGCTAAGCAAAAACCAGAACCTGTTGCCTATCCAACCATACACGCCCAAAAAGCCAAAAAATATGAATACCACAACATACCAACTTTGAAAAATGTCCAAACCACTAAGCCTCAGTGTTGCTCCATCATAGGCCAACAATAACGAAGCAACAGAATCACAGAAAGAAGAAGAAGAGAAGCTAGTCAAAATAATTTTTCAACAATAGAATTCGAAATGTTCAAGGTAGCATAGGCAAGCGTCCAGGCAAGAAGAAGAGGAGACAAAGCATACAACGAAGGCAAATTCAAGGCAACTAAGAGAAGAGGAAAAGAAGCATTGCATAAGCGAGGCAGGGTCACAGGAGAAGAAGAAAATATCTCAATAATCAACATCATCATCAACCACAAATCAAAGAAGTAAGAAACACAAACCAGGATCTCCAAGCTCACAGCGCCTCCGCCGTCCTTCCCCTCGCCTTGGCCTCCTAGCTCCGTCCAACCTCCCTCCTCCGTATCCAAAGGTAACCTTTTCCTTCTCTTTCTTTCAAAACCTCAGATAACCATTAACATATTAGAGTCAGAATCAAATAAGACCAAAATCAACACATGCAATCGTAACCAAAACCCTAATGAAATATAAGACGAAATTTACCGTGAATCTGTTGCCCAAGCATCTTATTGGAGGGAAGAGGGAGATCAAGGTACTGGTGGTCATGGACAAAAGGAGATTTCAGAAGCGAACGAAGAAGATAACGCGCGAAGAAGACGAGTCAACAAGATGAGCGCCGCTCTGCCAAAACGTGAACCCTAATCCTTTTCTCAGCTAACTTAGACAAAAGCGTTTAACCCCTAAGCAACAAATTATGAAATAATGTATGGACATAACCCTTTTCCTGCCAAAGCCCAAACGAAATTTCCTATCCACCCTTTTTATTTCTAATACACCCCTTCTTTCATTTTACTTTCTATTAGTTTTTTTAGAGTATTATTAAGTTTAGTTAATTAGTAGATTAATCAAATAAGAGTATTTAATTAAAACATTTTAAATAATTGGATCTTTTATTAAGTTTAGCTTTAGGTTTTAATTTAATAATTTTTAGTATTCCTTTTAATTAGATTTAAGTTAATAACCTTTTAAGTTTTAATTTAGTTTAATTATTTAATAATTCTTAAAATAATGCTTTATATTAATATTAAAGACATATAATAAAAACTCTAAAAACATATAAAAAATAGAAAACTTAAAAAATATTTTATTTCCCTTAATCAATTCCCTCGCTTTAATATTAGATAAAAATCTAAAAAATGCATGTTCACACCATTTAGTCTTTTATTTAAATTGTTGTATATCATTTATCCATCATAATTTTCTGTTTACTTGATTATTCCGTTTACGTCTAAATCCAAGGGAAACGATTAAATTTGTTGACTTCATGTCCTCAAATCCAATCACGCGAACATTTGCATTTCATTAAAACTTAAGACAATTTTTTCCCCAAATATCAATCTTTTCAAAACTTATACCTTTTAAGCAAAAACTTCGACATTAGGTTGTCGTATCTTCAAAAACCCGTCCGTACCCCTTTTCGGCCAAAACAATTTACTTTTAATCAAACGAACATTTTAATAAACAGATATTTCAAAAGGTTCCTATAGAGTACTATAGATACATTGGGTGCTAATATCTTCCCATTGTATAACCAACCCCCGAACCATAGATCTCTTTTCAAAAACGCCTTGTATTTTTATTACTTTAAAAAGTATTATTTACATTGCATATTTAGGGTTTTATTTCGCTCTTTTCCCTTTTCCCTTGGAAATAATAAAGCGCGGTGGCGACTCTTGCTTTTGTGAGACGAATTAATCAATAATTCGATCTCCGATTTACCCCGCTACATTTTTTATCGCTACAGGTACGCCTCACTTGGTTGCCTCGACGTGGTCATTGAGTATAGGGTGTTTTAGAGGTCGCCCTCCTTTCTAAAGATCCAAGTTGCCTCGAAACGGTTGCCTCAGATAAAAAGGATCTAGGACATTAGGGTTACCGCTAAGGCGTCCTACTATTGCTTTGGTGACCACATGTCCCTATAATCGAATTGACCCGAATAACTCCAATGACAGTGCTACCTACTTCTCAATAGTGGGATAGTACTGTCTAAAGGGCATTTACACAGCTTAATTTCTTTTGAGTAGGTAGATTTCTCCTAAGTACTTGCTCTTTCAAAACAAAAACAACTTTTTGCACCTACACTTTTCTGACAAAAGTTTTCAAACAACACTTCATTACACTCTTGAGGACAGATACAAGAGTTAAATCGAAGTTTTCAAACAAAACTTTTTCAAAACCCACAAACACAAGAAAAGCAAAACTTTTTGAAAACATAGTGAGCAAGTACCTAAGAGCCCGTGGATAACCACGGATAAAAAGGGTGCTAACACCTTCCCTTTCTATAATCTACCTCCCGAACCGAGAAACATCTCGAAAAGGAATTTTGCTGTGCTTTTGTCCTTTCCTTGTTGGAGAAAATAAAAGACGGCGGAGACTCTTGCTTACCGCGACATTTCGCGAACCAGCATTCCAAAACAGTCAGTTCTATTTCCACCGATCACAGAACTGGCGACTATGTTAGGGAATAATATAATAAGTGAGGTGTACCTTAGGATTAGACCACTCTTGTTTTAAATTGTATGCTTTGTATGATTTATCTTTGTGGGCTTGTATCGGAGCTTTATAGATCCTAACCCGGATCTGGGGTACCCTTTTTTAGGTAAGTAGCAATAAACTGTGAGGGACCTGTCCGGCGTAGACCGACACGGGTGAAGCAGTAGCTACGTTGGTGTGACACCTTGGTCTGTACCGATATCCCTTGTGTTGGAACGAGGAGAATATGGGTCTTCTGAGGAGTCATTAAGCACCAACTGACCTTATAACCTTGAATTGACCAACTTGGCCATAGAACAGTAGCAGTATGCTACACTCATTGAGGCTAAACTCTCGCGATGGTTCCGGCTGCAAGAAAAGGTTGCCAAACTGGAGTTATGACCGATTGAGGGTAGTCAGTGATATTGAGATCCTCTAGAAC
This sequence comes from Vicia faba, assembly GCA_948472305.1. NCBI lineage: Eukaryota > Viridiplantae > Streptophyta > Magnoliopsida > Fabales > Fabaceae > Vicia > Vicia faba. The sequence continues at coordinate 1,202,267,278 of OX451739.1, read as the reverse complement.
CCGATTACTATTTTTAGGACAGGTCTTAACTAACTGAAACTGAAAGAGGGTAGTACCTAAACTTCATGCTGGCCTGAACTCTAAGGGCTCTTTTGTGTGACTTGTGTGCCTTCAAACTTGAACTACTTGCACATTCTTGTTATCTGACAACATGAGTTCCTTGCAGGTTTTGTTTACGGTCCTTATTCATTGCAGGGCTTATTTACATCACCTCACACGCATAACATACACATCATAACATCATACCATAGCATTTCCTAACCCATTTCAAGGATCTCAAGGGTTTGTGATGCAGGTCATGATGAACCAAATGTCTAGCAAGGGGCAAAGAGGATTTATTTTCCTCTAGCCAAGGTTGTCTGGAGATCAAAGAACGATAACTTGAGTCAGGGGCTTTGACCCACTCGATATGGTGAGCCTTGACTCTTGAAGAAGGACTCTCAACAACATGAAGTTCCTTCAATCAAGCTACAAAATTCAAATTCTAACAATTTTCTTGTTTACCCCGCGAGATCCTTGAAAACATTGCATACATATACATACATATCATTGCATTACAGGTACCCTTTTACAAGTCACTTATCTTCTTCGCTGTTTATTTCAGCAATCATCATGTCTACCGAACCTTCCACTGAACAAACTATCAAGGCCCTCCAGGCCCAGAATGCCCAGTTCCAGGAGTTGGTTATGAGCCTAGCCCAGGGTCAACAGGATTTGAAGACTCTGATTCTGAAAGAGAGGAAGAAGAAGAAGAAGAGGACTATTTTGTTCAACACTAGACGCAGATTTAGGAATGGATTACAGAATGAGGTTGAGATGACCACCTCATCTGTGGGCAAAGACAGCCCCCAAGAGAGAAGGGTTCCTAGTCCCGTAGTCTCCGACAACGAGACGAATTATGATGAAGAACAGTATCCTCCTGCTGAGGATAAATACAAACAGCTGGAAGACCGGTTAAGCGCTATGGAGATACAGAAGGTTCCCGGTCTGGACTTCAAAGATCTAGGTCTGTCCTCTGGGGTGGTGATTCCTCATAAATTCAAGGCACCTGCCTTTGCCAAATATGACGGAGCTTCCTGTCCTAAGTTGCACCTCCATTCATACGTAAGGAAGATCCAGCCCTACATGGATGACAAGAATTTGTGGATCCATTTCTTCGAGGATAGTCTTTCAGGGACGCAACTCGAATGGTTCTATCAGCTGGATGGAGCCAGCATTCGTAACTGGGAGGATTTGCCTACTGCGTTTTATAAGCAGTATCAGTATAATTCCGACCTCGCTCCTACGCGTACCCAACTCCAGGGTATGTCACTAGGGGCGGGTGAAGGATTCAAGGAGTATGCTCAAAAGTGGAGAGACCTGGCTGGAAGGGTGCATCCACCTTTAAATGATCGTGAACTTGTTGATATGTTTCTGGGGACCCTGTCTGGTCCATTCTTTAACCATTTGATTGGAAACTCTTCAGCCGGGTTCACAGACCTTATCTTGACTGGGGAGAGAATTGAAGCTGGCATCAAAAGTGGGAAGATTCAAGAAGCTACACCTTCTGATACTCAGAAAAATCCCCACACTGGAAGAAAAGAGTCTAATGCTGTGTATGGTAAAAAGAGTCGTCGTGATCAACATGTAGGGGCAACCCAGATCTCCGATCCTACGCCTGCTCAACAAAGACAGGGGCATCAACATAAGGAGGTCACGCCTAAAAGACAATTCACTAAGATCAACATGTCACTGACTCAAGCGCTACAGCAAATGTTGAAGGCAGGGCTGATTACATTAAGGGCTCCTCTCCGGAATCCCAACACTTCCGCTCCTACCTGTCATCCCAACGAAAGGTGTGCATACCACTCTGACAGTCCGGGACATGACACACACAATTGTTGGGCCCTGAAGAACAAGGTCCAAGACATGATTGATGCCAAAGAAATCCAGTTTGACCCTCTAGAGACTCCAAACATAATCATTGCTCCTATGCCAAATCATTGAAGGCTTTTGTTTATTTGAATTTTCAAGTTGTATTTTTCTTTGCTTATATAAACAATTATTGTCATGGCAAACTTTTTTATTTCATTAATGCATCGCATATGTCTGTTTTGAATTAATCCATTCGTATTCACTATATTCAAATTGCTTTCATTTTTGTTATGATGTTCGACTCTCGATTAAAAATTTCTAAGCCTTTTGAGGGAGGATGACGAAAACAATACCACGATCTTTACAGTATGCTTTTGAATAGACCCCGCTGATGAAGTACAGGCATTGTTTCAAATCCTAAACAGTGGAGTTATAAGGAAGATAATCCCTCGTCAACCCCTTTGAGCCAAAGAAGTTGGAGTTTTTCTTTTCACAAAAATTAAAAACCCTTAATGATAACCTGGGGCAGGGTAGTTTTCTCAGTTAATCCAAGTGCACAATGAACGGAATCAAAGAAGTCCTTCTGAAACAAAAGACAGTGATGGTTCCGAATAATCGTAAAGACAGGCAGTCATTACCTCTCAAAATAAAAGCCCAATAAGTCAAAACCTATGAAGGAGACTTACAAAACTGGGGCATCCCGCTGACTGTAATCACAAAAGAAACAGTTCAGGCAAAAGACAGGGATAGTAAAATCAAAAAGAAAGAGATCCTACAAACCTTCAACAAAAATGATGACTGCCTATTCAAAATAAACTATCAGTATCCGAACCATCACTGAAATATCAGAGCAAAGACTCAAACAAGATCTAATGCACGATTAGCCGAGTTTAGGTTTGAAGAACATCACGAAGAACGGGTGGGTATAAATAAAATTTGAGCCTTTATCCTTTGTTTCTTAAACCGTGAACCAGGCCACGTTATAACCCTTAAAAAGTCCTAGCTGAAGCATGGGTTAGTTCGAAAGCATACTGTACAAAAGGTATCCTGACTCCTATAAGGCTTGCTGTAAAATCCTGAGTTAACATCACATTTTACAAAATTCACTTGTTTTATTGAAAACTGCATTTTCAAAAAACTTCAAAACAGACATAAGCTTTGCATTCTTAAAATAACATTATTTGCATATGGCTATTTGTTCAAACAGCAGAGAAATTCGCACGACGAATGTCTAGTGAACAAAAGCACTTCCAATCAAGGGGCACGACATGATCATTATTCATCATCTGGGGCAGTCAAGTCAAGATTCAAGGAATCTCTCAAAATGCCAAATAGCCAGGGGCAGATCTCCATCTGAATCAACTGGGGCATTGGGCATGAATCCCAACGACAAATCTGGTACGATCAAACATCTTCTGGTAATATGATAACACAACACTACTGACAGTGACAACTCCCTACATTCTGAGAGCGTGGACATAGTCAAAAAAATACTACGCATAATCAAAGACCCGCTAGGTCGACTGGCCTAGGCAAAAATAAGGGCTTCCCGGTGAACCAAAAGGGTTCGCGCAAAAATAAGGGATGAAAATGAAAAAAATCCGTACACCCGGCAAGTCAAAAACCTGAAAAGGCGGCTTGGGCAAAAAAGGGTATCCCGATGGACTGAAAACCCGAAAGGGCGGTCCAGGCAAAAATTAGGGATCAAAGCGTACGACTATGTCCCGTCATCTCGTCACTTGCCTACCAGAAGAAGATTTGCCAATCGGCGGTTATCAAGCACCTCATAGGCCTTCTTCTCCTGCAGAAACGGGGGCAATAAGAATTGTCTGAACTGTGCAGTTGCTCTGTCCACCAAGGTACCAAGGTAGCTTCAGCTTAAGAATATGACCAAGATACCTTCACTCTCCGCAGAGTAAGACAATAATGGAAGCTCTCCTCGCTGAGACCTGCAACTACAAAAGAATCAACAATACTCTCCCCAAGCAGAGTTGGTCTTCCATCAGCCCTAAAAAGGCACAGTATCCCCAACAAGTCAAAAATACTCTTCCCAAGCAGAGTTAGTCCATAATCAGTCCTGGAAAAATTGGGTATCCCCAAAAGATCTTAATATTCCCTAGCAGAGTATGCTGACATTCCTCAGCAAGCATCCTCGGCAGTCTTAATATTCCTCGACAGAAATATAAGATTGTTCCCTGGTGGAATACAAGATACCCTCAGTGGAGCCATTTCCCAGCGTAATCTGAAAAGTTTCCCCAGGAGAGTTGAACCATCTCCCCAGTAGATTCTGGAAGCTTGTCCCCTGCAAAGTACAAATGCATATCCTCAGCCATATTCAGAAGGTTATCCCCACCAGAGTCTAACTAGGTTATCCTCAGCAAATTGCAACGGAAAGATCGTCCTCAGCGAAGTTCTTCCTATCCCCAGCGGAGTTCATCATCAAAATCCCAAACAAGGTTTATCAACAGAACCCCCAACGGAGTTATCGTTAAAATCTCAGTATAACATCTCTTCCCACAGAGTAATTCCCCGCAGAGTAATCTCTTCACCGGGTTTATTCCCCAACGGAGTCATCTTCTCCCACCGGTTTATTCTTGCAATCATCTTCATTCATCATCCCCAGCGGAAACGAAGAACTCTACTCTTCAACATCAGCCCAGGATTTAACAAACTCCCCGGCACTTGTCAAGGATTTATTCTCCAGACAAAAATACATTCATGAACATTTCACATTTCATACCTCCTGCTTACATACATGATAAAGTGCATACGACACAATCTCATCTATTTTTGAGAATATCATGACATTATGCATTTCATACATCATGACATTGCATACAACTAATGTTTTGCCTTTTCAGGAAAAGGTCAATCAAAAGATGATTACCATCAACCTTTGCAGTTCCAGATCGACACCTGTAACTAGCCAGGAAATATCTGTGGACGACTGATTGTAGATCTATACCTGAAACCAGACAGGAAAGTTATCTACATTGAAGAGATTGAAGATCAATACCTGTAGCAAGCCAGGAAGTCATCTTTCTTTCTCGGGTCAGAGATTAATACCTGAAACCAGACGGGACAACTATCTCATTGGCCAGCCTTCTTAAGTTCCAGATCAACACCTGTAACTAGCCAGGAAATATCTGTGGACGACTGATTGTAGATCTATACCTGAAACCAGACAGGAAAGTTATCTACATTGAAGAGATTGAAGATTAATACCTGAAACCAGACAGGAAAACTATCTTTCTTTCTCAGATTTCCTTTCAGAAATAACTTAGAGTTGCTCCAGATCCGAATGCTATTCTATTGCTTATTCAGAGTTTCCTTTCAGAGATAGCTTAGAGATGCTCCAGATCCGGATTCTATTCTATTGCTTATTCCAGATTTCCTGCTAGAGATAGTTCAGTTGTGACCCAGATATGGCGACATTCTGATACTCATTCCAGATTTCCTTTCAGAGATAGCTTAGAGATGCTCCAGATCCGGATGCTATTCTATTACTTATTTAGATTTCCTTTCAAAAATAGCTTAGAGATGCTCCAGATCCGGATGCTATTCTATTGCTTATTAAGATTTCCTTTCAGAGATAGCTTAGAGATGCTCCAGATCCGGATGCTATTCTATTGCTTATTCAGATTCAAACTTCTAAAGACAACTTAGAGATGCTCCAGACCCGGATGCTATTCTATTGCTTATTCCAGATTCCTTCCAGATATGGTTCAGGTGTGACCCAAGCATGGCGACATTCTGATACTTATTCCGGAATCATTCAAGAGACAGTCCAGATACGATCCAGATTCGGATGTCATTCTGTCACTCATTCAGATGCAATAGGGATATACCCCAGCCACGGCGGTCATTTTACTACCCATTCAGATGTCAGCAATTAGATACAAACTAGATATGCTCCAGACACAGAAGCCGTTCTATGTCTCATTCAGATTCAACTATCAACCTCAAGTGCAGATACGCTCCAGACACGGAAGTCATTCTGTCACTTATCCAGATCTCAAATACAGTCCAGATACGATCTAGACTTGGATGTCATTCTGCCACTCATTCAAGCCCAGTTCAGATACAATCTAGATTCGGATGTCATTCTGTCACTCTCTCAAATAAAGTCCAGATACGATCCAGATTCGGATGTCATTCTGTCACTCATGTCTCAGATGCGCCCCTGAGGCAGGCACAATTCTGACAATCATCTAGTTCCCGTCAATGAAGACAACCCGTCAACGAAGACAAAACTACCAACCAACAATTCCCAGATGGCATCCTTAAGCCCATCTCCACAACTATCCATTACATTTTCATATGGCATCTATAAGCCCATCCCCGACAAGATTTTGTCGCATCTCCAGATGGCATCTATAAGCCCATCCTCCTATTCATCATATATCCAGATGGCATCTGTAAGCCCATTCCCGACATCACATTGCTGATACTACACCATGCGAGTGCAAATTTCTGGGAACTTTAGTGTTCAATCATCTTCCACCTTCGGATCACGAAAGGCACGCGAGCCAATCTATATCCTCAGGTTTAAGAAGATTGAACAGGGGCAACTGTTGTACCCCAAAATTTTCCCTCCCATATTCTTCAAGGTTTGTCAAGAATCATCTTCAAATGGTTCAAGATTGCTCAAGAGATTGCACAGTCAAACCACCTCCTAAGACAGCTGAAATTAGGGTTTTGTTTCTTTCAAGGAATTTGAGGTTTTCATTGGCTCAATAAAGTTTCATAGGCCTATATACACCCTCTAGCATCTACATGCCAAGTTTCAAGACTCACAGTGCCAAGTTGCACAGTCAAAAGCCTCATTTGATCTACAGTCAATTGTAGGGGCAAAATGGTCATTTTGCAATCAAAAGTCAGAATTTTTAGTCAACATCTTATTTTGAGGCCACAATCATCATTTGATAAAGTCTTGATCATGATTCCACAAGAATGGCTCAAAAATCCTCAAAGATGCAAAAGTTACTATTTTTGGACAGTAGAAAAGTCAATTGTATCTTGACCAGGGCATAATGTTTTCATGGTTCATCAGAAAAATCCCATCCAATGCTCATTTTAAAGAGGATTCCATTTCCTACAATCCATCTTCACACTCCAAGTCCAAGAAATGCTCTCATAAAAAGTTATCAAGTTCTACATTATAGGTCAAATTCAAAAGTCAACAAAAATGCACTTTAAGTCAAAGACCATAACTTGAGATTGATAAATCCAAATGACATGGGACCAAAAGCATTGGTTAGAGTACTTCAAGACCTTTCCAAAATGTCCAAGAACATGTTCATATGATCAAAATTGAGCAAGTTGTGCATTGGAGAAGTTGGGAATTTTTATGAACTTGCAAAAGTCAACTTTGCTCAAAACACTTTGTTTTTGCTAATAGGCCTCAAATTTCTTCTTGAAACTTTATCCATGGCCTATGCACTACCCATCAAGCTTAATTGAATTATTTTCCTATTTTTTATTAATTAATTGGATTTTTAATCAATATTAATTCATTTAATTAATTTAAATTGTAGGAAAATACAAAGATATGGTTTTTCAATCTTTTTGTGAAGCAAGAATGACCTAAAAAGGCTGGCAATTTCGTGCACCAAGTCAAAGATGCAATATCTCCAAATTTGGCAACTTTTTCCAATCATGAAGATTCAAAAATATATGATTTCCAATCAAATATTCAAATCATCATTCCATGGATTTTTGCTCAAGATTCTGACCTAATCTCATTCTCCTATAAATATACAAGCTAACCCTGATCATGCACACGTGAAATTTCTGCAGAAAAAGCCATAACCAATTCAAGAAATTTCCAAGAAAACTTGAAACTGATTTTCACATTCCAGGCCAATTCAAAGCTTTTTATTGATTCAAACACATTGCAGAAAGTGTGAGGAACGTGTAGCAATCAAAATCAAACATTAAAACTCAAGGAATCATCAAGAACAGAACCACGGTTTGCTTGTTATTTTCAGAATCGTAATGGTTATTTCATGCGCATTTAACATGATTTATTGTTTATTTTGCATTGCCTGAATCCATATGAAGCTAATGGTATAAGTTAAATGAATTATAATGCACAGAATCAAAAGTTGCCATGGATGATTTCTAGGGTTCTTGAATTCTGAAATTGGGGCTTTCTAAACCCAGAAAAATCAGGACTTGTAAGGCATATGGTTGGATTCGTAAGAACCAGACGAACACATTGGACTATTCGCGAAATATTTATATTAATCACAGCCTTAATCGCTATTATTCCTCGTGTCATATAGTGGGGGTTAAAAACCCCCGCTATCTAATGTGATTTTATGCAGGCGAAGGAAGAAGATGATGAGTTGTTGATATACTATTTGTCAGTTCAAAAAAGGGCGCGCGTGTTTTTGTGTTACAGCATATTTATGTGTTTGTCAATATGATTATTGATTTTTCTTTTACTAACGAATAAAGCGCGCAGTTGGAGTGGTTAAGGCATTGGGGTATTGATCATTGGGACCTGGGTTCGAATCCTAGGTCCCCCAAAATTATTATTGCTATTTTTCTTGCAGCTTATCCAGTATGCCTTATGCCTTGTGGTCTACCATGCATCTCAATTGTCCATACGCCAAGTGGCTTGCAAAGCAAATCTGAAGGCCAAAGATGAAGGACCATCATACTCCCAGTCAATGCACATGTGTACTATCTCATAAGTCAAACAGGCTTGTGTGCAAATGGGCTTCAGATTTCCAAACGTACCTCCTTGTTGGGCCCAACACCCCCCTGGTTCATTCATTCTTTTCTTTTCTTTTTATTTTCTTTTACTAATTATTATTATTAACTATTATTATTTTAATTAACATAATTATTTATTTTCATAATAAATTCAGAAAAAAATAAAATATATTATTATTATTATTATTAATTTCACCCTTTAATTTATTATTTTTGTAAATAAATATAATTAATTAATTTAGTCTTTTTAATTAGGTTAACTTTAATTATTTTCACAATAAATAAAATCCATGTAGAATTAGGTTTTTAACAACTTTTAATCATGTTTAATTTTATTTTCTTTTATTTTCATTAAAAACATAAAAAACTAAAAAATACTTTGTTCTTTTAATCAATTAATTAATTAGTTTTAGGTTTAATTTAATTAAATACAAAAAGGACAAAAAACTTCTTTCTTTCTCAAAAAGGGTCAAAACCCTAAAGACTTTTCCGATCCAATTTTTACTCGCGCATATTAATTTTTGATCATATTTATGTAATTGCTCCGAGAATGTAATAGCGTTAATTAGGACCTTTTTATCGCTTTCATTTATTTTCCGTAATTTATTTTTCAAGGGTTATGTTTTTGGCGATGTAAATACCCGACGCCTTGTAATAGCGTAGATTTATTTTCCGCAAACTATTAACTGTTAGATGTATGTTAATTAGGCTATGCATGCAAGACTTATCTGAAAATAAAATCAACCCGTAGCTCACCATAAAAATGTGCAAAGATAACTTAACATGAAACCTGACACACTCGCACATGCCACTCCTAGGGTACGCCTCACTTGGTTGCCTCGACGTGGTCATTGAGTATAGGGTGTTTTAGAGGTCGCCCTCCTGTCTAAAGATCCAAGTTGCCTCGAAACGGTTACCTCGGATAAAAAGGATCTAGGACATTAGGGTTACCGCTAAGGCGTCCTACTATTGCTTTGGTGACCACATGTCCCTATAATCGAATTGACCCGAATAACTCCAATGACGGTGCTACCTACTTCTCAATAGTGGGATAGTACTGTCTAAAGGGCATTTACACAGCTTAATTTCTTTTGAGTAGGTAGATTTCTCCTAAGTACTTGCTTTTTCAAAACAAAAACAACTTTTTGCACCTACACTTTTTTGACAAAAGTTTTCAAACAACACTTCATTACACTCTTGAGGATAGATACAAGAGTTAAATCGAAGTTTTCAAACAAAACTTTTTCAAAACCCACAAACACAAGAAAAGCAAAACTTTTTGAAAACATAGTGAGCAAGTACCTAAGAGCCCGTGGATAACCACGGATAGAAAGGGTGCTAACACCTTCCCTTTCTATAATCTACCTCCCGAACCGAGAAACATCTCGAAAAGGAATTTTGATGTGCTTTTGTCCTTTTCTTGTTGGAGAAAATAAAATACGGTGGCGACTCTTGCTTACCGCGACATTTCGCGAACCAGCATTCCAAAGCATTCAGTTCTATTTCCACCGATCACAATGTTGCAGTGATTCGATCGATGAATTGAGTGTTGAAAATTATCATGTAACTATGTGGGTATAGTTGTTATTTTATTGTTAATACATGTTGTGTTGGTCTAAGATCATGGGAAGGAAAGGAATTACTTATCATATGAAATCTGGATGAAGTTCTGTTCTAGAGTTATGGACGTGTGCCGAACGACACACATATGTTGGTGGAGGGTGCCGACCGACACCATTTTTTGTGCCGAAGGGCAAGATTATGCATGCCTAGGGGCATAAACCATCATCCAATATTTTCTTTAATTGTTTTTCTGTGTATGACTTGCATGTATGTTACTTAGTATTTTGTTACAGAAAAAGGTGTAGCAGAGTTAGAAAGGAATGAATCACAGTAAGGTTTATTTATTAGTAACAGAAGTGAACAATCAGCAGATTAGCATAACTATGGTAGGCATGATTAATGAGTAACAGAGTTAGTAAATGTTCACATGAAGTTAATAATAGCATAAAGTAACAGAAAATATGTTATAAATTAAAATAGCAACAAAGATGATTTAAGTAGCAGAATAATAATGGCTTCACTAATTTAGTTGAAAACTATTTATAAGGCTTATCCGCATAATAATTTAGTTGAAGTACTTTAGTAGGAACGTGTTAAAATTATTGGCATGTGTAAGTTGTTGTGTTGTTGTTACTAATTATTGAAGTTGCAAGTGATGAATCTTGTTATGTTGCCTCTATTGATTGGCAATTATTGACTTATAGACCTATGGCCAACACTGATTTATGATGAATTGTTATTGGTTGTCGTTGTTGCTCTAATCATGTTGTCTCATACATGGCATATCATGTTGGAGCTGATGCTCGTTAAGTTGGCTTGGATTGACAAAAATATTAAGTTGAAGGCTTATGCCTTGTTGATGCCTTTATTTATTGGCAGATTTCTAAGTTGAGAGTTCTACTTCATTGGTACCACATGCATGTGCATAGTAATAAGTTGTATACCGGGTTGCATATTTGAGTTGTCGTGTTGATAAATTATTTGTTATGTTTCGCTAAAGTTTTGTTGTGATTGATGTCGTTTAAAGTTGCGAAGTGGTGATTTTGCATAGACTAATTCTATTGTAATATTCATCTTACATCCGATTATATTGTTCGATATCTCACCCCTTCTGTTTGAATATTATCCCGATGTTGGTAACATGCAGGTAATCTAGAGTGAAGGCGGTTTACCTTCATTAGTTTGAGTCGGTGTCATTGCTCTGATACGTAACACTTGGGGGTGGCACAATCATCTTCAATGTAAAGAGGAATAACAACATCTATAAGATTAGACTTTCTGGTGTTAAAAATAAAAATGTACAATGTCTTTTGTCTATTAATCAAGAGCAATGGATATGGCATAGATGTTTGGGCCATGTTAGCATGAGAAAAATTTCTCAGCTAAATAAGCTTGATCTTGTTAGAGGCCTTCCAAAGTTGAAGTTCTCTTCAGAAGCTCTTTATGAAGCATGCTAGAAAGACATGTTTTCAAAAACTTATTTTTAAACAAAGAATGTTGTGTCTACTTCTAGGCCATTGGAGCTTCTGCACATTGACTTATTTGGACCAGTGAAAATTTCTTCTGTTAATGGTAATAAGTATGGATTAGTCATTGTTGATGACTATAGTCGTTGGACATGGGTAAAATTTCTTCAACACAAGGATGAGTCACGTGAAGGTATAGAAAAACACAAGGGGGGTTTGAATTGGGTTTTTAAAAAACTTTTCTCCTTTTGAAAACTATTTGATAAAACTATGAAGGAATATAGAATGCTAGAAATATAAAGAGACACATTCAGTTTATCCAAGTTCACCTCTAACTAGGCTACATCTTGTCCACCTTCCTCGGGTGATTTTTCCTTCAACAAGGAGTTAATCCACTATAACCAAATCTGATTATAAATGCATGGGCTACTCGTCGGTGACTAACAACCACCAATGACCCACAACCATTGTCATCTTGAGTCTTCTAACCAACACTAGTCACTCAAGGAACAATACAATGAAATGTATAGTGATCTCTATGAGATATAACGATCATTGAACCTATAAGAAATCTGACCATCTTGGTCTTTCTAGAGGGGATTTCTTACAATGATCCTCGGCTAGTGATTTCTTAAGAATTCTGACTTTCCTGGTCCCCTAAGAGATATAGCAATCATTGACCCTATAAGAATCAATCAATCATGGCCTCTGTTGTACCCTAAAATTTTACCTCTTATTTCTCAAGGTATTTCTCACAAGGATTCTCAAGGTTCAAGATTGCATAAGTACATTGGGATTTTCAAGAAAAATGTCAAAAAAGGGGGAAACAGATAAAAATAATTTTTGACAAATTTCGAGAAAAAACAAGTGTTTTTCAATTCAGCTCCTTCGATTGGCCTTTTGGCCTCTTTCGATGCAAGCTTGGCTTGCATCCTTCAATTGGGCGTGGGCCTCTGGCACGCTGGCTTGGATTCACAAGGCACAAAGCCTCTTGTAGCCTCCTTTGATTCCAAGGTAAAAGGCTCCCTTTTGGCATCCTTCGATTTGCACTTTTTGCCTCTTATATGCCTCTTTTGAATCTGAACATTTTGGCCTCCTGCATGAACCTTTCGTTTGGGTACATGAATCCTTCAGTACAAGCCTTTGGTCACACCTTTCGTTTGGGCATATGTTTCCCTTCACGCAAGCTTTCGTTTGAACAAAGATCTTTTGCATGTTTGCATGAAGTCACAAAGTAGGGACCCTGTTGTACCCCAAAATTTTCCCTCCCATATTCCTCAAGGTTTGTCAAGAATCATCCTCAAATGGTTCAAGCTTACTCAAGAGATTGCACAGTCCAAATACCTCCTAAGCCAGCTGAAATTAGGGTTTTGGTTCCTTCAAATAATTTGGGGTTTTCAATGGTTCAATCAAGTCTCATGGGCCTATATGCATCCTCAAGCACCTACATGCTAAGTTTCAAGACTCACAGTGGCAATTTGCACAGTCAAAGGCTCATATGACCCACAGTCAACTGCGGGGGCAAAATGGTCATTTCACAGTCAAAAGCCAGATTTTTTGGTCAACATCTCATTTTGAGTCCACAATCATCATTTGATCAAGTTTTGATCATGATTCCACAAGAATGGCTCCAAAATCATCAAGGTGCAAGAAGTTGCTATTTTTGGACAGCAGAAAAGTCAACTGTATCTTGACGAGGGCATAAAGTTTTCATGGTTTATCAGAAAAATCCCATCCAATGCTCATTTTTAAGGGGATGACATTTCCTACAATCCATCTTCACATTCCAAGTCCAAGAAATTCTCTCACAAAAAGTTATCAATTTCTACATTATAGGTCAATTTCAAAAGTCAACAAAAGTACCTTTTGAGTCAAAGGCCATAACTTGAGATTGGTAAATCCAAATGACATGGGACCAAAGGCATTGGTTAGAGGACTTAAAGAGATTTCCAAAATGTCCAAGAACATGTTCATATGTCAAAATTGAGCAAGATACGCATTGGAGAAGTTGGGAAATTTTTAGGAATTTGCAAAAGTCAACTTTGCTCAAAACACCTTATTTTTGCTAATGGATTTCAAATCTCTTCTTGAAACTTCATCCATGGCCTATGCACGACCCATCAAGCTTAATTGAATTTATTTTCTTATTTTTATTAATTAATTGGATTTTTAATCAATATTAATTCATTTAATTAATTTAAATTGTAGGGAAATACAAAGATTTGATTTTTCAATCTTTTTGTGAAGCAAATATGGTCAAGATATGCTGGCAATTTCGTGTACAAATCAAATATGCAAAAATCTCCAAATTTGGCAACTTTATTCAATAATGAAGATTCAAAAACATGTGATTTCCAATCAAAGATTCAATCATCAATTCCATGGATTTTTGCTCAAGATTGTGACCTAATTTCATTCCTCTATATATATTCAAGTAAACCCTAATGCCATACACGTGAGAGAAGTTGCAGAAAAGCCATAGCATATTGCAAAATTTCAAGAAAATTGCAAAACTGATTTTCACATTCCAGGCCAATTCAAGGCAATTTGTTGATTCTAACACCTTGCAGGAGTTCCCAGGAACGCGTAGCAATTGAATTCACACGCTAAAACTCAAAGAATCACCCTATACAGAGTCACGGTTTGCATTTTATTTTAAGAATCGTACAGCTTAGTTCATGCATCATTAACATGATTTTGTGTTTGATTTGTGTTGCTAGGGACTGTACAAAGCTAATGGTATAGCTCAATTGAATTATAATGCCATAAATCACAAGATGCCATAGTTGATTTTTTAGGGTTCATAAGCTTTGAATTGGGGCTTTGCAATCCAAGAACAATTAGTGTTCATAAGGCATATGGTTGGAATCGTTGAGACCAGACGAACATGATTCTATCCTCGCGAAATATTTATGTATCATGTATCTCTATTCGCTATTTTTCGTCAAGATGAATAGTGGGGGTTAAAAACCCCCGCTATCTGTTTATGTTTTGCAGGAACGAAGGAAGAAGATGATGATGTGTTGATGCTTCATTGGCTCTTTTAAAATCCGCGCGCTTTTTTATTCTTTTCAAGCACCTTTATTGTTTTGTTAATATATTGATCATTTATTATTCTAATAATGACTAAAGCGTGATGGTGGAGTGGTTAGCATGCTGGCTTGGAATCATTGGGACCTGGGTTCGAATCCCAGGTCCCCCAAAACGCTTATGTTATTTTTCTTTACATGTTCTTGTGCAGATCTCCAAAGGGTATCCACCATATACCTCAATCATCAACGCGCCAAGTGGCTTGCAAGGCAGATCTGAAGGCCAGGATGGAATGACCACCATAATCCTCAGTCAACACATGCATAGCTGATCCCAAAGGTCAACGTGGCTGGGATGCAAATGGGCCTGGAAATTGACAAATGCACCTCCTGATTTGGGTCATCACCCCCACAAGTTTACTTCTTTTATTTTTTTTTCTTTCTTTTTTTTTTATTTTACTTATTATTATTATTATTATTATTATTATTATTATTATTTAATTAACTCAATTAATTTTTTTCATAATAAAATCAGAACACTAAAAAATAATATTTTTATTTTATTAAATTTAATTAGTTATTTTTGTAAATAAATATTAACAAATTAATTTAGTCTTTTTAAGTAGGTTAATTTCAATATTTTTCACAATAAATAAAATTAACATAGAATTAGGGTTTTTACTAACTTTTGACTTTTTCTTTTTTTATTTTATTTTCTTTAAAACATAAAAAACTAAAAATACTTTTTTTCTTTTAATTAATTAACTAGTTTTAGGTTTAATTTAATTAAATGCCAAATGACAAAAAACTTCTTTCTTTCTCAAAAAGGGTCAAAACCCTAAGGACTTCCCCGATTCAATTTTCTCTCTCGTACGATTATTCTTGATTAATTTTTGATCATATTTATGTAATTGCTCCGAGGATGTAATAGCGTTAATTAGGACTTTTATCGCTTTCATTTAATTTCCGCAATTTACTTTTAAAGGGTTGTTTTTGGCGATGTAAATACCTGACGCCTTGTAATAGCGTAGATTTATTTTCTGCAAACTATTAACTATTAGATGTAAGTTAACTAGGCTATGCATGACAAGACTTATCTGAAAAATAAAATCAACCCGTAGCTCACCATAATATGTGTAAAGATAACTTAACTGAATCCTGACACACTTGCACATGCCACTCCTAGGGTACGCCTCACTTGGTTGCCTCGACGTGGTCATTGAGTATAGGGTGTTTTAGAAGTCGCCCTCCTGTCTAAAAATCCAAGTTGCCTCGAAACGGTTGTGTGATCGGTGGATCTGGAACTGACTGTTTAAAGCTGGTTCGTGAAATGTCGCGAAAGCAAGAGTCGCCACCGTCTTTTATTTTCTCCAACATGGACAGGACAAAAGCACAGCAAAATTCCTTATGAGATAGTTTCTCGGTTCGGGAGGTAGATTTATAGAAAGGGAAGGTGTTAGCACCCTTTCTATCCATGGTTATCCATGGGCTCTTAGATACTTGCTCATTGTGTTTTCAAAATATGCTTGCTTTTCAAAGTGTGAGTGGGTTTGAAAAAGTTTCATTTAAAGTTTCAGATCGACTCTTGTATCAGTCCTCAAGAGTGTTTGAAAAATTGTTTTGAAAGCTTTTTGAAAAGTGTTGGTGTGAAAAGAGTTTTGATTTGTTTTTTAGAGCTAGTATCTATGAGTCATCTACCTAGCCTAAGGAATTAGGCTGTGTAAATGTCCTTAAGGTAGTGCCATCCCACCATTGAGAGGTAGGTAGCACCACCGTTGGAGGTGTTCGGGTCAATTCGTTTGTAGGGACAGTGTGGTCACCAGAGCAACAGTAGGACACCTTAGAAGCTACCCCTATGCCATAGATCATGGACATAAGGACTTACTAAAACGTCCCATACTCGACGACCACGTTTCGAGGGCAAGGCAACAGTGAGGCGTACCCTAAGAATGGTGTGTGAATTTGTGTGTTGTTTTCATGTTGAATTTTATCTTTGATCATGCATTGGTGAGCTACGCTTGTTTTTAATTTAGGCCATACATTCTTTCATGCAAAGTTTAGCAGTTTTAAGAGTGCGGAAATTTAAATGCGGAAAGTAAAATCCTACGCTATTACAAGGCGCGGGTCTATACATCGCCAAATTAACAAAGACCTGTTTTAATAAAAGATGCGGAAAGTAAATAAATTCCTAATTACTATTACAAGGCTTGAGCAATTACATAATATTTGAAAGAAGATAAATGAGAATAAATGCGCGAAAAGAAATCAGAATCGAATGTTCGAGGGCGTTGGACCCTTTTGAAATTAAATTGAAATTAAAGGCTAATTATTATTAATTTTATTAGAGAAAAGAAATGTTTTTTTTGTTTTTTTGTATTTAATGAAATAAGGAAATTAGAATTAAAATTAGAAGTTAAATGAAACCCTAGTTCTAAATTGTTTTTAATTATTTATGAAAAATATTCAAGTTTAACTTAATTTACACTAATTAATTAATTACATGGGTATTTACAAAAATAAATTAGTAATTAATAATAATGATAATAAGAAAAAATTATTTATTAAGAAAAGGGATAAAAATGCTAAAAAACCCCTAATTTCTACATATTTTAATTATTTAAGAAAAAGATTTAAGTTTTAAAACCTAATTTAACTAAATTAATTATTTAACATTTATTTACAAAATAAATTAATAGGAATTAATAATAATTAAATATGTTTTTAGTTTTGATTTTCTGTTTTTATTAAGAAAATTATTTTTGTAAATTAAATAAAACAAAAAAAAACAATTAAAATAAGAAGAAGAAAAGAAAAGGAAATTAGAAAATATGATCCAAACCATGGGGGTGTCTGGCCCTTTTGGAGGTGTATTGGAAGCAGTTTGGCCCAACAAAACAAGCCCTTTTTTTGACTTTCAGTGATCACGTATGGAGCAGTTGACCCAGGCGTATGATGGTCTTCACGTTCTAGCCATCAGATTGAAGCTCATGGACACTTGGCAGGCACAAGCATGAACGTGCATGGTGGACTTTGGATGAAGTGCTACGCTGGAACACCTTAAGACAAAAATTATTAAGCGTTTGGGGGGACCTGGGAATCGAACCCAGGTCCCAATACCTGCAAGCCAGCTCATCAACCATCCAGGCTAGCGCGTTTCTTTGTAACATTAGTGGAACATAAATAACATATGTGAAAAAAAGTATTATGCTGAATCAATCAAAAAAACGCGCCAATGTTCAAATCATCCAACCACGTTCAAACACCTCAGCGTCTTCTTCCTTTTTGTACCTGTAACATAATCAAATAGCGGGGGTTTTAAACCCCCACTAAACACACCCTGCAAAAATAGCGAATAGCCCATGGTTTAACATAAATTGAGCGCGAGGTCATGAATAGCTTCGTCCTGTTGCAACGAGTTTATTGGCATAGGTTTTAAGGCCTGATTTTACCATATGTGTAAACCCCTAATTCAGAGCTCCTGAAACCCTAATATCTATCCATGGCAGATTTTGATATAGGCATTGTTAGGTCAATTAAAGGGTACCATTAGCTTCAGAACATCCATATTAGTGTAAATCAACATTTAAAACATATGAAAAATGCATGTAAATTAAAAACGATAATGGATAATTTCAAGAAAAGTGTGATGTCGTTCTACCAATCCTTGAGGTCTGGAGACTTGGTTTCGTTTGCAAATGCTTCCTGGATGTCTTGGCAATGTGTTGGAATGCGTTTGGAGCTTTGAATTGTGCTCTAGGTATGAAAACAGTTTCAAGGTTTTTGGCCAAAAATTGCAATGTTGTTCTTGGTTTTCTGTGCATCTTTTGTGTGTGTATGCATTAGGTTAACTTGTGTATAAGTATCTGAATGCAATTAGGTCAAAACCAAGCCCAAAGATCCATTGATTTAATGATTCAATATTTGATTTTGTTCACATCTTTTTTCAATCTTTTTCATGCCAATCACGCCAATTATGGAAGATTTTGTCCTTGTTGATTGGTGCACGAAATAATTAGCTTATAATGGACATATTTGCTGCACAAAAAAGATTTAAAACCATTGTTTAGTATTTTTCTCATATTTAAATTTAATTAAATGAATTAATGATAATAAAAATTCAAATAATTAATCAAAAATAAGAAAATAACTCCCTTTTATCTTAATGGGTCGTGCATAGCCTTTGGGTAATGATTCATGAAAGAAATTGAGGCCCATTAGCATTTTTGAAGCCTTTTGTGCAAAGTTGACTTTTCAAAATTCCCAAATATTTCCCAACTTCTACAAGGCATATCTTGCTCAATTTTTAAGCTTTGAGCATGTTCTTGGACATTTTGGAAAGGTATTTAAGTCCTCTAACCAATGTCTTTGGTCCCATGTCATTTTGATTTACCAATCTCAAGTTATGGTCTTTGACTTAAAGTGCCTTTTTGGTGACTTTTGAAAATGACCTATAATGTTGAAATTGATAACTTTTTGTGAGAGCATTTCTTGGACTTGAAGTGTGAATATGAGTTGTAGGAAATGTCACTCTCTTAAAAATGAGCTTTGGATGGAATTTTTCTGATAAACCATGAAGAAGTTATGCCCTGGTCAATTTACAGTTGACTTTTTCAACTGTCCAAAAATGGAAACTTTTGCACCTTGAGACTTTGTGAGCCATGCCTTGAGAATCATGATCAAGAATTGATCAAATGATTTTTGTGGCTTCAAAATAAGATGTTGACCAAAAATTTTGACTTTTGACTGTCAAATGACCATTTTGCCCCTGCAGTTGACTGTGAAGCATTTAGGGTTTTTGACTGTGCAATTTGATGTTGTGAGTCTTGAAACTTGGCATATGAATGCTTGACAATGTTTATAGGCATGTGGGACTTTATTGGACCCTTGAAAACTTCAATTTCCTTGCAAGAACCAAAACCCTAATTTTGACTGTGTTAGGAGACCATTGGACTGTACAACCCCTTGAGAGATTTTGAACCTTGACTTTGGCAAATCTTGAAGAATATGGGAGGGAAAATTTTGGGGTACAACAGTTGCCCCTGTTCAACCTTCTTAGACCTGAGGATGTAGATTGGCTGGCGTGCCTTTCGTAATCCGAAGGTGGAAGATGATTGAACACTAGAGTGCCCAGAAATTTGCACTCACATAGCAGAGTGCCAGCAGTGTGATGACGGGAATGGGCTTACAGATGCCATTTGGAGACTGTGGGGTATGTGGATGGGCTTACAGATGCCATCAGGAGGTTGTCGATCGCGTAAGAGATTCCTTAGCGAGAACTTGCGTACCTGAGAAAGAAAGATAATTACCTGGCCTGTTACATGACTTGATCTTCAAACTCTTTATGTAGATGTGCCCTGGCTGGATACAGGTATCGAATCTTTTAAACTCTTCAGACGTGCCCTAGCGAGATACAGGAATCGAGTTTGGAGAATACAGTCGTAACAGATACACCCTGGCAAGATACAGGAATCGGATCTTCGAACTCTTCAGACGTGCCCTAGCGAGATACAGGAGTCGAGTCTGGTAATGTTAGTCGTCAATAGATACACCCTGGCAAGATACATGAATCGGATCTTCGAACTCTTCAGACGTGCCCTGGCGAGATACAGGAATTGAGTTTGGTACTGTTAGTCGTCAACAGATACACCCTGACAAGATACAGGAATCGGATCTTCGAACTCTTCAGACGTGCCTTAGAAAGATACAAGAATCGAGTCTGGTAATGTTAGTCGTCAACAGATACACCCTGGCAAGATACAGGAATCGGATCTTCGAACTCTTCAGACGTGCCCTGGCGAGATACAGGAATCGAGTCTGGTACTGTTAATCGTCAACAGATACACCCTGGCAAGATACAGGAATCGGATCTTCGAACTCTTCAGACGTGCCCTGGCAAGATACAGGAATCGAGTCTGGTAATGTTAGTCGTCAACAGATACACCCTGGAAAGATACAGGAATAAGATCTTCGAACTCTTCAGACGTGCCCTGGCGAGATACTGGAATCGAGTCTGGTACTGTTAGTCGTCAACAGATACACCCTGGCAAGATACAGGAATCGGATCTTCGAACTCTTCAGACGTGCCCTGGCAAGATACAGGAATCGAGTCTGGTAATGTTAGTCGTCAACAGATACACCCTGGCAAGATACAGGAATCGGATCTGGAATCACGACAGTTGATAGTAATTATCTTTGTATTAACCTTTGTCCTGAAAAGACAAAACGTTAGTTGTATACGATGTCATGATGTATGATATGCGAGATGTTCTCAGAATGAATGAGATTGTAGGTTCATGATGCGTATGTGCATGCTATAATGTATGAAGATGTGTTTATGAATTGTGTTTTTGTCTAGGAAAGTAAATCCTTGACGGGTGTCGGGAAGTCAAATCCTGGGCTGATGTTGAAGAATAGAGCTTTGTTTCCGCTGGGGATGATGGTTGCAAGAATATCGGTAGGAGAAGATGACTCCATTGAGGGATAAACTTGGCAAATAGATCACTCTGCGGGGAATGCTCTGTGGGGGAGAGAGGTACTTTGCTGAGATTTGATGATAACTTCGCTGGGGATACCATTGTTATGCTCTGTTAGAAGATTGGATGAACTCCACTGGGGGATAGGAAGACTTCGTCGGGGACGATTTTTCCGTGGCAATTGGCTGAGGATAACCCAGTTATATCCTGGTGGGGAAATAACCTCTGAATAAAGCTGGGGGACGTGTTCGTGCTCTGCGGGTGACAAGCTTCCAGAATCTACTGGGGATAAGCTTTAAGACCTGCTGGGGAGATGGATTCCACTTTCCTGGGGAAACTTTTGGACGGGACTCTCCTGGGGAAATTTTTGAGATATACTGGGGAAGTGGCTCCACTGGATGTCTGGTATACCTCCGGGGAACAATCTTAGATCAAGACTGTCGGGGATGCTTGTTAAGAATGTTTGCATACTCTGCTGAGGTTTGTTGAAATCTGCTGGAGATAATCAATTTCATTAAGGCTGACAGTGGACTAACTCTTCTTGGGGAGAGTATCGTTGACTTGCTGGCTCACTCTCTGGGGAATTAAGGCATCTGGGCTACATCCTTCAGCCGAACCTATCTTAGTACCTTGATGGACAGAGAAACTAGATTGCTTAGACAAATCATTACTGCCCCTGTTTCTGTGGGAGAAGATACTGGTGGAGGCCTGATGATGAGCTCACGTACAACTGCATCTTTGGAGGGAGGAAACCTGTGTAGGGTTTACTGATAATGAGTCCGTATAAGCCTGCATCTGAAATGGAGAAGGAACCTGTGTAGGGTTACTTTTGATAACGAGTTCGTGTAAAACCGTATCTAGAGCTGGGAAGGAAACCTATGTAGGGTTTACTGATGACGAGTCCGTGTAAAACTACGTCTAGAGTTTGAGAAGGGAACTTGTGTGGGGTTACTTCGGGATAAGTTCGTGTAAAACCTCTGGAGGAACCAGGGTAAGGTTACTTGGTCATGAGTCTGCGTAAGACTTTTGGAGGAACCGGGGTAAGGTTACCTTGGGATAAGTCCGTGTAAGACTTCTGGAGGAACCGGGGTAAGGTCATCTTGGGATAAGTCCGTGTAAGACTTCTGGAGGAACCAGGGTGAGGTTATCTTGAGATAAGTTCGTGTAAAACTTCTGGATGAACCGGGGTAAGGTCATCTTGAGATAAGTCCGTGTAAGACTTCTGGATGAACCGAGGTAAGGTCATCTTGAGATAAGTCCGTGTAAGACTTCGTCTGGAGATTGAGAAGGAAACCGGTGTAGGGTTGCCTGATGATGAGTTCGTGTGAAACTACATCTGAGGTTGAGAAGGAACCGGTGTAGGGTCGCCTGTTGATGAGCCCGTGTAAGACTTCTTCTGAAAGAAAAGGAACCGGTGTAGGGTTGCCTGAGGATGATCAAGTAGATAATTGTCCTGTTTGGTTTCGGATATTAACCCACGATCAGTCGTTCACCGAATTTTCCTGGCTTGTTACCAGTGTTGATCTGAAGCTGTAAAGGTAGATGGTAATCATCTTTTGATTGACCTTTCCTTGGTAGTACTTTGGTTGATAGAGCAACTGGATCGCCTGGACCACTCATTATTGCCCCTGTTTCTGATGTTACCTGTGGAGGTGCTTGGTGACTGCCGATTGACAAATCTTCTTTTGGTAGGCAAGTGACGAGATGCCGGGACATAGTCGTACGCTTTGATCCCTAACTTTTGCCTGGACTGCCCTTTCGGGTTTTCAGTCCATCGGGATACCCTTTTTTTCCCAAGCCGCCTTTTCAGGTTTTCGACTTGCCGGGTGCACAGATTTTTTTCATTTCATCCCTTATTTTGCCCGAACCCTTTTGGTTCGCCGGGAAGCCCTTATTTTTGCCTAGGTGTGTCAACCTAGCGGGTCTTTGATTATGCGCAATATTTTTTTCGACTATGTCCACGCTCTCAGGATGTAGGGAGGTGCCCCTGTTGTAGCGTTGTGTCGCCATACCAGAAGATCTTCGTTTGATCGTCCAATGCACCAAGTGATCCAGATGGAGGTTTGCCCCTGGTTGTTTGGCCTTTTGAGAGATTCTCTGAATCTTGACTAAATTGCCCCAGATGATGGACAATAATCACGTCTGCCCCTTGATTGGAAGTGCTTTTGTTCACTAGGTATTCATCGTGCGAATTTCCCTGCTGTTCAAACAAATAGTCATATGCAAACAATGTTATATAAAAAATGCAAAGCTTATGTCTGTCTTGAAGATTTTTAAAATGCATTCTTTTTCATAAAACAAGTGAATGTTTGTAAAACGTGATGTCAACTCCGTATTTACCGTAGGCCTTAAGGAGTCAGGATACCTTTCGTAACAGTATGCTTTCGAACTAACCCATGCTTCAGCTAGGACTTTTAAGGGTTATAACGTGGCCTGGTTCATGGTTTAAGAAACAAAGGATAAAGGCTCAAATTATTTGTACCCACCCGCTCTTCGTGATGTTCTTCAATCCTAAACTCAGCTGATCGTGCGTTAGACCTTATTTGAGTTTTTGTCTTGATATTCCCGTGATGGTTCGGATGTTGATAGTTTATTTTGAATAGGCAGTCATTCCTTTTTGTTATTGAGGGTTTGTGTGACCTCTTTCCTTTTTTTTGATTTCGTTATCCCTGTTTTTTGCCTGAACTGTTTCTTTTGTGATTACAGTCAGTGGGATGCCCCAGTTTTGTAAGTCTCCTTCATAGGTTTTGACTTAATGGGCTTTTTGATTTTGGTAATGACTGCCGGTTTTTATGGTTATTTGGAACCATCATTGTCTTTTGTTTCAGAAGGACTTCTTTTGATGCCATTCGTTGTGCACCTTGATCAGCTGAGAGAACTACCCTGCCCCAGGTTATGATTAAGGGTTTTAATTTTCGAAAAGAAAACTCCTACTTCTTTGGCTCAGAGGGGTTGACGAGGGATTATCTTCCTTATAACTCCAGTGTTTAGGGATTTGAAACAATGCATGTACTTCATCAGCGGGGTCTGTTCAAAATCATACTGTAAAGATTGTGGTATCGTTTTCGTCATCCTCCCTCAAGAGGCTTAGAATTATTAATCGAGCATTGAACATCACAAAAAATGAAAGCAATTTTAAATATAGTGAATGCGAATATATTGATTCAAAACAGACATATGCGATGCATTAATGAAATAACAATGTTTGACATGAATAAAATGTTTGAACAATCAAAAGAAAATTACAACTTGAAAATTCTAATGGGCAAAAGGTCTTCTCATCTCAGGACTTGTTACTTCAAATGATGCATCCTGTAGGGATAGTAGAAGAACTCAGCCTGACCCACTTGGGTGAAATCCACTGCTCCTTCGTTAATCAGGTCCTGGACCTTGTTTTTCAGCGCCCAGCAGTCGGCAATGTCATGTCCGGGACTATCAGAGTGGTATGCACACCTTTTGTTGGGATGATAGTTAGGAGCAGAGATGTTGGGATTCCGGGGAGGAGCTCTTAGTGTAATCAGATTCAGTCTCAACAGGTGTTGTAAAGCTTGAAACAACGACATGTTAAGCTGGGTGAACTGCCTCTTGGACCTGCTTGGCTTATTCTGATCAACCTGTTGCTCTGGGCGAGGTTGATGCTGGGCTTGTGAAGTGGTAGCAATTTGGAGAGTTCTATTCTTCACCATACCAGATTCTTTTCCTCTTGGAAGCTGATCAAAGACCCGGTCCCTGACTTGGATTGATTGCTTCATGTCTGATCTGTCTTGGTGGAGCTGACTGATCATGGTCCTCAACTCTTCTTGCTCCCGAGCTAAACCTTGGATGAGAGCCCTTTGCCCCAGCATCTGGGTTTTCATTGTATCTACCTCAGCTTGCAGACGTTTCAGCCGTTCGTCTTAGTCATCTTCGGGACTTTTCATGGCCAAATTCCCCGTGAGGAGTGTCCTCAACTCTTTTTGCCCCTTGGATAGGCTTAAGAAGATCTCCCTGAACTGAGTCTCTTGAGCATGAAGATTCTGGTTATCTTGTTGGCAAGCCATTGCTGAAATAAACAGCGGAGAAGGTAAGTGATCTGTAACAAGGGTACCTGTAATGCAATGATATGTATGATATGCATGTAATGTTTTCAAGGACCTCGCGGGGTAAACAAGAAAATTGTTAGAGTTGGAAACTGGTAACTTGATTGAAGGAACTTCATGTTGTTGAGAGTCCTTCTTCAAGAGTCAAGGCTCACCATATCGAGTGGGTCATAGCCCCTGACAACCTTGGCTAGAGGAAAATAAATCCCCTTTGCCCCTTGCCAGACATGTTGGTTCATCATGACCTGCATCACAAGCCCTTGAGATCCTTGAAATCAGTTAGTCCTTATGCGGGATGCATGCAATGGTATGATGTTATGCTATGCATGGGGTAATGTAGGTAAACCCTGTTATGAGTCCCAATTAAGGACTATAAACAAAACCTGCAAGAAACTCAAGTGTCAGATAACAAGCATGCAAGTAGTCAAGTATGAAAGCACACAAGTCACACCACAACCCTTAGAGTTTAGGCCAGCATGGGGTCTGGGTATTACCCTCTTGAAGTTGGTGGGCTCAAACCTGTCCTATCAAAGTAACCGGGTTCTAAGGGTCCCAATATCATTGGATTGCTTTCATTGTTCATCGTTTCGATTTAGCCACTAAACTGGCGACCGAAATATTCCAAGAAAACAACCCTCAACTGAGTGTAGTATCGAGTATCAACCAACCTCGGACTGCACCAAAGTAAGTTATCTCACTACCCTAAAGAGGCCAAGATGGTTCAATTAAGGTTCCTAAGGTCAGTTGATGCTTCACGACACCACGCGGCAGCCCCGTACTCTCCTTGACTGGACTCAAGGGTTACCGGTACACACCAAAGTGCCACATCAACGTAGCAGACTACTTCAACCATGTTGGTATACCCCGCACAGTTCCCTCACAGCCTTGTTGCTACTTTCTAAGAAGGTATCCCCAGATCCGGGTTAGGATCTATAGAACTCCCAAGACAGTACCCACAATTTAAAGCAAACAATTCAGACAATTGAAAACACAAGTGATCTTAGTCCTAAGGTACACCTCACTTTAAAATAATTCCCCAGCAGAGTCGCCAGTTCTGTGATCGGTGGATCTGAAACTGACTGTTTAAAGCTGGTTCGCGAAATGTCACGGAAGCAAGAGTCGCCACCGTCTTTTATTTTCTCCAACATGGACAGGACAAAAGCACAACAAAATTCCTTATGAGATAGTTTCTCGGTTCGGGAGGTAGATTTATAGAAAGGGAAGGTGTTAGCACCCTTTCTATCCATGGTTATCCATGGGCTCTTAGATACTTGCTCATTGTGTTTTCAAAATATGCTTGCTTTTCAAAGTGTGAGTGGGTTTGAAAAAGTTTCGTTTAAAGTTTCAGATCGACTCTTGTATCAGTCCTCAAGAGTGTTTGAAAAATTGTTTTGAAAGCTTTTTGAAAAGTGTTGGTGTGAAAAGAGTTTTGATTTGTTTTTTAGAGCAAGTATCTATGAGTCATCTACCTACCCTAAGGAATTAGGTTGTGTAAATGTCCTTAAGGTAGTGCCATCCCACCATTGAGATGTAGGTAGCACCACCGTTGGAGGTGTTCGGGTCAATTCGTTTGTAGGGACAGTGTGGTCACCAGAGCAACAGTAGGACACCTTAGAAGCTACCCCTATGCCATAGATCATGGACATAAGGACTTACTAAAACGTCCCATACTCGACGACCACGTTTCGAGGGCAAGGCAACAGTGAGGCGTACCCTAAGAGTGGTGTGTGAATTTGTGTGTTGTTTTCATGTTGAATTGTATCTTTGATCATGCATTGGTGAGCTACGCTTGTTTTTAATTTAGGCCATACATTCTTTCATGTAAAGTTTAGCAGTTTTAAGAGTGCGGAAATTTAAATGCGGAAAGTAAAATCCTACGTTATTACAAGGCGCGGGTCTATACATCGCCAAATTAACAAAGACCCGTTTTAATAAAAGATGCGGAAAGTGAATAAATTCCTAATTACTATTACAAGGCTTGAGCAATTACATAATATTTGAAAGAAGATAAATGAGAATAAATGCGCGAAAAGAAATCAGAATCGAATGTTCGAGGGCGTTGGACCCTTTTGAAATTAAATTGAAATTAAAGGCTAATTATTATTAATTTTATTAGAGAAAAGAAATGTTTTTTTTGTTTTTTTGTATTTAATGAAATAAGGAAATTAGAATTAAAATTAGAAGTTAAATGAAACCCTAGTTCTAAATTGGTTTTGATTATTTATGAAAAATATTCAAGTTTAACTTAATTTACACTAATTAATTAATTAATTACATGGGTATTTACAAAAATAAATTAGTAATTAATAATAATGATAATAAGAAAAAATTATTTTTTAAGAAAAGGGATAAAAATGCTAAAAAACCCTAATTTCTACATATTTTAATTATTTAAGAAAAAGATTTAAGTTTTAAAACCTAATTTAACTAAATTAATTATTTAACATTTATTTACAAAATAAATTAATAGGAATTAATAATAATTAAATATGTTTTTAGTTTTGATTTTTCTGTTTTTATTATGAAAATTATTTTTGTGAATTAAATAAAACAAAAAAAAACAATTAAAATAAGAAGAAGAAAAGAAAAGGAAATTAGAAAATATGATGCAAACCATGAGGGTGTCTGGCCCTTTTGGAGGTGTATTGGAAGCAGTTTGGCCTAACAAAACAAGCCCTTTTTTGACTTTCATTGATCACGTATGGAGCAGTTGACCCAGGCGTATGATGGTCTTCACGTTCTAGCCATCAGATTGAAGCTCATGGACACTTGGCAGGCACAAGCATGAACGTGCATGGTGGACTTTGGATGAAGTGCTACGCTGGAACACCTTAAGACAAAAATTATTAAGCGTTTGGGGGGACCTGGGAATCGAACCCAGGTCCCAATACCTGCAAGCCAGCTCATCAACCATCCAGGCTAGCGCGTTTCTTTGTAACATTAGTGGAACATAAATAACATATGTGAAAAAAAGTATTATGCTGAATTAATCAAAAAAACGCGCCAATGTTCAAATCATCCAACCACGTTCAAACACCTCAGCGTCTTCTTCCTTTTTGTACCTGTAATATAATCAAATAGCGGGGGTTTTAAACCCCCACTATACACACCCTGCAAAAATAGCGAATAGCCCATGGTTTAACATAAATTGAGCGCGAGGTCATGAATAGCTTCGTCCCGTTGCAACGAGTTTATTGGCATAGGTTTTAAGGCCTGATTTTACCATATGTGTAAACCCCTAATTCAGAGCTCCTGAAACCCTAATATCCATCCATGGCAGATTTTGATATAGGCATTGTTAGGTCAATAAAGGGTACCATTAGCTTCAGAACATCCATATTAGTGTAAATCAACATTTAAAACATATGAAAAATGCATGTAAATTAAAAACGATAATGGATAATTTCAAGAAAAGTGTGATGTCGTTCTACCAATCCTTGAGGTCTGGAGACTTGGTTTCATTTGCAAATGCTTCCTGGATGTCTTGGCAATGTGTTG
Organism: Vicia faba; assembly: GCA_948472305.1. Lineage (NCBI taxonomy): Eukaryota > Viridiplantae > Streptophyta > Magnoliopsida > Fabales > Fabaceae > Vicia > Vicia faba. Next base: position 1,202,238,593 of record OX451739.1, on the reverse strand, counting down.
GAATGCGTTTGGAGCTTTGAATTGTGCTCTAGGTATGAAAACAGTTTCAAGGTTTTTGGCCAAATATTGCAATGTTGTTCTTGGTTTTCTGTGCAGCTTTTGTGTGTGTATGCATTAGGTTAACTTGTGTATAAGTATCTGAATGCAATTAGGTCAAAACCAAGCCCAAAGATCCATTGATTTAATGATTCAATATTTGATTTTGTTCACATCTTTTTTCAATCTTTTCCATGCCAATCATGCCAATTATGGAAGATTTTGTCCTTGTTGATTGGTGCACGAAATATTTAGCTCATAATGGACATATTTGCTCCACAAAAAAGATTTAAAACCATTGTTTAGTATTTTTCTCATATTTAAATTTAATTAAATGAATTAATGATAATAAAAATTCAAATAATTAATTAAAAATAAGAAAATAACTCCCTTTTAGCTTAATGGGTCGTGCATAGCCTTTGGGTAATGATTCATGAAAGAAATTGAGGCCCATTAGTATTTTTGAAGCCTTTTGTGCAAAGTTGACTTTTCAAAATTCCCAAAAATTTCCCAACTTCTACAAGGCATATCTTGCTCAATTCTGAAGCTTTGAGCATGTTCTTGGACATTTTGGAAAGGCCTTGAAGTCCTCTAACCAATGTCTTTGGTTCCATGTCGTTTTGATTTACCAATCTCAAGTTATGGTCTTTGACTTAAAGGGCCTTTTTGTTGACTTTTGAAAATGACCTATAATGTTGAAATTGATAACTTTTTGTGAGAGAATTTCTTGGACTTGAAGTGTGAAGATGAGTTTTAGGAAATGTCATTCTCTTAAAAATGAGCTTTGGATGGAATTTTTCTGATAAACCATGAAGAAGTTATGCCCTGGTCAATTTATAGTTGACTTTTTCAGCTGTCCAAAAATGGAAACTTTTGCACCTTGTGACTTTGTGAGCCATGCCTTGAGAATCATGATCAAGAATTGATCAAATGATGTTTGTGGCTTCAAAATAAGATGTTGACCAAAATTTTTGACTTTTGACTGTCAAATGACCATTTTGCCCCTGCAGTTGACTGTGAAGCATTTAGGATTTTTGACTGTGCAATTTGATGCTGTGAGTCTTGAAACTTGGCATATGAATGCATTTAGGATTTTTGACTGTGCAATTTGATGCTGTGAGTCTTACACTTTCCTCAAAAAAAACAAAACTCTTTTCAAAACCCACAATCACAAAGAAAAGAAAACCTTTTGAAAACATAGTGAGCAAGTACCTAAGAGCCCGTGGATAACCACAGATAGAAAGGGTGCTAATACCTTCCCTTTCTATAATCTACCTCCCGAACCCGAGAAACATCTCGAAAAGGAATTTTGCTGTGCTTTTGTCCTTTCCTTGTTGGAGAAAATAAAAGACGGCGGAGACTCTTGCTTACCGCGACATTTCGCGAACTAGCATTCTAAAACAGTCAGTTCTATTTCCACCGATCACAGAACTGGCGACTCTGCTGGGGACTATTATAAGTGAGGTGTACCTTAGGATTAGATCATTCTATGTTTTCAATTGTATGCCTTGTATGATTTATGTTTGTGGGCTTGTATTGGAGTTTTATAGATCCTAACCCGGATCTGGGGCACCCTTGTTTAGGTAAGTAGCAATAAACTGTGAGGGACCTGTCCGGCATAGACCGACGGGTGAAGCAGTAGCTACATTGGTGTGACACCTTGGTCTGTACCGATATCCCTTGCATTGGAACGAGGAGAATATGGGTCTTCTGAGGAGTCATTAAGCACCAACTGACCTTAGAACCTTAAATTGACCAACTTGTCCATAGAACAGTAGCAGTATGCTACACTCATTGAGGCTAAACTCTCTCGATGGTTCCGGCCACAAGAAAAGGTTGCCAAACTGGAATTATGACTGATTGAGGGTAGTCAGTGATATTGAGATCCCCTAGAACCCGGTTACTATTTTTAGGACAGGTCTTAACCAACTGAAACTGAAAGAGGGTAGTACCTAAACTTCATGTTGGCCTGAAATCTAAGGGCTCTTTTGTGTGACTTGTGTGCTTTTACCATGTTTACCTTTTGTGAATACTTGTGGTGTGCCTTTATCATGACATCATAACATCATACCATTGCATGCATCATGCATAAGGACTAACCCATTTCAAGGATCTCAAGGGTCTGTGATGCAGGTCATGATGAACCAAATGTCTAGCAAGGGGCAAAGGGGATTTATTTTCCTCTAGCCAAGGTTGTTTGGAGATAAAAACATGATAACTTGAGTCAGGGGCTATGACCCACTCGATATGGTGAGCCTTGACTCTTGAAGAAGGACTCTAAACAACATGAAGTTCCTTCAATTAAGCTGCAAATTCAAATTCTAACAAGTTTCTTTATTTACCCCACGAGATCCTTGAAAACATTGCATACATATATCATACATATCATTGCATAACAGATCTCCCAATACATGTATCTCATATTCTCGCTGTTTATTTTAGCAATGGCTCTCCAACAAGACAATCAGGATCTTCATAATCAAGAGACTCAGTTCAGGGAAATCTTCCTAAACCTATCCAAGGGGCAGGAAGGGTTGAGAACACTCCTCATGGGGAATTTGGTCAAGAAAAATCCTGAAGACAATAAAGACGAACGACTGAAACATCTGCAAGCTGAGGTAGATGCAATGAGAACCCAAATGATGGGGCAGATGGCTCTTATTCAAGGCTTAGCTCGGGAACAAGAAGAGTTGAGAACCATGATCCACCAGCTTCATCAAGACAGGTATAACAACATGAAGCAAGCGGTCAAGGCTGGGGATCAAATTATTAATCAGCCTCCAAGAAGATAAGAGTTTGGTATGGTGAAGAATGGACCTCTCCAAATTGCTACTACCTCCAGGGTCCAACAACAACCTCTCCAAGAACAACGGGTTGATCAGAGTAAGCCCAGAAGGCAATTTACCAAGCTCAACGTGTCGTTGTCTCAAGCTATACAACACCCGTTGAGGTTGAATCTGGTGACGTTAAGGGACCCTCCTAAGAATCCCAACATAACCTCCCTAAAGTACAATCCTGATGAAAGGTGTGCCTACCATTCTGACAGTCCAGGACATGACACTGACGATTGTTGGAGTTTGAAGAACAAGATCCAAGACTTAATTGATGCCAAGGAGATTAGTTTGATCACTGATCCTACACCAAATCATTGAGAATGTCTTTGGTTCATTAGAATTTTCAATTTGTAATTTTCTTTTGATTGTTCGAACATTTATTCATGTCAAACTTTATTACTTCATCAATGCATTGCATATGTCTGTTTTGAATCAATCCATTCGTATTCACTATATTCAAATTGCTTTCATTTTTTGTGATGATCAACTCTCGATTAAAAAAATATAAGCCTTTAGAGGGAGGATGGCGAAAATGATACCACGATCTTTACAGTATGCTTTTGAACAGACCCCGCTGACGATGTACAGGCATTGTTTCAAATCCTAAACAGTGGAGTTATAAGGAAGATAATCCCTCGTCAACCCCTTTGAGCCAAAGAAGTTGGAGTTTTTCTTTTCACGCAAAAATTAAAACCCTTAATTATAATCTGGGGCAGGGTAGTTCTCTCAGTTGATCCAGGTGCCCAACGAACGACATCAAAGGAGTCCTTCCGAAACAAAAAACAGTGATGGTTCCCTATAATCGTCAAGACAGACAATCATTGTCTCAAAGTAAAAGCCCAATAAGTCAAAACCTACGAAGGAGACTTACAAAAACTGGGGCATCCCGCTGACTGTAAATACAAAAAGAAACAGTTCAGGCAAAAGATAGGGATAATAAAATAAAAAAGAAAGAGGTCCTACAAACCCTCAACAAAAAGAAATGACTGCCTACTCAAAATAAATCATCAGTATCCGAACCATCACTGGTATATCAGAGTGAAGACTCAAACAAACATCTAATGCATGATTAACTGAGTTTAGGATTGAAGAACATCACGAAGAGCGGGTGAGAACAAATATACTTTGAGCCTTTATCCTTTGTTTCTTAAACTGTGAACCAGGCCACGTTATAACCCTTAAAAGTCCTAGCTGAAGCATGGGTTAATTCGAAAGCATATTATTACAAAAGGTATCCTGACTCCTGTAGGGCTTGCTGTAAATCCTGAGTTGATGTCACATTTTACAAAATTTTCCTATCTTACTGAAAAAATGCATTTTCAAAAACTTCAAGACAGACATAAGCTTTGCATTCTTAAAATAACATTGTTTGCATATGACTATTTGTTCAAACAACAGAGGAATTCGGACGACGAATATCTAGTGAACAAAAAAACCTTCTCAGCAAAAAGGGTCACCTCAAGTGGAAAAACACTTCCAATCAAGGGGCACGACATGATCATGGTCCATCATCTGGGGCAGTCAAGTCAAGATTCAAGGAATCTCTCAAAATGCCAAATAGCCAGGGGCAAATCTCCGCCCGAGTCACTTGGGGCATTGGACATGATTTCCCGCAACGAATCTTGCACGATCAAACGAAGATCTTCTGGTAGCATGGCAACACAACACTACTGACAGTGACAACTCCCTGCACTCTGAGAGCGTGGACATAGTCAAAAAAGTACTACGCATAATCAAAGACCCGCTAGGTCGACTGGCCTAGGCAAAAATAAGGGCTTCCCGGCGAACCAAAAGGGTTCGGGAAAAATGAGGGATAAAAATGAAAAAAAAATCTGTACACCCGGTAAGTCGAAAACCTGAAAAGGCGGCTTGGGCAAAAAAGGGTATCCCGATGGACTGAAAACCCTAAAGGGCGGTCCAGGAAAAAGTTAGGGATCAAAGCGTACGACTATGTCCCATCATCTCGTCACTTTCCTACCAGAAGAAGATGTGTCAATCGGCGGTTATCAAGCACCTCATAGGCCTTCTTCTCTTGCAGAAACTGGGGCATTAAAAATTGTCCGAACTGTACAGCTGCTCAGCTCACGAGGTACCAAGGTAGATTCAGTTGAAGAGTATGACCAAGATACCTTCACTCCCCGCAGAGTAAGACAAGATTTAGCAATACTCTCCCCAAGCAGAGTTGGTCTCCCCTCAGCCCTAAAAAGGCACAGTATCCCCAGCAAGTCAGCAATACTCTCCCCCAAGCAGAGTTGGTCTACCATCAGTCCTGAAAAAGTTGGGTATCCCCAGAAGATCCTAAAATTCCCTAGCAGAGTATACATATATTCCTCAGCACGCATCCCCGGCAGTCTTAATATTCCTCGATAGAAATATAAGATTGTTCCCCGGCAGAATACAAGATACCCCCAATGAAGTTCTTTCTATCCCCTGCAGAGTACAAGTATCTCTACCCAGCCGTATTCAGAAGGTTATCCCCACCAGAGTCTAACTGGGTTATCCTCAGCAGGTTGCAACTGAAAGATCATCCCCAGCGAAGTTCTTTCTATCCCCAACAGAGCTTATCAACGGAATCCCCAGCGGAGTTATCGTTAAAATCTCAGCGAAGTACCTCTTCCCCACAGAGTAATTCCCCGCAGAGTAATCTCTTCACCAGGTTTATTCCCCAACAGAGTCATCTTCTCCTACAGGTTTATTCCTACAATCATCTTCGTGCATCCTCCCCAGTGGAAACGAAGAATTCAACCATACTCTTCAACATCAGCCCAGGATTTAACAAACTCCCCGGCATTTGTCAAAGATTTATTTTCCCAGACGAAAATACATTCATAAACATATCACATTTCACATCTCCTATCTACATACATGATAAAGTGCATACGACACGACCTCATTTATTCTGGAGAACATCATGACATCATGCATCATGACATCGCATACAACTAACTCTTTACCTTTTTCAGGAAAGGATCGATCAACAGATAAAAGTCATTACCCTTTAAAGTAGCAGTCGTCAAATATTCCTTCACCATTCCTGCTGAGGTAGTAATCGCCCAAGATTCCTTCACCATTCCTGCTGAGGTAGTAATCGTCCAAGATTCCTTCATCATCCCGCTGAGGTAGAAGTCGTCAAGATTCCTTCATCATCCCGTTGAGGTAGAAATCGTCAAGATTCCTTCATCATCCCATTGAGGTAGAAGTCGTCCTAGATTCCTTCATAATCCCGTTGAGGTAGAAGTCGTCCAAGATTCCTTCATCATCCTGTTGAGGTAGAAGTCGTCCAAGATTCCTTCATCGTCTTGTTGAGGTAGAAGTCGTCCAAGATTCCTTCATCATCCTGTTGAGGTAGAAGTCATCAAGATTCCTTCATTATCCCATTGAGGTAGAAGTCATCAAGATTCCTTCATCATCCTGTTGAGGTAGAAGTCATCAAGATTCCTTTATCATCCCGTTGAGGTAGAAGTCATCAAGATTCCTTCATCATCCCGTTGAGGTAGAAGTCATCAAGATTCCTTCATCATCCCGTTGAGGTAGAAGTCGTCCAAGATTCCTTCATCATCCTGTTGAGGTAGAAGTCTTCCAAGATTCCTTCATCATCCTGTTGAGGTAGAAGTCGTCCAAGATTCCTTCATCGTCCTATTGAGGTAGAAGTCGTTCAAGATTCATTCATCGTCCTATTGAGGTAGAAGTCGTCCAAGATTCCTTCATCATCCTGTTGAAGTAAAAGTCATCAAGATTCCTTCATCATCCCGTTGAGGTAGAAGTCATCAAGATTCCTTCATCATCCTGTTGAGGTAGAAGTCGTCCAAGATTCCTTCATTATCCTGTTGAGGTAGAAGTCGTCCAAGATTCCTTCATCGTCCTGTTGAGGTAGTAATCGTCCTATATTCCTTCATCATCCTGCTGAGGTAGTAATCGTCCAAGATTCCTTCATCATTCTGCTGAGGTAGTAATCGTCCAAGATTCCTTCATCATCCCGTTGAGGTAGAAGTCTTCCAAGATTCCTTCATCATCCTGCTGAGGTAGTAATCGTCCTAGATTCCTTCGTCATCCTGCTGAGGTAGTAATCGTCCCAGATTCCTTCATCATCTATTTGGAGTAGCAATCGTCTCAGATTCCTTCATCACGTCATTATAAAAAAAAACCTTTCTTAAGTTCCAGATCAACACATGTAACTAGCCAGGAAATATCTGTGGATGACGGATTGTAGATTAATACCTGAAACCAGACAGGACAACTATCTACTTGACCATCATGAAGTAACCCTACACTGGTTCCTTCTCTTCCAAGATGCAGTTTTACACGGACTCATCATCAGGCAACCCTACACAGGTTCCTTCTTTCAACCTACCAAGTTACAATTCAACGAACAATCTCCAGATGGCATCTATAAGCCCATCCCTCGACAAGATTCTGTCACATATCCATATGGCATCTGTAAGCCCATCCTCCTATCCATCATATCTCCAAATGGCATCTGTAAGCCCATTCCCGACATCACATTGCTGATACTACACCATGCGAGTGCAAATTTCTGGGCACTTTAGTGTTCAATCATCTTCCACCTTCGGATCACGAAAGGCACGCAAGTCAATCTACATCATCATGTTTAAGAAGATTGAACAGGGGAAACTGTTGTACCCTAAAAGTTTCCCTCCCATATTCCTCAAGGTTTGTCAAGAATCATCCTCAAATGGTTCAAGCTTACTCAAGAGATTGCACAGTCCAAATACCTCCTAAGCCAGCTGAAATTAGGGTTTTGGTTCCTTCAAAGAATTTGGGGTTTTCAATGGTTCAATCAAGTCTCATGGGCCTATATGCATCCTCAAGCACCTACATGCCAAGTTTCAAGACTCACAATGCCAATTTGCACAGTCAAAGGCTCATATGACCCACAGTCAACTGCAGGGGGCAAAATGATCATTTCATAGTCAAAAGTCAGATTTTTTGGTCAACATCTCATTTTGAGTCCACAATCATCATTTGATCAAGTATTGATCATGATTCCACAAGAATGGCTCAAAAATCATCAAGGTGCAAGAAGTTGCTATTTTTGGACAGCAGAAAAGTCAACTATATCTTGACGAGGGCATAACTTTTTCATGGTTTATCAGAAAAATCCCATCCAATGCTCATTTTGAAGGAGATGACATTTCCTACAATCCATCTTCACATTCCAAGTCCAAGAAATGCTCTCACAAAAAGTTATCAATTTCTACATTATAGGTCAATTTCAAAAGTCAACAAAAGTACCTTTTGAGTCAAAGGCCATAACTTGAGATTGGTAAATCCAAATGACATGGGACCAAAGGCATTGGTTAGAGGACTTCAAGAGCTTTCCAAAATGTCCAAGAACATGTTCATATGATCAAAATTGAGCAAGATATGTATTGGAGAAGTTGGGAAATGTTTAGGAATTTGCAAAAGTCAACTTTGCTTAAAACACCTTATTTTTGCTAATGGGCCTCAAATCTCTTCTTGAAACTTCATCCATGGCCTTTGCACGACCCATCAAGCTTAATTGAATTTATTTTCTTATTTTTATTAATTAATTGAATTTTTAATCAATATTAATTCATTTAATTAATTTAAATTGTAGGGAAATACAAAGATTTGATTTTTCAATCTTTTTGTGAAGTAAATATGGTCAAGATATGCTGGCAATTTCGTGTACAAATCAAATATGCAAAAATCTCCAAATTTGGCAACTTTATTCAATCATGAAGATTCAAAAACATGTGATTTCCAATCAAAGATTCAATCATCAATTCCATGGATTTTTGCTCAAGATTGTGACCTAATTTCATTCCTCTATATATATTCAAGTAAACCCTAATGCCATACACGTGAGAGAAGTTGCAGAAAAGCCATAGCATATTGCAAAATTTCAAGAAAATTGCAAAACTGATTTTCACATTCCAGGCCAATTCAAGGCAATTTGTTGATTCTAACACCTTGCAGGAGTTCCCAGGAACGCGTAGCAATTGAATTCACACGCTAAAACTCAAAGAATCACCCTATACAGAGTCACGGTTTGCATTTTATTTTAAGAATCGTACAACTTAGTTCATGCATCATTAACATGATTTTGTGTTTGATTTGTGTTGCTAGGGACTGTACAAAGCTAATGGTATAACTCAATTGAATTATAACGCCATAAATCACAAGATGCCATAGTTGATTTTTTAGGGTTCATAAGCTTTGAATTGGGGCTTTGCAATCCAGGAACAATTAGGGTTCATAAGGCATATGGTTGGAATCGTTGAGACCAGACGAACATGATTCTATCCTCGCGAAATATTTATGTATCATGTATCTCTATTCGTTATTTTTCGTCAAGATGAATAGTGGGGGTTAAAAACCCCCGCTATCTGTTTATGTTTTGCAGGAACGAAGGAAGAAGATGATGATGTGTTTATGCTTCATTGGCTCTTTTAAAATCCGCGCGCTTTTTTATTCTTTTCAAGCACCTTTATTGTTTTGTTAATATATTGATCATTTATTATTCTAATAATGACTAAAGCGTGATGGTGGAGTGGTTAGCATGCTGGCTTAGAATCATTGGGACCTGGGTTCGAATCCCAGGTCCCCCAAAACGCTTATGTTATTTTTATTACATGTTCTTGTGCAGATCTCCAAAGGGTATCCACCATATACCTCAATCATCAACGCGCCAAGTGGCTTGCAAGGCAGATCTGAAGGCCAGGATGGAATGACTACCATAATCCTCAGTCAACACATGCATAGCTGATCCCAAAGGTCAACGTGGCTGGGATGCAAATGGGCCTGGAAATTGACAAATGCACCTCCTGATTTGGGTCATCACCCCCACAAGTTTACTTCTTTTATTTTTTTTTCTTTCTTTTTTTTATTTTACTTATTATTATTATTATTATTATTATTTAATTAACTCAATTAATTTTTTTTCATAATAAAATCAGAACACTAAAAAATAATATTTTTATGTTATTAAATTTAATTATTTATTTTTGTAAATAAATATTAACAAATTAATTTAGTCTTTTTAAGTAGGTTAATTTCAATATTTTTCACAATAAATAAAATTAACATAGAATTAGGGTTTTTACTAACTTTTGACTTTTTCTTTTTTTATTTTATTTTCTTTAAAACATAAAAAACTAAAAATACTTTTTTTCTTTTAATTAATTAACTAGTTTTAGGTTTAATTTAATTAAATGCCAAATGACAAAAAACTTCTTTCTTTCTCAAAAAGGGTCAAAACCCTAAGGACTTCCCCGATTCAATTTTCTCTCTCGTACGATTATTCTTGATTAATTTTTTATCATATTTATGTAATTGCTCCAAGGATGTAATAGCGTTAATTAGGACTTTTATCGCTTTCATTTAATTTCCACAATTTACTTTTAAAGGGTTGTTTTTGGCGATGTAAATACCCGACGCCTTGTAATAGCGTAGATTTATTTTCCGCAAACTATTAACTGTTAGATGTATGTTAACTAGGCTATGCATGACAAGACTTATCTGAAAAATAAAATCAACCTGTAGCTCACCATAATATGTGCAAAGATAACTTAACTGAATCCTGACACACTCGCACATGCCACTCCTAGGGTACGCCTCACTTGGTTGCCTCGACGTGGTCATTGAGTATAGGGTGTTTTAGAAGTCGCCCTCCTGTCTAAAAATCCAAGTTGCCTCGAAACGGTTGCCTTGGATAAAAAGGATCTAAGACATTAGGGTTACCGCTAAGGCTTCCTACCATTGCTTTAGTGACCACATGTCCCTATAATCGAATTGACCCGAATAACTCCAACGACGGTGCTACCTACTTCTCAATAGTGGGATAGTACTGTCTAAAGGACATTTACACAGCTTAATTTCTTTTGAGTAGGTAGATTTCTCCTAAGTACTTGCTCTTTCAAAACAAAAATACTTTTCGCACCTACACTTTTTCTGACAAAAGTTTTCAAACAACACTCCATACACTCTAGAGGACAGATACAAGAGTTAAATTGAAGTTTTCAAACAAACTTTTTTCAAAACCCACAAACACAAGAAAAGCAAACATTTTTGAAAACATAGTGAGCAAGTACCTAAGAGCCCGTGGATAACCACGGATATAAAGGGTGCTAACACCTTCCCTTTCTATAATCTACCTCCCGAACCCGAGAAATATCTCGAAAAGGAATTTTGTTGTACTTTTGTCCTTTCCTTGTTGGAGAAAATAAAAGACGGCGGAGACTCTTGCTTACCGCGACATTTCGCGAACTAGCATTCCAAAACAGTCAGTTCTATTTACACCGATCACAGAAATGGCGACTCTGCTGGGGACTATTATAAGTGAGGTGTACCTTAGGATTAGATCATTATATGTTTTCAATTGTATGCCTTGTATGATTTATGTTTGTGGGTTTGTATTGGAGTTTTATAGATCCTAACCCGGATCTGGGGCACCCTTGTTTAGGTAAGTAGCAATAAACTGTGAGGGACCTGTCCGGCATAGACCGATACGGGTGAAGCAGTAGTTACATTGGTGTGACACCTTGGTCTGTACCGATATCCCTTGCGTTGGAACGAGGAGAATATGGGTCTTCTGAGGAGTCATTAAGCACCAACTGACCTTAGAACCTTAAATTGACCAACTTGGCCATAGAACAGTAGCAGTATGCTACACTCATTGAGGCTAAACTCTCGAGATGGTTCCGGCCGCAAGAAAAGGTTGCCAAACTGGAATTATGACCGATTGAGGGTAGTCAGTGATATTGAGATCCCCTAGAACCCGGTTACTATTTTTAGGACAGGTCTTAACCAACTGAAACTGAAAGAGGGTAGTACCTAAACTTCATGTTGGCCTGAAATCTAAGGGCTCTTTTGTGTGACTTGTGTGCTTTTACCATGTTTGCCTTTTGTGAATACTTGTGGTGTGCCTTTATCATGACATCATAACATCATACAATTGCATGCATCCTGCATAAGGACTAACCCATTTCAAGGATCTCAAGGGTCTGTGATGCAGGTCATGATGAAGCAAATGTCTAGCAAGGGGCAAAGGGGATTTATTTTCCTCTAGCCAAGGTTGTTTGGAGATCAAAACATGATAACTTGAGTCAGGGGCTATGACCCACTCGATATGGTGAGCCTTGACTCTTGAAGAAGGACTCTCAACAACATGAAGTTCCTTCAATCAAGCTGCAAATTCAAATTCTAACAAGTTTCTTTATTTACCCCACGAGATCCTTGAAAACATTGCATACATATATCATACATATCATTGCATAACAGGTCTCTCAATACAGGTATCTCATATTCTCGCTGTTTATTTCAGCAATGGCTCTCCAACAAGACAATCAGGATCTTCATACTCAAGAGACTCAGTTCAGGGAAATCTTCCTAAACCTATCCAAGGGGTAGGAAGGGTTGAGAACACTCCTCATGGGGAATTTGGTCAAGAAAAATCCTGAAGACAATAAAGACGAACGACTGAAACATCTGCAAGCTGAGGTAGATGCAATGAGAACCCAAATGCTGGGGAAGATGGATCTAATTCAAGGCTTAGCTCGGGAACAAGAAGAGTTGAGAACCATGATCCACCAGCTTCATCAAGACAGGTATAACAACATGAAGCAAGCGGTCAAGGCTGGGGATCAAATTATTAATCAGCCTCCAAGAAGACAAGAGTTTGGTATGGTGAAGAATGGACCTCTCCAAATTGCTACTACCTCCAGGGTCCAACAAAAACCTCTCCAAGAACAACGGGTTGATCAGAGTAAGCCCAGAAGGCAATTTACCAAGCTCAACGTGTCGCTGTCTCAAGCTATACAACACCCGTTGAGGTTGAATCTGGTGACGTTAAGGGACCCTCCTAAGAATCCCAACATAACCTCCCTAAAGTACAATCCTGATGAAAGGTGTGTCTACCATTCTGATAGTCCAAGACATGAAACTGACGACTGTTGGAGTTTGAAGAACAAGATCCAAGACTTAATTGATGCCAAGGAGATTAAGTTTGATCACTGATCCTACACCAAATCATTGAGAATGTCTTTGGTTCATTAGAATTTTCAATTTGTAATTTTCTTTTGATTGTTCGAACATTTATTCATGTCAAACTTTATTACTTCATCAATGCATTGCATATGTCTGTTTTGAAGCAATCCATTCGTATTCACTATATTCAAATTGCTTTCATTTTTTGTGATGATCAACTCTCGATTAAAAAATATAAGCCTTTAGAGGGAGGATGACGAAAACGATACCACGATCTTTACAGTATGCTTTTGAACAGACCCCGCTGACGATGTACAGGCATTATTTCAAATCCTAAACAGTGGAGTTATAAGGAAGATAATCCCTCGTCAACCCCTTTGAGACAAAGAAGTTGGAGTTTTTCTTTTCACGCAAAAATTAAAACCCTTAATTATAACCTGGGGCAGGGTAGTTCTCTCAGTTGATCCAGGTGCCCAACGAACGACATCAAAGGAGTCCTTCCGAAACAAAAAACAGTGATGGTTCCCTATAATCGTCAAGACAGACAATCATTGTCTCAAAGTAAAAGCCCAATAAGTCAAAACCTACGAAGGAGACTTACAAAAACTGGGGCATCCCGCTGACTGTAAATACAAAAAGAAACAGTTCAGGCAAAAGATAGGGATAATAAAATAAAAAAGAAAGAGGTCCTACAAACCCTCAACAAAAAGAAATGACTGCCTACTCAAAATAAATCATCAGTATCCGAACCATCACTGGTATATCAGAGTAAAGACTCAAACAAACATCTAATGCATGATTAACTGAGTTTAGGATTGAAGAACATCACGAAGAGCGGGTGGGAACAAATATACTTTGAGCCTTTATCCTTTGTTTCTTAAACCGTGAACCAGGCCACGTTATAACCCTTAAAAGTCCTAGCTGAAGCATGGGTTAATTCGAAAGCATATTATTACAAAAGGTATCCTGACTCTTGTAGGGCTTGCTGTAAATCCTGAGTTGATGTCACATTTTACAAAATTTTCCTATCTTACTGAAAAAATGCATTTTCAAAAACTTCAAGACAGACATAAGCTTTGCATTCTTAAAATAACATTGTTTGCATATGACTATTTGTTCAAACAGCAGAGGAATTCGCACGACGAATATCTAGTGAACAAAAAAACCTTCTCAGCAAAAAGGGTCACCTCAAGTGGAAAAACACTTCCAATCAAGGGGCACGACATGATCATGGTCTATCATTTGGGGCAGTCAAGTCAAGATTCAAGGAATATCTCAAAATGCCAAATAGCCAGGGTTAAATCTCCGCCCGAGTCACTTGGGGCATTGGACATGAATTCCCGCAACGAATCTTGCACGATCAAACGAAGATCTTCTGGTAGCATGGCAACACAACACTACTGACAGTGACAACTCCCTGCACTCTGAGAGCGTGGACATAGTCAAAAAAGTACTACGCATAATCAAAGACCTGCTAGGTCGATTGTCCTAGGCAAAAATAAGGGCTTCCCGGCGAACCAAAAGGGTTCGGGCAAAATGAGGGATAAAAATGAAAAAAAATCTGTACACCCGGTAAGTCGAAAACCTGAAAAGGCGGCTTGGGCAAAAAAGGGTATCCCGATGGACTGAAAACCCTAAAGGGCGGTCCAGGCAAAAGTTAGGGATCAAAGCGTACGACTATGTCCCATCATCTCGTCACTTGCCTACCAGAAGAAGATGTGTCAATCGGCGGTTATCAAGCACCTCATAGGCCTTCTTCTCTTGCAGAAACTGGGGCATTAAAAATTGTCCGAACTGTACAGCTGCTCTGCTCACGAGGTACCAAGGTAGATTCAGTTGAAGAGTATGACCAAGATACCTTCACTCCCTGCAGAGTAAGACAAGATTTAGCAATACTCTCGCCAAGCAGAGTTGGTCTCCCCTCAGCCCTAAAAAGGCACAGTATCCCCAGCAAGTCAGCAATACTCTCCCCCAAGCAGAGTTGGTCTACCATCAGTCCTGAAAAAGTTGGGTATCCCCAGAAGATCTTAATATTCCCTAGCAGAGTATACATATATTCCTCAGCAAGCATCCCCGGCAGTCTTAATATTCCTCGACAGAAATATAAGATTGTTCCCCGGCGGAATACAAGATACCCCCAACGAAGTTCTTTCTATCCCCTGCAGAGTACAAGTATCTCTCCCCAGTCGTATTCAGAAGGTTATCCCCACCAGAGTCTAACTGGGTTATCCTCAGCAGGTTGCAACTGAAAGATCATCCCCAGCGAAGTGCTTTCTATCCCCAACAGAGCTTATCAACGGAATCCCCAACGGAGTTATCATTAAAATCTCAGCGAAGTACCTCTTCCCCACAGAGTAATTCCCCGCAGAGTAATCTCTTCACCAGGTTTATTCCCCAACGAAGTCATCTTCTCCTACAGGTTTATTCCTACAATCATCTTCGTGCATCCTCCCCAGTGGAAACGAAGAATTCAACTAGACTCTTCAACATCAGCTCAGGATTTAACAAACTCCCCAGCATTTGTCAAAGATTTATTTTCCCAGACGAAAATACATTCATAAACATATCACATTTCACATCTCCTATTTACATACATGATAAAGTGCATACGACATGACCTCATTTATTCTGGAGAACATCATGACATCTTGCATCATGACATCACATACAACTAACTCTTTACCTTTTTCAGGAAAGGATCGATCAACAGATAAAAGTCATTACCTTTTGAAGTAGCAGTCGTCAAATATTCCTTCACCATTCCTGCTGAGGTAGTAATCGCCCAAGATTCCTTCACCATTCATGCTGAGGTAGTAATCGTCCAAGATTCCTTCATCATCCCGCTGAGGTAGAAGTCGTCAAGATTCCTTCATCATCCCGTTGAGGTAGAAGTCGTCAAGATTCCTTCATCATCCCATTGAGGTAGAAGTCGTCCTAGATTCCTTCATAATCCTGTTGAGGTAGAAGTCGTCCAAGATTCCTTCATCATCCTGTTGAGGTAGAAGTCGTCCAAGATTCCTTCATCGTCCTGTTGAGGTAGAAGTCGTCCAAGATTCCTTCATCATCCTGTTGAGGTAGAAGTCATCAAGATTCCTTCATTATCCCATTGAGGTAGAAGTCATCAAGATTCCTTCATCATCCCATTGAGGTAGAAGTCATCAAGATTCCTTCATCATCCCGTTGAGGTAGAAGTCATAAAGATTCCTTCATCATCCCGTTGAGGTAGAAGTCATCAAGTTTCCTTCATCATCAAGTTGAGGTAGAAGTCGTCCAAGATTCCTTCATCATCCTGTTGAGGTAGAAGTCGTCCAAGATTCCTTCATCATCCTGTTGAGGTAGAAGTCGTCCAAGATTCCTTCATCGTCCTGTTGAGGTAGAAGTCGTCCAAGATTCCTTCATCGTCCTATTGAGGTAGAAGTCGTCCAAGATTCCTTCATCATCCTGTTGAAGTAAAAGTCATCAAGATTCCTTCATCATCCCGTTGAGGTAGAAGTCATCAAGATTCCTTCATCATCCCGTTGAGGTAGAAGTCGTCCAAGATTCCTTCATCATCCTGTTGAGGTAGAAGTCGTCCAAGATTCCTTCATCGTCCTGTTGAGGTAGTAATCGTCCTAGATTCCTTCATCATCCTGCTGAGGTAGTAATCGTCCAAGATTCCTTCATCATCCTGCTGAGGTAGTAATCGTCCAAGATTCCTTCATCATCCCGTTGAGGTAGAAGTCGTCCGAGATTCCTTCGTCATCCTGCTGAGGTAGTAATCGTCCTAGATTCCTTCGTCATCCTGCTGAGGTAGTAATCGTCCCAGATTCCTTCATCATCTATTTGGAGTAGCAATCGTCTCAGATTCCTTCATCACGTCATTATCAACAAAAAAAAACCTTTCTTAAGTTCCAGATCAACACATGTAACTAGCCAGGAAATATCTATGGATGACGGATTGTAGATTAATACCTGAAACCAGACAGGACAACTATCTACTTGACCATCATGAAGTAACCCTACACCGGTTCCTTCTCTTCCAAGATGCAGTTTTACACGGACTCATCATCAGGCAACCCAACATAGGTTCCTTCTTTCAACCTACCAAGTTACAATTCAACGAACAATCTCCAGATGGCATCTATAAGCCCATCCCTCGACAAGATTATGTCACATATCCATATGGCATCTATAAGCCCATCCTCCTATCCATCATATCTCCAAATGGCATCTGTAAGCCCATTCCCGACATCACATTGCTGATACTACACCATGTGAGTGCAAATTTCTGGGCACTTTAGTGTTCAATCATCTTCCACCTTCGGATCACGAAAGGCACGCAAGCCAATCTACATCCTCAGGTTTAAGAAGATTGAACAGGGGCAACTGTTGTACCCCAAAATTTGCCCTCCCATATTCCTCAAGGTTTGTCAAGAATCATCCTCAAATGATTCAAGCTTACTCAAGAGATTGCACAGTCCAAATACCTCATAAGCCAGCTGAAATTAGGGTTTTGGTTCCTTCAAAGAATTTGGGGTTTTCAATGGTTCAATCAAGTCTCATGGGCCTATATGCATCCTCAAGCACCTACATGCCAAGTTTCAAGACTCACAATGCCAATTTGCACAATCAAAGGCTCATATGACCCACAGTCAACTGCAGGGGGCAAAATGATCATTTCATAGTCAAAAGTCAGATTTGTTGGTCAACATCTCATTTTGAGTCCACAATCATCATTTGATCAAGTCTCGATCATGATTCCACAAGAATGGCTCAAAAATCATCAAGGTGCAAGAAGTTGCTATTTTTGGACAGTAGAAAAGTCAACTGTATCTTGACGAGGGCATAACTTTTTCATGGTTTATCAGAAAAATCCCATCCAATGCTCATTTTGAAGGGGATGACATTTCCTACAATCCATATTCACATTCCAAGTCCAAGAAATGCTCTCACAAAAAGTTATCAATTTCTACATTATAGGTCAATTTCAAAAGTCAACAAAAGTACCTTTTGAGTCAAAGGCCATAACTTGAGATTGGTAAATCCAAATGACATGGGACCAAAGGCATTGGTTAGAGGACTTCAAGAGCTTTCCAAAATGTCATAGAACATGTTCATATGATCAAAATTGAGCAAGATATGCATTGGAGAAGTTGGGAAATGTTTAGGAATTTACAAAAGTCAACTTTGCTCAAAACACCTTATTTTTGCTAATGGGCCTCAAATCTCTTCTTGAAACTTCATCCATGGCCTATGCACGACCCATCAAGCTTAATTGAATTTATTTTCTTATTTTTATTAATTAATTGGATTTTTAATCAATATTAATTCATTTAATTAATTTAAATTGTAGGGAAATACAAAGATTTGATTTTTCAATCTTTTTGTGAAGCAAATATGGTCAAGATATGCTGGCAATTTCGTGTACAAATCAAATATGCAAAAATCTCCAAATTTGGAAACTTTATTCAATCATGAAGATTCAAAAACATGTGATTTCCAATCAAAGTTTCAATCATCAATTCCATGGATTTTTGCTCAAGATTGTGACCTAATTTCATTCCTCTATATATATTCAAGTAAACCCTAATGCCATACACATGAGAGAAGCTACAGAAAAGCCATAGCATATTGCAAAATTTCAAGAAAATTGCAAAACTAATTTTCACATTCCAGGCCAATTCAAGGCAATTTGTTGATTCTAACACCTTGCAGGAGTTCCCAGGAACGCGTAGCAATTGAATTCACACGCTAAAACTCAAAGAATCACCCTATACAGAGTCACGGTTTGCATTTTATTTTGAGAATCGTACAGCTTAGTTCATGCATCATTAACATGATTTTGTGTTTGATTTGTGTTGCTAGGGACTGTACAAAGCTAATGGTATAGCTCAATTGAATTATAACGCCATAAATCACAATATGCCATAGTTGATTTTTTAGGGTTCATAAGCTTTGAATTGGGGCTTTGCAATCCAAGAACAATTAGGGTTCATAAGGCATATGGTTGGAATCGTTGAGACTAGACGAACATGATTCTATCCTCGCGAAATATTTATGTATCATGTATCTCTATTCGCTATTTTTCGTCAAGATGAATAGTGGGGGTTAAAAACCCCCGCTATCTGTTTATGTTTTGCAGGAACGAAGGAAGAAGATGATGATGTGTTGATGCTTCATTGGCTCTTTTAAAATCCGCGCGCTTTTTTATTCTTTTCAAGCACCTTTATTGTTTTGTTAATATATTGATCATTTATTATTCTAATAATGACTAAAGCGTGATGGTGGAGTGGTTAGCGTGCTGGCTTGGAATCATTGGGACCTGGGTTCGAATCCCAGGTCCCCTAAAACGCTTATGTTATTTTTCTTTACATGTTCTTGTGCAGATCTCCAAAGGGTATCCACCATATACCTCAATCATCAACGCGCCAAGTGGCTTGCAAGGCAGATCTGAAGGCGAGGATGGAATGACCACCATAATACTCAGTCAACACATGCATAGCTGATCCCAAAGGTCAACGTGGCTGGGATGCAAATGGGCCTGGAAATTGACAAATGCACCTCCTGATTTGGGTCATCACCCCCACAAGTTTACTTCTTTTCTTTTTTTTTCTTTCTTTTTTTTATTTTACTTATTATTATTATTATTATTTAATTAACTCAATTAATTTTTTTCATAATAAAATCTGAACACTAAAAAATAATATTTTTATTTTATTAAATTTAATTAGTTATTTTTGTAAATAAATATTAACAAATTAATTTAGTCTTTTTTAAGTAGGTTAATTTCAATATTTTTCACAATAAATAAAATTAACATAGAATTAGGGTTTTTACTAACTTTTGACTTTTTCTTTTTTTATTTTATTTTCTTTAAAACATAAAAAACTAAAAATACTTTTTTTCTTTTAATTAATTAACTAGTTTTAGGTTTAATTTAATTAAATGCCAAATGACAAAAAACTTCTTTCTTTCTCAAAAAGGGTTAAAACCCTAAGGACTTCCCCGATTCAATTTTCTCTCTCGTACGATTATTCTTGATTAATTTTTGATCATATTTATGTAATTGCTCCGAGGATGTAATAGCGTTAATTAGGACTTTTTATCGCTTTCATTTAATTTCCGCAATTTACTTTTAAAGGGTTGTTTTTGGCGATGACGCCTTGTAATAGCGTAGATTTATTTTCCGCAAACTATTAATTGTTAGATGTATGTTAACTAGGCTATGCATGACAAGACTTATCTGAAAAATAAAATCAACCTGTAGCTCACCATAATATGTGCAAAGATAACTTAACTGAATCCTGACACACTCGCACATGCCACTCCTAGGGTACGCCTCACTTGGTTGCCTCGACGTGGTAATTGAGTATAGGGTGTTTTAGAAGTCGCCCTCCTGTCTAAAATTCTAAGTTGCCTCGAAACGGTTGCCTCAGATAAAAAGGATCTAAGACATTAGGGTTACCGCTAAGGAGTCCTACCATTGCTTTAGTGACCACATGTCCCTATAATCGAATTGACCCGAATAACTCCAACGACGGTGCTACCTACTTCTCAATAGTGGGATAGTACTGTCTAAAGGACATTTACACAGCTTAATTTCTTTTGAGTAGGTACATTTCTCCTAAGTACTTGATCTTTCAAAATAAAAATACTTTTCGCACCTACACTTTTTCTGACAAAAGTTTTCAAACAACACTTCATACACTCTTGAGGACAGATACAAGAGTTAAATTGAAGTTTTCAAACAAACTTTTTTTAAAACCCACAAACACAAGAAAAGCAAACATTTTTGAAAACATAGTGAGCAAGTACCTAAGAGCCCGTGGATAACCACGGATAGAAAGGGTGCTAACACCTTCCCTTTCTATAATCTACCTCCCGAACCCGAGAAACATCTCGAAAAGGAATTTTGATGTGCTTTTGTCCTTTCCTTGTTGGAGAAAATAAAATACGGTGGCGACTCTTGCTTACCGCGACATTTTGCGAACCAGCATTCCAAAATAGTCAGTTCTATTTCCACCGATCACAGACCCCCTATGTACACTCATGCGTTTGGCCACTTGGACCTTTGGCAGGCAAGCCTTCGACTGGACAGAACCACCTTCACAAGGTTTTGTTTATAACTATATCCCCTTCGAATCAGTATCTTTCGAATCCAACTTTGGGCATCCCATTCGAAGGACATGCTTAATGGTCCATTCGAAGGATTTACAAGCCCAGTTTAAGGCATGTTTTTGGTGACCCATCCAAGGGTCACACTTTTGTCTCCTTCAAAGGATGCACAAAAATGACTCTATCGAAGGGAGGGACCAGGCCCAGTCGAAAGGCGTAACATGCTGACCCCCCATACCTCAATCGAAAGTCACGCTTTCACCCCTTTCAGACCAAATCAAAGAGAGCCAGAAAGTGCATAATCAAAGGGTTTTCTGCCTGAATCGAAAGACCCATTTTTCTTGCTTTTATTTTATTTTTGCCTTTATATTTTTATGCAATTCAATATGGTTGTAATAGTGTAGGATTTTATCTTTCTGCATTTTATTGCTTTTGTATAATTGCTAGTAAAATAGGGCATGTATGGAAAGATAAAAACAACAATTAGACAACCCTTAATCAAAGACTAAATGCATACAAATCAAACACACCATTCGCACATGCACCCTTAAGGGTAATTCCACTTGTTGCCTCAGAAAAATAGTCATGTCCCTCAAATATGGGCGTTTTAGCAAAGACCCTCGATAAAAGATCGTAGTCCCTCGATGACCCTCAATATTGCCTTCGGAAAACGATCTAGTCCCTAAACGACACTGCTAAAATGTCCCATAGGTTGCCTTTTATGACTATACAAACGTCCCATGCCTGTCCCTTCACATCCAATTATGGTGCTTCTTACCAAATCAATGGTAAGATAGAAACATCTAAAGGAGGAGGAAAAGAACATTTAAGACCTTTTGAGTAGGTAGGTTGCTCCTAGTTGCCCGCCTGCTCACAACAAAAACATTTTATACAACAACGCTTTCATTTTGAAACATTTCAAAAGACAAACACTGTGTATGCGTTCTTATAGAAACGAGAACCATTACAAAGACACCTTTTCAAAATCACTTTCAAAAACACATTCCACAAACACCTCTTTGAACTATTTTCAAAACAACACTTTGTACGCCTTCTTATAGAAACGAGAGCCATTACAAAGAACATTTTTCAAAATACTTTCAAAACCCACACCACAAGCACATTTTTAAACAAAAGCAAGTGATCTAGCAGGAAACTAAGAGCCCGTAGATAAATACGGATGGAAAGGGTGCTAATACATTCCCTTTTCATAACCTACCCCCCTCCCCCGAACTCAAGAAATAATCTCGAAAGGTCTTTCCTGTTCTTTTCAATCTTTCCTTTTGGATAAAATAAAAGTCGATGGCGACTCTTGCTATCCTCAACAATTGTGATCAACAATTGGAAACGACGAAGGATCTCCAAGCACAAAATGCCCAATTCCAACAAATGTTCCTGGCTATGGCTAAGGGGCAAGAGGACCCAAAGACTCTTCTTCTCAAAGACAAAAAGAAAAAGTCAAAGAAGTCAGTTGGCGTCCTGAATTTGGGAAGAAGACTTAAAGGACCAGCCAAGAGAGATCTATATCTCTCAACTCCGTCCAATGAGGGGAATAGTAATGAAGAAGATAACAGTCTGGGGATTGATAAAGATGAAGTTGACTTCTCTGAGGAACAATATCCTCCCACTGATGATAAATACAAACAGTTGGAGGATCGCCTCAATGCTATGGAGATTCAGCAGATACCTGGCTTAGACTTTGAAGAGTTAGGTTTTGTTTCTGGAATGCTCATCCCATCAAAGTTCAAAATCCCCACCTTTGCCAAGTATGATGGGATCTCTTGTCCTAAAATGAATCTTAGGTCATATGTCTGCAAGATTCAGCCTCACACTGCTGACCGAAAGTTATAGGTCCATTTCTTCCAAGAAATTTTGGCTGGCACTCAACTAGAGCGGTTCTATCAGTTAGAAGGAACCAACATTCATATCTGGGAGGACTTGGCTACTGCTTTCTACAAGCAGTATCAATAAAACGCTGATCTTGCACTAACTCGTGTGCAATTACAAAATATGACCATGCATTCCAACGAGGGCTTCAAGGAGTACGCCCAAAAATGGAGAGACTTGGTAGGAAGATTGCAGCCGCCCTTAATTGATAGGGAGATGATTGACATCTTTATGGGAACCTTGATGGGACCTTTCTTCAATCACCTAATCGGAAGCTCCTCGTCCGGATTCACTGAGCTAATACTAACTACGAAAGAGTCGAAGCTGGTATCAAAAGCGGAAAGATCCAAGGAGCTACATCCTCTGATACTAAGAAAAATCCATACAATGGGAATAAAGAGTCTAATGCTATTTATGGCCAAAAGGGTCATAACAAGAACAACCACGATCAACACGTGGGGGCAATCCTAATCTCTAATCCTGCACATGTTCAACAAAGACAGGGCAATAGGCGTAGGTAAAATAGCAAAAAAGGAAGTACGCTAACATCAACATGCCATTGTATCAAGCGTTACAACATTTTCTTAAGGTGAAACTGATCACACTAAAGGATCCTCCTCAAAACCCCGATACCTCCTCTCCCAAGTATAATCCAAATGTAAGATGTGCCTACCATTTCGATAGTCCTGGACACAACACCGACAGCTGTTGGACCTTGAAGAACAAGATTCAAGATTTGATTGACGCCAAGGAGATTGAGTTCGACCTTCCAGAGACTCCCAACATGATCACTGCTCCTATGCCAAATCATTGAGAGCGTCCTCTTCATTTTGAATTTTCAATTGTAATCTCTTTTGTTGTTCAAACACTTATCTATTAATGTCAAACTTTATTTCATTAATGCATTTCATATGTTTGTCTTGAATTAATCCATTCATTTTAACTCTATTTAAACTATGCTTTTTACTCCCTTTATGATATTCTACTCTTGTTTTAAAAGTTGCAAGCCTTTAGAGGGAGGATGACGAAAACAATGCCATAAGCTCATACAGTATGCTTTTGGACAGACCTTACTGACGATGTACAGGTGTTTCTTTCAATTCCTAAACACAAGAGTTATAAGGAGGATAATCTCTAGTCAACCCCCTTGAGCCTAAGAAGTAGGAGATTTCTTCTTCATACAAATTGAAACCTTTAATCAAAACCTGGGGCAGGTTAGTCTCTTAGTTAATTCAAACGCGCGTTCAGTCGCAAACTTTCACTTTGTATACAACGAATGACATCAAAACATTCCTCTGGAATCAAAAGACAATGATGGTTCCCTACCAAATAGGCAGTCATTATCTCTCAAAAGAAAATACCACTATGTTAAAACCTATGAAGGAGACCTAAGAAAAATTGGGGCATCTCACTGACTGTAATCTCAAAAACAAGAACAGTCAGGCAAAATCAGGGATAATAAATCAAAAAGAGGACACTACAGATACTCAACAACATGGAAAATATGGCAAAAATGACTGCCTTCCAACAAAATTAACTTGTCTGAACCATCACCAAAATGCCATTCCAGACTCAATTGGAGTTCAAACGCACAATTAACTGAGTTTAGGACTGAAGAACATCAGGAAGAACGGGAGGGTACAAATAAACTTTGAGCTTTATCCTTTGTTTCTTAAACCATGAACCAGACCATGATACAACCTTTCAAAGTCCTAATTGAAGCATGGGTTAGTTCGAAAGCATACTGTTACAAAAGGTATCCTGACTCCTGTAAGGCTTACTCTAAATCCTGATTTGAATTCACATACTTGCAAAATTCTTTTATCTGCTAAAATGCATTTTCAAAACTTCAAGACAAGCATAAACTTTGCATTATTTTGAATATCGTTGTTTGCATATGGCTATTTGTTTGATAGCAAAGAAATTCACACGACGAATGTCCAGAGAATGAAAGCTCTCTCAGTGAACAAAATCACTTAAAATGGGATGACACTTCCAATAACATATCTCCTATAAACAAGGGGGAATGACATGTCATTGTCCAACTCATCTGGGGCCAGTCAAGTTAAGATTCCAAGAAATCTCAAGAAATGCTTAATAACTAGGGGCAGGTATGTATCTGAGTCACTTGGGGCATTGAATATGAGCTCCGACAAAGGTTTGTATACAATCAAGCAAAAAGTTCCTGGAAATGCTAAAAATACTTTCTACTAGGGGTAGTGACAAATCTCCCACAAAGTCCTTTTCATAGGGTGATCCCCAGCCAGAATTTCAATCTTTGAAAGCATCTCCAACTGAGTTGATCTCAAGAATCCTCGAAGATTTCTCCTAAAAGAGAACACATCTCAACAGATTGGCGATGTTGTACCCCAAAATTTTCCCTCTCATATTTGACAAAACATTGCAAGAAAGATCTCCAAGTTGCTCAAGGAAGTCCAAGGATTGGTCAGACAAGCCCTCTCCTAAGATGGTCTACCCCAAAATTAGGGTTTCATGTTCCATCAAGATACTTGAGTCCAAATTACCCCAAGTGCTCAACATTGTACTAATATGTTCTCAATATCATCCATGTCAAGTTGCAAGCCTTGCAGAGAAAGTTTGCCCAGTCAATTGCTCAAAGGTCCAAAAATTGATTGTGCTAGGGAAAAAGTCAATTGTGACCTACATACAGTCAAACTTCAAGTTTTTTTGTCAACATTCTCATTTTGAAGTATATTTCATCATTTTATCACGGGTTGATCATGATTCATCAAGGATTGATCATAATTCATCAAGATTCAAAAGTTGCTAAATTAGGGTTTTGCAGGAAAAGTCAACCCAACTTTGACCAAGCATAACTTTCTCATACTTTATGAGAAATGACCCATCCAAAGCTCATTTTTAATAGGATGCAATTCCCTACAATCCAACTTCATCTTCCAAGGTCAAAATATTCACTCACAAGAAGTTATGAATTTGGACATTATAGGTCATTTTGAAAAGTCAACAAAAACACCTTTTTTGTCAAAGCTTCATACATGAGCATGGAATATCAAATTGAGATGAGACCAAAAGGGTTGATTAGAGGAAATCTAAAGCTTTCTAAAAAGTCCAAGAACACCTCTAAAGGTTCAAAATTTAGGAAGTTATGCATTGTTGAAGTTGGACCTTTTTACAAAATTGCCAAAAGTCAACTATCCCCAAAACTTCAATTTTTGCCAAATGGGCCCATTCTTTTTCACTTTTTTTGGGTTGGCATTATAGCCCACGTGATCTAGCCTTGTCCATGTCTCCATATCATATTTTTATTAATTATTTTGATTTTTATTTGAATTTATTTGATTTAAATCAAAATAAATCAAATAAAAATCAAAGCATTGATAACAAAGGATCTTTTGATTTGTTTCAGGCTCTAATTACAGCTAGCAAGGTAATGAAACTCGTATCAAGCCATGTGGGTACAAAAATATTGGAAAGAAGTCAATTTTGGAAGGTTGTTAAAGAAGAATCAAATCAAATTCAAAGTCATTGATGGAGAGGGATTTGGACTGAATAAACAACCCTAATGCATTGTACAATATATAAGGAAGCGAGGCAGACAAAAATAAGGGTTGGAGATCAAGCATAGAGCAAGTACAAAATTTGCAAAAAAGAGGTAAAAAGTGTGAGATTGAAACAGATTTTGGAGTCAACCTCAAGGCTCGTGACTTGTTCCAATCGCTTCCTAGCAATCTCAGGAACCGAAAGCAATCAAAACCAGGCATTTTCGAGCTCTCTCGTGCACTGTAAGTCGTTCACGGAACCATCCTTTTCTTGAAATCGATTAGCTTCATTCTTGCATCTATAATGAAAAATAATTGCATATTCTTGATCACCATGATGTTTGCAAGCTTTTTCCAATAGCCAATTTCATTTATCAGACCTATATCATGAATCACCATTGCTAGGGTTTTGTATTTGGTTTTAGGGCTTTTTGTTACAAGAATAATTGGCCTTCGTGAAGGGTACTATCTTGTTTAGGGGAACAAGACGAGCTCAACCATGGTGCTAGATTCCATTTATGTTGCCCATGGAGGATTTTGGAGTGAACAATGCCTTTAGCAACGGACGTTTGTCCGTAGGTATAGGTTGTCAAACTTTTACCCACGGTGCCAGGAAGAAGACGACCCATGTGGCACCCCTCTATTGGCCTGTTTGAATTTCGCGCAAAAATTCCACTAACGCATTTGTTTTCTTATATTATTATTGATTTGTATTATATTAACAAATAGAAACACATGGCATAGTGGTTACAAGTGAGACGTTCAAGGCGTTAGAGGCTGGAGGTCAGGGATTCGATCCCTGCCTCCAACATTTGTTATTTTTTCTAACAATTTCAGGTGATTCAGTGCACGCCTAAGCTGGAGATCCATCATACTCCCTCACAAATCAACACGCCAGATGGCCAGATCTGGTGGCTATCATTGAAGGCACACCCTAGGCCAAGTCAATGCACGTGTATGGGATCAGAAAAGTCATTTGGGTCTTCATCAAATGGGCCAACAAATTGCTATGCACACCTCACTTTCTCAGGCCCACTCTCAATCTCTTTCTTTTTATTTTATTTTCTATATTTCATTTAATTATTTCCTTTTGTTTAATTAATTACTAACCAATAAATTAATTTCTTTTTTATCAAAAAAATCACCAAAATATTTTTTTTACCCAATTAAATTCCAGAATTTTTTATAATAAATACTGATTAATTTAATTAGGATATTAATGTTAGATAACTTTAATTTATTTTTTGTAAATAAATAAAATCAATTAGAATTAATAGGTTTTAACACTAATTTAATTATTTTATTTTCTTTCCTAAAATAACAAAAATTCCAAAATATGTCATTTAATATTTTTCTTTAATTAATTTATTCCATAATTAATTTAGCATTTAATTTTAGGATTTAATTTCTTTTCTTAAAAATAAAAACAACAAAAACATTTATTTTAATTAAAAGGGTCAAAACCCTAATTTCGCATTCAATTTAATTTTGCATCGCGCGCTTTATTTTTCTTCATCCAATTAATGTATCTGCTCCCTGTTTTTTATAAATAATTAGGACATTTATTTATTTTTCCGCTTTTATTTTATTTTCAAAGGGTTGTTTTTGGCGATGTAAATATCCGACGCCTTGTAATAATTTAGTTTAAATTCCACATTTAATTCTGCAAATATATAACTGTTAGATGTTTGATAATAGGGTTTGCATGACAAGAATGAATGCCTAATTTTAAAACGGTTAGATCACCCTAAACATGTGCAAAGATAAAAATAATTGAAATCAACACAATCGCACATGCGCACTCCTAGGGTACACTCTACTTGGTTTCCTTTGTAAACGGTCATTAAGTATAGGTTATTTTAGAGGTCGTCCTCTTGTCTAAAACATCATAGTTTCCTCGAAATGGTTGCCCCGGATATTGTTGCCTCAAATAAATGATCTAAGACATTAGGGTTACCGCTAAGACGTCCTAACATTGCTTTAGTGATCGTATGTCCCTCTTTCGAATTGACCCTCAAACTCCAACGACGGTGCTACCTACTCACTAATAGTGGGATAGCATTGTCTAAAGGAAATTAGCATAGAACGATTCCTTTTTTCGAGTAGGTAGATTAGTTCTTAGATACTTGCTCATCCAAAACAAAACTTTTTCACACTTACACTCCTTTACAAACAAGTTTTCAAAAACACTTCATTACACTCTTAAGCGAGAGTTAAATCGAAGTTGAAACAAAAACTTTTCAAAACCCACAAGCACAAAGAAAACAATTTTGAAAATGATAAGCAAGTACCTAAGAGCCCGTAGATAACTACGAATAGAAAGGGTGTTAATACCTTCCCTTCCTATAATCTACCCCCCGTACTCAGAAATATCTCGAAAAAGGAATTTTTCTGTGCTTTTTTCCCTTCCTTGTTGGATAAAATAAAAGTCGGTGGCGACTCTTGCTTACCGCGACATTTTGCAAACACAAACGCAAAACGCAAACCAAAAAAATTTCCTTAACGAAATAGGGAAACCACGAGCCCGGTTCTGGCCACCGTATCACAGGTGACAGGGTTTATTTCCCCAACAAATGGAAAGACTCCCCAACTTGAATTTTCCTCTCAGACTATCACACATCAAGGGACCACAACTACTCCTCCCTAGTAGACTTTCCTACAATCTCCAATAGCTCCCTAGTAGAGCAACGGACAATGAAGACTCCTGTTTTCCTTTCCCCAAGCAGGAACCAACACTCTCCACAGAGCTTTCTTCTCAATGTAGAATCAACTTTCCCAAACGGGGTTCTCCTCAAACAACAAAACAGGATTCCCCAACTGAAACATTCTAAACAAGGTTTGAAGATGTGCATGCACATCATCCCCAACAGCCGTCTGGGACTCAGTTTCCCAAAGCTCCCCAACATTTGTCAAGGATTTATTTTCCAAATACAAAATTAAATTTCAACAACATTTCATGCATACAGCATAATCTCATTTACTTTGAGAAACATCATTACGCCATGCATTTCATCCATCATGACATTGCATACAACTAATTCTTTACCTTTTCAGGAAAAGATCAACAGATAAGTGTCATTTAACTATCTGTAAACTTCTCCAAGACAAAATCAAGCTTGGATCTATTCATTATCTTCTAAGGTAGTAATTGTCTCAAATTCCTTCATCGTCTGTTGAGGTAGTAATCGTCCAAGATTCCTTCATTACCTGTTGAGGTAGTAATCATCTCAGATTCCTTCATCATCCGATGAGGTAGTAATCGTCTCAGATTCCTTCTTCATCTGTTGAGGTAGTAATCGTCCAATATTCCTTCATTACCTGTTGAGGTAGTTGTTGTACCCCAAAATTTTCCCTCTCATATTTCTCAAGACATTGCAAGAAAAATCTCCAAGTTGCTCAAGTTTGCTCAAGAGTTGGACAGTCAAGCTATCTCCTAAGGCAGTCAACCTTAAATTAGGGTTTTGTGTTGCATCAAGGTTCTTGCATAAAAATGAACTCAAGTGCTTCCCAATGTCCTAATATGTTCTCAAGTCCATCCATGTCAAATTTCAAGCCTTGCAGAGGAAGTTTGGTCAGTCAATTGCTCAAAGGGTCCAAAAATCGACTGTGCTAGGGCAAAAGTCAACTGTGACCTAAATACAGTCAAACTTCAATATTTTTTGTCAAAATTCTCATTTTGAAGGATATTTCATCATTTTATCAAGGGTTGATCATGATTCATCAAGGATTGCTCAAGATTCATCAAGATTCAAAAGTTGCTAAATTAGGGTTTTGCAGGAAAAGTCAACTCAAATTTTACCAAGCATAACTTTCTCATACTTTATGAGAAATGACCCATCCAAAGCTAATTTTGAATAGGATGTAAGTTCCTACAATCCATATTCATACCCCAAGATCAAAAAATGCACTCACAAAAAGTTACAAATTTGGATATTATAGGTCATTTTTGGAAGTCAACAAAAACACCTTTTTTGCCAAAGCTTATAACTTGATAATGGAAAATCAAAATGATATGATACCAAAATGGTTGGTTAGAGGACATCTCAAGGTTTCTAAAAAGTCAAAGAACACCTCCAAAAGTTCAAAATTGAATAAGTTATGCATTGTTGAAGTTGGGTATTTTTCCAAAATTGCCAAAAGTCAACTATCCCCAAAACTTCAAATTTTGTCAAATGGGCCCACTTTTTTCCACTTGATTTGATCTTGTCACACTACACACGTGTCCTATCTTCAGTCTTGTGTCCATTTATTTATTTTTCTATTTTATTTTATTTTTATTGAATTAATTCATTTTAAATCAATTTAAATCCAAATAAAATCCAAATATTGATCACTTGGAATCTTTTTTATTGATATAGGTCTTAATTGTCATCATGGACATGATCAAATCCGTATCAAGCCATATCATGAACAAAAAGATGGAATTTGGACAATTTTCGAAGCTTTTTAATGGTGAATCAAATCACATCTTCAAACATCAATGCATAAGGATTCAACCCAAAGAAACTTGACCTAATTCACTCCATGTTACATATACAAACCAAAGGCACAAGTTTGAGGACCTGGAAGCTGCAAAATCAGAAGAACCAAACTTGAGAAAATTGCAAAAAAGCTTGAAACTGAAATCACTTCTAGAGGTAGTTTCAACACCAAATCTCAACGGTATTCCATTGCTGGACATCCACTGAGTCATTAGCAATCAAAAGCAAGCTCCCAGACCCCTTCAATCGTGTTGTAAGTCCCTCTGAAAACCGCTTGGCATTTGAAATCGCATATCATTATTCTTGCACTTTCTTGGCAAAATCTTTACACAATCATGCTTATCGTTCCATTTAGAAGCTTTTTGCACTAACCAATTTTGTTTTCATGCTTTGTATCGAGAAACACCATTGTAGGGTTTCCTAGGTCTTTTTTAGGGGTTTTTAATGCAGGCGAAATTAGGTCTATTGATGGACATGGTTGAGACCGGGATGAAGAGAGAATCACAACCATGGCATTGGATGGAATTTATATAGCTTGGGATGAATTTTGGAATGAACCTATGCCTTTTGCTGCAGATTTAAATCTGCAGGTAATCCCTGTATAATTCTGAGGACAGGGATGACAACGTGTCCCCATCCTATTGCACCATTTAAACTTTCGCGCTTTTTTATTTAATTCTGGCATTTACGCGTTTTCCTATATTATATTTGATTCTTATTCCACTAACAATTAAGCACGTTGGTTGAGTTGGTAAGGGCGCTAGTTCAATGGTTCACAGGACCTGGGTTCGAATCCCAGGTCCCCCCACATATTTGTTGTATTTTTCTTTCAGATATTCCAGTATAAGACCAAGTGCATGGTACATGATACACCATCATCTAATCATTTGCCAGATGGCCCCAGGCCAGATCTGGTGGTCAAGAATGAAGGTCCATCATAAGACCTAGTCCACGTTCATGCAGGGAATTCCAGAAAGTCAGTCAGGCCAACGCCTGTGGGGCCTTGAAAATTACTATCTCACCTCCTTTTGGGCCCAGAACCCCCCCTTTGGTTATTTCTTTTTCTCTTTTGTTTATTTATTTATTGTTTTTATTATTTAAACTAACCAATTAAAATCTTTTTCTCATAAAATCAAAAACCAAAAAAATATATTTTATTTATTAAAATTAAATTCATCATTTTATTTTTGTAAATAAATTAATTCAATTAATTTAGTTTAATTAGGTATAACTTTTAATATATTTTGCAATAATTAAAATTAATTTAGATAATTAGGGTTTTTACTAACTTTGATTAATTTATTTTATTTCTTTAAATATCCAAAAATCCAAAAATATCTTTTTCTTAATTAATTAATTTTTTTATTTAATTAACTTAGTTTATTTCCTTTTCATTCAAAAAAAAAATAACAAAAATCTTTTCTTTCAAAAAGGATCAAAACCCTAAAAAATGCGGCCGATTTAATTTTCCCGCATGCGATCCATTTATGATATTGATGTAATTGTTTCCCGGAATGTAATAGTTTTAATAGGACTTTAACTTATTTTATCGCTTTATTTTACTTTCCGCATTTTAACTTCAAGGGTTGTTTTTGGCGATGTAAATACCTGACGCCTTGTAATAGTTAGATTTAATTTCTGTAATTTAATTTTCGCAACATATAAACTGTTAGATGTTTGATAATAGGGAATGCATGACAAGATCAAATCTTTAACCTAAAATCAACATAGATAACCATTTACATGTACAAAGATAAAATTAACCGAAACAACACACTCACACATGCGCACTCTTAGGGTTACACCTCGCTTGGCTGCCTTCGAACGCGGTCATTGAGTATAGGAATTTTAGAGGTCGCCCTCTTGTCCAAAGATCATAGTTGCCTCGAAACGGTTGCCTCGGAAAAATGATCTAAGACATTAGGGTTACCGCTAAGGTGTCCTAACATTGCTTTAGTGACCACACGTCCCTTAATCGAATTGACCCTTAAACTCCAACGACGATGCTACCTACTCATCAATAGTGGGATAGCATCGTCTAAAGGACATTAACACAGATTGATTCCTTTTTCGAGTAGGTATATGGTTCTTAAGTACTTACTTTTTTCAAAAACAAAATAAAACTTTTCGCACTTACACCTTTCAAACCAAAACTCTTTGCAAACCCATAAACACAAAGAAAAGCAAATTTTGAAAACACTTTGAGCAAGTACCTAAGAGCCCATGGATAACCATGGATAGAAATGGTGCTAACACCTTCCCTTTCTATAATCTACCCCCCGGACCCGAGAAACATCTCGAAAAAGGAATTTTTCTGTGCTTTTTTTCCTTTCCTTGTTGGATAAAATAAAAGACGGTGGTGACTCTTGCTTACCGCGACATTTTGTGAAAACAAACGCAAACCAGCATTCCAAAAAACAGTCAGTTCTCTCCCACCGTATCACAGAACTGGCGACTCTGCTGGGGATACTTAATAAGTGGGGTGTACCTTAGGATTAGATCATTGTGTTTTCAATTGTTTGCTTTGTATGCTTTATATTTGTGGGCTTGTATCGGAGTTACTATAGATCCTAACCCGGATCTGGGGATACCCTTTAGGTAAGTAGCAATAAACTGTGAGGGAACTGTACGGCGTAGACCGATACGGTTGAAGCAGTAGCTACGTTGGTGTGGCACTTTAGATTGTACTGATATCCCTTGTGTTGGAACGAGGAGAATATGGGTCATCTAAGGGGTCATTAAGCACCAACTGACCTTAGAACCTTTAAATTGACCAACTTGGCTATAGAACAATAGCAGTATGCTACACTCATTGATACTAAACTCTCGCGATGATTCCGACCGCAAGAAAAGGTTGCTAAACTGGAATTATGACCGATTGAGGGTAGTCAGTGATATTGAGATCCTCTAAAACCCGGTTACTATTTTTAAGACAGGTTTAAACCAACTAAACTGAAAGAGGGTAGTACCTAAGCTCCTTGCCAGCCTGAAATTTAAGGGCTCTCTGTGTGACTTGTGTGCCCTTACCATGTTTGCTATTTGTGGATACTTATGTTGTGCTTACTATCATGACATCATGACATCATAACATTGCATACATCTTGCATTGAACTAACCTATTTCAAAGACAAGAGGGATTCATCTTTGTTCTGTTTTGTAGGTCATCATGATGCCCATGCGTAGGAATACCATCCGGATCAACTTTGTCCAAGTTCCCACCTTGCTTAAAGAGTTGAT
The DNA here is from genome assembly GCA_948472305.1 of Vicia faba. Taxonomy (NCBI): domain Eukaryota; kingdom Viridiplantae; phylum Streptophyta; class Magnoliopsida; order Fabales; family Fabaceae; genus Vicia; species Vicia faba. The sequence goes on along the minus strand of OX451739.1, from coordinate 1,202,204,534 downwards.
TGCAAAGATGCCTGATACTACTTCCTTCCTCAGGAGACATGGTTATCTTCTCAGTTTGGTCACCTCCAAATTGGACGAGCAGATGATGAGTGTCCTAGTCCAGTTTTATGATCCGATGTACCATTGCTTTACTTTTCAGGACTACCAGTTGGTCCCCACCCTAGAAGAATTCTCTGAGCTGCTCGGTATCTCTGTTCTGGAGCAGACCCCATTTACTGGTTGGGAAAAGATCCTTAGGCCCAAAGAGATTGCTGCAGCGCTTCATATGACAAAGGAAGAGGTAATGGCTAATTGGGAGACTAGAAGTGGAGCAAAGGGCTTTCTGACTAAGTTCTTGGTTGGTAAGGCTAATTATTTCTGGGATAGTCTATACTTCAAGGCATTCGAGGATATTCTAGCTCTTCTGATATATGGCTTGGTATTGTTTCCGAACTCTGACTCCTTTGTTGATGTGAATGCGATAAAAATATTCATCTCTCGCAATCCTGTACCCACTCTCTTGGGTGACATCCTTCATCAGCTTTATGCATGTACTGCCTGAAAGCGGGGAACCTTGATGTGCTTTGCTCCATTATTGGAGAGGTGGTTTATTTTGCACCTTCCCAAGTCAGTGCTGAAGAACAAAGAAGGCATGGGCTGGGCCTATAGGGTTATGTCTCTCTCGCATAATGACATCATTTGGACTCTTACCGAGAGAAGTTCAACGAGCAAGAGCAGAAGATCTAGAAGTTGACTAGGCAGCTGGAGAACGAGCGGATCCTGAACGACTATGTCCGCACCGACAAGAAGAGACCATGGGAGCACTGATTGTCCTTTGATGATTTCCTTTCTAGTTTTTGTTTAATTTTCAGTATTTCCTTTCTTGTAACGCCTTAAGGGCATCAGTTGAACAATTTGAATTTTAAAGTTTATCTAATAAAGTGTGTTTCCTTTCTTGTTTACAAATTTGAATCTCCCGATTGTTTTTGAAATCATATCATACGCATTTCATCCCATGCACTCTATAACAGGTACCCATTACAGGTCTCTTATCTTCTTCGCTGTTTATTTCAGCACTCATCATGTCTGCTGAACCTTCAACTGAGCAAGCCATCAGGGCCCTCCAGGCCCAGAATGCCCAATTCCAAGAGCTGTTCATGAATCTAGCTAAGGGTCAGCAAGATTTGAAGACCCTGATTCTGAAAGACAAGAAGAAGAAGAAGAAGAGGACAATCCTGTTCAACACTGGTCCCAGGTTTGGAAACAGGCTACAGAATGATGTTAATTTGACCACCTCATCTGGAGGGAAAGATAGTCAGGAAGAAAGGAGGGCTCATAGCCCTGTGGTCTTCGACAACGAGATGGACTTCGACGAAGACCAGTATCCACCTGCTGAAGATAGATACAAACAACTGGAAGACCGGTTGAGTGCTATGGAAGTTTAGAAAGTGCCTGGTCTGGACTTTGGTGATCTAGGTCTATCATCTGGGGTGGTGATTCCCCATAAATTCAAGGTACCAACCTTTGCTAAGTATGACGGAGTTTCTTGTCCGAAACTGCACCTCCGGTCATATGTGAGGAAGATTCAGCCGTACACCGCTGATAAGAACCTATGGATCCATTTCTTTCAAGACAGTCTCTCAGGGGATCAGCTTTAGTGGTTCTACCAGTTGGACGGAGCCAGTATCCGCAGTTGGGAAGATTTGGCTACTACTTTCTACAGGCAGTATCAATACAATTCCGACCTTGCTCCCACGCGTACCCAACTCCAGGGTATGTCAATGGGAACGGGCGAAGGATTCAAAGATTATGCTCAGAAGTGGAGGGACCTCGCCGGAAGATTGCAACCACCCTTGGCTGATCGGGAACTTGTAGACATGTTTCTGGGGACCCTGTTTGGTCCATTTTTCAGCCACCTGATTGGAAGCTCTTCGTCTGGGTTTATAGAGCTTATTTTGATCGGTGAGAGGATTGAGGTTGGTATTAAGGCTGGAAAGATACAGAAGGGTGCCTCATCAAGCACCAAGAAGAAGCCTTTTAAGAAAGAGTCCAGTGTTGTCTACAGTTCGAGAAGCCAGAGTAGACCTGAACGCCGCCAAGTTGTTAATGCGGTTGTTACTTTAAAACCTGCTGGTGCCCCTCAGCACAACAATCAACAAAAGGACGAGAGACCCCCAAGGCAATTCACCCGTCTTAACATGACCTTATCTCAGATTCTGCCACAGTTGCTGAAAACCAATCTGGTGATTCCAAGGGAAGCCCCGAAGAATCCAAATATCACATCACCGAAGTGCAACCCTAATGCCCGCTGTGCTTATCACTCTGATAGCCCGGGGAATAATACAGATGATTGTTAGACTTTGAAGAATAAGATACAGGACTTAATTGATGCTAAGGAGATTGAGTTTGGAACACCAGGAAAGCCTAATCAAGATGCAGGGGTGAATGCTATCGGGGATGACAATGATGAAGAGTTCGATATCGATAGTTGGATCTACCCGACTGCCAATGATGGACTAAGCAACTGGACAGTGAAGGATTCTATGCCCGTTTCTGTTATCACCCAGTAATGAAACTTTTTGTTTTGAATATGTAATAGACAATGTTTTAAACTTTACGGCCCGGTGTCTTACCCGGGGCACCGTGGCTTCATTTGTGAGGGCTTTATGTGTGTCATTTTCATATATCATTAATAAAAGAATTGGACGTTCTTGCATTTCAAATTTTGCGCTCCTTGTTTTTCTTTTAATTATATATTGCAAAACAACTATTTTACACACACTCACATATACAGGTCCACATCCACTCTGGATCTCACTAGTAACGACTCTGCTACTGCCAGTTATGACTTCGAAAATCTGATCAACTTAGCTGAAGACGAAGGTGAAGATGATTGCGAAGTGCCTGGTGAACTTGCAAGACTGTTACTTCAGGAAGAGAGGGCCATTCAGTCGCACGAAGAGCCGGTGGAATCGGTGAATTTGGGTACAGAGACAGATAAAAGAGAGGTCAAGATCGGTGCCAATCTGGAAGCTAGTGTGAAGCAACGGTTAATTCAGATGCTGCATGACTACGTTGAAATCTTTGCCTGGTCTTATGAAGACATGCCTGGTTTGGATACTGATATTGTGGTTCACCGCCTACCTACCAAGGAAGACTGTCATCCAGTGAAACAGAAGGTCCGTCGAATGCGCCCAGAGATGACTGAGAAAATCAAGGATGAGGTTATGAAACAGTTTGACGCTGGTTTTCTAGCAGTTACTTCTTATCCTTAGTGGGTGGCCAATGTGGTTCCTGTGCCGAAGAATGATGGTAAGGTTCGAATGTGTGTTGACTATAGGGATTTGAATAGGGCGAGCCCCAAGGATGATTTCCCTCTACCTCATATCGACGTTTTGGTTGACAACACCGCTCAGCACAAGGTTTTCTCCTTTATGGATGGTTTCTCCGGTTATAATCAGATTAAGATGGCTCCAGAATACATGGAGAAGACAACTTTTGTTACTCAGTGGGGTACCTTTTGCTACAAGGTCATGCCTTTTGGATTGAAGAACGCTGGGGCAACGTATCAGCATGCCATGGTTGCTTTGTTTCATGACATGATCCATCATGAGATTGAAGTATAAGTCGATGATATGATTGCAAGATCCCAAACAGAGGAGGAATATCTTGACCATCTGCAGAAGCTGGTTGACAGGTTGAAGTTGTACAAGTTGAGGTTAAACCCGAACAAGTGCACCTTCGGGGTGAGATCTGGTAAACTGCTAGGTTTCGTCGTAAGCGACAAGGGTATTCAAGTGGATCCTGCCAAGGTGAAATCTATACAGGAGATACCAGCTCCCAAAATAGAGAAAGAAGTCAGAGGCTTTCTGGGACTTCTGAACTACATTGCCCGATTCATCTCGCACCTGACTGCTACATGTGAGCCAATCTTCAAGCTGCTGAAGAAAGATCAAGTAGTACGTTGGAACGATGAATTCCAGGCTGCTTTCGAAAGGATCAAATAGTATCTCCAAGAGACACCTATTCTGATGCCACTAGTTGAGGGGAGACCTCTGATCTTATACTTGGCAGTACTCGACAACTCAATGGGGTGTGTGTTGGGTCAGCATGACGAGTTTGGCCAAAAAGAGCATGCTATTTATTACCTTAGCAAAAAGTTTACCGACTGCGAGACCCGATACTCGTTGCTCGAGAAAACTTGCTGCGCTTTGGCATGGGCTGCTCGCCGGATGAGACAGTATATGCTGACTCACACTACTTTGTTGATATCAAAGATGCATCCAATCAAGTATATCTTCAAAAATCCTGCTTTGTCCGGAAGAATAGCAAGATGGCAGATGATCTTGAATGAGTATGACATCCAATATACGACCCAAAAGGCAATCAAGGGAAGTGTGTTTGCAGACCATTTGGCACATCAAGCAGTGGATGATTACCAGTCTATGAACTTTGAATTCCCGGACGAGAATATCATGTTAGTGACTGATTGTGAGACACCTGGACCGGATGAAGGACCTAAGGAAGGATCCCGATGGTCTATGTACTTTTATGGAGCTTCAAATGCTTTGGGTAACGGCATTGGCGATGTGATCATATCTCCTAAAGGCTCTCATACTCCATTTACCGCCCGATTATGTTTCAACTGCACCAACAATATGGCAGAGTATGAAGCGTGCATCATGGGTCTTCGAGCAGCAGTTGACCTAAGGATTAAGTTTCTAAGTGTCTTCGGAGATTCCGCTCTCGTGATCAGTCAGATCAAAGGAGAGTGGAATATGAAACACCCAAATCCCATTCCTTACAAGGAGTATGTATTGACGTTGCTTCCCCACTTCGAAGAGATAACCTTTGAACACTTCCCTAGAGAGGAGAATTAGTTGGCGGACACGTTGGCTACGATGTCTTCTATGTTCATGGTCAATTGGGATAACGAAGCTCCCCGGATTATCATTGAAAGATTGGACGAACCTGCACATTGCTGTGATATTGAGAAGGTAACAGAGAAGCCCTGGTTTAATGAGGTGAAGAGGTATCTGGAAGCTCAGGAGTACCCCGAGGGAGCATCTGTTAATGACAAGAAGTTTCTAAGGAGGTTCGCGGCAAAGTTCTTAATCAGCAATGACATCCTTTACAAGCGCAACCATGATCCGACCTTACTGCGTTGTGTGGATAAGAATGAAGCAGAAAGGATCATGGTGGAGTTACATGAAGGTACTTTCGGAACTCACTCCAGTGGACACATCATGGCAAAGAAGATCCTACGTGTAGCGATGAAAAATGTAGCGGGGTAAATCGGAGATCGGACTATTAATTAATTCATCTCACAAAAGCAAGAGTCGCCACCGCGCTTTATTATTTCCAACGGAAAACGGAAAAGAACGAAATAAAACCCTAAAATATGCAATGTAAAATAATACTTTAAAAGTAATGAAAATACAAGGCATTTTTGAAAAGAGGTCTAGAGTTTGGGGGTTGGTTATACAATGGGAAGGTATTAGCACCCAATGTATCTATAGTATTCTATAGGAACCTTTTGAAATATATGTTTTTGGTTAAAATTGGTTGTTTGATTAAAATGGTTCATTTGGCTAAAAATAGATGTGGGCGAGAATTTGAAGATACGACGACCTAGTATCGAAGTTTTGACTTAAAAGGGGTGGGTTTTTAAAATTGAGTTCTTTTAGAAGATTTAACAAAAAAATCTAAAATGTATGAAGGGTTTCGCACAATCGGATAACATATTTGATGACATGAAGTCAATAATTTTAATTCTTTCCCTTGGAGTAGAAGCAAACAAATCAAAAATAAGATGAACATCACAATATAAGTAATCAAGGATACGCAAGGAAATAAATTTAAGCGAACAAATTAATACCAAGAAAGGCAGTGAAATATTTAATTCGAGAAGATTAAGACGATAAAAAAAATAAAGAGAAGATAACCAAATTTCTAAAGAAGATAAATTACTAAATTAATTCTAAACAACAAATAAAACTAAGATCATGAACTTTATAAATTATATCTAGACTAAGTTAAAGTTCTAAGATTTATTAAAATTAAAATTCTAAAAGTTACTAAATTTAATCTAAAGTAAATTAATTCTAAGGTACTAAACCATATCTAATATAGGCTAAATTAAATCTAAATTAATATCATTGGGAAATAAGCTGAAAACGAAATAAAAAGGTCCAGCATGGGAATGAACTCGTGTCTCCTTCTTTCGAACTCTTTTTTTCTCTCTACGATCTCTCTTTCGAACTCTCTCTTCGATCTCTCTTTCGAACTCTTTCTTTCTCTCTTCGATCTCTCTCTCGAACTCTCTCTTTGATCTCTCTTTCGAACTCTTTCTTTCTCTCTTCGATCTTTCTTTCGAACTCTCTCTTCGAACTCTTTCTTTCTCTCTTCGCTCTCTCTTTCGAACTCTCTCTTTGATCTCTCTTTCGAACTCTTTCTTTCTCTCTTCGATCTCTCTTTCGAACTCTTTTTCTCTCTCTTCGATCTCTCTTTTGAACTCTCTCTACGATCTCTCTTTTCTAAATCGAAATCGAACAACACCAATAACGAATCCTGCTCCTTCTTTCGAACTATTTCTCATGCGATCAAACAACAACACTGCTTCTGGTTTCGTCATGGCTCTCGTTAACTCTAAAACAAAACGAAAACAATGGTAACTCGTTTTATACTCTATTTCCAACTGTCTCAATCTTTCTTATGCGATAAACAATGATAACAACTCAACTCAAAAACAAATCAATTCAGGCATGTCTATAAAAGCTAAATAATCAAAACAAGAAATTTCAACATTCAACAACAAATCATGATGAATCACGATGGTATACAAAATGCAAAGGGAGAAAAAAAAGATGAACTCACAAGGTCGAAGCTAGTCCGACGAGCTTACGATTCCTATGGAGGCTTTAACGGGTAAGGTTGTGAATTCCACTTTCTTTTGCTCTCTGATTCTTTCTACTTTTAGAAACTGACTCGAAAATGTTGGTGTTGTTGAGGCGATGAGTTCTTGCGGATGGTTGTGCTTGGTTCAAAATGGTACAGGTTAGAAGGTTTGCTTCTGGTTTTGGTAAGGAGGGAAGGCTTGAGTTATGCAGGCTATCCTCTTTGCAGTTTGAAATAGGCTTTGAGTTATGCAGGCTATCCTGCTTCTGCAAGTTTGTGTTTTTTCTCTTTGTGAACTGCCTTTTCATTGTTTCTAAAATCCCTTTTATATAGTAAAGATCCCTACAATTTGAGGGGGGAAAATTTGGTGAGTTTGAACAAATGTGGTGATCTGATTTATGGCTTTTTGATACAGGTTTTAGTGTGTGTTATTTGATGCAATTTCTGGACTGATATGCTGGTCTTATAACAGGGCAGCAGAGATTATGTGATTGTTTTTCTTGGCATTACTTGTGCAGGGGCCATGCAGTTTTGGACAGATTTTTGCAGCATATGGACAAACTTATATGGACATAGCATAATAATTATAATACTAATAATAATAGTAATGAAAAGAGATATTAAAATTGGTTTTAATTCTATTAATAATTCAACCTAAAAACATTTCAAATGGAATTATAATCAAAATTAATAATAGAGGGAATAAAAATAAAATCAAACCATATATTTTCATATTTTCGAATTAAATAAATAAAACTACAACTAAGAACAAAATAGACTTACATACTCTAAAAATGCAAAAAAGTAAAAGAACTTATATGTATTTTGAGATTTTCTGAATTATCAATAAAAATATAAAATTAAATGAAACTAACAAAACTATACATTTTTTTTATATTTTGGATAAAGTAAAACTGATATGAACTAAATATATTTTGGGGATTTTCTTTTTATGAAAATAAGAATAAAAGAAAGATGATAAAAAATGGAAAAAAATCATGATTTAATAAAGTCAGCCAAAACCAGTTAAATTTCACCAAATTCACAATGATTTCTAATATTTCTATTTTTTCGTGGATTTTCAAAGCATAATCATCTCTTGACTTGTAAAGTAAAGTTTTAGTTGTTGAAAAAGAGAATCATATATAAAAGAACCACTAAAAAAATTGTCGAAATTTGAAGAAGTTATGAATTTTTGAAATCTGACTCGAGAATTGGCGAAAATAGGTCGAATCGCTTGTGAATGCTTGCTATGTAATAATGCAGATGGGAGATGGTATCTTAGGTCAAAATTTGGGGTATGACAGTTTCCCCTATTTAAGTTTCTTCTATCTGGAGATATGAAGATTAAAATCTTCGTCTCGACGAGATTGAAGGTACTTAAATACATAATACGCAATTTTTGCCCTAAGATACCGCCATTATGTTTGTGATATGAATGTAGTATTTAAATTCACAGAGAATGATATTGTATGAGACAAGATAATGTTGGAGAAACCAAACACCAACAAACCACAGGAACATAGATTATACACTACTGGGGAAATGAGCCATCGACTTCAAATGATAGACTCTTGACGGCGAATAAAAATTTGAGAGAATACGACCTCTGACACTAACAAAGAAGGCATCTTGCATAGGCCACAAAACAGATTATTGACCCAAAATAATAGTGATTTCACAACTCAAGGTCAAAGATAGACAAAAGATGTACCAAATTTGCTGATAATGGATTACCGACTTCTGAAGATAAAGATTCATAACAAACTTCTCTGTGAGATTTCCGGAGAGATACCAATTAATGCTGAAATAATAATATGGTTGTAGATACACAAGCTGCTCAAATAAAGAAGCTGCCATTTATTATCGTTCAAAGATGTCAATAACATACAAGCTGCTCAAATAAAGAAGCTGCCACTTGTTGTCTTCCAAAAATACTATGACATACAAGTTGCTCAAATAAAGAAGCTGCCACTTGCTGTCTTCCAAAAATACTATGACATACAAGTTGCTCAAATAAAGAAGCTGCCACTTGCTGTCTTCCAAAAATACTATGACATACAAGTTGCTCAAATAAAGAAGCTGCCACTTGTTGTCTTCCAAAAACAAGATAACGTACAAGTTGCTCATAAAGAGACCGCCGCTTGTCGTTTTCCAAAAAATAATAACGTACAAGTTGCTCATGAAGAGACCGCCGCTTACCGTTTTCCAAAAAATAATAACGTACAAGTTGCTCATGAAGAGACTGCCGCTTGCCGTTTTCCAAAAAATAATAACGTACAAATTACGTACAAGTTGCTCATGAAGAGACCGCCGCTTGCCGTTTTCCAAAAAATAATAACGTACAAGTTGCTCATGAAGAGACCGCCGCTTGTCGTTTTCCAAAAAATAATAACGTACAGGTTTCTCATGAAGAGACCGCCGCTTGTCGTTTTCCGAAGAATAATTCAGAAGAAAATTCATATAACACTTCCAGAGAATAAAATCTTCATTAAAGGGAACCATGAATAGATCCTTCCCGAGGAGATCAAATACTTAAATGCGCAAAATAAATGCACCATTCGTCTAGGTTGCCTAGCTTGGAGAAAACCACGAGATAGCCTATGCAAGAGACAACATCTCCCTCCAGGAATAAACCAGAGAGAAAACAGTCAAACAAGACTCCACCCAATGAGAAAATAACTTGATTGGGAATTCATCCTATCCAGAAATGGACAAGGAAGACTAAATCAAAAAAATCATCCACGAGGATTAGCTCAGTTGGGGAATTTAGAAGGGGAGCACATTTTCTGCCTAAGCTAACATTCTACTTGGGAAGAACATGTACATTGTCTTAATAAACATAAACAAGGTATACGACCCAAAATCAACGACAAATGTGAATATGCATGCGTGATATAAGTGTAAATGAATGAATGAATGTTATGCTGACGAAACAGGCAGACGGAATATCTTGAAGATGATAAGATATCACAAAATAATAGATACTCGGCCAATCTTAAAGAGACGGAAAATAACTGGAACTGGAACTACAAAGCAACGTCATAGCGTATCACGCTACAAGGCTCAAATCTTCTGGGGAGAAAGGTATTCGAATCCAATCTTCTAACACCAATGGACTACCGGCATGAGACAAAGCGTACCCCACTTCAGAAATCTGCTCAAATAAAGATAACCAAAACAACGCTTAATTGGAAAAGCTGGGGAGTCACCAAACTTAGTACCACTAGAAACAAAAGTTTACACAACCAACACCTCGTGAAAATTTTGAAGGAAAACATGTTCATCATGCAAGGATAAATTACCGTATTGTTTTTTATTTCATGGCTTGACCATCCTCGGAACAACTGTTAATATTCCTTTAATTATTCCCGACACATTTTTAAAATAAGAATACTTTAAATAACTTTGTTTCAAATATTTCCGTAAAAATTAAAATTTTGCCCACAAAAGGTAAATGCTCAAATTTCATTAATAAGATGGTAGTTCGCTAACAACGCGACTCCAACGGTTTACAAAAGTTTGGGAAATAGTACATGAAAGAAAGGGTTACACAAAAACAATGATCACTATTCTCCCTAACAACTTCGAATTCCGAAATGTGCTCAAATGCCACAGCCGGTCTGACCTAAAGCCTGTCTAAGCTGCCCCTTCAGGTTTTCAACTTAGTGAACTGTCAACTCAAACCTAGGCGAAATACTTCTTGACTGCATCGGCGTTCATGGAGCGCGGGAGCTCTTCACCGTCCATATTTGTGAGAATCATGGCACCTCCAGAGAAAACCTTCTTAACGACATACGGTCCTTCATAATTCGGAGCCCACTTGCCCCTAGAATCAGGTTGGAAAGATAATATCTTTTTGAGCACAAGGTCACCTTCTCTGAACTTGCGTGGTCGAACCTTCTTATCAAAATCCTTCTTCATTATCTGCTGATATAATTGACCGTGGCACAACACTGTCAATCTCTTTTCTTCAATTAAATTCAACTGATCATATCTACTTTGACACCACTCAGCCTCAGAAAGTTTAGCTTCCATCAACACTCTCATAGACGGAATCTCAACCTCCACGGGGAGTACTGCTTCCATACCATAAACTAGGGAAAATGGGGTTGCACTTGTTGAAGTTCGAACTGAAGTACGGTATCCATGTAAAGCAAAATGAAGCATTTCATGCCAATCTCTATAAGTTACCACCATCTTCTGGACAATCTTTTTGATGTTCTTGTTAGCAGCTTCAACTGCCCCATTCATCTTCGGCCTGTAAGGAGAAGAATTATGATGTTTGTTGTACCCCAAAATTTGCCCTCCCATATTCTTCAAGAAATTGCCAAGCCAAGTCACAAAATTCCCCAAGGGTTGTGCAGTGCAACTGCCTCCTATACAGTCAAAATTAGGGTTTGTGTTCTGATGAAGAAATTGAAGGTTTCAAAGGCCCAATCAAGTCTCATATGCCTACAAATGTGGTCAAGCATCTTCATATCAAGTTTCAAGGCATTCAGCTCAAAATTGCACAGTCAAAACCCTAAATTGCACTACAGTCAACTGTAGGGGCAAAATGGTCATTTGACAGTCAAAAGTTCAAATTTTTGGTCAACATATCATTTTGAAGCCACAAACATCATTTGATCAATGCTTGATCATGATTCTCAAAGTTTGGCTCAGAAATCATCAAAGATGCAAAAGTTACTATATTTGGACAGCTGAAAAAGTCAACTGAAATTGACCAGGGCATAACTTTCACATGGATTATCAGAAAAATTCCATCCAAAGCTCATTTTGAAGAGAAAGACATTTCCTACAACTCATCTTCATATTCCAATTCCAAGAAATGCTCTCACAAAAAGTTATCAATTTCAACATTATAGGTCATTTTCAAAAGTCAACAAAAAGGGACTTTAAGTCAAAGGCCATAACTTGAGATTGGTAAATCAAAATGACATGGGACCAAAGGCATTGGTTAAAGGACTCAAATACCTTTCCAAAATGTCCAAGAACATGTGACAAGCTTAAAAATTGAGCAAGTTATGCCTTGTGGAAGTTGGGAAATTTTTGGAAATTTTGAAAAGTCAACATTGATTCAAATGATTCAAAATTGCTAATGGGCCCATTTTTCTTCCACAAATCATCATCCATGGCATAGGCACGACCATTAGGACCAAAGGGAAGTTTTTCTCCATTTTTATTTATTTATTTGGATTTTTTATCATTTATAATTCATTTAATTAAATAAAATGCATGAAAAATACAAAACTAATGAAATAAAATCTTTTTGTGCAGAAATTATTCTCATTAAACACTCAAAATCGTGCATGATCAATTAGGGAAAGTTTTGGCAAGATTTGGTATCAAATTGCATAGAAAAAGATTGAAAACATAATGGAAGAAAATCAAATATTCAATCCATAATTGCAAGAGATTTCTATGAATTTTGTTGACCTAATTGCCTCAGTACATAACCTAGAACATAACCTAATTGCATTACACTCTAAGCTGCGCCCAAGAACAGGTTACAAACTTGAAAATTCTCCATAAAAGTTAAAAACTGAAAAGCACTCTAGAGGTCGATTCAAAGCACCATTCTTGTCTCAATAGCTTCCTGAAACCTCACTGAACGTGCTCCAATCAAAAACAACCACAAAAGCTCCAGGAATTGGTACCTGTGACTCAAACTGTATAGCAAAAAATTCATAATCGTATATCATCTTTTAAGCATTTTTACAGCGTTCTATTCATGGCATCATGTTTGTTTTGAGCTTCTGAAACTAACCATTATGTTTGATTGAATTTTTACACGCCATACGCGATTATGCCATAACTGCTTTTTAGGGTTTACAGAGTTTGAAAATTGGGGTTTCCCAAACCAAGTAAAATTAGGATTCCAGACCCATGCCATTGCAATCAACGCATCTGGACGAAGAGATCGTGACCTTCGCGATCAATTTATATACACCCTAGCGCTAGTCGCTATTTTTTCAAAAGCCTTCTAATGAAACGCCTGAAAAACGTTGCCTTTGTGTTTTGTTTACAGGGATGGTGAGGAAGAAGAAGCCGTGTCAAAACGTGATAGGCACATTTGAATTCTCGCGCGCTAATCCACTAATGCTTCGTTTTTCTATTATATTATTTGTTTGTTAATTATATTACAAAAGCGTGAATTGGCACAGTTGGTTGGGGACAACGCTGGTAACCCTCGTGACCTGGGTTCAAGTCCCAGGTCTGTACAATTTCTCATGTTATTTTTCTATACATCATTCCATGCAGCGCTCACAGTGAAAAACACCATATTCCCTCACTATCAAGCCATACACGCGTCTAGTTCCATCAATCTAAAGGCCATGGATTGGAGATCATGAAGAACTCCAGTCAACGCTGAAGCAGGCTAGCAAAAAAGTCAAAGAAGGCCATGCTTAATTGGGCCAGACTATTCCAAGTTACACCTCCAATTGGGGCCTGAACCCCCACCCTGGTTTGCAATTCTCATTATTTTTTATACCTTTAAATTATTGTTTATTTATTTTATTGTTTTGCTTTAATTAATTATTTTCATAAAATATAAAAAAACTCATAAAAAAAATCAAAAAAGATAAAAAAATATGATAAATTATTTTATTCTAATATTTTCATAAATAAATTAATAGGTAATTATTTAGTTAAATTAGGGTTTTAATATTAATTCTTTTTATAAAAAATCTAAAATATAGAATTAGGTTTAATAAATTTTTATTCCTTTTCAATTTTCTCTCTTTTATCATAATACTTATTTATTTATTATTTTCATAATTAAATTGTACATAAAAATAATTAGGTTTAAATTAGGTCAAATTTCAATATTTTCTTAATAACTAAAAAATAATTAGAATTAGGGTTTGACATTTTATTTTAGTTATAATTAATTCTCTTTTTTCATTTAATCTTAAAAATACCAAAAATACCAAAAAAACATTCCATTTAATTTTAATTTTTTATTCCTCATCTAATTAATTAAATTCATTAACTTTAATTTTTTTGCAAAAGGGTCCAACGCCCATATTTTATTTATTTAATTCGCGCATTTATTTTATTTCGCTTATTATAATTATGTAATTCTCCCAAAGCGTTGTAACAATTTATACTTTTCGCACTTTTATTTCTTTTGCTTTATTTACTTTCCGTCAAATCGAGTCCGGTTTAATTTTGGCGATGTGGACTCGCGCCATTTGTAATAGCTTTAGAATTTACTTTCCTCGCAAACTTTTAAACTATTAAATAAGCATGCAAGAATGAATGGCCCTAATTAAAATCAAGCGTAGATCACAATGAACATGACAAGACAAATGTCAATGAAACTGACACACAAAAACGCACACACCACCCCTAGGGTACGCCTCACTGTTGCCTTTCGAAAGGTGATCGTCGAGTAGAGGACGTCTTAGTAAGTCCTCATGATCCGGGAACCTGGCATGAGGGTAGCTTCTAAGGTGTCTTCCCATTGCTCTGGTGATCACCATGTCCCTAAACTCGAATTGACCCGAACACCTCCAATAGTGGTGCTACCTACCTCTCAATGGTGGGATGGCACTACTTTAAAGGACATTTACACAGACGAATTCCTTAGGGTAGGTAGGTTCTCAAGGATACTTGCTCTCTTCAAAACAAACTGAAATCTTTTCACCAACACATTTTCAAAAGCTTTCAAAGCAAATTTTTCAAACACTCTGACGTACGAGTCGAACTGAAATTTTTCAAAGAAACTTTTTTAAAACCCACAGTTGAAAAGCAAACAAACCAATTTTGAAAACACATTGAGCAAGTATCTAAGAGCCCATGGATAACCATGGATAGAAAGGGTGCTAACACCTTCCCTTTCTATAATCTACCTCCCGAACCGAGAGCAATCTCTTTAAGGAATTTTTCTGTTCTTTTGTCCTTTCCATTTGGAGAAAATAAAAGACGGTGGCGACTCTTGCTTCCGCGACATTTCGCGAACCAACGTTAAACAGTCAGTTCCAGATCCACCGATCACAGAACTGGCGACTCTGCTGGGGACGTAACTTAAAGTGAGGTGTACCTTAGGGCTAGCTCATAACTATGTTTTCAATTGCTTTCCTTGTTTGCTTTAAATTGTGGGTTGCTTGGGAGTTCTATAGATCCTAACCCGGATCTGGGGGATACCTTTCTTAGAAAGTAGCAACAAGGCTGTGAGGGAACTGTGCGGGGTATACCGACATGGTTGAAACAGTCTGCTACGTTGATGTGGCACTTTGGTGTGTACCGGTAACCCTTGAGTTCAGTCAAGGAGAGTACGGGGCCTCCGCGTGGTGTCGTGAAGCATCAACAGACCTTAGGAACCTTAATTGAACTATCTTGGCCTCTTTAGGGTAGTGAGATAACTGACTTTGGTGCAGTCCGAGGTTGGTTGATACTCGATACTACGCTCAATTGAGGGTTGCTTTCCTGGAATATTTCGGTCGCCAGTTCAGTGGCTAAATCGAAACGATGAACAATGAAAGCAATCCCGTGATATTGGGAACCTTAGAACCCGGTTACTTTGATTAGGACAGGTTGAACCCACCAACTTCAAGAGGGTACTACCCAGACCTCATGCTGGCCTTAAACCTTAAGGGCTTGTCTTGTGTGCCTTACATGTTTGTCTTTGTAAATATCTGTGGTGTGTTTAATCATAGCATCATGACATCATCCAGCATCATATGCATTGACTAACCATTTCAGGGGTTCGAATTTTCATCTTTGTTCTTGTTTTGTAGGACATGGAAACTGTTCGTAGAAAGACCATTCAAGTCAGTCTTGTAAGGGTACCTCCTCAGCTTAAGGAGCTTATATCCAGGATTCCTGAGAATTCTTCATTCAGTGAAAGGCATGGAAGCCTCATCAGCTTGGTCAACACCAACATTGAGGAAGATATGATAAAGGTCTTGTTCCAATTCTTTGACCCTCTGCATCACTGCTTTACCTTCTTGGACTATCAGTTGGTACCTACATTGGAGGAGTTCTCCCGGCTCCTGAAGATCCCTATCCTTGATCAGCTACCCTTCAACGGTACAGAAAAGGAACCTAAGCTTGAAGAGATTGCTAAAGCCTTGCACCTACAGTCATCTGACCTCAAGGGACATTGGGAAGTTAGAAGTGGTATCAAAGGGTTCTTAGCCAGATTTCTGTTTGAAAAGGCCCTTGAATGTTGGAACTCCCTTGACTTGCAAGCTTTTGAAGAGGTTGTGGCCCTCCTTGTCTATGGTTTGGTGTTGTTTCCTAACCCGGATCAGCTTATTGATATCAGTGCTGTCCAGATCTTTATGTCCAGGAATCCTATACCTACTTTGCTGGGAGACATCCTTCACTCATGTTACACTCGAACCATGAGAAAAAGAGGTGTCCTTATGTGTTGCACTCCTCTCCTGGGAAGGTGGTTTATTTCGCACCTTCCACAATCAGTCCTGAAGAATGAGCGGGGTTTGAGATGGTCACAACGGTTGATGACTCTTACACATGCAGATATACATTGGTGTCCTAGGTCCAGAGGAGATGTCACTATCATTGATCGTTGTGGGGAGTACCCTAATGTTCCTTTACTTGGAAGCAGAGGAGGTATTACTTATAGCCCATGCCTGGCTTGGAGACAGTTTGGTTATGCTCGGAGGGACGGTCCTCATGACATGTTAATCCCTGATATAGTTTTTGACTTCAACAATGATATTCAAGGACTTCGTCAAAGATTTATCAGAGCCTGGAGGATGCCCAGCAGGATAGACAGCAAGACACTGGGGCATAGGAATTCCATCCCGTTGGAACCTTATCTCAAGTGGGTACGAGCCCGCTCTCAGAAGTTAGTGATGCCTTATCCTCATATGCTCCCAGTAATCAAAGAACCATTCTTGGAAGGGGAAGTGTCCTACACTATTCAGCACCCTGATATGCCCACATCCTGGGAAGAGATGCAGAAGAGCTGGATCCAGCTTAAGGAGGAAAGGAGTTCTCTTGAGACTAGTCTGCATGCCAGCGAAAAGAAAGTCTTGGAGCTCACCCGCTTGTTGCATGAAGAGAGGAATCTCAACACCTACATAGCTCCGAAGAGGATGCGCAGTGTATTTTGGGATTGATTTGATTTTTGTACTTTCGCCCATGAGGCCTTGATGTATTAAGCAATGATTTCTTTAATGATAACGTGTGTTCCTTTTTGTCTACAACAAATTTGAACTTTCGAACCCTTGAATGCATTGCATGAACACATCTCATTCATCATGTGCATAGCAGGTTTTTCCACTTTTCAGGTTGCTTACAGTTCTTCGTTGTTTATTTCAGCATCATGAATCCCGAATCTGCATCAACCGAGACATCAATCAAGGCTCTTCAGGTGCAGAATGCACAATTCCAAGAATTAATCAAGGGTCTGGCTAAAGGCCAAGAAGAACTAAAGGCTATGCTCCTGAAGAAGGAGAAGAAGAAGAAGAGAAGAACTGTTCTGTTCAACTCGGGCCGAAGGTTTGGTAATACTCTGCAACATGAAGAGGCTGGTTCTTCTGTTGGCAAGAGTCCTTCTCAGGCAGAAGTAAAGGTTCCTAGTCCGGTCGTCTCCGACAACGAGACAGATTTTGATGAAGAGCAGTACCCTCCTTCAGATGACAGATATAAACAACTGGAGGACAGGTTGAAGGCTATGGAGGTGCAACAGGCACCTGGGCTGGATTTCGGAGATCTGGGTTTGTCGACTGGTGTGATTATCCCCCACAAATTCAAAGCACCATCCTTCTCCAAATATGACGGGGCGTCTTGTCCCAAGCTGCATTTAAGGTCCTATGTTCGGAAAACTCAGCCGTACTCTGCGGATAAGAATTTATGGATCCACTTCTTCCAGGAGAGTCTTTCAGGGACTCATCTCGAATGGTTCTATCAGCTGGATGGGACCAAAGTTCGTAACTGGGAGGAGTTGGCTACTGCTTTCTACAAGCAGTATCAATATAATGTCGACCTTGCCCCCACACGTACCCAACTCCAGGGTATGGCGTTAGGTGCAAGCGAAGGTTTTAAGGAGTACGCTCAGAAGTGGAGAGACCTGGCTGGCAGGGTGCAGCCACCATTGACTGATCGGGAGTTGGTTGACATGTTCTTGGGAACCCTATCTGGGCCATTTTTCAACCATCTCATCGGAAATTCTTCTGCTGGGTTCACTGATTTAATCCTGACTGGAGAGAGAATTGAAGCTGGGCTGAAATCTGGGAAGATTGTGAAGGGTGCATCATCTAGTTCGGAAAAGAAATCATTCAAGAAGGAGTCTAGTGCCGTGTATGGTTCCAGGAAATCAGAGAGACCTGAGCACCGCCAATCTGTCAGTGCGGTGATGATTGCTAAGCCTGCTGCCGCTCCTCGGCCAAACAATTCCCAAAGGGCTGAAAGACCCCGGAGGGAGTTTACCCGGTTAAACATGACCCTATCGCAGATCCTGCCACAGTTGCTCTCAACCAATTTGGTGACTGTCAGGGAGGCTCCTAAGTTCCCAAATACAACATCTCCCAAGTACAACCCGAATGCTCGTTGTGCTTACCATTCGGAAAGCCCGGGGCACTCTACCGATGACTGTTGGGCACTAAAGAACAAGCTACAGGACCTTATTGACGCTAAGGAGGTACAGTTTGAGGCGTCTGACAAGCCTAATGTGGTGACAGCTCCCCTGCCTGCTCATGGAGTTAATGCTATTGGGGACGAAGAGGAAGTTGATGAAACTGAGTTTGATAGCTGGATCTACCCGGCAACTGACGGTGGACTTAACAATTGGAGCGCAAAGGACAATCTCCCTGTTTCTTTTGTTACTAAGTAATGAATTTCTTTGTTTCGTTATTTTGTAATAAACAATGATAAACTCTATGGCCCGGTGTCTTACCCGAGGCACCGTGGTTCTATTTGTGAGGGCATACAAATTGTCATTTCATATACCATGAATGAAAATCTTGGACGTTTTTCGCATTGCAAATATTGTGTTCCTTTCCTGTCTTTCTTTTCCTTTACATAATTCTCAAAAACAGCTGTATTTACACACACACTCACTCATACAGGTTTCAATCCACTCTGGATCTCACTGATAACAACTCTGCTACTGCCAATTATGACTTCGAAAATCCGATCAACTTAGCCGAAGACGAAGGTGAAGATGATTGCGAAGTGCCGGGAGAGCTTGCAAGACTGTTGCTTCAGGAAGAGAGGGCAATTCAACCCCATGAAGAGCCAGTGGAAACAATAAACCTGGGTACTGAGGCAGACAGGAAAGAGGTGAAGATTGGTGCTAACCTAGAGCTCAGCGTGAAGCAACGGTTAACCAAGATGCTGCATGATTATATGGAGATCTTTTCCTGGTCCTACGAAGACATGCCCGGGTTGGATACCGACATTGTGGTCCATCACTTGCCGACTAAGGAAGACTGCCCTCCAGTTAAACAAAAGGTCCGTCGGATGCGTCCAGAGATGTCTGAGAAGATTAAAGTCGAGGTCATGAAACAGTTTGATGCCGGGTTCCTTGCAGTGACTTCTTATCCTCAGTGGGTTGCTAACGTAGTGCCGGTACCTAAAAAGGACGGTAAGGTCAGAATGTGTGTCGATTACAGGGATCTGAACAGGGCCAGCCCCAAGGATGACTTCCCCTTACCTCACATTGATGTCCTTGTTGATAATACAGCTCAGCACAAGGTATTCTCTTTCATGGATGGCTTTTCAGGTTATAATCAGATAAAGATGGCACCTGAAGACATGGAAAAGACTACATTTGTTACTCAGTGGGGCACCTTCTGTTACAAGGTCATGCCGTTCGGATTAAAGAATGCTGGGGCAACCTACCAACGTGCCATGGTTGCCTTATTTCATGACATGATCCATCACGAGATAGAGGTGTATGTGGACGACATGATCGCGAGGTCCCAGACTGAGGAAGAGCACCTAGATCATCTGCAGAAGTTGTTTGACCGGTTGAAACTGTACAAGCTGAGATTGAACCCGAACAAGTGCACCTTCGGGGTAAGATCTGGGAAGTTGCTAGGCTTCGTGGTCAGTGATAAAGGTATTCAAGTGGACCCCGCTAAGGTCAAAGCTATTCAAGAGATGCCAGTTCCTAGGACGGAGAAGGAAGTCAGAGGCTTTTTAGGACGCCTGAATTACATTGCTCGGTTCATCTCACACCTGACTGCTACCTGTGAACCAATCTTCAAGCTGCTGAAGAAAGATCAGGTAGTACGTTGGAACGATGAATGTCAGGCTTCCTTCGACAGAATCAAAGAGTATCTCCAAGAACCACCCATCCTTATGCCACCGGTTGAAGGGAGACCTCTGATACTATACCTGACAGTGCTCGACAACTCAATGGGGTGTGTACTGGGGCAGCATGACGAGTCTGGCCGAAAAGAGCATGCCATTTATTACCTTAGTAAAAAGTTTACCGACTGTGAGACCCGATATTCACTGCTTGAGAAAACTTGCTGCGCTTTGGTATGGGCTGCTCGCCGGCTGAGACAGTATATGCTGACTCACACTACCTTGTTGATCTCAAAGATGGATCCGATAAAGTACATATTCGAAAAGCCTGCTCTATCTGAGAGAATTGCAAGATGGCAAATGATCTTGACAGAATACGACATTCAGTACACAACCCAGAAAGCCATCAAGGGGAGTGTATTGGCAGACCACTTAGCTCATCAAGCTGTAGATGACTACCAATCAATGAACTTCGAATTTCCGGATGAAAGCATCATGATAGTAACTGATTGTGAAGTACCTGGACCGGATGAAGGACCTGAACCGGGATCCCGATGGTCTATGCACTTTGACGGAGCCTCCAATGCTTTGGGCAACGGTATCGGCGCCATAATCATATCTCCACAAGGTACTCATACTCCACTCACTGCCCAGCTGTGTTTCAACTGTACTAACAACATGGGGGAGTATGAGGCGTGTATCATGGGTCTTCAAGCTGCGATCGACCTCAGGATCAAATTTCTAAGTGTCTTCGGAGATTCCGCTCTGGTAATCAATCAGATCAACGGAGAGTGGGATACGAAACACCCAAACTTGATTCCTTACAGAGAATGTGTGTTGACCCTGATTCCCCACTTTACAGAGATAACCTTTGAGCACTTTCCAAGAGAAGAGAATCAGTTAGCGGACGCGTTAGCTACAATGTCTTCAATGTTCAAGGTCAAATGGGATAATGAAGCTCCCCGGATCATCATCTGGAAACTGGACGAACCGGCATACTGTTGTGATCTCGAAACTGAATTGGTGACCGAGAAGCCTTGGTACCATGAAGTGAAGAGATATCTGGAAGCTCAGGAATACCCTGAAGGTGCCTCTGTCAACGATAAGAAATTCCTGAGGAGGTTTGCAGCCAAGTTCTTCCTTAGCAACGGCATCTTGTACAAGCGAAACCATGATTCAACCTTACTGCGTTGTGTGGATAAGATTGAAGCGGAAAGAATCATGGAAGAGCTACATGAAGGGACCTTTGGTACGCATTCCAGTGGACATACTATGGCTAAGAAGATCCTACGGGCAGGATATTACTGGTCCACCATGGAAGCTGATTGCTACCAACACTCCAGGACATGCCACAAGTGCCAGATTTATGCAGACAAGGTGCATGTTCCTCCGGTTCCCCTAAATGTTCTGACTACGCCTTGGCCGTTTGCAATGTGGGGCATAGACATGATCGGAGAGATTAAACCTACAGCATCCAATGGACATCGCTTCATCCTAGTGGCGATTGATTATTTTACGAAGTGGGTTGAGGCAGCATCCTATGCTACGGTAACCAAGACTGTTGTGGCACGGTTCATTCGACACAATCTGATATGTCGGTACGGAGTCCCTGAACGAATCATTACAGACAACGGTACCAATCTAAACAATAAAATGATCGCTGAGCTCTGCGAACAGTTCAAAATACAGCACCACAATTCTTCTCCTTACAGACCGAAGATGAATGGGGCTGTAGAAGCAGCAAATAAGAACATCAAGAAGATCGTGCAGAAAATGACAGTGACCTATAAAGACTGGCACGAGATGTTACCGTTCGCTCTGCATGGGTACCGTACCTCAGCCAGGACGTCAACCGGGGCAACTCCTTTCTCTCTGGTTTATGGCATGGAGGCAGTCTTGCCGATCGAAGTGCAAATTCCCTATCTCCGGATAATGAAGGATGCAAATCTGAACGAAGATGATTGGATCCAGACACGACTTGATCAACTCAACCTCATTGACGAAAAAAGACTTGCTGCTATATGTCATGGTCAGACGTATCAAAAACGGATGATCAGGGCATTTAACAAGAAGGTCAGACCACAAGAATATCAAGTTGGGGATCTGGTGATCAAGCGAATCATCCTTCCTCAGAGTGATCCAAGGGGCAAATGGACCCCTACATACGAAGGGCCATTTGTGGTTAAGCATGTGTTCTCAGGAGGAGCAATGACATTGACCAACATGGATGGTGACGACCTTCCTCACCCCGCCAATGCAGACATAGTAAAAAAATACTACGCATGAAAAAAGACCCGCTAGGCTGACATGCCTAGGCAAAAATTAGGGCTTCCCGTCGAACCAAAAGGGTTCGGGCAAAATGAAGGGATGAAAATGAAAAATCTGTACACCCGGCAAGTCGAAAACCTGAAAAGGCGGCTTGGGCAAAAATGGGTATCCCGGTGGACTGAAAACCCGAAAGGGCAGTCCAGGCAAAAATTAGGGATAAAGCGTAATACTATGTCTCATTGGATCACTTTGCATCCAGAATACGGTATCTACATCAAGTTCAGACGGCATCGATCAGTCAGCTTCACCTCCAACCAAGGTCATCAAGTGATGAGACGCTCAGAGTTATAAAGGCGATAGCAGAGTTGAAACCCAGTGGGATCATTCATATTTCACACAGCTGTTTTATTTTCTTTTTTTACAAAACTTGTATAAACTCTTTTGATCGGCGACGTACCTCTTACTAGGACGTCAGCCTCTTGTACACAAAACGCCTATTCAGGCCATTCAAAAATCAATACAAATATATTTTCAGTCAAACGTGCCAAGTGTTTTTCTTTTTCTGTTTTGTTTTGCGAAGAACGTCCAAGGTTCAATTTGTGATATATGCATTGACAATAATTTGCTAACTCATAAATATTTGCATACGAAACAAAGGAATTAATTGCAGGTGACACTAGAAACAGGGGCAATAAAGAGTTGTCCAAGCAGCCTAATTGTTCTATCCTCCAAGGTACCAAGGTAGGTTCAGCTAAAGAACATGACCAGTATACCTGAATTCCCCAGAGAGTGAGCCAACAATACATTCTTCTCCAAGCAGAGTTATCAAATCTCAAGGAAATTGAGTGTCCTCCCGTAAATCTCAATACTTCCCCAGCAGCATATATTCTTAACAAGCATCCCCGGCAGTCTTGGCCTAAAGATTGTTCCCCGGCGGCATAATATTCAAAAGGAATCACTTCCCCAGCAATTCAAAACTCCCCAGGAGAGTCCAATCCAGCTCCCCAGGAAAATTGGAATTTATATCCCCAAGCAGTAAGCTTACCCCCAGTAGATTCTGGAAGCTTATCCCCCGCAGAGCACGAACGCGTCGTCCGGCTTTATTCAAAGAGTTATTTCCTCAATAGGATATAACTGGGTTATCCTCAGCCAAAAGCCACGGAAAGAGCGTCGTCGACATAGTCTTCCTATCCCCAGCGAAGTCTATCAATACTTCCAACAACAAGGGTATCCTCAGCAAGTCATCAATAATTCAGCAAAGCATTTCTCTCCCCACAGAGTATTGCTTCCCAGCATGGTCGTCAGAGTATCTTTTCTCCCTGCAGAATCTTCCATTTGCCAAGTTTATTCCGCAACGGAGTCATCTTCTACTACCGGTATTCTTACAACTATCATCCCCAGCGGAGGCAAAAGCTATTCTTCAACATCAACCCAGGATGCGACTTCCCGGCACCCGTCAAGGATTTACTTTCCTAGACGAAAAACACATACATCACCTACATCATTCTAGCATGCATAGACGCATTATATCATACAAATCTCATTCATGTTGAGAACATCATTGCTTGACCCATATCATGCATTGCATATGACTGACCTTTACCTTTTAGGAAAGACGCAGTTAAAATGCTCAAACATAGTTCAAAGCCTTCTCTAGTCCAGCTAAATCGACTCCCAACAGATTTTTCTGATAAAGACTCAGTAGAAGTTATCCTTATGGTCCCCTCTCCAACAGCGAGTGAGGTGGTAATTCCTTTTTCAGATATTTCCCTCTCCGACGATGAGTGTGAGGTGATAGTCTCTTATGGTCCCCTCTCCGGCAAGTGCGTGAGGTGGTAATTCCTTCTTCAGATGTTTCCCTCTCCGACGATGAGTGTGAGGTGATAGTCTCTTATGGTCCCCTCTCCGGCAAGTGCGTGAGGTGGTAATTCCTTCTTCAGATGTTTCCCTCTCCGACGATGAGTGTGAGGTGATAGTCTCCTATGGTCCCCTCTCCGACAAGTGCGTGAGGTGGTAATTCCTTCTTCAGATGTTTCCCTCTCCGACGATGAGTGTGAGGTGATAGTCTCTTATGGTCCCCTCTCCAGCAAGTGCGTGAGGTGGTAATTCCTTTTTCAGATGTTTCCCTCTCTGACGATGAGTGTGAGGTGATAGTCTCCTATGGTTCCCTCTCCGACGGTGTGTGAGGTGACAATTCCTTTTCCTATGACTCCCTCTCCAACAGCGAGTGAGGTGATTTCCCTTCAGATTGTAATGGTCTATTGGTTCTCTTCCTGATACTGCAAAGATGGTAATTCCCACCAAGATTTTTCTCAACGAGCGTTGTTGAAGTTAAAATCATCCAAGGTTCTCTTACCATTCATGCTAAGGCAGTAACCATACCTGGTTCATTCATCATCTTGTGAAGTTCCAGACTCAGCTCCTGTAACCAGTCAGGACATATCTGTACCAAGCATCTAAAATCAGCTCCTGCAACGTGCCAGGTACTCATTTTTCTGTTTTGCAGGTATGCAGGTTCTCGCTAAGGAATCTCCCCCGCAATCAACATTCAGATGGCATCTATAAGCCCATCATCCTATCCAGCAATCTCCAAATGGCATCTATAAGCCCATTCCCCCATCATCGCACTGCTACTATGTGAGCGCAAATTTCTGGGCACTCTAGTGTTCAATCATCTTCTACCCTCGGATTACGAAAGGCACGTCAGCCAATCTGCATCCTCAGGTCCAAGAAGATTGAACAGGGGCAACTGTTGTACCCCAAAATTTGCCCTCCCATATTCTTCAAGAAATTGCCAAGCCAAGTCACAAAATTCCCCAAGGGTTGTGCAGTGCAACTGCCTCCTATACAGTCAAAATTAGGGTTTGTGTTCTGATGAAGAAATTGAAGGTTTCAAAGGCCCAATCAAGTCTCATATGCCTACAAATGTGGTCAATCATCTTCATATCAAGTTTCAAGGCATTCAGCTCAAAATTGCACAGTCAAAACCCTAAATTGCACTACAGTCAACTGTAGGGGCAAAATGGTCATTTGACAGTCAAAAGTTCAAATTTTTGGTCAACATATCATTTTGAAGCCACAAAAATCATTTGATCAATGCTTGATCATGATTCTCAAAGTTTGGCTCAGAAATCATCAAAGATGCAAAAGTTACTATATTTGGACAGCTGAAAAAGTCAACTGAAATTGACCAGGGCATAACTTTCACATGGATTATCAGAAAAATTCCATCCAAAGCTCATTTTGAAGAGAAAGACATTTCCTACAACTCATCTTCATATTCCAAGTCCAAGAAATGCTCTCACAAAAAGTTATCAATTTCAACATTATAGGTCATTTTCAAAAGTCAACAAAAAGGGACTTTAAGTCAAAGGCCATAACTTGAGATTGGTAAATCAAAATGACATGGGACCAAAGGCATTGGTTAAAGGACTCAAAGACCTTTCCAAAATGTCCAAGAACATGTGAAAAGCTTAAAAATTGAGCAAGTTATGCCTTGTGGAAGTTGGGAAATTTTTGGAAATTTTGAAAAGTCAACATTGATTCAAATGATTCAAAATTGCTAATGGGCCCATTTTTCTTCCACAAATCATCATCCATGGCATAGGCACGACCATTAGGCCCAAAGGGAAGTTTTTCTCCATTTTTATTTATTTATTTGGATTTTTTATCATTTATAATTCATTTAATTAAATAAAATGCATGAAAAATACAAAACTAATGAAATAAAATCTTTTTGTGCAGAAATTATTCTCATTAAACACTCAAAATCGTGCATGATCAATTAGGGAAAGTTTTGGCAAGATTTGGTATCAAATTGCATAGAAAAAGATTGAAAACATAATGGAAGAAAATCAAATATTCAATCCATAATTGCAAGAGATTTCTATGAATTTTGTTGACCTAATTGCCTCAGTACATAACCTAGAACATAACCTAATTGCATTACACTCTAAGCTGCGCCCAAGAACATGTTACAAACTTGAAAATTCTCCATAAAAGTTAAAAACTGAAAAGCACTCTAGAGGTCGATTCAAAGCACCATTCTTGTCTCAATAGCTTCCTGAAACCTCACTGAACGTGCTCCAATCAAAAACAACCACAAAAGCTCCAGGAATTGGTACCTGTGACTCAAACTGTATAGCAAAAAATTCATAATCGTATATCATCTTTTAAGCATTTTTACAGCGTTCTATTCATGGCATCATGTTTGTTTTGAGCTTCTGAAACTAACCATTGTGTTTGATTGAATTTTTACACGCCATACGCGATTATGCCATAACTGCTTTTTAGGGTTTACAGAGTTTGAAAATTGGGGTTTCCCAAACCAAGTAAAATTAGGATTCCAAACCCATGCCATTGCAATCAACGCATCTGGACGAAGAGATCGTGACCTTCGCGATCAATTTATATACACCCTAGCGCTAGTCGCTATTTTTTCAAAAGCCTTCTAATGAAACGCCTAAAAAACGTTGCCTTTGTGTTTTGTTTACAGGGATGGTGAGGAAGAAGAAGCCGTGTCAAAACGTGATAGGCACATTTGAATTCTCGCGCGCTAATCCACTAATGCTTCGTTTTTCTATTATATTATTTGTTTGTTAATTATATTACAAAAGCGTGAATTGGCACAGTTGGTTGGGGACAACGCTGGTAACCCTCGTGACCTGGGTTCAAGTCCCAGGTCTGTACAATTTCTCATGTTATTTTTCTATACATCATTCCATGCAGCGCTCACAGTGAAAAACACCATATTCCCTCACTATCAAGCCATACACGCGTCTAGTTCCATCAATCTAAAGGCCATGGATTGGAGATCATGAAGAACTCCAGTCAACGCTGAAGCAGGCTAGCAAAAAAGTCAAAGAAGGCCATGCTTAATTGGGCCAGACTATTCCAAGTTACACCTCCAATTGGGGCCTGAACCCCCACCCTGGTTTGCAATTCTCATTATTTTTTATACCTTTAAATTATTGTTTATTTATTTTATTGTTTTGCTTTAATTAATTATTTTCATAAAATATAAAAAAACTCATAAAAAAAATCAAAAAAGATAAAAAAATATGATAAATTATTTTATTCTAATATTTTCATAAATAAATTAATAGGTAATTATTTAGTTAAATTAGGGTTTTAATATTAATTCTTTTTATAAAAAATCTAAAATATAGAATTAGGTTTAATAACTTTTTATTCCTTTTCAATTTTCTCTCTTTTATCATAATACTTATTTATTTATTATTTTCATAATTAAATTGTACATAAAAATAATTAGGTTTAAATTAGGTCAAATTTCAATATTTTCTTAATAACTAAAAAATAATTAGAATTAGGGTTTGACATTTTATTTTAGTTATAATTAATTCTCTTTTTTCATTTAATCTTAAAAATACCAAAAATACCAAAAAAACATTCCATTTAATTTTAATTTTTTATTCCTCATCTAATTAATTAAATTCATTAACTTTAATTTTTTTGCAAAAGGGTCCAACGCCCATATTTTATTTATTTAATTCGCGCATTTATTTTATTTCGCTTATTATAATTATGTAATTCTCCCAAAGCGTTGTAACAATTTATACTTTTCGCACTTTTATTTCTTTTGCTTTATTTACTTTCCGTCAAATCGGATCCGGTTTAATTTTGGCGATGTGGACCCGCGCCATTTGTAATAGCTTTAGAATTTACTTTCCTCGCAAACTTTTAAACTATTAAATAAGCATGCAAGAATGAATGGCCCTAATTAAAATCAAGCGTAGATCACAATGAACATGACAAGACAAATGTCAATGAAACTGACACACAAAAACGCACACACCACCCCTAGGGTACGCCTCACTGTTGCCTTTCGAAAGGTGATCGTCGAGTAGAGGACGTCTTAGTAAGTCCTCATGATCCGGGAACCTGGCATGAGGGTAGCTTCTAAGGTGTCTTCCCATTGCTCTGGTGATCACCATGTCCCTAAACTCGAATTGACCAGAACACCTCCAATAGTGGTGCTACCTACCTCTCAATGGTGGGATGGCACTACTTTAAAGGACATTTACACAGACGAATTCCTTAGGGTAGGTAGGTTCTCAAGGATACTTGCTCTCTTCAAAACAAACTGAAATCTTTTCACCAACACATTTTCAAAAGCTTTCAAAGCAAATTTTTCAAACACTCTGACGTACGAGTCGAACTGAAATTTTTCAAAGAAACTTTTTTAAAACCCACAGTTGAAAAGCAAACAAACCTGGCATGTCTTGGTAGGACCAAGCAAACACGTCAACATACTCTCTGAGAAGCTCCAACATTTTCTCTTTGACCTCTGGGATAAGCAATGCTCCGACCTTAACTTCCTTTTTATCTTCTTCATCACCCAAATTGATCATCTTTATAGGCTCTTCAAACGGCTGAATAGTTTTTTCATCATGCTCAAGTAAACAGGAAATTTCATCAGGGATCTCTTCACTATCTTCTTCCTCGGCTCCGAACACAGGGAATTCAAAGTTGGGAGGGGGCATAGGATCATTTTTTTCAATGGTTAAGTCATGGATTAATCTGCACATATGATTATGCTTTATTTTAGAAATCGATTTGTACAAATAAAACAAAAAGTTATTATATTTTCCTATTACTACCAATTAATTTTCATTACTATTTCCCAGAAAAAGTGAAAAATAAAACAGTAGTGGACAAAATAACATTTTAATTCATGATTGGCAATACTTGAAACAAAGAGCCCAGACATTTTCTCTTTTGCCTTGGGCAGAGCAAAAGGATTTATTTTCAACATAGCCCGACACAAATACTCTTCGTCTTGGGAAGAGCGAAATTTTTTTTCAAAAAATAAAACAAAACATTACTCAGAAATGTGCATCACAACAGGAACATCAACAGCAATCCAGTTCTGGAAAACCACTCCATGCGTTACAAAATCGGGTAAATCCTCTTCAGAATCGTCTCCTATTATAGCATCAACTTCAAGAGGAGTCGGATGGATAAAACCTACGCTTCGGAAAACCTCTTGTATCGGACGGATAATTGTTTCCTGCTTGACTCTTGTAGACACGGGACGAAAACCAAGACCTTCTCCAGACTTGTTCTTAGGCAAAGTCAACACCTAGCCCCAACCTTCAGCCAAACCACTTTCAACCACTCGTCGCACATCCTCAAAAGAAGAAATAGATGTCCCTTGCTTCTTCACTTCATTATTAGCAACATATAGAGCTTGGAATTGGGTTCCAACATCCTCATCAGCATCAATAAAAGAGAAAGATGACAAATGGCTTACCACCATAGCCTTCTCTCCACCAATCATTACCAGCTTTCCATGCCTTACAAACTTCAATCTTTGATGGAGCGTGGAAGTGACTGCCCCTGCATCATGGATCCATGGACGACCCAATAGGCAACTGTAGGCGGCACAAATATCCATTACTTGAAAAGTGATCTGAAAAGTATAAGGACCAATTATTATAGGAAGATCCACTTCACCAATGATAGTCTTCCTAGAACCATCAAATGCTTTGACAATTACCCCACTAGGTCTCATGGGAGAACCTTGATGTGAGAGTCGAGATAATGTAGTTTTGGGCATTACATTTAACGACGAACCTGTATCCACTAGAACACTTGATAAAGTATCATTTCCATAACTGATTGAGATATGTAAAGCCATGTTATGGTTCCTTCCCTCCTCCAGAAGCTCTTCATCACTGAAACCAATATTGTTACACGAAGTAATATTTCCCACAATTCCATCAATTTGGTCAACCGTCACATCATGATCCACGAATGCCTGGTCCAAGACCTTCATCAAAGCTTCTCTATGGGCACCAGAATCTCTCAGTAAAGCAAGCAAAGAAATCTTGGAAGGAGTTTGCAATAGTTGGTCCATAATCTTGTATTCACTTCTCTTGATGAGCTTCAGAATCTCATCATCATCACGGTGTGAGATAGGTTCATCGGATCGGCCTACCTCAACCTTGGGTTCAACATTTCTCACTGGGATTTCTGCCGGTATGGGCCTCCTGACTTGAACTTCTGGTCTCTTCAAAGGTACTGCTGCAAAGACACGTCCGCTTCTCGTAACTCTGCTCACATCAGCGATGTTAACAAAAGATGGCATTGTTGGTATAGGGACTTCTACCCCATTCTCAATCATTGTGGCATTATACTTATACGGTATAGCTTGGTCTGAGTTGTAAGGCATAGGACCAGGTGGATAAATGATCAAAGGCGCAACAGGTGCAGTCTGACTGTCGTAAACGATCTCTACTGGTTCAGGCAAGTTGAATTATGGTATTATAACATTCACTTCATCCACCGGATCTCTGTCATATGTAATAGTGATAACCCTCTGGTCTAGTAATTTTTGAATATCCTCATTCACAATAGGGCAATCAACCTCTCTTGAACAGAATTCACAAATATCATAATCATGATGATGCCTGAAAAAGGCAAGTCTTCTTAAGCTCTGATGTAACCTGATCAACAAATCTCTTATGTGTTCAACTTGAAAAACTCGAAACTTTCCTGGAAAACCTTCCACCATATTCACTGATGCTGGCCCATGTCGAGGCAAAGGATTATCTCTAACATTAGGGTTAACATCCTTGAAATACAAGATACCGTTCTTGATTAATCTCTGTACATCCACCTTTAGAGCAAAGCAATTTTCAATGTTGTGCCCCGGCGACCCCTGATGATACTCAAAGAACTGGTCCGCCTTGTACCACGGAGAAGTACTATTCGGTGCGACAGGAGGAGGCTTCGTCGTTATGAGGTTCTTTCTGATCATAGCAGGGAACAATTCAGTGTAAGTCATGGGAATGACATCAAATTGCGGTTTCCTTGGTGAACGATTCTGGTTATTAAATTGATAAGCCTGTTGTCGAGGCTGCTGCTGAAATGGCCGTTGTTGAATTGGTGGGATTTGATGAGTTGGGGTCACCAATGTTGGGCGGATAGCCGGAGTGACTGCCGTAACATGTGAATAACCTCTCCTTGGTCTCCCAGGGAAAATTACACTGACATCTTGTTCTTTCCTTTTAGGGAAAACACTTCCAAACTTCTTGATACTGCTAGACGGACTTCCTTCCTTAACCAAACGTCCTTCACGAATCCCTTCTTCCAACCGCATGCCCATACTTACCATCTCGGTGAAGTCACTGGGTGCGCTGGCAATCATTCTTTCATAATAAAAAGAACCTAAAGTCTTCAGGAATATCTTTGTCATTTCTTTCTCCTCAAGAGGGGGATAAATCTGAGCAGCAATCTCGCGCCACCTCTGGGCGTATTCTTTAAAGGACTCCCTGTCTCTCTGGGACATCGCCCGGAGTTGATCTTTGTTCAGCGCCATGTCGATGTTGTACTTATACTGGCGAACAAAAGCTTCACTAAGATCGTTGAAATTACGGATCTGA
This sequence comes from Vicia faba, assembly GCA_948472305.1. NCBI lineage: Eukaryota > Viridiplantae > Streptophyta > Magnoliopsida > Fabales > Fabaceae > Vicia > Vicia faba. The sequence continues at coordinate 1,202,172,750 of OX451739.1, read as the reverse complement.
GTGCTGTCCAAACCCATATACCACTTTAGAGCGGTACCAGTCAAATTGTCTTGAAAGTAGTGAATTAACAAGTTATGATCATTAGAATATGTAGACATCTTTCTCACATACATAGTTAAATGACTCCGCAGACACGAATCACCTTTATACCTTTCAAAGTCCGGCACTTTGAATTTGGCTGGAATCTTTACATTTCGAACTAAACACAGGTCATAAGCATTCTTTCCAAACAAATCTTTCCCCTTTAACGCTCTGATCTCCCTCTGCATCTCTTGAAACTGGTCTTAAAATTCTTCCATCCTATCGAAAATACCCAGACTTTGAGCAGGCTCGGCATGATAAGTAGGTTCATTCATGTATGGAATATAATGAACCACAAGAGCGACAGTTGTCATCCCTGGTTGAGGGAAAGGTGCCACAGACGGGATTACAGGCGGCATAGTAGTTGTCTTCGGTTGAGGAAAAGACACGGTAGGTTGAACTAAAGGCTGTATGACAGGCTGATACCCTTCTGGCACAAAGTTATAAGGCATTCCCCACGGAAAACCTTTTGGCATCTGATGTCGAAGCGGAGAGTTGATTTGAGTCACAGATGTTGGAACGGTGACAATCTCAGAAACCACAATAGTTGAAGTCTGAATCTCAGCAGCTGCAGTCGATGGCTGATTCTCAGCAGCCATCAAACTTTCCACCAGTGCAGTTAGTTTCTCCATACCGACGCGAAGGGTAGCGACCTCCTCACGAAGCTCGTGGTTTTCCTGTTCTAGATCTTCCATCTTCCTCTGACGATTGGCTCGGGTATCGTATCGATGAGACAGCTTGACAATCAAGGTCGGAGTGGAAAAAGAAACAAGGATAAGACTCTAGAAAACATGTGAAGTGGAATGTTGTATGATGCATGATATGTGATGCAAATGATCGTTCATTTTGATAGTTTTTTTCCAAAAAATGTTGATGGATGAATGGATGAATGATAATGCAACAGTTACACACAAGTTCACAAATATGGGGTTCAAAGGTTCAACGTTTCGAGCATGGAGTCAAGGGTAAAGCCCACCCCAAGGTATGTACTAACAGTCTAATTACACCTGTAAGACAAGGTTCTAAGAATTCCCAGAGTCTACATTCCTCCTTCGGATATTACCAACGTCTTGATTACTCAATAATTAGCAATATTCTCAAGAGAAACTCGTCCGAGCGTAGCATCGCGTAACAATTACTTCCGGATTACTCCATTATAGTCTCCGCGCTACACCTAAAAGGCCAAGATGGGTTAGGGTTCTACGGTTCTCAGCTTCTCTGGCTCCCAGGTCGAAAATAATAATGTCTTCCCGATTACTCGGTAAACAAATATTACGTTCAAAAGGGCCTTCCACTGAGTGGGGGATTTCATGCCTCCTTCTTTGGGATTACTCCCTCAAAGTTAACATGACTATATCGCCCGTCCTATTCTTAAGTGTAACTTAATCCGGGTATAGGATTCTTCCTTTGCAAAAAACCCAAACAATCCCAATATAAACACATAATAAAACAAATCAAATAATAATAAAACAGATAAAACAAACTAGGCTTAACCCACTTAGGGATGGACCAGCAAGAGGTCAATCTCTCCCCAGCAAAGTCGCCAATTCTGTAGCGATGAAAAATGTAGCGGGGTAAATCGGAGATCGAACTACTAATTAATTCGTCTCACAAAAGCAAGAGTCTCCACCGCGCTTTATTATTTCCAAGGGAAAACGGAAAAGAGCGAAATAAAACCCTAAAATATGCAATGTAAAATAATATTTTAAAAGTAATGAAAATACAAGGCATTTTTGAAAAGAGGTCTAGAGTTCGGGGGTTGGTTATACAATGGGAAGGTATTAGCACCCAATGTATCTATAGTATTCTATAGGAACCTTTTGAAATATCTGTTTTTGGTTAAAATTGTTTGTTTGATTAAAATGGTTCATTTGGCTAAAAATAGATGTGGGCGAGAATTTGAAGATACGACGACCTAGTATCGAAGTTTTGACTTAAAAGGGGTGGTTTTTAAAATTGAGTTCTTTTAGAAGATTTAACAAAAAAAATCTAAAATGTATGAAGGGTTTCGCACAATCGGATAACATATTTGATGACATGAAGTCAATAATTTTAATTCTTTCCCTTGGAGTAGAAGCAAACAAATCAAAAATAAGATGAACATCACAATATAAGTAATCAAGGATACGCAAGGAAATAAATCTAAGCGAACAAATTAATACCAAGAAAGGAAGTGAAATATTTAATTCGAGAAGATTAAGACGATAAAAAAAATAAAGAGAAGATAACCAAATTTCTAAAGAAGATAAATTACTAAATTAATTCTAAACAACAAATAAAACTAAGATCATGAACTTTCTAAATTATATCTAGACTAAGTTAAAGTTCTAAGATTTATTAAAATTAAAATTCTAAAAGTTACTAAATTTAATCTAAAGTAAATTAATTCTAAGGTACTAAACCATATCTAATATAGGCTAAATTAAAGCTAAATTAATATCATTGGGAAATAAGCTGAAAATGAAATAAAAAGGTCCAGCATGGGATTGAACTCGTGTCTCCTTCTTTTGAACTCTTTTTTTCTCTCTTCGATCTCTCTTTCGAACTCTCTCTTTGATCTCTCTTTTGAACTCTTTCTTTCTCTCTTCGATCTCTCTCTAGAACTCTCTCTTTGATCTCTCTTTCGAACTCTTTCTTTCTCCTTTCGAACTCTTTCTTTCGAACTCTCTCTTCGATCTCTCTTTCGAACTCTTTCTTTCTCTCTTCGCTCTCTCTTTCGAACTCTCTCTTCGATCTATATTTCGAACTCTCTCTTTGATCTCTCTTTCGAACTCTTTCTTTCTCTCTTCGATCTCTCTTTCGAACTCTTTTTCTCTCTCTTCGATCTCTCTTTCGAACTCTCTCTTCGATCTCTCTTTTCTAAATCGAAACCGAACAACACCAACAACGAATCCTGCTCCTTCTTTCGAACTGTTTCTCATGCGATCAAACAACAACACTGCTTCTGGTTTCGTCATGGCTCTCGTTAACTCTAAAACGAAACGACAACAACGGTAACTCGTTCTATACTCTATTTCCAACTGTCTCAATCTTTCTTATGCGATAAACAATGATAACAACTCAACTCAAAAACAAATCAATTCAGGCATGGCTATAAAAGCTAAATAATCAAAACAAGAAATTTCAACATTCAACAACAAATCATGATGAATCGCGATGGTATACAAAATGCAAAGGGAGAAAAAAAAGATGAACTCACAAGGTCGGAGCTAGTCCGACGAGCTTACGATTCTTGCGGAAGCTTTAACGGGTAAGGGTGTGAATTCCACTTTCTTTTGCTCTCTGATTCTTTCTACTTTCATAAACTGACTCGAAAATGTTGGTGTTGTTGAGGCGATGAGTTCTTGCGGATGGTTGTGCTTGGTTCAAAATGGTGCAGGTTAGAAGGTTTGCTTCTGGTTTTGGTAAGGAGGGAAGGCTTGAGTTATGCAGGCTATCTTGCTTGCAGTTTGAAACAGGCTTTAAGTTATGCAGGCTATCCTGCTTCTGCAAGTTTGTGTTTTTTCTCTTTGTGAACTGCCTTTTCATTGTTTCTAAAATCCCTCTTATATAGTAAAGATCCCTGCAATTTGAGGGGGGGAAATTTGGTGAGTTTGAACAAATGTGGTGATCTGATTTATGGCTTTTTGATACAGGTTTTGGTGTGTGTTATTTGATGCAATTTCTGGACTGATATGCTGGTCTTATAACAGGGCAGCAGAGATTATGTGACTGTTTTTCTTGGCATTACTTATGTAGGGGCCATGCAGTTTTGGACAGATTTTTGCAGCATATGGACAAACTTATATGGACATAGCATAATAATTATAATACTAATAATAATAGTAATGACACAAATAATACAATAAAATGTTAGTAAAACTAAACTGAAAATATAAAAGTGAAAGAAAAGAGATATTAAAATTGGTTTTAATTCTATTAATAATTCAACCGAAAAACATTTCAAATGGAATTATAATCAAAATTAATAATAGAGGGAATAAAAATAAAATTAAACCATATATTTTCATATTTTCGAATTAAATAAATAAAACTACAACTAAGAACAAAATAGACTTACATACTCTAAAAATGCAAAAAAGTAAAAGAACTTATATGTATTTTGAGATTTTCCGAATTATCAATAAAAATATAAAATTAAATAAAACTAACAAAACCATACATTTTTTTTATATTTTGGATAAAGTAAAACTGATATGAACTAAATATATTTTGGGGATTTTATTTTTATGAAAATAAGAATAAAATAAAGATGATAAAAAATGAAAAAAAATCATGATTTAATAAAGTCAGGGAAAACCAGTTAAATTTCACCAAATTCACAATGATTTCTAATATTTCTATTTTTTAGTGGATTTTCAAAGCATAATCATCTCTTGACTTGTAAAGAAAAGTTGTAGTTGTTGCAAAAGAGAATCATATGTAAAAGAACCACTAAAAAAATTGTCGAAATTTGAAGAAGTTATGAATTTTTGAAATCTGACTCGAGAATTAGCGAAAATAGGTCGAATCGCTTGTGAACGCTTGCTATGTAATAATGCAGATGGGAGGTGGTATCTTAGGTCAAAATTTGGGGTATGACACTACGGGCAGGATATTATTGGTCCACAATGGAAGCCAACTGTTATCAGCATTCTCGGACATGTCATAAGTGCCAAGTCTATGCTGATAAGGTGCACATACCTCCAGTTCCTCTGAATGTCTTGACGGCTCCTTATCCTTTTGCAATGTGGGGCATTGATATGATCGGCGAGATCAGACCTACGGCATCCAACGGGAATCGTTTCATCTTGGTAGCTATTGATTACTTTACGAAGTGGGTTGAAGCAGCTTCCTTTGCTACCGTAACCAAGAACGTCGTAGCACGTTTTATTCAACACAATCTTATCTGTCGATATGGTGTACCAGAGAGGATCATTACGGACAATGGTACCAATCTCAACAACAAGATGATCATTGAGCTCTGCGAGCAATTTAAGATACAACATCACAACTCTTCTCCCTATCGGCCGAAGATGAATGGGGTTGTCGAAGCGGCTAATAAGAACATTAAGAAGATTGTGCAGAAGATGACAGTGACATACAAAGACTGACACGAGATGTTACCTTTCGCTCTTCATGGGTACCGTACCTAAGCGCGGACGTCAACATGGGAAACACCTTATTCCTTGGTATATGGTATGGAGGCAGTCTTGCCCATTGAAGTTCAGATACCCTCTCTTCGGATCATGAAGGATGCAGGTTTGAGTGAAGATGACTGGATTCAGACCCGGCTTGATCAGCTGAACCTAATCGACGAAAAGAGACTTACTGCTATTTGTCATGGTCAGACGTACCAGAAACGGATGATCAAGGCATTTAACAAGAAAGTCAGACAACAAGAGTATCAAGTTGGGGATCTGGTAATGAAGCGCATTATTCTACCTCAAGGGGATCCCAGGGGAAAATGGACCCCTACTTAAGAAGGGCCATTTGTGGTTAAGAACATTTTCTCAGGAGGAGTTATGATTCTAACAACCATGGATGGTGACGACCTTCCTCACCCTGTAAATGCAGACATAGTAAAAAGATACTAAGCATAATCAATGACCCGCTATGTTGACTGGCATAGGCAAAAATAAGGGCTTCCCGGCGAACCAAAAGGGTTCGGGCAAAAATAAGGGATGAAAATGAAAAAATTTGTACACCCGGCAAGTCAAAAACCTGAAAAGTCGGCTTGGGCAAAAAAGGGTATCCCGGTGGACTGAAAACCCGAAAGGGCGGTCTAGGCAAAAATTAGGGATCAAAGCGTAACACTACGTCTCATTGGATCACCTCGCATCCAGACTTCGGTATCAACTATCAAGCTCGGACGACATTAATCAATCTGATTCATCTTCAACCAAGCAACAAAGTGATGAGATGCTCGAGGACATAAAGGTAATAGCAGAGTTGGAACCCAGTGGGATTATTCACATAGCTATTTTGTTTTCTTCTAACCAATTGTGTAAATTCTATTATTCGGCGGTGTTCTCTTACTAGGACGTCAGCCTCTTGTACAAAAATGCCTATTTACAGGCCAAACTTCAAAATCAATATAAATTCATTTTCAGACAAATTTCAAACTGTTTTTCCTTTATCTGTTTTGTTTTGCAAAGAACGTCCAATGTTCATTTTTGATATATGTGTAATACGGTGGGAGAACTGACTTGGGATTTTGCGTTTGTGTTTGCAAATGTTTCGGTTTAGCAAGAGTCGCCACCGACTTTTTATTTTATCCTAAGGAAAGGTCAAAACGCACAGGAAAGACCTTTGAGATGTTTTCTTGGGTTCGCGGAGTAGATTATAGAAAGGGAAGGTATTAGCATCCTTTTTATCCATGGTTATCCATGGGCTCTTAGTTACTTTCTTAGGTCACTTGCCTTTGCTTTTCAATTGTTTGAAATGGTGCTTTGTGTGTGTGGTTTTGAAAATGCTTTGAAAAAGATACCTTGTTTAGGCAACCTTTGTAATGATTCTTGTTTGAATATATACAAAGGTGTATGTCTTTTTGAAAAGATATTAAAATGTTTTGAAAGTTGTTTTGAAATTGTTTTAAAGTTGTGTTGTGAAGTGTGTTTGAAAATGGCAAGGATGTTTTGCAAGATTTTTGATCAAGTAACTAAGAGTTGTCTACCCTATTCTACTCAAAGATCTTCCTTATGTTTTTTAACCCTTTTAACAGTGTTGTTTCACCATTGTATTTGGTGAACAACCTTGTGTTAGGATGTTAAACGGGACAGGCGCGGGTCATCGTATAGACCATGATAGCAATTGTGTCAAGTATTTTTGGCAATTTTCTTGAGGGACTTGATCATTTTGCTTAGGCAACTCAGATAGCGTCATCGAGGGACTATGATCTTTTGTTTGTTGTTGTTTTGCCAAAGTACTAGACGTGCATATCATGGCCCATTTTTGAAGGCAACAAGTGGATTGTAACCCTAGGGGTGCAAGTGTGCATTGTGTTTGTTTTTTCATGCACTTTTATCTTGGATTAGGTCAAACTATTTGTTAATTTGATTTTTTGCATACAAAATCCTAAGTCTAATCATGGCATAATTGAAAGCTTAAAGGTGCGAGAATTTAAATTCTACACTATTACAACATGATATAGGGAGGGGGGTACAAATTTGAATTGGGGATTATTTTGCAAGAAATTAAATCCTAAATTATTACAACCAAATTGAATGTATAAGGCATAATAATTAAATGTACAATATTTAAATAAATACAATAAATAAATATTAAATAAAATGTATTATGCAAAAAAAAAAAATTTATGTATGTAAAAAGTATTTTTAATGTGAAATGTAAATAAATAAAAAGTCAATTTCAATTATTTTGTTTTTTAGGGAAAAAACCCTAAAATCTTAAATAAATAGTATTATTTATTATTTATATACAATAATGTGTCAATTTGTAAAAAAAAATAAAATTATATTGAAAAAAAAGTATTTTTAGTATAAAATATTAATAAAAATAAAAATGTATTATTTTTGTGTTTTTTGTTCTAATTATTTAATAAAATATATTATATATGTATATATATGTATTAAATATATTAAGTGTATAAAAAATAAAATAAAATATTTATAAAGAAAATGTATATATTTCAAGAAAATATTTTCAAATGTGTATAAAAATAATAAATAAAAATAAAAGTATTTTTTACATTATTTTTACATTTAAACAAAAGTAAATATAAAGTATTTAATGTATTAATACTAGAAATAATTAAAATAAATACCAAATAAATACAAAAATTTATGAAAATATTTTTTAAGTATTTTTTATATTAGAAAATAAAATATCAAAATCAGAAATGAAATAAAAATGCAAAAATGACAAATATACAAGAAATGGGCCAGGGGGTGTAAAAAGAAAATAGAGGGGTGCCAAAAGTAAGCATGTACAGGCCCAGCCCAGAAACAACTTCATCTTCTTCCTCTGGAAAGAAACGTGCGTGTGCCATATATAAAATGCTATCTCCTGATTTTGTGCTTTTTTGACAAAACTCATAACATGAAACTTGTAGAGCATCAAACAACGAATCTAACCATATAAAAAACTTAAGCTAACTCTCAAAGACCAGAGAGAAATTCTCTGGCCCTAATTCTTAACCTAGTTTTTTCAGAAAGTTCATGGATGAAATTCTCCTAGCACGATTAATATAAATGAAAACTAAGCACATGTATGGTTTTAGGGATATGAATACAACATCTTTCATTCACAAACCTAAGTCTAACTATTCCTAAATAGAGAGATAGAAGTTCATGAAATACCTGTTTCAGTTGACTTCGAGTTGGACAATGCAGCAACTTCCAAGGGTGCTTGAGGTTCTTTTAAGCTTGCCTGATGTCCAATGAAGCTTTCCCAATGCTTAGTTTGTTTTGAAGTAACCTGAATCGTGCTACAGAACTCAACCTGTAAAGCTTTCAAAAAAATGGCAATGTGTGTTAATGGTGTTACAGCTGGCAATGGAGGTCTGGAATAGTTTAGGTGAGTTGAATGGAAGGTATTGGAACAAGTTTGAGGCAAAACGCACGAGGGAAAGTGGAGATGGAGGTGGTTCTGCAAGGCTTGCCCTGTTTTGCAGAAAAATGGTGATTTTGTGTACAAGGAGGTTTGAGTGGTGAAGAGCTCGTGTTTATGACTCAAAGGGTTGTGTGGAATGTGTTTGCAATGTTTGTGTAAGCTGACTATGGCTGGTTTTCAAGTTTGCAAGATTTGGACCAACTTCTTCTTTGTGAAGCAAGAATTTGTAACTACCCAATGCAGGTTTGTACCCTCTATATTGTAAGATGCATACTTTGCCCTTGATACTTGCAATTTGTGGATTTGATCTTGCCTCAGAGATATGGCCCCATGCTTCAAAGATCTTGGTTTGACATAAAGTATAACTTTTCAAAAATGGAACTATGCCTTTTACCATTTAGGGATTAAACTTGTCTACAATACCCTAATGACCAAGACAATGCATTAGCTCAATGGGTTTGAATTAAATTATGGAGTAAAAACTGGTTTTGAGGCCTGTAATTGTGAACCAAGCTAGCTAGATCATATTTGGCAAGTGGTATGAACATGTATTGGCCATGGATCAAAGTGAGTTTTTGCCAACTTCAAGCATTCGATTCTCCCTAACCACAAAGGTGTTTGAGGAGTTCTTGGACAATTTGGAAAGCTTGCAACATGTACTATAATCCATATTTGAAATGAAACTTGAAACTCCAAGTGGAACCATGTGAAAAATGGCCAAGAAGATGGGTCAAAATCCTGTCTAAACTAGGACAAAATTTCTCTAAATTAAAAGTTTTAGATACCCTTGTTCAAAAAATCATAACTTGAGATCCAAGCTTCTTTTGAGAAAACTTTGTGAATCAACGTTGTAGACTTTGTGATGGAATACAACTTTCATGTTGTAAGTTTTGTTTGAATCCATTTGCATCTTGGTGAAAAAATGGGACAAAGTTAGGAAAAAATGAGAAAATTTTATAACTTAGAAAATTTCTAAGTTATGAAAATTTTCCATTTTAAACCCTAATTTTCATTTTTGGGTTTCTTGATGAATAAGTTTCATAATTTGACATGTATTAATGAAAAATTACCCTTGGCACTTGATTTTGACCAAAAAGTCAAAGTTTGACTTTTCAGTATACAGTCAAATTTTGATCAGTTGACTGAAAAATTCATCTGTCAAACATATGCATTAGAGATTTTTTGAACTTGTTGAATGGGTCAAGACAATGTCATTGAGTCCTTGAGTCCATGGTGAAATTGATTTGCCATTGGATAGGTCAAACAGTCAAAAATTGCCTTTGTACAGTCAAAACCCTAAAAATGACCATTTTGCCCTTTTGGTGATCTGATCAAATTTCTTGTGGAATTGTGATCCAAACTTGATCAAATGGTTCATATGAGTTCATAATGTTGATGTGAATCAAATTTCATGACGTTTGACTGTCAATTTGGCCACAGTTGACTTTTTCCCCAATACAGCTGATTTCTAGGTCAACTGTCCAATTGACTGGGCAAATATTTGAATCAAGGCTTAAAACTTGGTATGGACAAACTTGTGTGTCCAACATGAAGTATGAAAGTCACTTTGGGAATTGTAGGTCAAAACATCCTTGTGCAAACTCAAACCCTAATTTAGGTCAACAATGCAAGAAGGTGTCTTGAGCAGAGCAAACCCTAGCTTGATCTTGAATTCCAAGAGTCTTGTGATGAGTAATGTTGATGAAATGAGAGGGAAAATTTTGGGGTACAACAGTTTCCCCTGTTCAATCTTATTGAACCTGGAGAGTTAGATTGGCAAGTTTGCCTTTCGCGACTCGAAGGTAAGAGAGGATTGGACACTAGAGTGCCCGTAAATTTGAACTCGGCAAAGTATAGTTGAGGAAATGGGCTTAGAGATGCCATTTATACATGGTAGAATCTTGCTGGAGATGGGCTTAAAGATGCCATCCAAGAATGTTTGTTGAATTGCAATATGGTAGGCCAGAAGAATGAGCATTTAAAATGGTATCCGTGTCTGGAATGCATTTGAACTGTATCTAGAGACTGAGTCTGTATGAGCGAAAGAATGGCGTCCATGTCTGGAGCGTATCTGAGCTGTAACTATATTTGAATTTTGAATGAATATCAGAATGACTGCCGTGTTTGGAGTATATTTGTATTGTATCTGAATTCTGAATGGGCGACAGAGAAACATCTGTGTATGGAGCATCTCTGGACTGGGGATAAATTCCGAATGAGTGACAGAATGGCGACCATGTCCGGAGCGTATCTGGACTGTATCTGAAGTTGAGATCTATATGAGTAGCAGAATGACTTCCGTGTCTGGAGTATATCTGAGACTGTAACTGGAGTTAAGATCTGTATGAGTAGAAGAATGACTTCCGTGTCTGGAGTATATCTGAGATTGTAACTGGAGTTGAGATCTATATGAGTAGCAGAATGACTTTCGTGTCTGGAGTATATCTGAGACTGTAACTGGGATCTGAATAAGTGACTGAATGACTTCCATGGCGACTGCACTGGGGATAATCAAACTGTTGGTGTAAAGGTCAGAATGGCATCCGTGTTTGGAGCATATCTGAACTTGAAGTTGATAGTTGAATCTGAATGAGAGATAGAATGGCCGCCGTGTCTGGAGCATATCTAGTCTGTATCGAATTGCTGAAGCCTGAACGAGTAGTAGAATGACCGCCATGTATGGGGTATATATGTACTGTATTTGAATAATTGTTAATAATGGCCATTTAATCTTATCCTGAAAAGGGTAAAATGTTAGCTAAAAAACAAAGTTATGATGTATGATATGTATGATGCAATGAACTGTGTTTCATCAATGTTTATGATATATGAATGTAATGGATGTGCATGTAAGCTGAGTAGCTGTCTTTGCTGAGGAAAATAAATCCTTGACAACTGGAGATAATGAAATCTTTGACTGCTGTCGGGGAAAGTAAATCCTTGACCGATGTTGGGGATTCCAAAAATCTTTAAATATTGAAGATGAGAACTCCTTACTGGCTGCTTGAGGATTAAAGATCTCTGATTGCTTGAGAAGGAGAAATCCTTAGATCACTGCTGGAGAAAAATCCTCGGTGATTCGTGGGGATTAACCAAGCCTTTGATAACTTCTGCAGGGAATGAGGATCCTTCCTGACTTTCCTGGGATATAGGGAAAACTCTGAAAATCTCTACTGGCGAGTTAAAACCTAGGAGGCTTCTGCTTGGAGAAATGAGACCGAGAATCTTCGATCTTGCTGGGAGATAACTCTGTGGGGAAATGTTCACTATTCTGGCTCTGCTGGGGAAAGGATTTTCAGGGTTTTCGGGCTCCACTAGGGATCTTGAAGCTTAACTCTGATGGGAATTTTGAAATTTAACTCAGCTGGGGAATCAAGTTTTAGAATGCACCGGCTCCGCTGAGGATCTTGAAGCTTAACTCCGCTGGGGAAATATACTCCAAATTTTAGCTTTGTTGAGGATCTGGATGATGTATTGCAGGGGATTTCTTCCGGAATGGCATAAAGATATCTTCCTACACCTTCAACCTATCAGTGATTATCCTTTCTCAATTTCATTTTATTTGTAAGCAGTGATTATATTCAAATGCATATGCCTATTCAACCAAACATTGGACGTTTTCAAATGAAACATAAGTGTAAAAAAGAAAAGAAAGGCAAGCAAATTTTTGCACTTTGAAGTATATTTGTATTTAAATTTTGTGAGTATCTTTGTACAAAGGAGACAGACATCTTAGTAAGAGAATGTTTTCGTTAAAATCGAAAAATTTTATACAAAAGAAAGATGGCTATGTGTAACAATTCCATGGGATTCCCATTCTGCTATAGCCTTCACAACTCTGAATATCTTGTCCATTCGCTGCTTCGTCCGCCGATGACTGGATTGATCAGAAGCTTGGAACTTGTTGGTGAAGAGTTTTTTCTTTAAAGTGATCCGACGAGACATAGTCATACGCTTTAATTCCCTAACTTTTGCCTAGACCTCCCTTTCGGGTTTTCGATCCACCGGGAAACCCTTTTTTGCCCAAGTCGCCCTTTCGGGTTTTCAACTTGCCGGGTGTACGGATTTTTTTTGTTTTATCCCTAATTTTTTCCTGAACCTCCCTTTCGGGTTTTCGATTCACCGAGATGCCTATTTTTGCCCAAGTCGCCCTTTCGGGTTTTCAACTTGCCGGGTCGTTTTATGCGTAGTATCTTTTAACTATGTTTGCGTTCACAGGGTGCGGCAAATTATTACCGTCCATGGTGGTCAGAATCATTGCCCCACCAGAAAAGATGCTCTTGATCATAAATGGTTCTTTGTAGGTAGGAATCCACTTGCCCCTGGGATCACTTTGCAGTAAGATGATCCGCTTGATTACAAGATCTCCGACTTGATATACCTGACGCCTGACTTTCTTTTTGAAAGCCTTGACCATCCGTTTTTGATACGTCCGGCCATGACAAACAGCAGTAAGTCACTTCTCATCGATCAAATTAAGTTGATCAAGCCGGGTATGAATCCAATCGTCTTCACTCAAACCAGCGTCCTTCATAATCCTTAAGGAAGGAATCTGAACTTCCATGGGTAGAAAAGCTTCCATGCCGTACACCAAAGAAAATGGGGTTGCCCCTGTTGAAGTATGTGCCGTGGTACGATATCCATGCAGAGCAAACGGCAATATCTCATGCCAGTCCTTGTAGGTGACTGTCATCTTTTGAATGATCTTCTTAATATTTTTGTTCGCGGCTTCAACAGCACCGCTCATCTTCGGCCGATAGGGAGATAAATTGTGATGATAAATTTTGAACTGTTCGCATAGAGCGGTGATCATAGTGTTGTTCAAATTTGTATTGTTGTCTGTGATGATCCTGTCGGGGACACCATATCGGCATATGAGGTTCTTCTTGATGAAGCGGGCAACCACATTCTTTGTAACTGAGGCATAGGAAGCTGCTTCGACCCACTTGGTAAAGTAATCAATAGCCACCAGGATGAAGCGATGTCCATTGGATGTCGTAGGCTTGATCTCTCCAATCATGTCAATGCCCCACATTGCGAATGGCCAAGGAGCTGTTAGAACGTTGAGAGGAACAGGAGGAATATGTACCTTGTCGGCATAGACTTGGCATTTGTGCCAGGTACGGGAATGTTGATGACAATCAGCTTCCACGGTAGACCAGTAGTAGCCTGCCCTTAGAATTTTCTTAGCCATCGTATGTCCGCTCAAGTGGGTGCCAAACGTGCCACTATGTATTTCAGTCATGATCAACTCTGCTTCAGCTTTGTCCACACAACGAAGTAGAACACAATCATGGTTGCGCTTATAAAGGATGTCATTGCTTAGGAAGAACTTGGCAGCAAATCTCCTTAAGAACTTTTTGTCATTGATGGAAGCTCCTTCAGGGTATTCTCTAGTCTGAAGATACCTTTTTATTTCATGAAACCAGGGTTGTTCCACTACTTTTTCAGTATTAATCTCATGACAGTGCGCAGGTTCGTCCATTCGCTCGATGGTAATTTGGGGAGCCTCGTTATCCCAGTTGAGTTTAAACATGGAAGACATTGTATCCAGAGTATTTGCTAGCTGATTTTCTTCTCGCGGGAAGTGCTCCAAAGTAATCTGCTCGAAATGAGGCAACAACGTCAAGACATGTTCCTTGTATGGGATGGGATTAGGATGTTTGGTATCCTATTCTCCTTTGACTTGACTGATAACCAAAGCCGAGTCCCCAAATACGACCAAAGATTTAATTCCCAAGTCTATAGCAGCCTTGAGACCAAAGATGCAAGCTTCATATTCAGCCATGTTGTTGGTACAGCTAAAGCCAAGTCGGGCAGTGAAAGGTGTATGACAACCTTCCGGAGAAATGAGTACCGCACCGATACCGTTGCCAAGTGCATTTGAAGCACCATCAAAGTACAGGGTCCATCGGGATCCTTGTTCAGGTCCTTTATACAGCCCGTTACCTTCAATGTTATCCAATGTCATGATGTCCTCGTCAGGGAAGTCGAATCTCATAGATTGGTAATCTTCGACGGCTTGATGAGCTAGATGGTCAGCTAGTACACTCCCTTTTATAGCTTTTTGGGTAGTATACTGGATATCATACTCAGTCAGGATCATTTTCCATCTAGCGATTCTTCCAGATAACGCAGGTTTCTCGAAGATATACTTGATCGGATCCATTTTGGAAATCAGCAAAGTGGTGTAGGTCAACATATACTTCCTTATCCGGCGAGCAGCCCATACCAAAGCGCAGCCATTTTTCTCGAGCAGTGAGTAGCGAGTCTCACAATCGGTAAACTTTTTGCTAAGGTAATAAATGGCATGCTCTTTTCGGCCAGACTCGTCATGTTGGCCCAGTACGCACCCTATTAAGTTATCCAAAACAGTCAGATACATGATTAACGGCCTTCCTTCGACGGGTGGCATCAAAATAGGAGGTTCTAGTAAATACTCCTTGATCTTATCAAAAGAAACTTGACAATCGTTGTTCCACTCAACCGCCTGATCTTTCTTCAACAGCTTGAAGATTGGCTCACAGGTAGATGTCAGGTGAGAGATGAACCTCGCAATATAGTTCAAGTGTCTCAAGAATCCTCTAACCTCCTTTTCAGTACGGGGAGCAGGCATTTCTTGTATAGCCTTTACTTTAGTTGGATCAACCTCAATGCCTTTGTTGCTGACAATAAATCCCAAAAGTTTACCAGACTTAACCCCAAAAGTGCACTTGCTTGGGTTTAGTCTGAGCTTGTACTCCTTCAACCTGGAAAACAGCTTTTGCAAATGGCCAAGGTGTTCCTCTTCTATCTGTGATCAAGCTATCATTTTGTCTACGTAAACTTCGATCTCATGATGTATCATGTCATGAAAAAAAGCTACCATGGCGCGTTGATAGGTTGCCCCTGCATTCTTCAGTCCGAATGGCATCACTTTGTAGCAGAAGGTACCCCATTGCGTGACAAAAGTAGTTTTCTCCATGTCCTCGGGGGCCATTTTGATCTGGTTGTATCCCGAGAATCCATCCATGAAGGAAAAAACCTTGTGTTGAGCTATGTTGTCAACCAAGACGTCGATGTGTGGCAGTGGAAAATCGTCTTTGGGACTAGCCCTGTTTAAATCCTGATAGTCCACACACATTCTGACTTTATCGTCCTTCTTAGGCACGGGCACAATGTTAGCAACCCATTGTGGATAGGAAGTAACAGCCAGAAAGCCAGTGTTGAATTGCTTCATTACCTCAACTTTGATCTTTTCAGACATGTCGGGCCTTATTCGGCGGACCTTTTGCTTGATCGGTGGACAATCTTCTCTCGTATGGAGACGGTGAACCACGATATTTGTGTCTAATCCAGGCATGTCTTCATAAGACCAGGCGAAGATTTCAACATATTCGTTCAATAACTGCACTAAGCGCTCCTTGACACTTGGTTCCAGGTTGGCACCCACTTTTACTTCTTTCATGTCCTCCTATGTCCCCAAGTTGATGGTTTCTAGCAACTCTTCATGAGGCAGAATATCCCTCTCTTCTTATTGCAAAAGTCTGGCTAACTCTCCCGGCACTTCACAATCTTTGTCAACTTCGTACTCAGCGTGATTGACCAAATCTTCAGAATTATCGAAGGCTAAAGCAGAATAGTCACCCATGGAATCCGGAGTGGATGGGTACCTGCATTTGTGAGCGTGGGTGTGTGTAAGGGATAGCCATCCTTAAACAAACAAAATGCAAAAGGAAAGAAAATGAACACAGCAATTTATAGATGAAAAACGTACAATGATTCATTAAAACATGGCATATGATAATGAAGAAGATCAAGCCCTTACAAGTGGACCTACATGCCCCGGGCAAGGCATGAGGTGAAAATAGTGTGCAAATTGTTTAGTTATTACAGACCATAAATGGGAAATTGTTCAAAGATAAAATTACTGGTTGATAAAGGTGATGGGAATAAAATCCTTTGCTTCCCAGTTGCTTAAACCCCCTTCGACGGTCGGAAAGATCCAATCTTCAAAGTGGCTCTCTTCATCTTCATCTTCTACAGCATTTATTCCATGGTGAGAGATCTTGACGGGTGGTCCTCCAACCTTGGAGCGACGCATAGCCTTTTGTCCTGCAACAGTGAACCCTAATCCAAACTTGTCTGTCTTATGGGGAAAATCAGGCAATTGCCTCCATACTGTACTCTTCCCCTCTTTAATTACAGCCTCTGCATCCTTGAGAGATGCCATTTTAGATACATGCTTGGGAATGATAGGCACCTCAACCATTGTCTTCGCAACTGCTACCTCAGGAGAAACTTACTCAAAATGTTGGAAAGGAGTTTCGATGAACTCACCATCTAACTCCACATAGCGGAAGGAATTGAGATGACTTATCATGTACTCTTCCTCGCCGTGCACTGTTATAATCTTACCCTTAATAGAATATTTCAGCATTTGGTGCAAAGAGGAGGTAACTGCCCCGGCATAATGGATCCACAGTCTCCCTAACAAACATGAATATGACGGACGGATGTCCATCACATGAAAGGTGGAGTTGAAAACTTTTGTGCCTACTTTAATAGGAATATCAACCTCTCCGTGAACCATTCTTTTGGAACCATCAAAATCCCTAACAACGATGTTACTAGGTTTGAGGGTCAATCCTTCGCAGTCCAAATGGTCTAAGGCTTTCTTCGGCAACACATTCAAGGAATAACCAGTATCAACTAAGACATGGGCGAGGGTGGTTCCCCTACATTCAACTGAGACATGTAGCGCGTCGTTGTGTTTCCTTCCTTTGGGAGTTAAGTCAGCGTCAGAAAAGCCAAGGCCATTATCAGCAGTAAGACTGGCCACACATTCCTGAAACTGGTCAGCCGAAGTCTCTTGGGGTACATGTGCCGCCTTCAAAAATTTGATCAGGGCCTTAGCTTGGGCCTCAGAGCAGAGTAGAAGATCCAACATTGAAATTTTAGAAGGGGTCTGCCCTAGCTGTTCCACAACGTCGTAGTCACTTTTTCTAATTATTTTCAAGATTTCATCCATTTCTTTCTGGGTGGTTTCGGGGATAAACACAGCATGAGCCTTCGTCCTGATATGTGTTTCTAGTATCCCCTTACCCTTATTGGTAGTATCATCAAATGGTCTTACTTCAGGAGTATCCAATTCTTCAATCATCGGGCCTTGCACAGATGGCCTAACAGGTACGGAAGCTTTTGAGGGTCCGAAAACTGCTCGAGGGGGAGCAATCTCCGGAGAAAAAATCTGGCCGCTGCGGGTTATCTTGCTTGTACCCGTAATATTCCCTATATCAGGGTTTTCTTCTTCAGAAATCTCTTGGACTGCCTCGATTTGTTTGATACCATGATAGAAGATTTCTCCTTCATAGTTCCATGGTATCGTTTTGCTGGATTGGTACGGGACAGGTCCCGACATGGTGATCTTTAAAGGTACAAACTTAAGGTCGGGCGTAATCCTAACAGGCCTTTTGCAAGCCTTGGGAGGATTGTCGGAAATGGTTATGATCACAATATCGTTGGTTGAAGTAGAAAAAGTAGCAGGAGTATTGAAGGTATCAATAGGGGTTTTCTGGAAAAGTATCTCTTGGGTATCCATCAGGCGTTGGACACCTGATTTCAACATTGGGCAGTCAGCTCGTATGTTCAAACAAAAATAGCAGTCCTTCCCGCAGCCTGGGAATATCCCGACTCTCATCAACTTCTTTTTAATCACAAGTAACGATGTAAACAGGTCAACAACATCAGTAACATGAAGGTCCTCCATAACAGCATGAACATTATTACCATGCTTGGGCATCGGAGCCGAAATCATATTGGGCTTCTCAGGAGTATCAAATTCTACTTCCTTGGCGTCAATCAAGTCCTGGATTTTGTTCTTAAGCGCCCAACAATTATTTGTATCATGCCCAACACTGTCAGAGTGGTAAGCACACTTGGCATTGGAGTGATAGTATGGAGAGGAGGTGTTAGGGTTCTTTGGCGCTTCCTTCAAATTGGTAAGATTTAGCTTCAACAGATGTGGGAGTACCTGAGCTGGCGTCATGTTGATGCGGGTGAACTGCCGTTGTGGCCTTTCTACCCGTTGTTGATTAGGTCTCGACTGATTGTTACGAGGTTGATCATTTGACGAGTTTTGAATCATCACAACCCCTACAGTTGGCTGGTGCTCGGTTCTTCCCTGACCCTTCTAAGAATACACAACAGAGGCTTCCTTCTTAGTTGGGAAGGATTTCTTAATAGCGGTTGATGTGGAAGTATCCTTCTGAATCTTGCCACTTTTAATATCGGCCTCAACCCTTTCGTCGGTCAAAATTAGTTCAGTAAATCCCGTAGAAGAACTCCCGATTAGATGATTGAAGAAGGGGCCAGATAGGGTCCCCAGAAACATGTCAACTAACTCCCTATCTGAAAACGGTGGCTGCACCCTTCCAGCCAGATCACGCCACTTCTGGGCGTACTCTTTAAATCCTTCATTGGAAGCCATCCCCATACTTTGTAACTGAGTACGAGTGGGCGCCAAATCAGTATTGTATTGATATTGACGGTAAAAATCAGCTGCTAAGTCTTCCCAATTGTGAACCTCTTATCTCTCGAGTTGATAGAACCAATCCAACTGTGTGCCAGACAAACTGTCTTGGAAAAAGTGTACCCAGAGGTCTTTATCAGATGAGTGGGGTTGGATCTTTCTGACATATAATCTCAGGTGCATCTTTGGATATGACAGGCCGTCGTACTTGGAAAATGTTGGCACCTTGAACTTGGGAGGGATAACAATCCCAGCTACCAACCCTAGTTCTTCAAAATCCAAACCAGGTACCCTCTGCAACTCCATGGCTGCCAATCTATCCTCAAGGTTCTTATATTTATCATCCGCTGGAGGATATCATTGTTCGGAGTAGTCTTCGTCTTCTTCCTCTTCAACCTCAGATTCAGAAGGTACCGCAGCCCCTTTCCCTTTACCATCCCCTTCGTCAGACGTTGAGGGGAACTCAAGAACCTTCCTAGCATTGCTCTCAAACCTTCTTCCAAAAGTGGCTACTCCGGGCCTCTTCTTCTTTTTCTATTTATTCTTCTCCAACAGAGCTTTGAGGTCCTCTTGACCCTTTGCCAAGGCCATGAGGAGTTGCTGGAATTGTGAATTTTGTGTCTGCAGATCCTTTACCGTCTGCTCCAAATCCATCTTGCTGAAATAAACAGCAGAAAGATAAGGAAACCTGGTGTGAAGACCTGTTTATGCATATGATGAATGGTATGTTATTCATGTAATGCATTCAAGGATTCAGAAATTCAAATTTGTTGCAAACAAAAAGGAACACACGTCATATTAAGAAGAAATTGTTAGTACATAAGTGCCCCATGGGCAAAATATTACAAAATTCTTAATGTAAAAAGACATTGCGCATCCTCTTTGGTGCGATGTAAGTGTTGAGAGTTTCCTCCTCATGAATTCGGCAGGTAAGCTCCAAAACCTTCTTCTCACTGGCATAGAAGTTGGCTTCAAAAGTATTTCGTTCTTCTTTGAGTTGGATCCAACTTTTTTGCATTTCTTCCCATGATGTTGGCATGTCAGGGTGTAGGATGGTGTATGGAACCTCTCCTTCCATAACAGGCTCTTTGATCATGGGGAGAATGTGAGGGTATGGCATCATAAGATTCTGGGCGCGGGTTCATACCCACTTGAGGTAAGGCTCAAGGGGGATGGAATTTTTGTGCCCCAGTGTCTTACTATCCACTTTGTTGGGCATCCTCCAAGCTCTGATGAACCTTTGTCGAAGTCCTTGCGTATCGTTGTCGAAGTCAAAAACTAGGTCAGGAATCAGCATGTCATGAGGGCCATCCCTCCGAGCATATCCAAATTGTCTCAAAGCTAGATAGGGGTTGTAGGTAATGCCTCCCCTAATGCCAAGTAGTGGGCCATTAGGGAATTCCCCATAACGATCAATGATGATGACATTTTCTCTGGACCGAGAACACCAATGAACATCAGAATGTGTGAGGGTCATCAATCGTTGTGACCACCTTAAACCCTGCTCATTCTTCAAAACTGATTGTGGAAGGTGAGAAATAAACCACCTTGCTAGGAGAGGAGTACATCACATGAGAACACCTCTTTTCCTCATTGTTCGTGTGTAAAATGAGTGTAGGATGTCCCCAAGCAATGTAGGTATAAGATTTCTGGATATGAAAATCTTGACAGCATTCACATCTATAAGTTGGTCAGGGTTTGGGAACAAGACCAACCCATAGATGAGAAGAGCTATAATCTCCTCAAAAGCTTGTAGATCAAGAGAATTCCAGCAGTCTTGTGTCTTCTCAAACATAAACTTTGCCAAGAAACCCTTGACACCACTTCTGGTTTTCCAATGTCCCTTGATGTCAGATGGTTGCAAGTGTAATGCTTGAGAAACATCTTCAGGCTTTGGTTCTTTTTCCGTACCGTTGTAGGGTGGTTGATGAAGAATAGGAATCCTCAGGAGTTGAGAAAATTCCTCCAAAGTGGGTACTAACTTGTAGTCAGGGAATGTGAAACAGTGGTGTAGGGGGTCAAAGAACTGGAAGAGAACTTTCACCATGTCTTCTTCAATGTTGGAGTTGACCAAGTTGAGAAGTCTACCATGTCTTTCACTGAAGAGAGAATTCTCTGGAATCCTAGAAGTAAGCTCCTTGAGTTGAGGAGGGATTCTCACAAGGTTGACTTGAATTGTTTTCCTGCGAAGAGATTCCATGACCTACAAAACAAGAACAAAGATGAAGATCCAAACCCTTGAAATGGTTAGTGGATGCATATGATGCTTTATGATGTTCATGGTGTATGCACAAGCACATGTACAAGCAAGTCACACAAAATCCTAGTTTCAGGCTTGCATGAGGTTTCATAGGTAAGTACCCTCTTGAGTTTAGTTGGCTCAAAACATGTCCTATAAATAGTAACCGGGTTCTAAGGAGCTCAATATCACTGGGTTGTTTTCTATGTTCATTGTTTTGGTTTAGCCACTTAACTAGCGACCAAAATATTCCAAGAAAACAACCCTCAATGAGTGTAGTATCGAGTATCTAACAACTTCGGATTGCACCAAAGCCGGTCATCTCACTACCCCTAATAAAAGGCCAAGATGGTCAAGTAAGGTTCTAAGAGTTCATTAGTGCTTCATGACATCACTCATCGGCCCCGTATTCTCTTTGATTGACTCAAAGGCTATCGGTACTCACAAATATGTCGCACTAATATAGCTATTGCTTCAACCATGTCATTATACCCCGCACAGTTTCCACAACGTATTGCTATTTACCTATGAATGTTTCCCAAATCCGGGTGGAGGATTTCAAGCCCAAACAAGAGAACCAAATGTAAAGCAATCAAGGCAACCAATATAATCATGCAAAGGGTGATCTAAGCCCTAAGGTTACTCCACTTTTAAAAATGTCCCCAGCAGAGTCGCCAGTTCTGTAATACGGTGGGAGAGCTGACTTGGAATTTTGAGTTTGTGTTCGCAAATGTTTCAGTTTAGCAAGAGTCGCCACCGACTTTTTATTTTATCCTAAGGAAAGGTCAAAAAGCACAGGAAAGACCTTTGAGATGTTTTCTTGGGTTCGGGGAGTAGATTATAGAAAGGGAAGGTATTAGCACCCTTTCTATCCATGGTTATCCATGGGCTCTTAGTTACTTGCTTAGATCACTTGCCTTTGCTTTTCAATTGTTTGAAATGGTGCTTTGTGTGTGTGGTTTTGAAAATGCTTTGAAAAAGATACCTTGTCTAGGCAACCTTTGTAATGATTCTTGTTTGAATATATACAAAGGTGTATGTCTTTATGAAAAGATATTCCAATGTTTTGAAAGTTTTTTTAAAATTATTTTGAAGTTGTGTTGTGAAGTGTGTTTGAAAATGGCAAGGATGTTTTGCAAGATTTTTGATCAAGTAACTAAGAGTTGTCTACCCTATTCTACTCAAAGATCTTCCTTATGTTTTTTAACCCTTTTAACAGTGTTGTTTCACCATTGTATTTGGTGAACAACCTTGTGTTAGGATGTTAAACGGGACAGGCGCGGGTCATCGTATAGACCATGATAGCAATTGTGTCAAGTATTTTTGGCAATTTTCTTGAGGGACTTGATCATTTTGCTTAGGCAACTCAGATAGCGTCATCGAGGGACTATGATCTTTTGTTTGTTGTTGTTTTGCCAAAGTACTAGACGTGCATATCATGGCCCATTTTTGAAGGCAACAAGTGGATTGTAACCCTAGGGGTGTAAGTGTGCATTGTGTTTGTTTTTTCATGCACTTTTATCTTGGATTAGGTCAAACTATTTGTTAATTTGATTTTTTGCATACAAAACCGTAAGTCTAATCATGGCATAATTGAAAGCTTAAAAGTGCGAGAATTTAAATTCTACACTATTACAACATGATATAGGGAGGGGGTACAAATTTGAATTGGGGATTATTTTGCAAGAAATTAAATCCTAAATTATTACAACCAAATTGAATGTATAAGGCATAATAATTAAATGTACAATATTTAAATAAATACAATAAATAAATATTAAATAAAATGTATTATGCAAAAAAAAGTTTTTATGTATGTAAAAAGTATTTTTAATGTGAAATGTAAATAAATAAAAAGTCAATTTAATTTATTTTGTTTTTTAGGGCAAAAACCCTAATTTCTTAAATAAATAGTATTATTTATTATTTATATACAA
Source organism: Vicia faba (assembly GCA_948472305.1). Lineage (NCBI taxonomy): Eukaryota > Viridiplantae > Streptophyta > Magnoliopsida > Fabales > Fabaceae > Vicia > Vicia faba. The sequence continues at coordinate 1,202,149,430 of OX451739.1, read as the reverse complement.
TAATGTATCAATTTGTACAAAAAAAAAAGTATATTGAAAAAAAAAGTATTTTTAGTATAAAATATTAATAAAAATAAAAATTTATTATTTTTGTGTTTTTTGTTCTAATTATTTAATAAAATATATATATATATATATATATGTAATATATATATATATATATATATATATATATATATATATATATATAT